>CM043723.1:17794079-18394079 GCA_023969325.1 Oryzias curvinotus
ATTGATAAGTTCTTGTAAAAATTGTCCTCGTGGAATTTTCGTACACTCCCATGTCAGTAACTGAAGGAGCCAAACCATGAAATACTTTATGAGGAATATTTTTATGCTCTTAAGAATAATATTAAATGATTGTTTTTCTTACAAACTTTGTCGAAGGTTTCCACAAACAAACGCAAAACGTATTTATTATAAACGAGTTGATAAGTTCAATCGTGTACTAAAGAATTAAAATCAGTTTCAGCATCATCTCGGTCAATTATTACTGATATATTACCATTCTGTAGAGGACTAAAAAACGCCTCTTTATAAACAATATCTCTTAAACTGCTATAAAGTCAAAATTTTGTTAATCCTCGAGAGATGAGCAATCACACTTTATTAAACCGATTTTTTACACTTTTTAAAATGTTTAAAAAAAACGTAAAGTTATCTCTCGTCGTGCCATAATAAACTATTACATCTGTGAATATATGGAGTGTGGGAAAGTTAATGGTATTATCTTATCGGAAAAATATCAGTTTATAGCCTTTAATTCAATTGCTAAAATGTTTTAAATCAATATTTTTCAGAAATTCTAATTTCATTATTTAATAACGAAAAGGGCAGGTTGATGGAAGCTTTCCCAAGATCCTTTATAATATATGGGTTTCTGTCATCATAGCCTGTAGAGTTTTATTCTCTAATTTATAACTCTGAAACTTTTTGCTACATTCAAAATTAAAATAGTGTGTCTTTTCAAACTCGACAGCCTTTATCATAACATAGTTAAATTAAGTTTATTAGACAATTGCTAATAGTAATCAAGCACAAATTATTGTGTATGCGCTTTAATATAGTATGCCTTCAAAAGTAGCTTTTTTATAAAAGTTTTATTCCTTCAGGTTTTTTTAATCTAGAAGTCGAAATAATATAGTTGCATTATTATTATACATAAGTTTTAGTTTCCATACTGTGACATTTTGTATTTGCAAAATCAATCTAATTAAAATAAAGATATCTCATCAATAATGATATCTCGTTTAAACGATTTTTTTAAACTTATCATTATATATTTTATTTTTGGGAAAATAAATAAAATTTTAGATTTTGATATGCGTTTTTACTTTAACTAAAATTAGTCAAATAAAAATTTGGAAATGTCATTATCTTTAATGATTATGACATCAAAATTGTCTTTAAAATTTCTTGTGTATTTGCATGAAAAACGGCTTCGACTATTTTATGTAAAATCAGTAAAAGAAACCTGTTGTAATGGGAAGAAAACCGTAAATATATTGATTAAGAAAAACTGATTAGAGTTATGATACCTCTAAGAATATAAAAAACGAAGACGGCTTTCAATATTAAAGAAAATATGATCAAATTTCAAAAATTTTTTGAACGAATATTCCTCTATCTAAATTTATAGTTTTAATTGTCGAGACAAGTAATGAATTTTTAGATAAATGGAGTCACGTTCTATGACAAATTTTACCATTAGCTAATTGCGGTTACTTTTATTGTTGTTACGATATTTAATTTTTGTCAAAAAGTAATTTGATAAATTTATTTGAATAATGAATAATAAGGGAAAATAAGAGAATTTTAGTTTTGTATTTCATTTACGAGCAATTCCTACTTTAAGACCAGGAACATAATTAACTGCCTTCTTGTTTATTTGTGTCGGACGATTATTATTGCACATTTTTCCATGTTCACCGTTTAAGTTTCTCATAGCATCCAGCTGAAATTCACAAACAGTTTTACATCACTGATTAAAACACGAAAAGCTTTTAGCTTAAAAATCCATAAGACGTTTTCCCTGCAAGGGGGTGTTGTGAAAGAACCATAGTAATAATAATAGGGTGTTTGTTGAAACTCGTTTTCTTTAAACAGCCAATCAAAATCATGAAGTGCGAGACCGTCAATTATGCTAGCTTCGTCATCTATGTAATATAAATATTACGTGGGTTTTCTATTTTGTTGAAGTATTTGGAAAATGACAAAATTCCTTCCGTTTCGTGTGTATTTTCAATCTTTATATTATTGTATAATTAACTTTTAAAAAGGCACCAAGAACCACAATCCCATTTTTTTCATTCATAGCTTCTAAAAATGTAGAGTATTTTTTATTGTAAAAGATTAAATGAATCTAAAAAGATATAAAAATCAACTTCGCCTATTGTTCCCTTTCTGTTTATGCGATGCTCACTTCCAACATTCAAACCGCTACATGAAAAGTGATAGTGAAATGATTCAAATTCGAACTCATTGTCTCCTAATGGTCCCTGAGATAGTATTAAATTATTTCCATTGTGATCTATTGACATGCCGAATGAATGGCCCGAATTAAACAAATTTCCATATATAAGGTCGCCGTTCTTAGTTGTTGTCAATGAAAGAGGCTTAAGACGACGTCGAATCATTGAATTTTCCTTGTGGATATTGATCGGAGATTGGCGAATTCCATTACACTCACTATAAAACTCTGACCAAAAGTCAGGCGAATATGCTAATTTGAATGTATAACCAATACTGTGTTTACTGTCTTTGTAGTCCCAAGATTTGCCATGATGACCTTATAGGTTAATGTTTAATGTACCAGATCGGATATTGGCAGAAGCAAGAAGGGCTTGGGGTTTTAAATCATCATCAGGAGTTTCATCAGTTTTTATTCTTGATATTAGTATAATAGCGATAATAGCTACCCCTTCAATAAAAAACTCAATATACCAATGATATAAAAGATGAGGACCGAACACATGATTATTTTTCTTCTACTCATAGTCATTTTGAATGTTCTATTGCAGGTTGATTTTTTCGTATAAATAATTCAATATTAATAGATTTTTAGTGATAACAAACCAATTTTAGACAAAAATATAAATAGTTAGCAGCGCTCTCATAAATTTTAAACGAAGTAAACACAGAAATAAATAATATCGAATTAAAAAACTACTGATTGCACGCATTTTATTATTCGTAAAACCGAGAAAAGAACCTAAGACTGAATTAAAACTCTTGGCCAAGGTTCTTTCTTCTCTCAAGTATGTGAATTCCCTTCCAACCTGTTGCGTGAGATTATCAGTTCTTAGCTTTTGTCCTAATCTATCTGCCGTTTTTGCCATTCACTGATTATCACACTCAACTATATCTTCCTTCGATAAATAATTAATCTCCCAAAATGATTCTATATCTTCATAATAATGACTTAAATATGGTGGGGGTTATTTGTCATTGCATTGGTTCCCGATATGGAACCAATAATTCTACCTGCTGATGAGGAATATTTCTCATGTATCTGTTTTATTAATCCCTTGTTTTTCTAATGAAAATTAATGTCTTTCAGTTCTTCGCTTTTATTTTAGTCACAATAAATTTCAAAAAATCAACAACTACATTCTTTTTTGTCCCACGTATGGTCCTACTCGCTCATTGTTCGTATGAATATTTTTTTTAAATTTGAGCTAATTCAAGGATAATGAATCTAAATATTATAAAACTAAACATTAAACTGCTAAAAAAATCATAAGTAAATAATAATTTTTAAAAATCACCAAAGTCAAAGATTTCCTTTTTTGTTCTTCTAAAAATGGAAAACTAATTTAAAAAAATATCCAATGCAATGGTTTATGAGAAAATCTCACTGACATAAAATTCTAGTTAAAATGGTTTATCGCGATAATTATTTTAATAATTTATTTAAATTTATCAATCAACTGATCACCAATTATGTTAATTTATTTACAATTAAATATATGAAAAAAATTATACCATAAAAGAATGCTATTTGTGAAAAATTTACCTTGATTTTATTTTAAAAATTACTAAATCTAAAAATGACAAAGAGCAGAAAAAGAATTCTTTAATTAAACTTTTTTAAATATCAATTTTCGCTTTTAAATTACAAACGTACAGTATATTCAATATAATAATTTAAAACACTCTATAATTAAAGATACAAATAAAATTCTTTAAAAGTTAAAAGTTTAAAAGAATAGCAGTTTATACTTCAATATTTGCTGAAATATAAATAGCATCACATCCCTGAAAATTAAAAAGCTGAATATCGTTAAATGAAATGCAATTATAATTAAAATATAATTGGATGTTTTGTATCGACATTTAAAATCAAGTTATAACGATGAAATATACAGATAAGACCTATCTTTTGCACATAAGTATTTTTTACGTAATACACTAAACACTAAAATATTTTTACGACGATTAAATCCCACGAGAACAATATTCGATGTAACAAGTATACCTGACATAATAGGTGAAGTGTCGCGCATTGCGTTTTGGTCAGTACATTGTCGACAGTGGGATGCCTCGAGTTCGTCTCCCGCAAACGGCGTTTTTCTTCTAATCCTTGTGTTAATTGTCAATACTTCTAGGCTACTCATACCGTCTCTCTGTTCAATTATTATGTTGTGTTTTTAGTTTCTCTAAAAGGGGGAGTAATGTTACATATACACTTAATAATAAAGGCTGAAGTGTCCGAGGTGGGCTTTTGGTCTTTGCATTAGACAAATATAATTTAATTGACCTTTTGCTACATGCCTGAATGAAAAAAAGACTGGGTATCATGTCGTGATCTAATGACAGCAAAAGATGAACCAATGAGAATTCGAGAAATGAAATTTTAGTCTCACATATAAAATATCGAAAAAAATTAACAACCTACAGAGAAGAAATTTTCCTGATCTGAATAGAATCCAAATACTGAGACCTTGTCGTCAATGGTACGACCAATAAGCAACCCACGGACCTTATTCGTAGTCAGAGGATTCGCATTTTTATCCTGCATTAATCAAACAAACAATTCAAAGATTTAAATTTAATTATTTAAAAAATCAGCTTTTTTATTGTTGTAAAGTATCGTTAAAGCTACGACCTTTAGTGTTTTTCAATTTGACCCAATCCCATTTTATTAAAATTCAAAAAACTTCTCCAAGAATCAAAGTTAAGTAAAAGGGTTTGAAAAAATATTTTCATAGCTCATAGACGGCAATAAAATCTTCAACGTCAAAAATAATAGTTTTTTAATCAAAGTATTTACAATACAAAAATCTTTGAAGTTAAGTGTTTTAATAATTTTCCCAAAAACCTTTGGAGCAAATAATAGGGAATATTTAAATAAACCTTTTTTAAGTATAGAATAACATTAAACGACTTAAGATAAAATTTTTGCGTCAAAAATTAAAAAAAGTTTAAAAATGATGGTATTCAGTTAGAGGAAAGAAAACTGCAACATAACGAATTATTTTTCATGATGTCGAACACAGTGAAGTTGGGGAATTACTTGAAATAAAAAATCAATTAAAAAGTTTTTTTTTCATTTTATTAAAATTAGGTCTTTACTCATTAAAATTATAAAAATTTTAACCCAACTTAAACGGAATTTTTTCTAAGACTCTGGTATTAAAAAACATATTTGCGAGAGTGAAGAGATGTTTTTACAATTTTTATCTTTCTTGATAAAAAAATAATATAAATTTAAAAATAATTTCTATTTAAATTAAAAATATATTTAAAAAAAAATTAAGCTATGGATGACCTGTAGTTTAAAATACGTTTGCCTGCCAACAAAACACTGATCATCGAATAAAAACCAATATTAATTAAAAAGTTACATTTGGTGAAATTGTAAAAAGGTTAAAAAAATAAGCTATTCAACTTATTAATCCAAGATAACAAAAAATACAGTTTAAAGAGTAAGACACACCTTAATCTGCAGTCCTGCAAGCTAAAGTTTCAAAGAACACTTTATTTTGTAAGAAATTAGCAAACTTTAATTTGAAGGCTAACATTTAAGCTTAAACTTGAAATCTGTTGCTTATATTTAGTTGAAAACTGTCTAATTAAATAAGTCAACTTTTTATTTGTTGTTTCCAGTAGCATATACAAATCGAAAACAAAGTCAAACTGAAAAAGGCTTTTATTTGTAAAAGATGCTCGGAGTTTGTTGATTTCTGAGAAAACAGAAATTACGATGATGCACGTAATTTAAGGCACAGAAGTTTGTTATTGTCGTTTGTAAAGTGAGTTATGGGATCGATTCGACATTTTTAAACTTGAAGAATTCGTAGTTTGTCGATTACAAAACTGTGTCTTGTGGGCTTTGTTATGGTAAAAAATTTATTCGTTTAGTAATTTGTTTAAGATAATAAGTTATTATGATTTTGAATTAATTAAAATTTTTTAAGCCTATGGAGAGTAGTATTTAACGAAAAAAGTTCATTCAAAGAAATAGAACCTTTTATCTTTAAATAAATGCATTAAAACTCTTTCTTTTCAATTCAAGGTTGACCCTTTTAAAAATTATAAAGAAAAATTAGCCATCTATGCATGTTGATATCGAGACTATAAATCTCGTAGAAAAACGGTTCATATCACCATTAATAACTAAATCAGGGAGTGTTTATTCTTCACTCTGAAGTTCAAAAAATCACGTCATAACTTCAAGACTCGGTTGCCGTAAAAAATTTTTTTGACAATAGAATTCTCTATTTAAGATCGATTGATTTTCATGAGGGTGTTAAAATACGAATATCACGGATAGTGCTTCAATTTTATAATTTTACCCTCTAAACCCAGAATAATTTTCAATTTAGCAATAAATCTCTCAATGACTGATTTCTATCAGGAAATGCAACTTTATTTAGATAATGTCAACAGTGTGAATTTATTTTCTTGACTTGTATCACTAGCAATTTTAAAGAATTATCAATTGAAAATACCGACTCAATCTGTATGTCAATACACAATATCAGTTGATATTCTTTCATAAAATGTAACTTATAATAAACTCTAGGATCCTTACGCAACTTAAGCTTTCTCTCGAACATCAAAAAGACATAAATTTGATTTTTATTGATTCAATTTTTAAATCTTATATATTAAAAATGTGAAATTCATTAAAAATGTCATTTTATTTCCTAAAATTAAACTTCGAAGTATTGACATGTCTTAAGTTCGTGTGATAGTTTGATTACAATTTTTCATCGCTCAAAACATCGTAAATTTTTTTTAATGACTTCACTTGCTTCTTTAGAATCAAATTTTCTTTATCGAAGATTTCAAAAAATATTTTCAATTTTAAACAACTTTTACTTTGAATTTTTTCTCTCTTGCAGATTGAATGTTTTTTCACGTTAACACTACGTTTTCTTTCGAAAAATTCTTTGAAAATTCGAGTTTACTCAATGTTCATTGCTTCTAACTGACACACAAGTTTTGATTGGCCAAAAAATGGTTTCAGATTACAATTTTCATGGAAGAATAAGGAATTATTCGAGTCTGATATAAAAAAATTTCATACGAAATTGAACATTGTTATCTTCACTTTACCAGTTATTTCTTCTTCTGGGCTAAAAATGTCTAAATGACGTTTTTTGACTTTGTCAGAAAAAACTCATTTTTTTAGACTAGGAGAAGCCAATAACCTGAGACGCGTCGAAATTTTTTCTTAAATGGCTTCTTCCGGTAAAGTGATGCTTTTATCCTAACTAGTTTGATTCGTGAAATATCCTCCATGGGATTCTATACCTTTGAAGAAATTTCAAATTTCGTAATCAAATCCTTAAAACACTCGAAAACCCGTTTTTAAACAGTTTTGAGTGATTTTTCTATATTTACTCACTAATTAGTTTGGTTATAATAGCATTTGGAATAAAATGGAGCCACAGGTAAAATTTTTTTTGATGATTAAAAAAATAATAAATGCCCAACTTCAATGAAGAAACTCTTAATTCATTTTTAGATACTAAAACAAGATTATGGGAAACGATGGCCAAAATACCAATATTATGTTAGCTTCATAAAACTCCTAATACTTAAAAATCTTTATACAAGACAGTATTTTCGGATAAATTTTTTAAGTAGATGCTATTAAAGAATCAGATTGTCAATAATTAACGGTTTTCACTTCATTGTTTAACGCCGAAAACTGTAAGCTCCCAGACTACACCTTTAGCGTCCCACAGCTTCGAAACCGCTGATTTAGCAACTCTTTTCTTTAGATTTATAAAATCTCATCATCGTTAAAGGATTTTGATTTTTTTTGTTGGGGTCCATTTTCCGAATTTTTAAAATAAAAATACTATTAAAAAATTACTTATCAAATAAACTTTGATGTTTTTATGAGTGATTACTATTTTTGAATAAAAAATTTTACATAATAAACCCGAATAGAATATATATCTTTCTGATTCAAAAGATGGATTTTTAAGATACTTTATGGGTTAAATTTTCATAAGCTCGGTATCGGTGATGTCATTAGCAGACAAAATGGGAACGCATGCGCCAACTTTGATTATTAGATTTTACAAGAAAGGTACTTGTAATGAGTAAAGTTTTTTTGCAAAAAAATGTGTGAATTAAAACTCCCTGAATCTTTAAATTGGATTCTTGTGATAAAGATTGGTAAGAGTTTTAATTTAAACCTACAAAAATCTAAAATGATCGATCATTTAAAGGATTTCAATTTTTAAATATGGAAGATTTGCCAAATGAACTCCATCGACAAGGCGGCGTCGAGCCTTGCTAAGAGATAACAAGCCAATGTTTAAGCTGGTGGCAGGCAATTTTAATATTATACACAGAAAACCAATGTTTAATATCGATGACTGTCATCACCTTTGTATGAGTAATTGAAAATAGATTGATATTTTGGTTAAGAGCTCAGCGAATTTGTGACTCAACTTCTCTATTTTTGATGACTCTAAGTTGTGTGCACATGAACAGAAGTAAACATAACTAATGGAAATGAAATGGTTGAATAAAAGAGCGGCAGAGTAAAATTTAAATGTGTTAATTTTATCTGTTTTTTTCAGTTTTCTTTTCCTCTTTGTGTAACTATAAAATACCATAACTTTTAAAACCTGCTTTTGTCAAACTGTGTGAGACATGGTGAATTTAACAAAAAGTATCGAAGTAAACGCATAAATTCGGTAATGTTGTTTATTTTTCATTTAAGAGAATATTTCAAAATTTACAAAAGATAAATGTTGAAAAACGATTGAAATTTTTTATTAAAAAAATCAAATGAACAAAAAAAAAATTATTGAAGATAAAATTATGTAAAACAAAAATTTTAGTATTTTGTATTATATTGGAAATTTTGACAAAATTTACACCGAAAAGCATGCAGATTATTTTAGCATTGAAAAAACAACAAATTATGGCGGGAATTTGGTAGTGGGTAAAGGAAAATTAAATAATAGTACAAAGTAAAACTATCTAAAACGAAAAATATTACAAAAACTATCGAGTGAATTTTAGTCATAATTCAATAATAAAATTTAAGTTGCATTGAATCAATGCTTGATTCAGTTATAATCACGATTTTTTCTTTTGTGTAATATTTCAATTATTTTTACAGTTGTTGAAAAAAGAGGTTCTTTTATTTATCATTTTTTTACTATTACAAGATTTGAAATGCCAAAAGACTTTAGAAAAAGAAGACAGGAAGACAGTGAAGACAGTGAAGAAGCGATAGAAGCGATAGAAGAGCATGCAAAAAAAGAAGGTGAGCGAAGAAAAAGATACATAAGGAAAGTTAACTGTGTAATGAATGTGGTAAAAAGATATGCCAATCCAATATTTACTTGAAAAACAATGAATTTTTACACTTAAATACACTTTGCATATTTGGCACACACTGTAAATGCTGAAAATGTCACATGCCCAAAGTTGTGTCCCTGATTGGCTTATGTGACGAGGCAACCTCACCAAAGTCAAAATATTTTAACGCCGGCCACACCGCCCAAATTGCACCTTGCCACTCAAATTGCCCTGCTAACCACTGTGCCGTGCCTGTCATTCAAATCACACCACTGGACATCAGTTTGCAGCTGTACCACTGACTTAAAATTGAAACTGGCCGCTCTTGAAGCATTGGGAGCATTCTTGAATTGCGTTTGGTGGGAACGCAGCTTTAAACTGTAGTTGCAAAGAAGTAGGGGTGAACTGCCATTTTGTTTGTGTGACTGTTTGCACCTGTTTCGCTAGTTTCAGGGAGATTGATCAGACTCTCATATTTATTAATTTTTTGGTTTTTAGAGGTCAAAATGAATTTTGTTTTTTATGGTGGCCTTGGCTAAACCTAAATGCTTCATTTTTTGTTTATCTTTACACTTGGGAGAATAAACCTTTTTGTTATTTGTATAGTAAATTGTCTTGCCATCTTTAAGTCTTTTTTTTTGTTTAGAGGCCTTACTTTTTTCCTTCTTTCTTTTTAGTTATGCCCTGCACCCCTCGACAGACCCTGTAAGCAACCAGAAACTATTAAAAAGTCAAATTTTTATGGTGATTAAAGAGCACAAATACCTTTGCGAGGAAAGTGCCAGTGATGAAGATCTCCATTACCATGGTGATGACCAGCTGAGTGATGAGCAGCACAATTGCCACAGGACACTCTTCTGTGATGCACCGGAAACCATAACCAATGGTGGTCTGGGACTCCAGAGAAAAGAGGAACGCCCCTGTGAGTGTCTTTACCTCCATTACACATGGCGTGTGGTTGGAGGGGGGGTCAAACTCTGGAGGAAGACAAGATGAATAGCCGCTGTGTTAGGTTCAGACAATTTGCCAGGATTGAGTGCTTACTTCACGTGTTTGGCCAGGTTTTTGATTTTAGTTTATCTAGTGAGAAAATGTGAATTTGTCCACCTTTCATCATGATCCTTTAATGGTTAAAGGTGCTGGAGAGACTGATTATGGCACAAGCTGAAAAGACAAAATGACCATCTTTCTCTAATAATTTATAAGCTGCGTTTCCATTACACATATGCCCAAAACGTTATCAAAATATTACAAATGTTGAAAAAAAAAACCCACAATTTTACAATGACACTGTTCCACTAAATCATAAATGTGAATACACCCAAACCAACTCACGCAATAAGTGATTTAATAACATGGAAACAGATGTCAACGTTGCTTTGATTTACGGCAGATACAGTCAAATGTTTCCACGGCACTAGTGTTTATCATTATAGCCCCAGTCGCCGCAGAATCTTATACTTACTGGTGACGTCACCCAAGACAAGAATTTTATGCCCGTACTGCAATTGCACCATTTAACCTGTATTTATTTCAAGCAATTAAAGAATAAGTCTGTCCATAGAAATGTCTTTTTAACACTGAATATGATAAAAACTTAAACAAAGTTAAAGGAAATACCTGATTCGACACACTATAACACAGAGAAAGAGATGAGGGCAGATAAGTTAAAAAATAAAGACTGGTACAGCAACCGCGTAATGGCAGATATTTTAACTCCTACAACTAGGGCAGGAGCACTCCACCCACTATCTTTCTCCGGTCGAGGACCATGTCCTCAGTGGTGCTGACCCTCATCCCAGCCGTTTTACCCTCGGTCGCAAACTACCCCAATGCACGCTGGAGGTCCTGGCTCGATAAATCCAACAGGACAACATAATGTACTAAGAGCAGAAAGGTGATCCTGTGGTCCCCAAACCAGATACCCTCCAGCCCTTGGCTGCACCTAGAAGTTCTGTCCATAAGGAGAATGAACAGAACTGGTGATAAGGGGAGAGTCCAACGTGCACCAGGAAGAGGTCCAACTTACTGCCAACTATGTGAACCAAGCTCCTGCTCTGGTCATACAGAGTCTGGACAGCCCTCAGTAAGGCTATAATCTCATATAGATATGTCTCATATTTTGCACTATATAATGCAATTTTTCCTCTTCTTTTTCACATTTGCATTGCCTGTTTCTGCTTAGTGGAAAACCACTGCATCAGCATGTTCTGATGCAGTAAATGAACAGAATGTCGTATGTGTTATAAGTAAATTCTGGAGATGATCGCATCACTTGAAGAGTGTAAACGCCACTGGGAATAGTTGCAGACAGTTGCAAGCAAAACCAAGCGACATTATGCTGCATTCCCACCAGATGTGATTCATGCATCAAATTCTGCCCTTGATCCCCCAACCACGGAGCAACTGCCAAGGTTTTTCTGGACTTTATCTGTAGTCACATCATGGAAAACATGGATGATGTTGAGCGAGTTGCTAAGGTTTACATGTTTTGGTGAGCTCTATAGCATGTCACCATAAGTCTCTACAGGTGTTGTGTAATTCATTACTGCAGTACGAGCTGCACCTAGGTTACGGCGGTTTAAACGTTACTTCCGTCTGTTTGTTGCCCATTTTAAGCATGGAGTTCGAGTGATTGCGTCCGTTAAAACGGCACCCTCAGTGGCTCTCTGTTAGGCAGCCCGCCGCTGCCAGTCCCAGGGCAATATCTAAATGTGGTCAGATTCATTTTGCGTAGTGACATGACAAACATTTTAGGACTTTTTCTAGAAAAAAAAACAAACTAGTTTATCTGCTTATGATTCAAGTGTTGACGCTGGAGTGGGGTCAATAGCCGCGGTTACGTGTGCAAAACGTTTTTGATCGGATCAAAAATCGGATTAGAATTCAACCATGTACATGGACCCAGAAAAACTTTTTCAGATTATAACAAAAGGTTACATGGGGCACACTTTCCGTCGGAATAAATTATTTGCACATGCGCAGTTCTCTTTAAAATACTGGAAAAGGAAATAAGTCCCTCTGTAAACAATCGAGATGATCTTCTAAACATGCTTTTATCATTATTATGGTTATTGTCAAGTGCCTGTTCGCTCATCAATTTATGTTTAATCCGTGTGGTGGGTGCTTTTTTTGTGCCGGAACAGAGCCGGAAGAAGCCAGGATTGGGAGAAGGCTAACACGGACCAACAACATTAGCTTTGGATGAACATTAAATTCATGCAGGAAATGCTGCAATCTGCATCTTGGCTGTACGTAAATATGTGGGAATAACATCAGCCTGTATTTTGTCTGGACACGACTGGAAACACAAATACATGTGATTGTTTGAACGGTTTCCAATGAAACGTTTGAACGTTTCTGCTTTGATAATCTCACACATCACCCCAAAGCCGGTGTGTGAGCTGGCGGTCCGAGCTCTCCTCGGAGAAATAGTTTTACCGGGAGACATGGTTCTCCTTGCTCCGGCAGCTCACTAACCCAGAGCGCCAGGACGAATCGCAATTCGAAGAGTACCACATGTAACAAAGCATCCTCCCCTCTCCTCAAAGTCCTGTTTAAGCTCCAAAGCCTTGTCTGGAGCGAAACACCTTCTATGCATGATGTAAAACTAGAGCAGTAGTGACACACGATCGGAATGAACTGTTTACATGAACAACGATCGGATAAGCAATCGGCATAACCCACCTATCTCGATCGAAAAGAAATCTTGATCCGGAAGAGTCTGATCGGGGCAGAGTATTCCAAACAGCGTGTTTACATGACACACTTTTCTTCCGATCAGGCGGTCATTCTGATTACTTTTGTCCATGCAAACGCAGATATTGACATCTTTCTTTCAAGCAACATAGGGAGAAGATGGGTCCGAGAATGGTTCCTCATCCTAGACCAGATCTGCTTGAATGTTTTCAGACTGAAAACCTGTTCTGAATTATCAGGTAAAAAACAAACTCTGGTTTACTTTAAGCGAAACAAATGTGTCCAGTCTGAATATATACTAAGTTTAGCTAATTCTGATGCAGAGAAAAGCAGCTGCATGATGCCACAGAGCTGCATTTCTCTGCAATAGAATCATCTGATTAACGCTTATTGCATGAACACTTTTATTGCAGTAAAATGTTACATATCAGTGCAAGGCTGCTTTTTACCTCTTTAGAATACACTGAAATAACATTAATTGCATAAATGTTTAAAGATTAATGATAGCTGAAAGAATGTCAACACTTGAGCTAAAGCTGTGGTGTTAAAGGGTTAAAGATTACTCAAAATAAACTAGATCAGGGGTCGGCAACCCATGGCTCCGGAGCCACATGTGGCTCTTTCATCCTTCTTTTGTGGCTCTCTGTGACTTTGGAAAATAATTAGTATTTTATAAAAATTCAATTTTATTTTAGTTTGTTCATTTTTCATGGCATTTCAAAGGTGCTGGTAAAAAACAGCTTCCTTAATAAATGAGCTCGTATTTATTGGGCGAGAACTGCAGAGCTGATAGCAGGAGGAGACACGCGGGGCGGCTTCAATAAACACTCCGGGTCCAGAGTAGTTTTCTGCTGGGGACTTGACGTGCCGTGGGGCAGAGAGCAACTCTCTGATGACAGAGAATTTGCGCTTCGTGTTTTTAACACGCATGTGCATGTGATGTATGTTTCTTCAAGGACATGAGTGTAGATCGCGGGACAGAGAAGATTAAAAAAAAAAAGCACTTCTCAAAAATCCACCAGCCAATCAAAATCCTCACCGAAAAGTATGGGACTTGATTGACATGCAGAATGGCCAATCAGACATCCTCTGACACATACGTCACTACAGACCCTAGTTTAAATTCACTCAGCGCAAACTCTGTCATCAGAACGTCTTTTTCTGCCCCGCGGCACATCATGTCCTCGGTAGAAGACCAGCAACCGGAGTGTTTATTGAAGCCGCCCCGCGTGTCTCCTCCTGCCATCAGCTCTGCAGTTCTCCCCAGATAAATACGAGCTCATCAAGGAAGCTGCGAGGCACGCGCTTCATACGGAGCCAGCAGCGCCAAATGCCTCATAAAATGCCACGCTCGCCGCATTGGACTGTTTACAGCAAAGCATGAATACGATGGTCGCTGCTTTCTGTCTTTGTAATAACAGGCTTCATCTGTTAATACAAAAGTATCTTTATGTAAACTCACTGTGTAGTTTTTAATTATCAGTACATAAACAATAATGTTCAAATAAACATGTAACTAATAAACATGACGATGGAAAGAAAGAAGTACTTTTTTAAAAAAAATCTTTTCTGGCCCGCGATCTACACTCATGTCCTTGAAGATCGATCGTGATCGACGTAATGAGCACCCTTGATATAATATATACATGCATAATATATATAATGATGCCAAAATGGGTTGTGGCTCTGGGTGCTTTTTTTTCATTAGGGGCAGTCCCAAATGGCTCTATGAGTAAAAAAAGGTGGCTGACCCGTGAACTAGATGGACTAGAGTTTATGCAAACAGCAACAACTGTAATCACAGCTTAAAAGGCGTATTGAAGCCATATTGAAGCACACTCAACCTAAGAACCGTTTTTTGTCAGCGCACCTTTTAAAATAAGAGGTAAGTCATTGTACAATAGAGGGTAATCTTCTCAGATCATCTTAAGAAAAATTTTTGTCGTTTGTTGGCTTTTGTTTTCAAGATACGTTAGCCCCAACTAAAGCAACCAGGTTTGTGCTGCCATCTATTGGCTGTGGCAGTAATTACAGCAAGCAAGAAAGAACATAAGGGGAATAATCATACCTGTTTGAGCTGCTAAAAGTCAGAGTCTCTTTTAATGTAAGTTTACAATTTTACCTTACGAGTTATTTTTAATTCATATATTCTTTTTTTTTTATTGTGGATCATGCATTTTTAACATCATCACTTTTTTCCCCTTACCAATCAGGTCTCCGTGCACTAGGGCCACCAGGTACCACAGAACTCCAAACAGGAACCAGGTCCCAGCAAAGGTAGCAGAGAACAGGAAGAACTTGTAGCGCCACTGCATATCCAGGAAAGTCGTCCAGAGGTCCCTGAGGTATAGCGCCCCTCTGCCACTGACATGCTCAATGCGCACATTGCTTCGACCATCTTTGGAGAGAACTCTTCGCCTCCTTCGAAGGGCAATGGGTCCTCCAGCTGCTGCTCCTCCTCCACCACCATTCCCACCTGTGATGGCCAGCAGCGACTTTGTGATGTCAGTTTGCATCTGGGAGTGGCATATTTTCTGAGGGGTGGAGCCTTCAGGGGATGGGGGCGTGGTAGGGGGCATGGCTGAGGTCATGGCTGGTACTGCAAAGAATGTAAATGTGAGGAAACAAGGTATTTAAAATAAAAGACAATCAGGGGTCAGTCTGGAAGTTGTCCCAAACTGCCCTCTTTCCCCTTACGAAAGCTTATTAGGTAGACAAGGGGGGTTTAAACCTGCGATGCACCTTTGGAGTGGGGCTACTTTGTAGTGGTCCCACTTCCATTGGTTGCTGCACGGATTGGGCCCCTCTCCTCTCTGTTCTAAATGCACCTTAGACATTTTCCTTGGTGGGAAGGTGCTTGGACATCACTGTGAGCAATTAGAAGATGTCAGAAGGGACATGTCATTGCAGTGCCCTACTTACCAATTTTAAACGCACCCTTTAATCCCCCCCCCCCACACACACACACACCTACACACATACACTAGACAAAATCTGGCCTTCTGCAGAGTCGGCTATGCTCCTTAGGTGAGTCCTCTGGCAAGACCATGAGCTGGGGATCACATCACACCTGAGTCTGGGGGTGTCCATGTCCCTGTGTTGCTGGTTCTGGTCCTTGCCCCCTGAGTGCTGGGCCTCTCCAAAATGACTACAGTGGGGGACCCTGGTTGGCACATGTTTACCACAAGCAAACAGACCATCAATGGGGGACCTTTCTGTGTAGAGTTTGCATGCTCTCCCCGTGCATGCGTGGGTCTATGGCTTCCTCCCACCTGTCGAAAAACATGCTTCATAGGTCAATTGGCAACTCTAAATTGTCCGTAGGTGTGAGTGTGAGAGTGAATGGGTCTGTGATTGTGACAGACTGGCGAACACTTCAGGGTGTACCCTGCCTTCGCCCACTAGTAGCCAGGATAGGCCCTGGAAGCCCTATGACTCCAAAAGGGATACAACGGTAGAAAATGATTAAGTGAATGTGTCATTATTGGACTTTCAAGATTAGTATGTATGCTATATCTCTCAGCTACTTACTTACTTTCTCTGTCTAAAGCTGCGTTCATACTGAACAACAAATTCACGTTGGCCACCTCTCTTTTGCACTGCTTGCTGTCTGTCCAAAATGTGATCCTTTGCTAATATTATTGCCAGCTAATATTTTTAGCTTTGCTACATGGAGCGGCGTCTGTGTTTAACTCGTGCAATAAATCAAGACATTGAGGGATCTTTTTTTTTTTAAACAACATTGGTAATCATGCCCCTATGTTTAGGTTCAGCTCAAAGAGATCCTTTCACATAAAAAGGCAGAATCTTTTTTCTTTAGAAATGCATTTGTAGTTCACTCTCCGTGTTAATACAAAATGATTGAGATACTTGCTGTCAAGTTTGAATGTTTATCAGAAGAGTTATTGAAGCAGGAAGTCCGAATCTGTGAAGATCTTTCTAAATTTATCAAATCATCTGAGTCCTGCATTCTGATTGGTTGACTCCCCCCCTACTTTAGAACCCCTCCCCCTCTTGTTCCATTTTCGGACACAGATCAGTTTTGACATAAGTTTCTCGCAAGGAATGTTTCAGAAGTCCGAGCGCAGTTGTAGCGCACTTGTGATTTGCGTCAGCCAATTCAAGCACACCCAGAAGCAGATTTGAGCAGTTGTAATCACAGATTTGAGGTTGTAACAAAAATGCAAAAGGGAATTTGTCAGTTGTGGTTTTGTTTGTCAAACTTTACAGCAGAAGATTTTTACACACAGATACAGATTTTTGGTGTGCAAGTTTTCACATTCTATTTTACAAGTTCTCACATCAAATCTACAAGTGTGTCCATTTTGGTACATTATTACCTTCATAACTAACGCTGTGTCTGAAAGACGGCCGCCCCCGCCATCTCTGTCAGACTACAATTTGAAGGCTTGCTGTCCCGCATTAACCCAAGAGGAGAAAAATAAAAACAAGAATACAATTAGGGGACTATTTTTATTATTAGTTTCAATGAAAATAAAAAACAACAACATCAATGTCAGGAGTCAGGTCTCTGTTTTTGCCCCTCCGACCACCAGAGGAGCTGTCTCCTGAATATTAATCCTTTACCTGGCCTCTGCTTTTTACATATCTCCCAACACCCAGTTTCTAATCCCACATTCTCCACCAGCTGTTCCTCATTCAGTAATCATCAACTATATTTAATCTGGCAGTCTTGTTTGTGCCCAATTCACGGACAATTATTCCCAGGTTTGGCATGACCGATCCTGACACTGTGGTAAAAAATCGACTTTGTTTAATCCAGAAAAGGCATGAAAAGAGCTGGAAACCCTGCTAGCATTGAGCTAGCTAGCATGCTAACACAGGAGAACAATGGTGATAGTTTGTCATATAACGTCTAACTTTCTAACATCTTTTTTCACTAGCAGCTACTGGTGGAGCTCCTCATCTGACTGTGCTGGTGTCCTCTGGTTAAATAAAGTACACGTTTGATAGTTTAATATAGTAAAAGATTTGAAAAACATGAAAAACCTACCGGCACATTCTAAACTGGTCTGTTGATGTAAGACTCTGTGTTATTCAGTAGCCAATGAGCTACTGGATGTGGGGATGTCCCGCCTCCCCTCCCCTTGACTGACATGTCACTGTTTTTACGTGTCGACAGGTTTTAGAATCAAAACCGCAAAAAAGCGCAACTCAAAAAGACGATTTCAAAATAAAACTGCAACTCAAAAACAGGATTTCAGAATGGCGAGAAAACAAATCGGGAACTGAGAAATATGATTGTGCTTTGGGTTATAGCTTGTGGTTGCAAATTATAGGTTTTGGTTCTCGATTTATGCATTTTGATTCTCAGATTTGAGGTTTTGATGCGCTGTTTTACTGTTTTGCTGCGCAATTTTTTAGGCCCTATATTGACACCATGGGATGGCATTGCTCATCAGTGACAACATCTATGTGCTACTTTGTTTGTCTTCATCACTGAGAAGAGCTTCACACAGAAATGTGTTTAAAACATGCACAAGGTTTGAGCCACATGTAGCTGCGAAGTGGAACGGCGCACACGGAGCGCTGCCTAGATTGCGCAAAACCAGGATCATGTGTGCCTTTAGATCAGTGTTTTTCAATCTTTTTTGAGCCATGGCACACTTTCACCTTGACAAAAATCCCATGGCACACCAGCATCCAAAAAAAAAAAAAGAGGAGAAACTCATAGACTGTATTGATCCACAGCCCCTCCGCAATCTGCATTTTTGTGATAATTGTGGCAGAAAAAGCTGGAAGTTGCAGCTGTTTTTTCTTAAAGATATAATAGAGTTAGAAGTTAAAAGTTAGAAGATTTAAAAACTGTTTGACATGTGTTCGTTGTGGTTTCAAGATATTTAACAAAGAAAGGCTCATTGTGATGCTGTCACTTTAACCCAATGCATCATGGGAGATGTAGTGCAAAAACGGCTGGCGAACGCTTCTCTGAGCTTCATTGTTTTGTTCACTTGTTCCACGGTCTGACACTGGATTCTATGGAAAGCTACACCGCAGACGAGCTTTAGCTGGTATTTTTGGTGGAACTAAGTGACTTTATGAGGAGAATTGGAACAAGGAAGTGAAGACTTTAACCACTTCTGATTGGTTAGACTGATAACATGTGATTAAGCCTCCAAGAATGATTGGTGGAGACAGTTAAAGGGGCGGGACTTTTCGTAAAACAGCTAAAGCTACAGCTAAATCGCGGTACCGTCATTCGTATCAAAATGTCTTTATTAGAATCAAAAAACACAAAGAAAAAAGTATTTTACGATCTTTCATATTCCTAACTACGCAGTGTTTTATCAGGGCCAGTTTAGATGAACAAAGAGCTCATATCCTGGAGATGGAAAATGTTTTTAGATCAGTTAATGAGGGCATCTCCCAGGGCACACTAGTGTTTCGCGGCTCACCGGTTGAAAAACACTGCTTTAGATCAGTGGTCCCCAACCTTTGTCATGCCACGGACCGGTATGACGTGCCACAGGGAAAAAAAAACATTTTTCTAATGAGCTCGTATTTATCAGGCGAGAACCGCAAAGCTGATAGCAGGAGGACAGACGTGGGGCGGCTCCAATAAACACTCTGATTGTCCGGAGTGGTCTTCCCCCAGGGACTTGATGCGCTGCGGTCAGAAAGCCAATTTCCGATAACAGACAGAATTTGCGCTCAGTGTATTTAAACACGCATGTGCAGTGACGTGGAAGATGTCCGATTGGCCGTTCTGCATGTCAATCTAGTCCCATACTTCCCGGTGAGGTTTTTGATTGGCTGGTGGATTGTTTAGAAGTACATTTTATATTTTTTATTTGTCTTTGCTGGGCTGCGATCTACCGTCATGTCAGTGTTGACGTAATGAGCACCCCTGAATAGACTGATGTAACAGAGAATGGGGCGATTTTTCAAAATAAAACTTCTTTCAGATTCAGAAATAAATAAAACGGAAGTAATGCAAGTTATTTAGTCATTCTGTGCGTCCCGATACCAAATGACCCACGGTCCCGGGGTTGGGGACCACTGCTTTAGATTACTCATGTCATTCTAATGTCATTTTTATTTTATTATTGTAGACATTTTTATGACGTATCTTTATTTTCCATAAATGTATTCTTTGTGTTTGCCTGTCGTTTAGTTGGTATCAGTATTTGATATGAAAACAGCAGGTAATGCAGCAAAACATCTGCGCTTTTTGAGATCATAAATAAACAATCGATCATTTAGAAAAAAAAATCAGAACAATGTTTTTTACCTATTTCTTCAGACTAAAAACGTTAAATTTATTGGTGCCGCTGTGTTAATGTTTAAGATCAATTTATATTTAATATTATTTATTGATTGAATTATTTGTCTCAGCCTTATATGGTTCCGTTGGTCAAAATGTTTCTATTTTAAAAAAGGAATGACAGATTTTTGCAAAAAATAATTGAGAAGCCCTGATTTAATTGGTTGTTTATTTGTTCATTTATGTTCAATAGTCAACCCATGAAAATCGTAAGGCTCTAAATGAACTGTAGAGTGTTAAAGTGTGACTTTATTTAAACTCGCGCAGAGAAATCCGCATGGAGTTGAGAGTTAAGTATTATGAAAACTAATGATCCTTTAACAGGGCAACTGTCATGGGTGTCACTGTCAGTGCTTCTCCCCCTCCCCTCTCTCTGTGCACCTGAAGATTGGAAACAGCTGTGGACACTCTCATCACCTCACCGACTTCATAAGGAGATCCAGCCCAGCATTCATCGCCAGTTCGTTGCCTACCTCGATGTCATGTCTAGCTCAGATTCATGTCCTGGCCTTTTACTTATCCTGCTTATCGATCCACTTCCAGGTTCCAAATCTACGTTGTCCACCTGGGAGATCTTCATCTCGCTTCGCTCTGGTCTCGCCTCAAGTCACGCCTCGCTCCTTGCTCACCACGGTTCCCAAGGCTTCCAAGGACCGCAGTCTCAGCCTTGCCTCTCAGTCCGCCTCGCTCCATTCACGCCATGGCTCCCAAGACATCCGATTTTCAGCAGTGATCATCTCCGCACGTCTCGCTCTCACTCTCGCTCCAAGCTTTCACCACAGGAACGTCAAAGACGTAAAGAGGGGGGAGCTTGTTTTTACTTTGGACTTCCAGGACACATAGTATGCCAATGTTCTTTACGTTTAAAAGCCAAGACCCCCCGCTAGAGCAGTGTTTTTCAACCAGTGTGCCGCGGCACACTAGTGTGCCGTGGGAGATGGTCAAGTGTGCCGTGGGAAATTGCCCTCATTAATTAACTGATGTAAAAACATTTTCCATCTCCAGGAAATCAGCTCTTTGTTCATCCAAACAGGCCCTGATAAAACACAATAGCTCAATAGCTTTATGTTTGATAAAACATACAATTATTTTTTCTTTGTGTTTACTTGATTCTATTAAAGACATTTTGATAAGAATGACGGTACCCGATTTAGCTGCAGCTATAACTAACTGTTAGCGGAAAAATCCCGCACCTTTAACTGTCTCCACCAATCATTCTTGAAGGCTTGATCACATGTCATCAGTCTGACCAATCAAAAGTGATTAAAGTATTTACTTCCTTGTTTAGATTTAGCTCAAAACGTCGCTCAGTTCTAACAAAAGTACCAGCTAAAGCTCGTCTTTAGCGGTGTAGCTTTCCACAGAAACCGGTGTCAGACCGTGGAACAAGTAAACAAAACAATGAAGCTTAGAGACGCTGGTCTTTCTGCGGTCGCGGATTTTCGGCACTACATCTCCCATGATGCATTGGGTGAAGGCGTCTGTCTTAGCGCACAATGAGCCTCTCCTCTTAACATCTTTAAACAACGAACACACATCAAACAGTTTTTGAATCTTTTAACTTAACTTTTAATACATCTTTTAGAAAAAACAACTGCAGCTTCCAGCATTTTCTGCCACAATTATCACAAAAATGCACGTGAGATTGCAGAGGGGCTGCAGATCAATACAGACTGAGTTTTTACTTTTCTTTTTTTCTTTTTTGGATGCTGGTGTGCCGCGGGATTTTTATCAAGGTTAAAGTGTGCCGTGGCTCAAAAAAGGTTGAAAAACACTGCGCTAGAGGACAGGCCGCAGGCGGGTTCATCTGTTTCTCCCTCTGAGAAGAAATGTCTATTTGTTCCTGTCAAGTTATGCTCCGCCAGTGGTTGTCATGATTTCAAGGCTCTAATTGACTCTGGCGCTGAGCAGAGTTTTATTGACTTTGACCTCATTCCTAAGTTACGTTTGCCCACAGAAACCCTGGAACAGTCCACAGAGACTGCCAGCCTAGGGGGTCAACCGCTCTCCCGGATCACACAGTACTAGGCCTGTACTCCTCATTACTTTGGGTAACCACCGCGAACACATTCACTTCTTTGTCACCAGAACCTTGCAAACTCCCATCGTTCTAGGTTTCTCCTGGTTGCGTACCCACAACCCTCGGTTTAACTGGGCACATTGTAACATTGCTACCTGGGGGGCCTTCTGTATGGCTAACTGCCTCAGATCCGCTGAACTACTCATCCATGCCAGCAGCGAACAGGTCTCCGAACAGATTGACCTCACTCGCGTTCCTCCATGCTACCACGATTTAAGGCCTGTTTTCAGTAAATCTAAGGCCGGTTCCCTGCCACTTCATAGGCCCTATTATTGTGCCATTGATCTACTTCCCGGCGCACCACTCCCTAAGAGTAGACTTTTCAACCTGTCTGAGCCAGAGAAACTAGCCATGGAAAAATATATCCAGGAGGCTCTTACGGCTGGTCTTCTTAGACCATCGTCCTCTCCAGTTGGCGCAGGGTTTTTTTTTTCGTGGAAAAGAAAGACAAAACCCTTTGTCCCTGCATAGATTTCTGGGAACTTAATCAGATAACTATTAAGGACAAATACTCACTTCCCCTTATCAGCTCTGCTTTTGATTCTGTTCAGGAAGCGCGCGTATTCACCAAACTCGATCTGCGTAACTAACGCTTATCATTTAGTTCGCAACAAGGAGGGAGATGAGTGGAAGACTGCATTTAACACTCCATTGGGCCATTTCGAGTATCTAGTCATGCCCTTTGGGCAACCAGTGTCAACATCTGGTTAGCGACATCCTCCGCGACTTCCTCAACCGTTTTGTTTTTGTATATCTTGATGATATTCTTGTTTACTCTCCCGACATGTCACAGCACACCCACCACGTACGACTCGGTCTTGAACGCCTGCCTGCCAATAAGCTTTACGTAAGAGCAGAGAAATGTGAGTTTCATGCCTCTACTGTCTCGTTCCTCGATTATATTTTCAAAGCCGGAAATATCAAACCTGATCCTGCGAAAATCGAAGCTGTCTCGAACTGGGAACCTCCTGAAAATCGGAAGAAGCTTCAGCAATTCTTAGGGTTTGCTAATTTTTACCGGAGGTTCATTCGTAATTATAGCTCCATAGCTTCTCCCCTTACGCAACTCAGCTCCACCAAGAAACCCTATTTCAGGAACCCTGAGGCACAGTCAGCATTCTATAGACTCAAAGAACTTTTCATCTCAGCACCCATCCTCATCCAACCTGACCCCTCTAGTCAATTCATTGTAAAGGGGGACGCTTCGGACACTGGCGCAGGGGCCGTCCTTTCTCAACGGGAGAAGACCTCCGGCAAGTTGACACCGTGTGCCTTCTTCTCCTGAAAACTATCCCCCGCCGAGAGAAATTACAAACTGGGAACTCTTGGCTATAAAGCTAGCTCTAGAACAGGGGTCGGGAACCTATGGCTCGCGAGCCACATATGGCTCTTTTGATGGTCACGTATGGCTCGCAGACGAATCTTTATTTATACCTTTTTTTTTTTCATTAGACCAGTCATTCTCGTGCGCTGCGATGCCAGAGGGGCGCGCAGTAGTAGCGGTGCTTGGAGAGAAAAATCTGCACCAGCATTATCAATTTACTATTATCTATTATTTCACATAGTTTATTCCAGCAGGAAACCTATTAATTGCCGTGCCTAAACCTGCGCGCTCCCGTCTCTGAGAAAGAGCGCGCAGATACGGGGACGGGATGTGAGGAAGAAAGCAGAGGGTGGGGGTGCCCCCACCCTCTGCTTTCTTCCTCACAGGCAGCAGGTGAATCGCGCAGGGATTGTAATAACGTGAAACCCGCTGCCCGTCACTCACTGCAGTGTGTGAGTGTGTGTTTGTCTCCACGTCTGCAGGTGAGTCTTCCTCACATCTACAGAACATTCAGACCTACGATCACGTTTAAAGTCTCAACGCCTGCATGAAGCTGAAACTCACCACGTATCAACCAGACTAGAACATCAGCAAAACCACCACGAGAAATACTCATCATTTATTAGCAACAGCATAACCATGTTATTAAAAAGAATCCACAGACTTATTGTACTTTAAAAATGTTGAAATTACATCAAATGCTCACATTCGCTTGTATATTTAGTTTTAAACATATTGTTGCAGGACTGAGTTGGGTCCGCTGTTGGGCCGCATTAAAAGTTCTGGAGTTCATCAAACGCATCAAGCAGAGATCTGATTGGCTCTCAGTTCTGTCACTCAGCCTGTTGTTGGGTAGTTTGGACCAATGGGGTTCAGCTATGGGCCGAATAAGGGAAATGGGAGGACTGGAGCGGGAGCTGAGGAATATAAAGTGGGAGAAGCGCTCTCGTCTCAGCGGGAGATATTCAGGAGTTGATGAATTAATTGTTCGGTGTTTGTTGCGGTCTGCAGTAACCAGAATAAACAACCTTAAAAGAGGTTCAGTCTCCGTGCCTCAGTGTGGGAAAGGGACGCTAAATTATTGTATGGCTCTTTCTAAATTACATTTAAAAATATGTGGCGTTTATGGCTCTCTCGGCCAAAAAGGTTCCCGACCCCTGCTCTAGAAGAATGGTGTCACTGGCTGGAGGGAGCGCAACACCCGCTTATCGTTTGGACGGGCCACAAGAACCTGGCCTACTTAAGATCCGCCAAGAGACTTAACTCACGACAAGCCTGTTGGTGTCTCTTCTTTGACAGATTTAACTTCTCCATGACCTACAGAACCGAAAGCCACATCAAACCAGATACACTCTCTGGAAAGTATAGTTCCAGTGAAGACACCGTCCCGTCAACCATCCTACCATCCACCTGCATCATAGGCAACCTCACCTGGGATGTCGAGTCCAGGATTTTACAGGCGCAGGGTGAGGAGCCTAATCACTCCATTGCACCTCCTAACACACTTTTGTCCCCACGTCCCTCCTTTCAGACGTCCTCTCCGCTTTGGTTTTGTTGGCCAATTCTTAAAAAAAATTCTGAATGTGTTTTTTTTAGCCGAGTCAGCGCATTTTTTGCGACAGTTTTTTGCTTACCACTCCCACATTCCTTTATCGATCTTGTCATGTGTTACATCTTTTTGTTAAGCGTGGGCCAGGGAATTGCATATTTCATTTTCACGACATTCCGATAAAAAATGTACAAGCTAGCTAAGATCACAATGGTTGCGAATTTGCCACACGCACGGCGTTCAAAATCTACAACTACTAATTCCAACGTTTTGTCCACAGCACCTTGTTATGGATGCCTGAGAAGTTATAAGACAATCGCTAAAAATCCCCAGGGGTTTTTGTTTGTATGTGGCGTTAATGGGGCTTTTTTTTTTTAATGCAAGGTGGCGGTCTTTTCCCAAGGTCAAAGCCAACAACACATCTGTGGTGTTTGTAGACTGGAGCTGGCAGCAAGTGTGTGCATTTTGGTGAAAAACACTCAAACAAAAGTGTTGTTTTCCCATATTGTGGAAAAACAAAAAAATCGCCAATTCTCTGAGTTCGCCACAAAATGACCGCCAAGCCATAGGTCGTGTGGCCGTCCCATGATGATTTCAGGACTTTCTTGGGATATCCCCAACACATGCGTTTTGGTTTCGTAACTGTTTTGAAATAATTTTTTTCAGACCCATATGCGATTTTCATTATTCATTATTTTTACGGGATCGCTCGCCGTGATGTTATCGTCTGCGGGGGTGACGTTTACTTTGTGGAAAATTCATTTTCAAAATCCAAAATAACTCAAGTTAAACCTTAAATAACGTATAATATTTTGCTCTCCATAAAAATTGATTCTGTCAAAATTATACAAATATGAACATGCTGCAGAACGAAACAAACAAAGCCTAAAAAACATTATTAATAAGAAATTACAAATCATATCTTTCCGTTTTCTTTGCTCTTTTATTATTTAAAGAAGAAAACGTATTGTGAATATTGTTTTTAGGTCTTATAAAACATTAAAAACTAAATCATCGAACACATCAGTGGGATTACTCCAAAAATTTTTGGCCTTTACCTAATTTTGTGCAACACCAACAGTAGAAATCCTCCAAAAAACCTCAATCCATAAAAACTGGATTTATTTATGATCTGATAAAGTGCAGCTGTTTTCCTGCATTACCTGCTGTATTTAGCTGCATAAATAGCTGTATTTATGTCAAATACTGACACCAACTAAACCACAGAAAAGACACGTGATAAAAATATCTACAATAGTTAGTAAATAATGATATTATCAACCACGTGTTACTCCAGGTGGTGTTGCCTAATGTAGGCTGCGCTCCTGGCAGCTGCCCCCCCCCCCCCTTCCTTCTGACATGCTGTCTCTGTGATGGGAGCACGCAGCGGCGGCCTAGTCAGACTGAAAAAGACTCCCAATCAACTGTGTTAGTGTGATTCACCCAGTGAGTTGCACACCCCTTTTTTTTGACTTACGTTCCAAAAACTACTGCAAAGAGCTGTGGGCGCAAGTGTCTTGCAGCAGAGGGCAGTGGTCACGTTCACGTCGGGTCTGCTGTGGTGCGGAGAATTGTTGGAAATAATCCCCATGGCCTGCTCTGGTCAAAATTGGGTTGAGCAAGGGTTTTTCTTCTGCCTAATTCCTTCTACATTAGCCGCGTTTACATGGGCAAAAAGTAATCGGAAAGAATGCCTGATCGGAAAGAAAATGTGTCATGTAAACGCGCCGTTCGGAATAGTCTGCCCCGGTCAGACTCGCTCGGATCAAACTTTCTTTCCGATCGAGATAGGTGGGTTATACCGATCCTTTATCCGATCGTGGTACATGTAAACGTTCATTCCGATCGTGTGTCACTTCTGCTCTGGTTTACCTCATTCATAGACGGTGTTTCGCTGAGAGAAAGCTTTGGAGCGCATACAGGACCAATCAGCTGTTCTGCGGCGGCCCCCTGAAAAGCGCCGCTTCGCTCTCACCCCGCTGACTCTCTGCCTCTCTTTCACCCCTCACGAAGGGGCTGCTGGGGAGGAGCGCTTCGTGCCCACTGAGGTCTGGACCCGGCACCCGAGCTCTGCGGTCAGGCTCCGGTGCCAGTAGACCGAGTGAACCTCTCTGAGCAAAGCAGCTGGATTTATTAATGTTTGGGGGGGGGCCTTTGTTACGTGTGCGTTTTGTTGTTTTGTTATGTGTAAGAATTCGGACTGCGAGCCGACCCGCCGCTCTGGGTTAGCGGCTGCAGGACTCACGAGGACAGAGCAGAGCTCGGCCTGTCAGCTCACACATTTGGGTCGGTGTGTGAGCTTCAAAGCAGAAATGTCGCTCAGTCCTTAGAAACTGTCCAAACAATCACGTGGATTTGTGTTTCCAGTTGTGTCCCGACAAAATAAAGGCTGATGTTATTCCCAAATATTTACGTGCAGCCAAGCTAATGTTGTTAGCCCGTGTTTATAGCCTCTCCTAACCCTAGCACAAAAAAGCACTGACCACACGGATTAAAATTGCGAATGATATTCGCATTTCAGGCACCAAAAACTCGGCAGTCTCTTTCCCCCCTAGGGCGGTAGTTAATTAACTCACCTGTTCAGCTTCCTATTTAAGTCCAGGTGTGCAGCGTTCATTCTCTTTCTTACCGCAGCGCCGCTTTCGTCGCCGGTGCGCCATGCCCGCTGATCTCCTTCTCTTTGGCATCTTGGTGTGTTCCCCCCCTTCTTTTGGCTGGTGATCCCACTTTTTTCTGTTGCGGGGGTTTTTGTTTCGCTGCGTCTGTCTCTCCTTCTGCAGCAATTCCGCGGGGGATGGCGGCGCCGGCGTGTTCGCGTCGCTGCGGCGGGTGAGCGTTTGCGGTGTTTCGGGTCGGCAGCGGCGTTAGATCGGGAGCTGTCCAGGCTTTTTCCTTTGTTGTGGCCGTTTGTATCATTGTGGTGAGCGGCCAGGCGGTCTTTTCCCGTGTTTATCTGTTGTGTTTTCTAATGCTTTTCTGTTTCCTTATTATTGTTCCGGTTATATGTGACGTCACGCCCCTAAGGACTCTGGGTATTGTAGTTTTATGTTCGTTGACATTGTGGTCTACCTGACTCGTTTTCATGTTTTGTGGCTCTGCATCCTGTTATTGTTTCTGGGGTTGTGGGGTCTTTCCTGTGGTTTCAGGGCTGGTGGTCCTCGTCTGGACAGGTTTCTCATGCTGGCTGAATTCGTTGTGGCTTTCGGCGTTTTATCTGTTGCTGTATGTTATTTAAGATTTCAAGTTTTTTTTTTTTTTTTATTTGTCCCATATAAAGTTGTATTTATCAAATGCAACGAGTAGTAAAATGTAACCCAGGTCCGCTCCGTGGACAGTGCAATAATTAATGAAAACCGTACAGGAAATGTACGTAATATATGTCTGTAAAATTACATGGTATACATAAGTAATCCTATGTAAGGGTGACATAAGTAAAGTATGTGTATTGTGGAATTAAGTATAGAATGCAAAGTAATGTGCATGAATGTGGACTGTAGACTTAAATAATTAAGGTATACGTTTAGAGTTAAAGTTTAAGAGCCTGATGGCCTGGGGGTGGAAACTCCTCCTGAGTCGCTCTGTCTTAGCCATCAAGCTAGGACTCGGCTCCTAGAGCCGACTGTGAATTTTTGCCTGTCTTTATTCAACGCTGGCTTTCTTATTTTGGTGGCGCTCTTCGTTTTGTGTTTCTGTCGTGGCTGCTGTGCGTTTAGTGGTTTTCTCAGCGTTTGGTTTGTTCTTGTTGGACCCCACTCTCCTCTGTGGATTTTTACTTATGAATGGTCTCTTTTATGCAACGTCTGTGGCTTGTTTTGATTCACTCTGCGATCTTCGTTCGTCGCCTCCGCCTGCTCACGGTATGGTTCGTTCTAGGCCGCCACTGTGGGTGGCCCTTGGATGTGTTCATGTTGTTGGAACTTGTTTCGGTCATGTTGGCGCCTGTTGTCGTAGTCATTTTCTGGCGTCAGTAGCCTGATTCCTCGTGCGCCTTCCGGATTGGTTTATTCTTACTTCGGCTGCCCATGCCTTCTCCACGTTTTACTCACTGACGTGATTTGTGGCTGGGGATGACTGTTATCACTGATGTTCTCGGTGTCCTGCCTCTGTGCCTCCCGGATGGAGTCTCTCGGCATCCAGTCGGCGCTCGATGTGTTTATCGGTTTACCTTTCTGCTGTCATGGCGGTCCTCATGCTATCGACTGTATTATCACAAGCCCTGTACTGGACTTGTGTAGGCTATGGGCTCCCCTTCGTTTTGCGCGTTTTGATGTTTTCTGTGGCTTTCATTCATTTCTGATCTGGGTTACCGCGTTGTCTGCGACGTCTGGTCCTCCGCCCGTCCGGATTGGTTTTCTTCTTCTGAATCTGGATGATTCATTGGTGCATGCCTCTCCCTTTGGTTGATGGCTGTTTGTTCAATGATCGGCCACCTGCTTTTGCTGTGGCTTTGGTCCCTCGGTCATCCATTCATCTTGTGTTCTTGTTCCGGGTAGTTTGCTCCTGGGCCCCATGTTCCTGTTCTGGATATTCATGTCTTCCGTTTTGGCCTGTCCTTCTCAATGCTTGGAGTGGTCTTGTTATAATGATGCCTATCGTGTCTTCAGTCTCCCTCCGCTTGTTCTTCTGTGGCTGGGCCCTCTGGTTTTTGGGGGGAAAGATTTATGAAGAGTGGTTTGTGTACGTCCGGCCACCAGAATCCATGGCTCTAATGGTTTTAAAGATCGTGTGGTTATGAGAATTTAGCCATGGAGTTTATATTAAGGCTCTTTAAAGAGTGAGATAATAGTCTTATGTGTGTCATCGGTTGTCTAGGTTGGTATTTAAATAACATCATAAGCAAATTAACCCCGACCATAGAAACTTCATCATTTACGCTCTAAAGCTTAGTTCAAGAGTTAAATCTTGTGTCCGCAAGCCAGTCTTCTATCTGCCCTGCTTAACCAGATGACACTTGGCTAGATGCATCTACATTTAGAGGCTGGTATGCTCCGCCTCTAAAAAATCTAAGGTTCAGTCTAACTATCAAAACCTACGATCCCTTATGGATCTCCAGACACCCTTGGCTAAAATTTCGGCAGTCTGTGTTTTGGTGTCCACCTATTTGAGAACCACTAATATCAAATACGAGAATCAAATTTCAGCCGAGCTGCAATCCATTGCTACGTGGGACGTTGACCTTCATCATCCACAATCTCCTTGGCCCTTGGTTACCCATCCCATCGCCTAATTCTCGATGACCTTCTGAAGGTGCGTCCCTCTGGAACTGTCAAAGGTTGCTTCTTTACAATTGGTGTATATAAAATTGGTGTTAAGATATTGTGCAGGTTCTGTATTTCACTATCAATTCACTGTTGGAATTTGTGATACGGGTGGTTTCTATGGTGCGATGAAATCCACAATGGGATTTTCCTTAACTTTCTACTAAATTTAACCTTGTTGTTATTCCATTTATCTTAATCAGTGTATAAACTAATCCGTTTCTAGGTTTTATATATATGTTCTTTGCTGGGACTAATACTGGTTTTGTATTTTATCTATGCATCGCATCCTGAGCCTGCGAGTCCCTGCTCTCTGGCCTGCTTCCCCATTTCTGGCAAATGATGACACCCCTGCATTCCTTGATCTGGTGTTGCAACGATGACTGCTCGACGTACCGATTGCTGAACTGAAAGTGATGGGGTGGTGGACCTCCCCTCCGTTCCCATGACACTTCTGACTTAAATCAATCATCATGTTGGCAGTAGAATGAATGTAAATTCTTGGATTATATTGCCAGGTGGAAGCCTCAAAATTTAGGATGTTCTAAAGTGTATTAATGGTATGCGATGGAGCTCAAATTTTGGTTTCTAAACTCAATTATGCCAATTAAGCTTCAGACAAATGGCAGTGAGGATTTTCTTGATACTTAGATGGAAATCTTCAAATAAATGGATGTTCTGAGCTCGTATTGTGTTATGACAAATGGGGAAACATTATGGCAGTTAAGCTCATTCGTAGTCCTGTCGTTGGAAGCTTGAATTAATGGATGTTAATTAAGCGCGTTTAAATAGCATACCAAATGAAATAACGCTAAGCTCGTTCTTAGTATTTGATGGAAGCTACGAATAATGGATGGTACTTAAGCATGTTTAGGATGCTTAGGAGCTTTGGATGGATGTAGGTAGTGTCTTCATACGGGTTGTTCTTGGCGGTTCAAATTATAGTTCCTTACAATGTTTTGCGGATGTGGATTTATGTTCTTAAAAAATTAGGTATGAGTGATTCTTATGTTGGCTCCCTGTTTTTGTTTCGTTTTCTTTGTTTGGCTCTCTCTCTCTCTCTCTCTCTCTCTCTTTGCAGATAGTATGTTCCCCTAGTGGGCACGAACGGGAGCGGCCCAACGGTCAAAGGTGCCGGGTCACACATAGCAGTCCCACTAGATAGTGTGTCCCCTTCGAGGCGCTGCGCTCGAACGGGGGCGGCCCAACGGTCAAAGGTGCCGGGTCACACTTAGCAGTTCCACTAGATAGTGTGTCCCCTTCGAGGCGCTGCACTCGAAAGGGGGCGGCCCAACGGTCAAAGGTGCCGGGTCACACATAGCAGATCCAATAGATAGTATGTCCCCTTCGTGGTGCTGAACTCGGATGAAAGAATGTAAAGAAGGGGGCGGCCCAACGGTCAAAGGTGCCGGGTCACACATAGCAGATCCATTAGATAGTATGTCCCCTTCGTAGCGCTGAACTCGGATAAAGAAATGGAAAGAAGGGGGCGGCCTAACGGTCAAAGGTGCCGGGTCACATATAGCAGTCTTACTTGGAAATGGAATGAAATGAAATGAAAATGGAATGCCGCCAAAACACACCTCATCTTATGACATACTGATTATACATTTACATTCTTTCTTCTCTCTTCTTGATGATCTTTGGTTTTGGGGGTTTTTACCCTAAAGTTTATGGAAGTTATCTCATGGAATTGTACGGAGCCTTATGCCAATCAAAGTTTGTGAATGCCAACTAAGATGTAAATTAAGTATGTGAAAATAAATGTATTCTACTGCAAGAGTTTTTGTATGACTGAAAATTGCGAATGATATTCGCATTTCAGGCACCAAAAACTCGGCAGTCTCTTTCCCCCCTAGGGCGGTAGGTAATTAACTCACCTGTTCAGCTTCCTATTTAAGTCCAGGTGTGCAGCGTTCATTCTCTTTCTTACCGCAGCGCCGCTTTCGTCGCCCCACCCACCTCCCCGGCTTCCACCTGTGGGCTCCGTTCGGGGTTTTTACCCTAAAGTTAATGGAAGTTATCTCATGGAATTGTATGGAGCCTTATGCCAATCAAAGTTTGTGAATGCCAACTAAGATGTAAATTAAGTATGTGAAAATAAATGTATTCTACTGCAAGAGTTTTTGTATGACTGAAATATAAAACGATGAGCGAATAGACGCTTCATAATATTCATAACATTAATAAAAGCAAGTTTGGAAGATCTTCTCGTATATTACCGAGCTACTGCATAAATGTATGTGACAGCAAAGGGTTGTTTACAACGGGACACTTCCTTCCGGGATTTTCAACAGTACTGCGCATGCCCAAATGGTTTATTCCGACCGAAAGTGTGACCCATGGGAACGTTTGTTCTAATCGGAAAAAGGTTTTCTGTGCCCATGTGCACGGGTGAATTTTAACCCGACCATTGATCTGATCAAGATATTTTACCCATGTAAACGCGGCTAATGTTTCACTCTTAATCATTTTATCCTTTTTTTTTGCACCATACGTGTGGAGAGGGGAGAAGATGAATACATGGGTGCGATGTTCAGTGTCAACTGTGTCAAAATAAAAGCGCAAAGTGCTGGTTGTTGAAGGCATGTCAAAAATAAAAGCTGAAAGTCTCCTCTTTGACTTAAGTTGTGGCTTGCGTGTAACACTGCTGGTACGGAAACAGCCGCCCCCTGTGAAATGCCCCCCTAGGCCACCGTCCACCTCGCCCAAATTTTATGCTCTCACGGGCTACATAAAATGACACGACGGGCCACATTTAGCCCGCGGGCCTTGAGTGTGACACATGTCGAATAGAGGATGGATCCAGAAATCTAGATCACCTTATTCATCACCCATTATCTGTGTTCGTAAAAAGGATGGGGGCTTATGTCTGTGTGTGGATTATTGTGAGCCTAACCAGAAACTGATACCAGACTGTCATTCCATTCCTCTAGTGCAGGATAATTTAAACAACTTGATAGGAAGTGCATGGTTCTCAGTTTTAGATCTATGAAAGGCATATCATCGGGGCTTCCTAGAGGAGAATAGTAGACCACTCACAGCCTTTATTACACCTTGAGGACTATATGAGTGGGGTAAGATCCCCTTGGGTCTATCCTTACCACCGGCAGAGTTCCAGCGCAGTATGGAAGAATATCTTTTAGGACTACAGGATGAGTCATGCCAGCCATATCTAGATGATAATCTGGTTCATAGCAAATCATTTGAAGATCATCTGAATGAGGTGAGAGAGGTGCTGCGTTGCTATCAGCCACATGGTGTTGAGCTGAAGCCAAACAAATGTGAAGTATTTAGAGATCAAGTAAAGTATCTAGGAAAGATTGTAACCAAAGATGGATTCTGCATGGATCCAGCTATAATTGCACCTGTAGCTCTCAAAAACCGTGAACCAAAGACTGTGGGTGACCTGAGAAAAATGCTGGGCTTTTTTCATATTATCGCCCTTGCATGCCAAACTTCTCACGCATGGCATAGCCACTGTATAATTTGATTGTTGACAGGAAAACATCCAGTGAGGTTAAACAAGTGATCTCAAGCTAGAAAAAGGGGAAACAGAACAAAGCAGATCAGTTACTATCAAGCACAATCAATTGGTCCAAGCAACATCAAGATGTGCTGTGTGAACTACTTGAATACTACTTACATTTGTCCCCCTCTGCTACCCAGATTTTGAAAACCCGTTTATTTTGCACTGCGATGCCTCTCAGTAAGGTCTAAGTGCAGTACTGTACCAAAGGCAGGAGGGAAAACTGGTTGTCATTGGCTATTGCTCAAGAACTCTCACTGCTCCAGAGAATAGTTACTAATCTCCAGAGAATAGTAATTACTACCTGCATTCTGTAAAAGTTGGAGTTTCTTTCAATGAAATGGGCAATTTGTGACAGGTTCATGTATCTGTACTATGCACCATCATTTATGTATACACCAATAACAATCCCTTTGCTGTGTTAAGCACAGCAAAGTAAAATGCTACTTTTTTAAAATTTTGTTATGTTCTTAAACTGTATTCATCCCACAATGTGAAATCTGCTCTCTGCTTTGACCCATCCCCTGGGGGAGCGATGAGCTGCAGCTGAAGGCAGTGGCGTTAAGGGTAGCCATTGATATGGTAACTGCCCCAGTCCCATTGTCCATTCTCCTCTGGGAATCAAACCCTGGTTTCTTACGTGGTAGTCTCTCACTTTACCATCTGAGCTACCCAGCCGCTTCTGCTCAAGAATGGATCACACAGTAACCTGATTTCAACTTTTCAATAAAGTATCAGCCCAGAAAAGTTAACAGAGATGCAAATGGCCTCTCAAGGATGCCACTTAAGTACATGCTCACCTTCTCACAAGAAATGGACCCAGAGACACTTACATCAATTACACAGGCAGTGCAAATGAAAATCACAAGAGTGGGAGCCATTGTTTTGTGTTCAGCAACAATCAGGACAGCATGTAGTGATGGAGGGTATGAGAAAACATTGAGTGGCAGAAATTCTATTGGAAACAATAGAACAAAGCACAAGAAGAATTGGCAGAGTGAAAAGACTAAGTTATGAAAAGACAGTGGCCCTGTTTTAACAAGAGAAACTGGCAGGATAATGCTGAAAATAAACAGCATTTTATTTCCCCAATAGAAACCTATTGGTTAAGGCTCATTCATTCTTTGTTTTTTCTTACCCTGAATATATATATATATATATTTTTTTTAAAATCAGACATTGTTGATTGTTCCCTTTCTATATTTTAACTTACCAAAATAAAAGCACTATGAATTTGCTTTGGTAAACGCAAATTATATATGAGATACAATTGCAGTGCTTAACATTGTGATCATTAAACCGAATTTGACCATTTTATTACAGTGTAAGACATTAAAATTCAGGTTGAGTTTTTTCTAAGTCATATTTTAAAAAACTGAAAGAAAACATGTTTCAGGTAAAATATTAGGATATGTGTCGTATCGCAGGGCGCGTATCGGGATAAGTATCGTATCGCCAGACTCTTGCCAATACACACCCCTAGTCACTACATAACCCGTTTGAGATGGTCTCAATTTGACTATTTACTTAGAGGGCTGCAAAGAAGGCTACAAGTATATCTTGTTGGTCATTGATCATTTTACCCATTTAACCCAGGCATATGCATGCCCAAACAAATCAGCAAAAACAGCTGCTGAATAGATCTTTGAAGATTTTGCTCTCAAGTTTTCATTTACAACAAAATTGCACCATGATCAAGGCAAGGATTTTGACAACAGACTGTTCTCTGAGCTTGAAAAGTACAGTGGAATCCAAGGTTCTCGCGCAACACCACATCATGCCACGGGAAATGGTCAAGCGGAGAGATTTAACAGGACACTCCAGTCCATGCTGCGAAACGTTAGGTTAAGAACTTAACCCCGGTTCTCTGAAAACATGAGTGAGGTATCTCACTATGGGAAAACGCCCCCTGCGCTGTCCCCCAGAAGCTCTTTTACATTACGCCAGTCCTGACTGGCAGACAGAAGGTGACGTCTGCTCTCAGGAGGCGGGACTTCCTCCTGGTATAAGAGCCTGACGCCATCTTCTCTCCTCAGTCTAAGTAAGCACACCTCTTGTTGCTCCAGGCAAGGAGGGTGATCTGGTGAGATACCTCACTCATGTTTTCAGAGAACCAGGGTTAAGTTCTTAACCTAACGTTCTCTTTCAACATTCGTTTTGGTATCTCACTATGGGATGTAGAGACTCCCGTATTGCCAGATAAGCTTACTCCGAAGACCAACAGAGAACAACCAGGCTGATCATACAGGTGTAGGCGTGGACCCCACACCTAGCACTGCGTGAGGCAACCCTGGTCTAGTGACATCCAGTCTATAAAATCTGATGAAAGTGTGAGATGTTGCCCAACTGGCAGCCATGCACACATCATCCAGGAAAATGCCCTGAAAAACTGCCCATGATGATGCCATGCCACGAGTGGAATGAGCGCGCAGGCCCGCCGGGGGTGTTAATCCCTCCGCTGATAAGCCATGGTTATAGCGCCCACAACCTAGTGTGACAGGCGTTGTTTGGTTATGGGCTTACCTGTGTGAGGAGAAGCCCACGACACAAACAGCTGCGCAGATTTTCTGAAGCCAGCCGTCCTCTCCACATACATGCGCAGCGCCCGCACAGGACACAATGTGTGAAGCCTCTCTTGCTTCGTAGAGGAAAAAGGAGGCGGGTTAAATGCCAAAAACTCAATAGGGTGGTAAGGTATGGCAGGGTTGAAAACCTTGGGCATAAATGCCGGATTCAGTTTCAATACAACCTTAGAATCCCCTCTGGAGAACTGCAAACAGGACGGGTGAACTGACAACGCATGGATGTCGCACTTTAATGGTGGAAATGGACAAACCTTTTTCAATCAGTTCCTGAAGAAACGATAGAATGACTGGGACAGGGCTCTGAAAAGGCACTACGGCCATTTTTATGCACCAGTCCTCAAAAACGCACCATTTGGCGCCGTAGGCGTAGCGGGTAGACCGCGCCCTGGCACTCTGGATCGTGTCCATGACGTTCTGTGGGAGTCCCGCTGCCATGAGATTTAGCCTCTCACGGGCCAGGCCCACAGAGCCAGGCGTTCTGGATGAGGGTGAAAAATTTCCCCGCGGGCCTGCGACAGGAGGTCCCTGCGTAAACGCAGAGGCCACGGTTGGCTGTGCAGCATCTGAACGATGTCCGCTAGCCAGTGTTTCTTGGGCTATCGCGGGGCTACGAGGATGAGAGAGTGTTTCCCCTCCCGAACCCTGGTGAGGTGGAAACGCATACAGAAGTCGGCACGGCCACTCGTGCGCTAGAGCGTCCACCCCCAGGGGGGCGCTCTGATCTGTCAGAGAGTAGAACATCTGACACTGAGCGTTCTCCGCTGATGCAAAAAGATTGACCTCTGCCTGACAGTAAATGCTTCACATCTGGGCCACTACCTGGCTGTGGAGCTTCCATTCCCTGTAACGCGGGTTCCCTCTGGAGAGCAGGTCGGCTCCCCGGTTCATTATCCCGAGTACATGGATGGCCCGCAGCGACAGAAGTCGGGAGCTGCTCCACATAATCAGTCTGTGTGCTAGTGTGTGCAACTGAAATGAGTGCAGCCCGCCTTGTCTGTTGATATAAGCTACCACTGTGGTATTGTCGGTCCTGACTAAAATATGGCGCCCTTTCAGGAAGGGTAAGAAATGTTTCAGTGCAAGAGACACCGCCAGGAGCTCCAAGCAGTTTATGTGAACTGATCGCATGTGGGAGCCCCACAGACCGTTCACCATCCTGCCCTCGTGAGTGGCTCCCCAGCCTGTTAGCGATGCGTCTGTGGTGATCACCTGTCTTGTTTGCACGGTTCCCATGACAACGCCCGTGGTGAGGAAAGAGATATCCCTCCACTTGTGTAGGGACTCACCGAAGCAAGCACCCGCCGGTGACCATGGTGGGTGGGGCTTGAATTGAGAGACGCAACCCACCGCTGAAAAGGACGCATGTGTAAGCGACCAAAAGGGATGACGGACAGAGCCGATGCCATCAGGCCGAGCAGCCTGAGGCAAAGTCTGAACGTTATCCACGCCCCCCTGCGGAACTTTGACAGACACGCCCGGAAGGCTGTCACTCTTTCCGCTGAGAGTCGCGCTCTGAACTCGACTGAGTTTAGGGACAAGCCGATGAAAGTGATCGTTTGAGCTGGTGTCAACACGCACTTTCCCAGTTTACTGTGAAGTCCAGCGCAGTCAGATGCGATATGAGCAACCCGGCCTGCGTCCTGAGTTCTTCGGGAGACTGCGCCGCCAGCAGCCAGTTGTCTATATACATCGCCAGACGAACACCCATCTGTCTCACGGGTGCGACGGCGCCCTCCGTGCATTTCACAAACACCCGCGGCCTCAGTGAGAGCACTAGAAACTCGTAAATCCTCCCTCGAAAGGAAAATCTGAGATACTTTCTGTGAGGGGGGTAAATAGGGACGTGAAAATATGCATCTTTCAAATCTATGGAGACGAACCAGTCTCCTGGATGCACAAACCGTACCAGACCTGCGTGTGTTAGCATCCTGAATTTGTACTTCCTCAAGTATTTGTTCAGAGCTCGCAGGTCTAGAATCGGACGCAGGCCTCTACCCCGCTTTGGGACCAGGAAATATCTGGAGTAGAAACCGCTGTGCGCCTGCTCCGGTGGCACTAGCTGAATGGCTTTTTTGTTTTGCAGTGTTTTGATCTCTTCCTGCAAAATGCATGCGTTTTGCCCCCTGGCCTGCGACTGCAGTATACCATTGAAAAGGGGAGGGGTGGATGCAATCTGGAGTCTGTAACCCTTGGTAACAGTGCTTATAACCCAGTCTGGTGCCCCGCAGCGTCGCCATTGCTGTGATTTGTCCGAGAGCGGGCCAAGCGGCTTCCGCGTTGAGACACTGGTGGGTGTGGACACATAGCTGACGCATAGCTCGCCGCTACCACGGGGCTGGGCTGCTGTGCCACTGGTGGAGCAACAGCTCCCTCCTGTGGCCTCATGTGCAGCCGCACAACACCCAACCGGCTTCCCGTCATTTGTATGAGTTTTGTTTTGTTTTGTTTTTTATTTTTTTGTGTTGAGGCTGTGCCCTTGGCTCGGGGCCTGGCTGCACATCTCTGGGAATTTTTATTTGTGTTTGCTTTAAAAACCTTTTCAAACACCCTCTGGGACACAACTGTGGCTCCACTGAGCTCTCTGTGGGTCCTTTAACTGGCTGTGAACTGAGAGGGCCACCGGGGCCTCTGCAAGCCTTTTTCTTGGGCTGGAACACGTCCTGTAAAACAACGACGGGAACAGAACGTGTCGTGGAAGGGGGGAAGCAGGTTTCTGGCCGTGCCTGCTCTCCCTCCCTGGTGGTTGCGCCCTAGGTGGCACGCCTCTTTTTCTTTGCGCTCTGAGCGACTGGAGGCGCTTGCCAGGCTGCCGTTGTCACGTTGGGAGCAAACGGTTTCTTGGCCAAGGCCCCTTTGGCCTCAGCAGGCTTTCCGTTGCCCCGGTCCCTTGGCTGAGGCTGGCATTTCGGAGTGCGGTAAGCTGGTCTAGCTACCGCTTGAGCGTAGCAAAAGACGCGTTGCAGCTGGGGTAGGGGGAGGTACCTTCCTGGGCAGACACAGCTGCAGCGCTTTACCTTCCCGTTTCTTCTCGTCAACCCTCTCATAGTGGCCACGCGGTCTCCCTTGGGTTCACCGGCATAGGAGTTGAGTCTTCTCCTTCCTGAGAGTAGACCAGATAGGCGGGCTCTTCTGGGTCCACCGGCCACCCATTGAGGAGCTTGATCGTCCTTTTTGAGAGCAGACAAGACAAGCTCGCCACCAGGGCTCTTTCTGCGCTCTGCCTGTTAGGAGCAGAGAGGTGCCAGGGCTTCACCTCCCTTGAGCCCTTCTCGGTGAGAGTTGACTGGAGGCAGTCAGCTTTCGAGGGCAGGGCGGGGCCCGCTGAAGTCATAGTGGACTTCTGCGTTGGGTGCAGGTGGGATGCCAGCAGCGGTTCGACTGAGGGATATGTGAGAACCCATTCTCCTTCATGTTGGCCCAGTCCAAAGCCGAGCCTCCCAGGATGGGGCTTTTGGCTGAAAAGGGGGTGCTCCAGGACCTGGTCGCTTCTTCCAAGCACTCAGGGAATACTGGCAGCAGCTATCTGCTGGAAGACTTGGCTTTAGGCAGTCTTTTTCCCCCATAGCAAGACGTGGTGGTCTCAGTGAGGGCTTCAGGCCACTTAATGCTCAGCTTTTCAGCTGCTCTTCTGCAGACATCATGCAGGTCCATCGCGGCGGTCGGGTTTGGGAAGCCGCCGCATGCGTCGCCCGCAGCCAGCGGCTTTGCAGCCGATGGCAGAAAGAAAGGCTTGCTGTCCTCCTCGTCCTCCTCAGAGCCGAGGCTGATGGACTCCTCTCCGGAGTCAGGCACAATGTCCACCATGTCCTGAAACTCCAGGGGCGCGGCCCCCTGCTCCTCCATGCCCTCGAGTGGCGCGACCGCATCTAGTTGGTCGCCCCAGCTCGTGCCTGTCACCTCTCCCCAAGTAGACTCAGCTAGCTCTGGTAGTGGGGGGCTGGTACCCCCAAGACCGGGTCCGCCTTGGACAGACTAGCTTGGCGTGCTAGTCTGTGTCTCAGGGTCTTGAGGGAGAGGCGCGCACAATGCTCGCAACTAGCCGGAGATGCTAACGCGTCCTGGGCATTTTGCAGCCACAGACACGCAGCACAGGCAGAATGGGTGTCTGCCCCCGCAATTTTGCTGCCGCATGTGCAGGCTCTAGGCAGAGGTCTGACCGTTTCCATGGCGAGGAAAGGTCCCGGCTCCACGGCTTCGTCGACTCCGGTTGAGAACGAAGCACGAAAAACGAATATGGTGGCTAGTTAAAACGGGTGCTGTTTGGAGACAGACCAACCACGTAACCCAGACAGGCTTAATTTAACACCGACTAGCGTTCAGCGACCAAGTTGTTAGCTCGCTCTAGGAACAGTTAAGCTAGCTTCGGATACTACACCTGCCGTCTGAGGATGCTTCTGGGAGCGAGAAGAGGTGTTAGACTGAGGAGAGAAGATGGCGTCAGGCTCTTATACCAGGAGGAAGTCCCGCCTCCTGAGAGCAGCACCTTCTGTCTGCCAGTCAGGACTGGCGTAATGTAAAAGAGCTTCTGGGGGACAGCGCAGGGGGCGTGTCCCATAGTGAGATCCCGAAACGAATGTTGAAAGAGAACTTAACTGGATAAGCCAAGTCAGACTGGAAGACCTCATTAGCCAAAGTCGTTCATCCCTACAATTGTACACAGAGTGAAGTGGCAGCATATGCACTATTATCTCCTTTTCGACATTTGTTTTGAAGGGGAAAGTGTGGGGGACCACAGATGACCACATGTGATCTATAGACCTTTTTCGCAAAAACCGGAAACACGTAATCAACGTGTAAACCTAGTTCCGGTTTGTGCGTCGCTGGCGGAGGAATGGCAGAGCCTCGAGGGTTTTCGAAGAGCCTGAGTTGTGTTCCGAAGTTTACCAGCGCCGATGTGTGAGGTGTGAAGAGATTCGTCATAAAGGAACAAATGGGGAAGGATAAATTCGCCACGAGAGTTATCCACCATTACCAGTCTTAGCTAGCTTAGCATAGCGTAACTTTTGTTACAAATCTGGGTATTATTGTAAATAAGGATACCATCACAGGATAGTGTGTGGGATAGTGAAGGAAATTAATAAAACCAAAAATTTGATGAGCTTACAGGTAAATAAGAATGTTAAGTTGTCCGTTTCAGTTTCTTTTTTGCTGCGGTTCAGACTTCTTCACTTACTATATATTTTTTCTGAAATAGGCTGACAGACGTCCTCTTTTCCTGGACATGTCCTTTTTTGATACCTATATAAAAAAAAATGAACAAGATGAATGTAATCATATTCATGCACACCAATACTAATAAATAGTCACAAACTCAACTTCATCCTCTATTTAAAAACTCAAACTGGTCACCCCAGTAGTTTATGTACTGATTGCAACATAATATGTTTATGTAACTATTATTATTATTATTAGTATTATTATTACCTATTATTGTGTCAGATATTGATGCGAAGTGCAACCGAAGCTTTCCTGCGTTGTCGGCTAGGATTCGCAATCGCCATCCTGCTCAACCGCCATATCACAGCAGGGTTGCAGCTGCCCACCGTGGCCTGCCAGGGCTCAAAGATGCACCAAAAACAGTTGTGACATTGTCATAGACTAAGACGGATGTGTGCATACAATGTAATTTATAAAACACCCCAGTATGACTGCAGACTGTATACTTTTGCTTATTATAAGGGACCTCCTGAACCGGTTAGTGGATGTGGTGCAAAGCCCAAACAGTTGGCAGGGACTGTGTGAGTCTACATACAAGCTATTGTTGTTTAACTTTGTTGCTTGTGAGAGCAAGTTACGTTTTTTTAATGTTATCACTAACCAAATTGTGGTTACAGTTATGTCTAACTTTTTCATGTGACTAATAATCTTGTGTTTCTCTTGTGTAGGACCACAGCCAGATCCATATATGATGGCATCTGGAAGCAAATTATGCCAGGTGCAGCCCCAACCTCTCGTGGAATGAAAGAGAACTTGGATATATATTATAGCAAATGCATGAATGCATACCTTAAATTACACTAATCTTGTCTTTAACAATCAGTTCAGCCTTCTGTCTTACTGTTTATGATCTGTAATGTTATTTTTTATTGCAAATCTTTGATGTTATTTGTGTTGTGATTAATCAGTTGTTGTTATGCATACCAAAAAATTAAATGAGGCACATTTCTGACCAAAATTGTTTTATTTGTTTATCTAATTTTTTCGTGAAGTCAAAGTCACATTTCAACAGAAAAATATAAAGAATATAACAATTATATTTAATTAGATTTTAAGAATATGTGGGAACACTACATTTTTCCATACTATTTGCACATTATACATTATTTACATACCAAACATTAGTTCACTCTTCAAAACAAAAAAGTCCTTGATAATTTGCCAAAACACGGCAGTTTAGCCAGATCTGATTCACACTGCCTAGCAGTGTGAGAGTCCCAGATGTGAAAGGACTTTATTCTACTCATCACTCTTTCCACTATAAGTCTGAGGCGGGCAATGGCTTGTGTTTGTTCCGTTTCCTCCTTGCTGATGGAGCTGAAAGCTTAAAAGGTGGAATGATGATCTTAGATCCAATGTCAGTAAGGAGGTCTTGAATGAGGAACTCTTTGTCCGCCATGACATTGTCTCCTGGCTCCAGCAAAGGAACTTAGCTTCTAAGTCATGGATGTATCCAAAGCCTCATCCAGAGCACCTGTGAAGATAAAGAAATTAAAAATCAGTCTTAACATATTTTTGCTAACTTTCAACACAACACAGTAATCATGTTTCGAAAAGTATGTTAAGTATTTAAGTACAAATACGTTTCATTTTTTTGTTAGGAAAATACAAAATGACAAAATACTCAAAAGTAATTAAATACATGTATTGCAAATAGGTGAGAGCATGAACAGCTTTTATTATAAATATTAATTTGTCCAGGTAGAAATGAATTTATCCAATAACGGTACACATAGTTGACTAACTTTAACTAAACACATTACGAACAACCTTACCTGCAGGTGGGTGTGTCACGTACGTAGTCGTGATCCGTCTTTACTGCCTTAGCTTAGCTTAGCTTAGCCACCATGTTGCTATCTTCACAGCATAGCTGCATAGACTGACGTTTGAGGTTCTGTCATTCACTGACTCCCTTCTCAAAGGAGCGGTAAAGTTGTTCCAAGGGAAAAGGCACGGGACAACACCACTCTTCAGGCGACAAACGACGCAGCCGCACCACAATCCCGAGCGAAATGCCGGCAGCAGACGGTGCGACCTGTGTTTACATTAAAACTATGCCCTTCTTCTCTTCGGATCGCCTATATCCATTTGGGTTTCATGTTTGGATCCACAGGAAAATAATGAAATGAAAGGTAGGGCTGTTTTTGGTTGGAAGACGAACAGCCTGGAACACAACAGCGACTGCAACTCTTCGACTCTGCCATTCTTCATATCTGCCGCTATGCTAACAGGAAGCTGTTTTATACGTTACTGACGTATTTCCGGTCGAACAATGCGGAAGTGTGAAAAAGGTCTATTGTGATTTAAGAATGTAAAGCGCAAAAAAAACAACTCATGTACACCTGACTTATCATCATTTAAGAGTGTGCAACATTTGTCACAGTTCAAAACCTTGATCATGACTTTATTATGGGTTTAAAGGACAATGTAAATTGTTTGTATATTGCGCTGCAATAAAAAAAAATGGTGATGGTAGTTGTACCCCCTCCCCCCCAAACTACCAACCTCCAGGTGCCTTGTACATTCATTGTCCCATCATGGGCTGCCCTCTTTACATCTCTTTACATGCAGTGTCTTCCGTCTTTTCTACCCTTTTGCCGTTTAGTAAACAGTTCTTTGTTTCTGGGTGCCTCTGCTTTCCAGATCAAATAGAACTACATGAAAAACGGCATAACATAAATTAAAGGCAAAGAGCCCGCTGATCTGATATAGTCTGTCATTTCTTATCCCGTCTGAGTCTTGTCTCGCCTTTTTTCATGCTGAAGCTCATACTAAGACTCTGAATAGAGATCTGTGTGGAGCTCTGTGCCATGAATGCTAAGATGTGGAGGGGGAGAAGAGGGAGGAAGGCATGCTCATCAGCAAGAGCATGTGATAGGACTTCACTGTCTGCAGCTGAACCCTGAACCCAACAGAGCTGCTGCCCACATGTACAATAAAAGTGCACTTGTTTCAGACCTGTCTCCCAACAAGAAAAAAGAACAACAATGTCCAAAAATTTCTACACATTTGTTCTCTTTTAGTCATTGTATTGTCAATTCTAAAACAACTTATTTCAAGAACAATAGAAAAAAGCGCAAATTGTAAAGAAATTATTATTAAAATTGAAGATCATTTCATTTGAAAAAACCTTCTCTAATGAAACATCTAAGTGTAGTTAGCAAAATGTTGTTGGCACAACTTAACTGCTTTAACTGCGTTAACAGGTAAAACAAAGTCTATTCTATAATTCTTGCAAACTTTGTAGTTCTTCGTGTGATTGTGTGCTGCAGAGATCACTCAGAACAGAGAAAAAAACTGAGAAGAAATGTAAACTTGAACCGACCAATGTTAAATCTTCAGCCAAAATGATGTAATGGATGGGAAGGGCGAGTCATCAAATACTTTGGATTTTGGATCACTTAATTGTCAAATTGGTGGCATAAAATGAACAATTTAATTGATTATTGTATTAAAAGAAAATAATTTTCACTGATACTTAAAATCTAGGAGAGTAGAGATTATTTAACTGAATTGATCTATATTCCTAGAATACAACCAAATTATTCAGTCTGAGGCAGATTGTTAATTGAATCGACCTATACCATTATAAAGTTGTTTTAAAAAAGATTATAATCCATATTGGAAAATACAATTTGGATTGAGGCATTGTAGGTTTATTTTAGTATATGTTTACATACAGTGTGGTAGAATGTTCTAAGAATTTTCCCTTTGTATTATGATCATGTGGAAAACAACAGTGAGACTAAGATGTGAATGGATTTGTCATCAATTTTTGTTTTGTTTGTACACATATGTCATTTAGACTTGATTATCTTGCAAGAGATACAAATCGGAAATACTTCACCTGCACTGTTCAGTACATAGGTTTTTATATCTGAATCAAGCTGGTTGAATTTTTAGTGAAATATGTCCTGGATTGACTTCAGGTCAGTAAATCAATCGTTCTAAATAAACCAATATCAACTATGTCAACTACAAATTATGATATGAATTGAATTGTTGTTCAAATAAATCCTTACACCCCTATTAAAATCCAACTTGTGTCTTAAACTCACAGAGTGCTATTGTCCTGTTTCATCATACATGTTCAGACTAGAATGAAAGATTGAGAGAATATTTCAATGACACAGAAAAGATCACATAACAACTGATGTCCATTGAAGGGAAAGACTTTAAGTGTCATCGCAGATTGATGCAGATTGTCTGCTTTTGGGTTTCTTAAGACTAAGCTTTGAAAGTACAACTCGCATTCATCTGCAGCACTACAACAACAATAACACTCAGTTGGACACAGTATTAATACGTTCTCATAGTTTATTTGTTTTTAGTATAGTATTTAGTTTGTTTTTTACCATCAGAAAACTATATCTGCATCCTCTTGAGAGTTACTATTTAATATAATGTGATTAGCCTGTGAAATAACCAAAATAAAACCAATTTTGAAGAATAAAAACACCAACTCCAAAAAATCATGTTTTTGGCATTTTTCTAATTCTGGAAAATATATACAAAGCACATTAATTCTAAAATTGCATTTCAGAGTATGTTTGCATTCAAGTTATTGTGATTCAGGAGCAGACGCAAAAATGCTGTTGTGAACAAGGTTAAACAACACTTATGATAAGGCCGACAGGTTTATGAGCTAGCACACAATGAATCAAAAGATCAAACATCTTTTATGTGTTTTTAATGCTGAAGAAGGATAGGGATGTAATGGTCAAGGGTCAGTTCAATCTTTTCATTGTCCGACAGTGAGAAATCCTCATCCTATCGTGAAAAATTTTAACATCAATGGAAGTCCACACTCAGAGTTGGGATCTCTTTCTCCCTGTCGTGCTTTACAGGACATGTCTGTTCTTGCTTCTGGCTGACAAGAATTCTTTTGTTTTTGAGAGACTCGAAAGGGACAAAAGCCACTATTGAAAAAGACAGTGGGGTGAGTGAGTAAGTGGAAGAGAGAGTGCAAGTTTGCTGAGAAAAGCTGAACTGAGCATTAAAGAGTGTGCAGGTGTGTTTAAGGATGTGTCTGATCCCATACAAGCTCTAAAATTGCAAAGGGGGCAAATATGGGAGAAAAGGGAAATGGTTTGTTTATGGGAGGACATTGAGAACCATGCATCATGGGATAAAAGGAGGTGAAGAGGAACAGGGGAGGGAGATGCATGAATGATGGAAGGAAGAGGCATGCAAGGTTAAGGTGTAGGAAAGAGTAGGGGGACAAAAAGTCCACCATTAGTATTCCAGAGGAGTACTCTCTGTATCCAGTGTCCAGAGCCATGAAAAGCAGCAGCAGCAATGCAGTGAATCATTCTAAAAACCCTCAGCCTTCAATGGCTGTGACCACTGTGCAAATAAAAAATAAATAAAAAACATGCAACACGGCAGCCACTGTAGTGGCCTAGAGGGCCTGAACACAGGCCAGGCCAAGACGGCGTCTGGTCAAGCGGCCCAACACAACAGAACCACAAATTCTACCCAACCCACTCAACCACACAAATAAGCTGGTACCCAGCCAGCAATGTCAGGTTGGCCCCAACTGGGAAAGAAGTGGGCTATGTGGGTACTGAGTGGGCATGGGCTTATTTTGGGTAAACTTTGAAGGCCCCATTAGGTTTTGCCTACATTGGCCCCACATTGGCCCCCCACATGGGTTACCTGTTAGGGCCCTACAAGGGATCCATGTGGGCTAGAACCCATGTAGGTCAGCCAAGTAAGGCCCATATGGGTTGCATCCGGGCCATAAAGACTTGGGCTGTAACTAGGGACACTGTATGTGGGACCCACATGGTTTGGCCCACTTGAGTCCCACATGTGAAGCCCTCATGGGCTAACCATATAGGCCCGCTAAAGGATCTAGGTGGGCAAAGAAGACCTGGTCTGTAACTGGGCCACTGTATTTAGGACCCTTGTGGTATAACTTACATGGGTCCCACATGAGGAGCCCTCATGGGCTAACCAAATAGGCCCGCTAAAGGATCTAAGTGGGCAAAGAAGACCTGGTCTGTAAATGGGCCACTGTATGTAGGACCCTTGTGGTATAACCTACATGGGTCCCACATGAGGAGCCCTCATGGGCTAACCATATAGGCCCTCTAAAGGATCTAGGTGGGCAAAGAAGACCTGGTCTGTAACTGGGACACTGTATGTAGGACCCTTGTGGTATAACTTACATGGGTCCCACATGAGAAACCCTCATGGGCTAACCATATAGGCCCACTAAAGGATCTAAGTGGGCAAAGAAGACCTGGTCTGTAAATGGGCCACTGTATTTAGGACCCTTGTGGTATAACTTACATGGGTCCCACATGAGGAGCCCTCATGGGCTAACCAAATAGGCCCGCTAAAGGATCTAAGTGGGTGAAAAAGACCTGGTCTGCAACTGGGCCAGTGTATATAGGACCCATATGTTTTGGCCTACTTGGGTCCCACATGAGGAGCCCTCATGGGCTAACCATATAGGCCCACTATAGGATCTAGGTGGGCAAAGAAGACCTGGTCTGTAAATGGGCCACTGTATGTAGGACCCTTGTGGTATAACTTACATGGGTCCCACATGAGGAGCCCTCATGGGCTAACCATATAGGCCCTCTAAAGGATCTAGGTGGGCAAAGAAGACCTGGTCTGCAACTGGACCACTGTATGTAAGACCCATGTGGTATAACTTACATGGGTCCCACATGAGGAGCCCTCATGGGCTAACCATATAGGCCTGATAAAGAGCCCAGGTGGGCAAAGAAGACCTGGTCTGTAACTGGGACACTGTATGTAGGACCCACATGGTTTGCTCTAAATGAGTACCACATTAAGAGTGCTTTTGGGGTAACCATATAGGCAGGTATTTTAAAAGGTTATTTTGTATTCTGTTCCTAGACATATTCTTAAAATCCAAGAAGATGAGTAAAATGACAGGACCCCTGAAGATTTCTAGGCAATACACAGGCAATATGCTATAGAATAGGGTTGCTGACTCTTCTGATTGTCAGCAATTTTTTGTCAGATATAAGTTTAGATATAAGTTTCAAATTAAAATGTCTGATTAATGACATAACATTCCACTTATAATCAGCTTGGAAAAAATGGTTAGACCAAAAGGACTCTTTCCAAATTGAATATGAATCACACCTTTTCTAATTCTGATCAGTCCAGCTGTTAACAAACTAACTAAATTGATGAACCACAAATAGACATGCATTTTAATATTTTACCATGTTTTAACCAGAGCAACCTGCATTTGCAATAATGGACACTTAGGACATTTCTTTTTTCCTGTCCAGAGTTTTGGTAGTTTGTAGAGGCAGTGCTGAGATTTTGAGGATGTAGCAGTAACCAAATAGGGTGATCCCTTGTCCCACTTTTGGCACTATGCAGCCATCTAGTCTTCTATCTGTTTTACCTATTTATTAAAAAATATTTACTTTTTCATTGGTGCTCAGTGGATCCAACAGAGATTCAAGTTTTTAACGACACAGTTTAAAATGAAGTGGTAACTTTGTTTGAACATAACACATTTGTTGTGTTGCTGTCCTATTCAGAACAAGCCTGGAGCTTCAAGGTTCAAAGTTTTTTTATTGGCCATGTATGCATGGTCAGTCAATACTTAGGGGTGCAAAGGTCTCAAGGTAAAATTTTGAAAAAGAAGAATTATTGTAAAAGTTTAAACAATGAGATCAAAGAAATGTACAATCTGGTAAATGTACATAGGCATAGAAGAGAGCTAGAGAGTGCAAGAACAAAAGAATGGAGGGAGATATAGGCTAATTTGGAGCATATTTTTCTATGACAGCAGTCCAGTGTAGGTACCGAAACTATTTGGCCTGCAATTACCCTTTGGGGTCCTTTCAACTGAGGTTAATGTCACACTACGGTAACCCCACTTGGACAAACTACGTTGCGTCCAGATCTGCTGTGGCTCTATAATATTCATTTTATGTTTCCTCTTGTAACCTAAAGTTCTTTTCCTTCACAAGTTGCGTGTGACATTATTCTTTGTAATGTTTATAGAGAGATTTTGCCACAACCCACTTTTTAAACAGATCTGTGACTGTTACAATGAACCTGCTGCTCCACAGAGAGAACCGTGTCTCTGAGCAGAGCAGCTGGAGTCTCATATAGCTTTGTGTTTGCAGGCAGTGAAGGTGCACGTTTCAAAGATAATAAAAAGAAACAGCGGAGCCATCACCAGTCTGTGAATGTGTGTGTGAAAGGGTGAATGGAACTATGACTGTAAAGCACTTTGTGTCTCAAGCTGCGCAGTGTTTCTGTCGTGACAGAGTGAGCTGGGTGAGGTGAATATCTAATAATTCACTTAGTTCATCTAATTTAGTGCATGCAATTTTAATTAATTTATTTTTTTGTTGGAATTATGTTGAAAGTTTAAATGTGAAATTGGTTGGAACACAGCAGAATATCCCCTTTGTAGTAACACCTTTGCACCAATCATAATGAGCATAAAGAGCAATTTGATATTTTTTTCTTTTACTTGTGTTAGCTTACAAAAATTAGTTTAACATCTGTCATGCTAACTTACCTGACACTAATACTGAAATAAAATGTGTTCATATGCTGGATTGGTTTAGTCTAGTTTTTTTTTTTTTTTTTTAGAAAATTTTAATATGTAAATAAAATGACTTTTTGGAGTAGAAACCTTCCTTATTACAACAACATATTTTAACTGTTAAAAAGTAAAAGATAAAAATAAAAAAATAGAATGAACGTTTTAAATTTTTCTCAAACAAAGGGCCCGCATGGGGGTTTAAGGAGTTCAAAGTGGTAAGCAGACGTTGCTGATTGGACGGTTGTTGCGTTTTGAATCTCCCGCTTATTTCCTGATACGGATTCAGTCAGTCGTCCTGGTCCTTCAACGCAAGGAGATTCTGCACTTCTGTCGCACCTGTTCATCCAGGCCATTTATTGATATCAAGGTAAGATACCTTTTTGGTTTTGTGTTTGGCTTACAGCTCTAACTGGCAATGATAAATGTGGTTCATAAAAACATGCGCAGCTCGGGAGTGTTGTTCTGCTCTGCAGTTGAATCCATCCACGTAATAGCGGCTTTTCGCATTTTAGAAGCCGGTGTCACAAACAGGCAGACGACTAGTTTCCACGTGCAGCAGGTTTAAGTGCGGAAATGAAGACAAGTGGTGGGTCGCGTCACCGATCATCCAGCCAGTGTGTATCGGCGTGTCGCCGAGGCGACAAGGAAGCGCATCCTAACAGAGTTGCCAGATTCGGCGGGTTTCCGGCCAATTTAGTGGTTTTGATTTGGATCTTGCGGGGATAACTTGTTTTGGTCAGATATAATTTGACCAGGTTTTGCGTGAAATGTTTTTTAGTTCGTTTTATTATGAGTCAGAATGATCTTATTTTGAAAAATGACCGGAATTTCTCGGTCACAATGAGTAATCAGTACTAATCAGTCCAGCGGCGAATTTAGGATCCATAAAATGCAAAATCTTTTTTGTTTTAGCTTTTTAGTGTATTATAATGTTGATTCCTCACAAAAAGACGCCCAAGCGGTATTTAGATCCATTCCAGCATTTGCGTATTCCTCTAATCGAGCGGGTTCTCATGAGGTGACGTGACGGACACTGAGAACTGTCCCGTTCATGAAGCGTCTGCGCTGCCAGCACCGCCCAAAAACACACACCCACTTTCTCCGCTGAGCAAGAATGTTTGTCAAAAGCGCTTTATTTGTATATGCAAAATTATGTAGTGACGGTCACACACCCATTGGGCTGCTGGCAGATCTGGTAGCGCAAAGGATTGTGGGATGCAATTTCTTCTGCTGGTTTTGACCTAATCTGTGTGGGTTTAATCTATGGGTTTTATTGTTGTAATGTGACTGTTCTTCAGTTCAGTGAGTTATTCTACCCTGGTGTGTTTATTTGTCCTACACCGTAAGTGAGGAGGGGAGCGAGGAGAATGACACCACTGCATGTTACACTGTTCTGTGTTCAGAATAAAAAGCTACTTCTGCAAAGTTCCTATCTCTGCCTCGTTCTTCGTAGCGTTGCTACATTGGTGTCAGAAGCGGGATCATGGAGCAAGACAGAATGGAGAGAGAGTCCGCCCGACGGCGCAGCGAAAGAGCAGCTTGGCTAGCTGAGAAATGGAGAGAACCTGGCCTCCCTGACGGAGCAAGCTGCGGACGTCAACGCTGTGTGGAGACGACGCCGAAGAGCGACACCCCTGGCAGGTCCCTGCTCTGCAGCTCAACTGAGCAGCAACTCGCCACCGCCGCCGCTACTGCTCCCAAATCCACTGTCAAGCTGCCGAAGTACGACGGGACTAATCAGCTGGAACTGTACCTCAAGCAAGTCCGAATTGCAGCGGCACACAACGGATGGAGGGAAGAAGAAACGGCCACTCACCTGGCGCTGGCCCTAGAAGGACGAGCACAGCAGATACTGATGGACCTGGCACCGGCGGAGGAGCGGGACCTGGGCGCCCTAACTACGGCCCTGGAACGGCGGTTCGGCCGGTGCGCGTCAGAGACGCACGAAAGAGAGCAGCTGACCAGCCGCTGCCGTCGTGATGGAGAGAGCCTAGGCGCCCTAGCTGCAGACATTCAGCTGCTTGTACGGCGGGGTTACCCCCGATTTTCTTCAGGAGCGCAGGAAGAGTTAGCTCTCCATGCGTTCCTGCAAGGACTCACACCTGAACGGCTCCGCCAACACGTCCGCTTGGCCACGCCCCAGACGCTGGAGCAAGCGATCCGGGAAGGAGAACGAGCCGAGGCCATCCTCTCCACTTCACGTGTAGTTCCCGGCGCTCAGCCTTGCGTGAGAATGATCAACTATGAGGAGGAGGAGGCAGAGGACATCTTCAGCGTCCAGTCATCGACGCCACGGCCGTCTCAGCGCCATCCATTGGCCTCCCGACGTCAGCACCGTTCCTCTGATCGTTGTTACCGGTGTGGGGAGCCCGGGCACATCGCACGCAACTGCCCTGCTCCAGCACCAAAGGCCAGAGCGGCTTCGCCGGGAAACGACAACGGGATGGCCAGGTGAAGGGGCTGCCATCCCACCCACCAACGCCCCTTCAAGGCCGATGCACTCTGGTTGGACGTTTGGGGTATACCAGAGGACTTTATCTGAGCTGCCAGCTGGAAGCTCAACGGTGTCAAGCGTTAGTGGACACCGGGTCCACCATCTCTCTTGTGCGGCGGGGGGTTCTGCCAGGCACCGCTGGTTGCCTTCTGGAATCATGGACCCCCACCGGCACCCAGCTAATGACTGTGACTGGAGAAAAAGCGGGGCTGGTGGCGAGAAAGCTGCTGCGGATCCAGGCCGGAGGACAGGACATAATGCACGAGTTCTGGCTGGCCAACATTACGGAGCCCTGCATTATTGGCCTCGACCTCATGTCCCGCTGGGAGGCCTGCGTTGATGCTGCTCGGGCAACCATCACCATCGGAGGCGAGACTCTGATGCTCCAACGCGGAAGAAGGAAGAGCGGCGATTCCAGAACGACTCCTGCCGCCAGCAGCGCCGCACCAAGCGCCTTCACGGCTCCGGTGAGTGCAGCTTCCACCAGCAACACATCTCCAGAGACAATGAAAGCGGTGCAGGATTTGTTGCAACGTAGCAGCAAAGACTTAGACCCCCAGCAGATCCGACACCTTTCGGATCTCCTTACAGATTTCATGGACATTTTTGCTGCCAAAGATGAAGACTGCACGCAGACGGGGCTGGTTAAGCACCACATAGACACCGGTTCGGCCCCGCCCATCCGGCTACGCCCACACAGGCTTGCGCTCGCCAAGCGCCAGGCTGCGGAGGACATGATCCGTCAGATGGCTGCAGCTGGAGTAATCGAGCCGTCCAGTAGCCCATGGGCGGCACCGGCTGTCTTGGTGAAAAAGAAAAACGGAGACTGGCGGTTCTGTGTGGATTATCGGCGCCTGAACAGTGTCACCAAGAAGGACTCCTACCCCCTCCCTCGGATCGACGACGCTCTGGACTGGATCACCGGATCCAGCTGGTTCAGCTCCCTCGATCTGAGGAGCGGGTACTGGCAGGTGGAGCTAGCCCCCGATGCTAAGCCGAAGACTGCCTTCACCATCGGACAAGGTTTGTGGCAGTTTCGGGTGATGCCGTTCGGGCTCTGCAACGCACCAGCCACGTTCGAGCGGCTGATGGAAAGGGTCCTGGCTGGCGTGCCCCGGAACCTCTGCATCGTCTACCTGGATGACCTGCTGGTGCATGCAGACAGGTTCGAGGCGGCTGTGAATAATCTGCGGGAGGTGTTTGCTGCGATCAGACGAGCCGGACTAAAACTTAACCCAGCCAAGTGCAGCCTCCTAACCAAAGAGACTGAATTCCTGGGACATGTGGTCAGCGAGAAGGGCGTTGCCACCAACCCAGACAAGGTGGCAGTCGTGAAGGACTGGCCCGCCCCCACCAACGTCGGTGAGTTGCGGAGCTTCCTGGGATTAGCCTCTTATTATCGGCGTTTCATCCGAGGCTTCGCCACTATTGCCAGCCCTCTTCACCAGCTAACTAACAAGGGACAGCAGTTCAGGTGGACTGATTCCTGCGCTGCCGCCTTTGACCAGCTCCGAGGGGCGCTGACAGCAGCACCGGTCCTGGCGTTTCCAGACCCCCGTCGCCCCTTTATTGTTGACACGGACGCCAGCAATACAGGGGTCGGAGCAGTCCTGTCGCAGCAGGGGGAAGAAGGAGAGCGGGTGGTGGGCTATTTTAGCCGTGCCCTGAGTCGTGTCGAGAGGAACTACTGCGTGACGCGGCGGGAGCTGCTGGCTGTGGTTCAGGCGGTGCAACACTTCCGGCCGTATCTGCAGGGCTGCCACTTCACCCTCCGGACTGACCATGCCTCCCTGACCTGGCTTCTAAGTTTCAAACATCCAGAAGGACAGGTGGCTCGGTGGCTGGAGACTTTACAAAGCTACGACTTCGACATCCAGCATCGGGCTGGGCGCTGCCACAGCAACGCTGACGCGCTCTCCAGACGGCCCTGCCTGACAGCAGAATGCCGCTACTGTCACCGCCAGGAGGAGCGGGACGGCGATGTCCAGACTGTGGCTGCTGCAACGACCAAAGATGTTCCGGAGCTGTCCCCAGAGCAGCTGAGGCAGCAGCAAGAGGCCGACGCGGTGCTGGCTCAATTGAGGAGCTGGCTGCAGGCGGGGCAACGGCCGGAGTGGAATAAGGTCGCAGCACAAAGTCCGGAGCTGAAGTCCTACTATTCCCAGTGGACTAATGTCGAGCTCCACAACGAGGTGTTGTACCGGCGGTGGCAGGCTCCGGATCGGGGAGAGGACATCCTCCAGCTGTTGGTGCCCCGAGCGACCCGCTCCCAGGTCCTTCAGCTGGTTCACGGTTCCACCGGAGCGGGTCACTTTGGAAACGCCAAGACCCTGCGTCGTCTCCGGGGGCGGTTCTATTGGCCAGGCTGCCGCAGAGATGTGGAGCTGCACGTCCACTGCTGTGACGACTGCACCGCACGGAAAGGACCATCCCGGCAGTCCCGAGCACCGCTGCAGCAGTACCTGGTAGGAGCTCCGATGGAACGGGTCGGGGTGGATGTCTTGGGCCCGTTTCCAGTGACTGATGCAGGGAACCGCTATGTCATTGTGGCTGTGGATTATTTCACAAAGTGGCCTGAGGCATATGCTGTGCCGGATCAGAGCGCGGCCACCACCGCTGAAAGACTGGTGGAGGAGATGTTCACCCGCTTTGGGACACCGGCTGAGCTCCACAGTGACCAGGGCAGGAATTTTGAGTCTCAGGTTTTCGGCGAGGTTTGCCGTCGTTTGGGGATACAAAAGACAAGAACCACCCCACTCCATCCTCAAAGCGACGGGCTGGTGGAACGTTTTAACCGAACCCTGGCCACACAACTGGCGATCTTGACCAGTCGCCACCAGCGGGACTGGGACCGCTTTCTGCCTTTGGCCCTCTGGTCGTATCGCACTGCAGTTCAGGAGTCAAGCCAGTGCACACCTGCTGCGATTATGTTTGGGCGGGAGCTCCGGACTCCGGTGGACTTGGTGTTTGGGGCACCACCTGAACCTGAGATTCCGGGTGGAAAAGAAATGGATTACTGTCGCAGACTCAAGGACCGCCTGCACGAAATCCATGAATTCACCCGCAGAGCACAAGCTGGTGCTGGAGTGCGGCAGAAGAGGGCCTATGACAGCCGGTGTCGAGGCCAGGAGTTCTCACCTGGAGACAGGGTGTGGGTGTACTGCCCTGAGCGGAAAAAGGGAGTTTCCCCCAAGTTAAGCAGCCATTGGCGGGGACCCGGTGAGGTGCTGCACCGACTGTCAGACGTGGTCTACAGGGTGCGTGTGCCGGACAGGAGACGAACTGTGGTGCTTCATCAGGACCGGCTGGCTCCCTACCAGCCCCTTGTTCCACAGAGTGTTGGAACGGCAGGTGGATTTACTAGTGTGGACTTGGACGAGCCGGAGCCGAGTACGTCCTTAAATGACTGTGCACGACCGGTGCGTTCACGCCGGCGCCCCACTTATCTGAATGACTTTGTGGTTGATAGGGTTGCCGAGGACGGCTAACCCTTCAGAAGGGGGCTATGTAGTGACGGTCACACACCCATTGGGCTGCTGGCAGATCTGGTAGCGCAAAGGATTGTGGGATGCAATTTCTTCTGCTGGTTTTGACCTAATCTGTGTGGGTTTAATCTATGGGTTTTATTGTTGTAATGTGACTGTTCTTCAGTTCAGTGAGTTATTCTACCCTGGTGTGTTTATTTGTCCTACACCGTAAGTGAGGAGGGGAGCGAGGAGAATGACACCACTGCATGTTACACTGTTCTGTGTTCAGAATAAAAAGCTACTTCTGCAAAGTTCCTATCTCTGCCTCGTTCTTCGTAGCGTTGCTACAATATGCACATCCATCTTTGCAGAAGTTAGGATGTTTTTTGTTTTCCTGGGAGAAACGCAGACGCGCTGCTGAGGCCGGCTCCATCTGCCCAGATTGACGTCACACACGCAGACGAAAGCCGGTGACTCAGAAAATGAGTCGTCTTATTTCCAGTTTGAAAAGAAACTCAGGAAAATAACCAATATTTAATTAAAAAAATCCTTGTCTGTGTGTGCCAAAGGTAATATTATCATATATATGGATATTGCTTACTATTAAGGGCTTAAAAATAACAGGGTATAGGCCCCTTTATCGAGTTTCTGGAAGTATTTAATAGTTTAAATTATGCTAATACACACACACACACACACACACACACACACACACATATATATATATATATATATATATATACATACATATACATATACATTTTTAGAATAAACGTAATTTGTTACTTGAACACTTGCTTCAGGGAATTCTTATTTCAGAGTGTAGTTATTTTGTCCCTTGTGTTGGTCAGGTCAGCTGCAGCTTCTCTCAAGTTGTCGTGACAGACTCATGTAATATAGATTTCATGTCAGCAGTTGTAAGTTAATTCTTAAAGTGACATTGTATTGTTTATATTTGTAATTAAGCTGTTAACGTTTAACTACATCTTTCTATCTTGTGATATTTTCTCTATTTAAAAAGGTTGCTGTGGTTGGATAAATTGGGGACTCTTCTCTGGATGATGCAACTAGAAGAATGATGGGCTTCCTCATGTCCAATGAGTTGGCTCTGCAATGTAACCTGTTTGGACGTCATGGAGAGAATAAATTCTGCTAGCTGCGTCTTTTTGATGTCTTCTATGGTAATTAGAGTTTGTTTTATTAATCTATATTCATCACTGTCAAATGATTTAGTAAATTTAATCCCAGGCTAAAATGAATAGTTTGTTTTTTGTGATTTCTTTTTAGGAGCAGTGAAGAAAAATACTATCACCCAACCAGTCCCACTAAAGGAAGTGGAGAAGGGCCTCTCCAAATGGTTTATTGGAGCTTGTGACAGGGAAGGAAACCGAGCTATAAGGACTCAAAGAGAGCTTGAAAAACAAGCCGATGGAGCCTGTTCTCAGGAACCGCCAAGGATGCCATCAGTATTTTGTTTTACATCTGTCACTGGTGTTATTTATTTTTTCGTCACATAATTGGCACACATTAAGGTTGTTGATATTGTAGTAAAGTTGTTCTTTATTTTATTAAGTTACTGTAGTATGTTAGATCCTGTGTGTTATCTGTTAAACCTTTGGGTGACCTTGCCATGGTCTTGTATCTCGTTTTCATAATGCAGGATCAGTATAATTTATTTTCTTTTATTAAATTGAAGCATTTTAAAAGCATTTTGTTGACGTCATTTGGAAAATTATGTTGTGAAACAGTGGGATTTTACAGAATCTTCTCATTTGGATTTTAGAAAAGCTAGATGGAAAAGAAGACCCTATAATGGTTCACTGGTATACAGCACTGTAGGAAAACACATGTGCGACCTTTATGGGAACACTGCACAAACCCACTTATGGCCCACATGGTGGCCTTTATAGGTCCCACATTAACCCAATATGCAATACTAATTGATGCGTCATGGCTAAATTACCTGATTGGGATCCATCTTTGCCCTGTTTCAATCATAATTCCAGCCCACAGATGAAGATCTACGAGTTATGGTTAACGATGAGTATGGTTCTAATGCTACTTACCAACTTGGGGCCTACAGGAAACCCACTGACCATCCACTTCAAGCCTATGTGGGCATTCACAGATGGGCCCACCACGGAAACTGCGGACAAACCCACTTAAAGCCCACATTATAGCCCATTTAGGTCCCACATAAAACCCATATGAGATACCGATAGACACATTAGTGGGGCCAAAGTGGGTCTTGGGTACTTTACCCAGTTGGGACCCATATGGGCCCTGTTTTAATCCCACTTCCAGCTCACATGGGCAAAAATATGGGCCCTACATGGGTTCTAATATTATTTACCAACTTAGGGCCTATCTGACACCCACTTCAAGCCCATGTGGGCATACACAGTTGGGGCCACCACGGAAACTGCGGACAAACCCACTTATAGCCCACATTATAGCCCATTTAGGTCCCACATAAAACCCATATGAGATACTGACAGACAGTTTAGTGGGGCCAAAGTGGGTCTTGGGTACTTTACCCAGTTGGGACCCATATGGGCCCTGTTTTAATCCCACTTCCAGCTCACATGGGCAAAAATATGGGTCCTACATGGGTTCTAATATTATTTACCAACTTGGGGCCTATCTGACACCCACTTAGCACCCACTTCAAGCCCATGCGGGCATACACAGTTGGGACCACCACGGAAACTGCGGACAAACCCACTTATAGCCCACATTATAGCCCATTTAGGTCCCACATAAAACCCATATGAGATACTGATAGACACATTAGTGGGGCCTAAGTGGGTCTTGAGTACTTTACCCAGTTGGGACCCATATGGGCCCTGTTTTAATCCCACTTCCAGCCCACATGGGCAAAAATATGGGCCCTACATGGGTTCTAATATTTTTTACCAACTTGGGGCCTATCTGACACCCACTCAGCACCCACTTCAAACCTATGCGGGCATACACATTTGGGGCCACCACGGAAACTGCGGACAAAACCATTTGGGGCCCACATTTTCTGCCCACTTCTAAACCATATGGGGCCCACTTGGCTTTGCTGGCTGGGGGTATTACCTGTCTTTTGAAAGTAACTGAGGGAAAACCATCTCAATGTGAGAAAATGTCTTCTTTAAAATGCACTTTTCTAAATAAAAACAGCAACTTTGTTGCAGTTAAAGATACGTTTGAGAACCTAAACACACCAAAGCCTAGCTAGAAATAAAAAATAGCCCTAAAGAATTTTCTTTAATTGTATAGAGATTTAAAATTACTTTGTGTTTATACACCAGGCCATGAAAACAAAACCTGTCCCATTATAAAGGAAAAACCACGTTTGAAGCTGAGGGGGACAGTAGTTAGATCATTTAATTGATTTTGAAATTTCGCAGGTTGGATTTGCGATAACAAATTTGCCTAATAGAAAAGTGACAGTTAAAAAAAATTGCTAAAAAAGTTTGAGCCCTTGGAGAAGGTGTTCTTTTTTTAGGAGTACTGAATTTGACATTTTTACAAAACTGCAATGGAAACACTTTTTGAATTAACCCTTGTGCTATCTTGTATGACCCCACCCTTACTTTGACATGTTCTCCCTACCATGACAAAGGTGGATAAAGGTGGAAAAATTTCATGTAATCCATTGAACCAGTGAAGATCACAAAAAATTGAAAAAAAAAAAAAAGGTTCAGAGCACTGTCTAGTGCAGTGTTTTTCAACCAGAAAAAGCTGGAAACTGCAGCTGTTTTTTTTTCTAAAAGATGCAATAAAAGTTAAATTAGAAGATTTAAAAACAGTTTGAAGTGTGTTTGTTGGTTTCAAGACGTTTAACAACAGATCTTGTACGCTGTCACTCTCACAACCCAATGCATCATGGGAGATGTAGTGCATAAACCGCTTTATGCATAGATCGCTTTTCGGAGCTTCATTGTTTTGTTCACTTGTTCTACGGTCTGATACAGGATTCTGTGGAAAGCTACACCGCTAAAGACGAGCTTTAGCTGGTATTTTTGTTAGAACTGAGAGACTTTACGAGCTAAATCGGGACAAGGAAGTGAAGACTTTTACACACGTCTGATTGGTCAGACTGATGACATGTGATTAAGCCCCCCAAGAATGATTGGTGGAGACAGTTAAAGAGGCGGGACTTTTCCAAAATACAGTCGAAGCTGCAGCTAAATCGCGGTAGCGTCATTCCTATCAAAATGTCTTTAATAAAATAAAATAAACGCAAAGAAAAAAGTATTTTACGATCTTTTATATTCCTAACTCCTCAGTGTTTTATCAGGGCCTTTTTGGATGAACAAAGAGCTGATATCCTGGAGATGGGAAATGTTTTTACATCAGTTAATGAGGGCAATTTCCCACGGCACACTTGACCATCTCCCACGGCACACTAGTGTGCTGCGGCACACTGGTTGAAAAACACTGGTCTAGTGAATCTAGATGACCCAACTCCCAACGGTAAAGTGCCTAGGATAGCACAAGCTTTCCCAGAGTCACGTGACAAAGCACCAGATGGCAATGCGCTTTTTGGCAGGGACTGGCTGCAGAGCAGGTGCCCCAAGAGGTCCCACAGCATGCTAAACCCCCCACCCCCTCACCCAGGAAGGGGGTAAGTTGGGGACAGCTGGTAGACTGTCTCACGGTGGTCAAACAGCCGTCCTCCAGCCCCCCCCAGCATAGGGCCTAGGTCCCCCAGCCTCGGGGCCCCATCCCCCGAGGCACCGACGCCCCAGGCCCAGCACGACCCACCCCACACAGAGAGAGAGGAGCCAGAATGCGCCCCCCCCCCCGGAGCAAGCCCAGGCGCCGGCCCCGAAAGAGCTCTGGTCAGGCCTCGACGGGACCAAGGCAGCCAACTGGCCGGGGCAACTGCCGATTGCCACCAGCGGAGACCCCGACCCGTCAAACCCCCAAAGACCCATACCCATGGTGCCCCCCAGAAAGCCCCCGCAGCCGCAGCGGATGACACCCAGAGCGACTGGGGGCCCCAAGAGGGTTGCCCTGCCCCGTCCCAGACCCAGGGAAGGGTTGATCCCAGCCCCAGGTATAGATGGGCAGCCCATCCAGCGCCGCTGGACCTACCTCCCCCGAGCAGGACCCCCCGGCACCCCCCCCCCCCCCCCCAGTATGGGCAAAGAGACCACCCCCCCAAGCCAAGCCGGACCACCACTCAACCCCCCCCACCACGCACCCCCCACAGCCGAGCCCGGAAGACCATGCAGCGCCCCAGCCCGCTCCGCCCAGGCACCGGACCCGACCCCCCGACAAACAGGGTCCCCACCAGTCCCCACCGGGCAGCGGAGGCCCTGACCCTCACCCCGCACCACAGCAGAAAGGCAGGGAGCAGCGACGACCAGGCCTCCCACCCTCTAAGTCATGGAGTTGGCTATGGGAGACCAGAGAGTCTGAATTCTTTTAAAGTTACTTGAACTTTGGGCTGACATTTTTTCCAAGCTGATGATCAAACAGCAGATTTCTGTATTAACTTATATTTATATTTTTCTTGTTTTTCCAATTTATTAAAATGTTTTTTTAGCAATACAAAGAGTTATGAAAATGATATTTATTAATTCTCCTTCTACCTCGATGGCACTCATGTCACCAAGCACGCAAAGTGATGGTGAAACCGTGATTGGAACCTTAAGACAGACTGATAGATCGGCACATACCTGCTGCCAGAGAGCCTGGACAAGCGTGCAGAACCACAGTGCATGCATGTAACTGCCGGGTAGATTACTATCACAGTGTTCACAAATGTCTGAGTTACTTAGCCCCATCTTGAACATCCTCTGTCCAGTGTAGTAAATCCTGTAACAAGTTTTGAAATGGATTAGCTGCAAATTTGGACTTTTTGTCAGTTTAAAGGTGTTTAGACACATGATGCTAAAATCTGCATCCCATTTTGTTATTGGAAGTGAAATATTATTATTTAAATTACATAAACGTTTGTATATTTTGGAGAGAGTTTTATTCATTGAAAAATTAATCAGAGAGGTAACTACCTCTGGTAGCTTTAAATCGTTGTCTCTTTATTTAAACTTCTTAGTAATAATAGATTTAAGTTGTTGATATGATGGGCGTACTTTTTGACTCTGAGCTAGATTTTATCCCACAGATTAAAAATGTCATTAAGACAGGATTTTATCATCTTAAAAACATTGCCAGAGTCCGCCCGTTCCTCTCTCTTGCCAGCACAGAGGTGCTAATGCATGCTTTTATTTTTAGTCGTTTAGATTACTGTAATGCCCTGCTCTCTGGTTTACCCAAAAATTCTATTTTAAATCTACAGCTATTGCAGAACACTGCTCGAAAAGAGCCAGAATCTGTAAATATCTGTTGGGGATACTTTCTTAAATATCTAAAGAATCTGGACCATTTCTGATGCATATCCAGACATACAGCATATCTGAATATATCCGGGCAGAAGATACTGGTTGTGTCTTATTTTGGTCATGTCCAAGTTCCAAATATGACCTGAAGTCAAATCTGGAAATATCTGGAGTAAAGATACTGAAGAAGGTAAATATCCTGTAGTATCTGTAGCGTATACTTATCTAAGTGTTGAAGCATCTCTGGTGCATATCCAGACATGCAGCATATCTGAAGATATCCGGGCAGAAGATACTGGTTGTGTCTTATTTTGGTCATGTCCAAGTTCCGAATATGACCAGAAGTCAAATCTGGAAATATCTGGAGTAAAGATACCGAAGAAGGTAAATATCCTGTAGTATCTGTAGTGTATACTTATCTAAGTGTTGAAGCACCTCTGGTGCATATCCAGACATGCAGCATATCTGAAGATATCCGGGCAGAAGATACTGGTTGTGTCTTATTTTGGTCATGTCCAAGTTCCGAATATGACCTGAAGTCAAATCTGGAAATATCTGGAGTAAAGATACTGAAGAAGGTAAATATCCTGTAGTATCTGTAGCGTATACTTATCTAAGTGTTGAAGCATCTCTGGTGCATATCCAGACATGCAGCATATCTGAAGATATCCGGGCAGAAGATACTGGTTGTGTCTTATTTTGGTCATGTCCAAGTTCCGAATATGACCTGAAGTCAAATCTGGAAATATCTGGAGTTAAGATAATAAAGAATATAAATATCCTGTAGTATCTGTAGTGTATACTTATCTTAGTGTTGATGCATTTCTGGTGCATATCCAGACATGCAGCATATCTGAAGATATCCGGGCAGAAGATACTGGTTGTGTCTTATTTTGGTCATGTCCAAGTTCCAAATATGACCTGAAGTCAAATCTGGAAATATCTGGAGTAAAGATACTGAAGAAGGTAAATATCCTGTAGTATCTGTAGTGTATACTTATCTAAGTGTTGAAGCATCTCTGGTGCATATCCAGACATGCAGCATATCTGAAGATATCCGGGCAGAAGATACTGGTTGTGTCTTATTTTGGTCATGTCCAAGTTCCGAATATGACCAGAAGTCAAATCTGGAAATATCTGGAGTAAAGATACCGAAGAAGGTAAATATCCTGTAGTATCTGTAGTGTATACTTATCTAAGTGTTGAAGCACCTCTGGTGCATATCCAGACATGCAGCATATCTGAAGATATCCGGGCAGAAGATACTGGTTGTGTCTTATTTTGGTCATGTCCAAGTTCCGAATATGACCTGAAGTCAAATCTGGAAATATCTGGAGTAAAGATACTGAAGAAGGTAAATATCCTGTAGTATCTGTAGTGTATACTTATCTAAGTGTTGAAGCACCTCTGGTGCATATCCAGACATGCAGCATATCTGAAGATATCCGGGCAGAAGATACTGGTTGTGTCTTATTTTGGTCATGTCCAAGTTCCGAATATGACCTGAAGTCAAATCTGGAAATATCTGGAGTTGAAGCATCTCTGGTGCATATCCTCCGTAATTACCATTGTCGCTGTAGGTACCATAACCGTTCGGGCTGGAACTTCTGTTCGGGGTCCTTCGACTAGTGCTGACGTCTGGTCTCTGGTCAGATGAGACCAAAATTGAACTCTTCGGATGTCATAAGACAACATGTTTGGAGGAAAAATGGCACTGCACATCACCCCCAAAACACCATACCAACAGTCAAGTTTTGAGGTTGGGAGCAACATGGCGTGGGGCTGTTTTTCAGCATGTGGTACTGGTAGACTTCATATCATTGAAGGAATAATGACTGGAGAAAAGTATGGAGACATTCTTGATCTGAATCTGCTGTCCTCTGCCAGGCTGCTGAAGATGAAAAGAGGGTGGATCTTTCATCAAGACAACCATCTCAAGCATACAGCCAAGGTAACACTCAACTGGTTGAAGAAAAAGAAAATAAAACTGCTAGAATGGCCCAGTCAATCACCAGACTTGAATCCAATTGAAAATCTTTGGAAAGAACTGAAGATCCGGGTTCACAGAAGAGACCCCCGGAATCTTGAAGATTTGAAGGCAGTTTGTGTGGATGAATGGGCCAAAATCACACCTGAGCAATGTATTCCACTGGTTTCTCCATACAGGAGGCGTCTTGAGGCTGTAATCACCAACAAAGGTTTTTGCACTAAGTATTAAATACATTTCAGGAATAGAAGATGAATAAAATTTGCAATTATGAAAATACTATTTGCCAAATATAATAATAAGATTAATTATTAGTTTTTTTTAGAGTCCAAGTTTTTATTATACAAGCCAACAATTATATATTCAAATTTCAGAGTGAAGTTGGGGTGAATATGATTTCTGATAAATTGTAAACACAAAAAATTCTAATTTCAGTACAATTCCAAAAAAGATGGTTAATTGCTTTTGGATGTTCTTTACAAAAAGGACAGTTAGGATCAATTTTTTTTAAACTTCTTTCATTTTTTTTAATTTATCATAGATTGTTGGGTCACACTCCAGCCTTTTCTCCAAATACTGCCGGGATCAAAACGTCTTCAGTAGTTTCAAAGCCGCAACATTTTTATTTTATTTTATTTTTTTTTATTGAACAAATGCAACATACAAAACAAAAAAATGCTTGAAGCCGCAATAAAACACGAGGAGAACCAACAACCGTGACGTGTTACCCGAGCTCCAGTAAAGTGAAATTTAATTGGTCACGTTCTGCAAAGCGACCAATCAGCTGTCGAGTTACAGCGCTCCGCGCCGCCATGACGCGGTCTGTTTGAAAACAACGGCGGCAGGAGCGGTAGGTCCGAAGATGAAGACGGAAAAAAAGAATAAAAGTTGACCGTAGGAGACATGGACATGGAGGACTGTGTTGCGCGTACACCCTCTAGTAAGCAAGGCCGACCGCGTCCTCACAGCTACCAGACCTCCGTACGTATCTTCAGTGTGTATAACTATTTTGTGCTGAAAAACTTCGCTTATGTATAAAACTTCAAGTAACCCAGAAACATGTCATCACGTCGAGCAGCGACTTTAACGCGGTAAACAGCAGAGGACGTGACCGTACAGATTCAATGAAGTGCGTGGAGGGGTCTGCACACGTCTGTGCAGAACCGGGGCCTGTGATCCGTATGGATCATCCACGCAGCCTAGCTCTTCCTGGGATTCGGTGTCAGACCGTAAAACCGAATCATCACCCGCGGGACGTCACCGCGGACCAACACTTATTATTTATTTATTTGGGATTTATTTATTTAATGTTACAGGAAGTGGCAGGAAAATATACGTCTATATCTGTGCAACAAGCTCTCCATGGGAGCGGGAATTCAGCACGGCAGGAAACGTCGTCCCCGTTAAGATCCTCACTGATAGCCGACAAGGTTAACATGTCGTATTCGGGTCACGCAACATGAAGACGGACAAATAAAAGCAGCAGCACGAGTCACTAAAGCAGCCAAACAGACAAACACGTGTTCACTTTTTTCTTGCACTTTAAAAAAGGTTGTTCATGTTTAGCCTATGTTGAACCTTTCCTGAGATGACTTTTCTCTTTCTGACCGTCGTCGGAAAACGTTGGCGGATCTTCCTTTGGGGTTCACTTCCTCGTTGGGACCCTCAGCGTGGGTTAATAAAGAATCAATCAGTGTTCTTCTGGGGGAAACGTTCTATTATTACTGTTCTCCTTCACTCCATCCATAACATGAACCGCACCCCCAACACTCTTTCACTGCACGCCCTCCCTCCTTCTTATACACCCCCCTGCTGACACACTAGGGTTTCAGCACATACTCATATTCACTCTACAACAACTATTTAGCTAGTTAGTTGTTCTTTGTTTATGTGTTTAATAAAAAATACTGTGTGCTGATTATTAATTTCCATTGTATTCATTTCCATTATAAGCTACATGCGTTCTTGAGTTTGCCACTCGGCCGCTGGGGGGTTTTGTGTTGGGCAGGTGCCTGTATTCTAGAACATTGGCCAGAACAGCAATGTTACTGTAACCTAACAGACTTCTTCTTTCTTTCAGATTCTTGTCCATCACATACACAAGAACCTCGCAGAGCAGCTCCAGTGGAAGGTCTGGGTAGATGACAAGTATGTTTCTTTCTCACTGTTGTTTTAGGAAACTTGACAAGAAGTCCAGTCAGTTATAAGATATTGTCTTTTTTTTTTAGCTTCAGAACACCACACAATGAGAAGATGACGGCAGCAGTGAAAGATGTGGAACCAAATTGGATTTTCCACCAAGTTAGAAGTAAGCACCAACATGAAGTTGGATTTACACAACTCACCATAAGTTAGTGATAATGTGAGAGACTCAATGTCAAGTATTCAGTGTTACTTTCTTTTCAGAGATTTTTGGGATAGGATGGCAATTGTATTAGTGTGATGGACAGCTCATTTAGTGTTTCCATGTCTTAAGACCAAACACTAAGATACAATAACGATGTAGCATTGATAATGGATAATTAAGATAAGCGTCTGTGACAGTCTGCATGGCACATTTTGAATATTTCACTTTGGAAACATGTTTGCAATATGTTGACCTCATCTTCTGTACATTTCATATTTCCATCCACTAGGAGCTTGTAATCGAGCTATTGACAGTCTCAAGTGCAAAGAGAGAGAATGGAGATGGAAGCAAGGAGGTCAAAAGGAGGACTAGGCAGCATGATCAGGTGAGTTGTCCTATTTGTGACCTTGTTTCATTTACTCAGGTCATGCATGGTCCAGTTGAACTGTGTATGTGTGTGTATATGTATGTATGTTGTTTCCTCTAATTAAAATAATATTTTCCTTTCCTGTTGGTCCACAGCTCTTCAAAAAGAGGGTCAAAATTGCTGTGAAGATTCTCAATCAAGAGGATCTGTCATATATAAAAGGAGCCAATGCAAACTATGTCAGCGACGAGGAAAGTGACAAGGACAAACCATCTTATTATCAATTCTCGCCAAAGTGGCGCTCCACTAGGCTAACCTGGGTGATGCTGAAATGCCAAAAAGCCTTGGATGAAAACCGGAAGAGTGGAATTGAGCCAAAATTACGCATTAGACACTCAGCTGGCTTGACTGAAAGAAACCCACCCACAGTCAAGAGCTGCTTTCTGGCAGAAGAGAAAAAAAGGATGCATGTTTGTCTGTGGTGTTTGACTTATTTATTTATTTTGTAATAAAATATTTTTGAGTAATACCGGTTTTCTGTCACCTTTAATTTTTATATATATTTTTGAGGTGACTGGTATCTTGAAATATCCTGACCTCGGATATCACTGGTGTTTGTTCTTCAGATATGTCTGCTGGCCATCCTAACTTCATATATGACCAGTATACGGACATCAGATATCAACAGATTTGACATGGATAGAATCTGGAAACATCCTGACCTTGGATATCACTAGTGACGCATCTCATATCTGGAGAGAATGTCATGGTGCCTCCGGCTGCTACCCCTCCCCTCCCTGCTCCTTCATTGGAACCAGCTGACCTGCATCATCTCATCACCTGGCAGACCTTCTTAAGGAGATCCATCCCAGCATACTACGCCAGTCCGTTATACTCACTCCGGTGATCACGCCTGGCCTCAAGTTGAGTTACTCTCGCTCTAGTAATCCAAGCTTGTACTTACCGTTTGTCTCACGTCTTCAGGTCTTCTCTCCATTGGTCACGCTGGTTCCTCGCCACGTTCCTGCCTCATCACTCTAAGCGGTGCTCGCCGTCCTCGGCGCTCCACCTCGTCACAGACTGTCTACGCCGTCCTCGGCGCTCCACCTCGTCACAGGCTGTCCCGCATCGTCCTCGGTGCTCTCCCTCGCTCCCAGCAGTTTCCAGCATCCACGACGTCCCCTGTCTTCTATTATTAAACATCCTGTTTCTACATCGCCTCCTGAGTTTTTTCCGGGTTCCAGCATCTGGGTCTCCTCAGTAGTCCGACCATGACAGAGAATCTCATATCCAGATTCTATCAGAATAAAAGTGTCCCATACTCGGAGTTGACATGCTCAGATATGACTAGTATATGGACATCAGATATTAACAGATATGACATGGATAGAATCTGGAAATATCCTGACCTTGGATATCACTAGTGATGCATCTCATATCTGGAGAGAATCTCATCCCCGGATTCTATCAGAATAAAAGTGTCCCATACTCGGAGTTGATATGCTCAGGACATGAACTTAGAAACAGTCATGTCCGGAGAGTATCCACTGTAGATATCACCAGGTGTGGGGTATTTCTGAGAATATCCAGACAAATATATCTCCTGATTCTGGGGGCTTTTGCGCAGTGGAACTCAGCGGCACGAGTTCTGACGAGGACCAGGGGGCGGGAACACATTACACCGGTTTTAAAATTGCTGCATTGGCTCCCTTTGCATTTCAGGATTGATCTTAAAGTTCTTTTAATGGTTTATAAGTGTTTTTATGGTCTTGGGCCTTATTATTTGAATGATATTCTTTTAAAATATGAGCCCTCGCGGACCCTGAGGTCCTCCGGTGCTGGCCTCTTAGTTGTTCCTAAAGTGAGGACCAAAACTTATGGTGAGGCTTCGTTCTGCCATTATGGTCCTCGCCTGTGGAACAGCATGCCGGAGAACCTCAGGGCCGCAGAGACTGTAGAGGTTTTTAAGAAGAGGCTCAAGACCCACCTTTTTAATTTAGCTTTTAGTTGATTTTAACTGCTAATTTATTCTATTAGTTTTATTATAGGCTATTTTATGTATTTCATTTCATTTTATGCATCTTATTCCCAGTTTTATTTTTTATTTTGTATTTTTTAATAAATCTTATAATTTTAGAATCTTATCATGTTTTTTAGCCCCAGTGTTTCTTGTTTCTTGTTTCTTGTGGGAGTCTTTTCTGCCAGGGTTGCCGGCTTGCCCGGTGGCTGTTGCTGCAGTTCTTGCCCTTGCTGGGGCGGCTGGGGTTTAATTTTGTTAAGTGGACCCCGGTGCTGTCCCGGTCTGGGTTGGCGCTGTGGCAATGCTCCCATAGCTGGGCTGACTCCTGGTATGAAGAGATTCCCAAATACAGTTTCCTCACAGCAGAGCCAAGCCATACTTGTTTGTTTGTTTGTTTGCTTATTTATTTATTTATTTATTTATTTATTTATTCTAACTTGCATTGATAGTCAATTTCCATTGTCGTGGGTCATGTGTTTTAATGGAGGGGAGTGGAAAGGGTGAAGGGTGGGTTGGGTTTTTACTGTAATGTTGCGTGTTTTTTGTTTTTAATGTTAAAGCGCTTCGAGCTGCACAAAATGCATGATAAGCGCTATTTTATAAATAAAGTTTGATTTGATTTGATATTCCAAGAAGGTATTTATTCCATGTTTGTCTTGAAGTTCCTGGGATGTTATGAATCTTCTATCAATAATTCAGTGCTCTAGTAACGTCACGCCCCCTGCTTGCCAAGCTGGGAAGTGTATCATCTTTTTGTTTATGAGGATGTCTGGGTTGTTCCAGATGGGTGTCATTCTGCATGGTTGAATTGACGAGTTAGATATTTTTAGAAATTCCCACCAGGCTGTTAAAGTGGCATTTATATTAACACTTTGGAAACAGTCCTGTTTTTTTTTTTTTTTTAACTTGTCCTGTCCAACAGCTGGGCAAACAGATGAGAGCTGAAGGCCTCTTGTGTATGACAGATTTTACTTTAACAACAGGGGTTATTAATCTTCAGACAAACCAGAGGAATGTCTGAATAAACCCCTTTTGTAGTTGAGACCATACTTTATTAGATTTCATCATGTTTGAAAATCTTTGGTGTTGGACCGGACGGAAAAGGAAAGGAGGGAAGAAGAGAGAGGGATGTTAGAGAGGAGGGGGGATAGGAGGGTGATAATAGGGGGGGGGAGTAGAACCGTAAAGCAGCATAAGGCAACAACTTTACTGGATGTTTATCATTACGGTAAGGCTCAAGTGTAAAACAAATCTCAAAGGGCAGGGCCTGTCCACACACACATTCAGATGTTATAAACACACCTGTTAACTGCAAAGATGTCTACATGTCAACATGTACACAAAACATGCACACAATACAGATATTATTCACACACGCATACTCATGCCTTTAAAACCACCTATTGTGAAATATTTCATTCGTTCCATCATGCAAACTATTAGTGCAAAGGTGAGCTAACACCTGTGCTGAGGTGAGTGTTTATGTTCTTCTAAATGGATGGTGGAATGTGAAAAGAAGGAGGGAGAGCGCCCAGCCATCCCCACACCCAGACCCCCACCGCAGCAGCAGCAGCAGCCAGAACCCCCAACGCCACTCGGCAGCAGGCAGAGAACAACCAAGAAGAGAGCGCCGCCCCAGCCCAACCAGGGGAGCAGCCCCCCCGCCGCGCCGGGAGGGCCCAACGCCATCACACTCTTCCCACCCGGGAAGAGTGCCCACAGCCCCAGACGAGCACATCATCACCACCCAGGAGTTCTGGCATCCCCCCGCCCCAACCCCAGGTACGGGCCAGGACCCCCCAAGGGAGACCTGCTCTGCGCTACAGGCAGCCACCCACCCGGCCCACGGTTGGTCCAGGAAGGAGCAAGGTAGGGGACAGCGGCCCCGCCCAGGAGGGGGGGCACCCCGGAGAAGAGGGGGGCCCGCAAGGGGTGTTGTAAACATGGCCCGACCAGGCTCGGCCACAGTTGGAATGTGGGCGGGGCCCAGCGCCCAGGGGCAAAAACCCGAACCCACCCCACAGTGGACGGACACCAGGGCCCAGTACCCCCCACCAGGGATGGGGTAGGGGACAGATGGACCTAGGACCCACCTTCCTTGCATAATGTGTGTGCGTGTGTTTGTGAGGGTGTATGTGTGCGTGTTTGTGTTTGAATGTATATTATGAGGAGTAAGATGTGTGTGTACTAGGGGGGTGCAGTTAAAACTCACAGTAATGTCCCCTCACCCTCCCCACCAAGTGTCCCTAAATGTCTAAGGTGCGGTTAAAATTGGCGGGTAGGGTGCTAGGAGGACATCTGCTGCTTGCTGGCAGTGATGTCCAAGCACCCCCCCTACCAAGGGCCCTACATGTCTAAGGTGCAAATAAAACCGAGAGAGGGGGGGGCCCATTCCATACGGCAACCATGGGAGGGGGACCACTGCCAAGTAGCCCCCCCCCAAAGCGCAACGCAGGCCAAACCCCCCACCCCCTCACCCTAATATGAGATTATATGAGGAAGGGGTTAAGTTAGGGTTAGGGTTAGGGTTAGGATGGTCAAGGCACACTTGACCATCTCCCACACTGGTTGAAAAACACTGGTCTAGTGAATCTAGATGACCCAACTCCCAACGGTAAAGTGCCTAGGATACCACAAGGGTTACCAGAGTCACGTGACAAAGCACCAGATGGCAATGCGCTTTTTGGCAGGGACTGGCTGCAGAGCAGGTGCCCCAAGAGGTCCCACAGCATGCTAAACCCCCCACCCCCTCACCCAGGAAGGGGGTAAGTTGGGGACAGCTGGTAGACTATCTCCCGGTGGTCAAACAGCCCCCCCCAGCCCCCCCAGTATAGGGCCCAGGTCCCCCAGCCTCGGGGCCCCATCCCCCGAGGCACCGACGCCCCAGGCCCAGCACGACCCAACCCACACAGAGAGAGAGGAGCCAGAAAGCACCCCCCCCCCGGAGCAAGCCCAGGCCCCCACCCCAAGGCGCAGGCCCCGAGAGAGGTCTGGTCAGGCCTCGACGGGACCAAGGCAGCCAACCAGCCGGGGCAACCGCCCATTGCCACCAGCGGAGACCCCGACCCGTCAAACCCCCTAAGGTCCCGAACCCATGGTGCCCCCCCCCAGAAAGCCCCCCCACAAGACAGGGCCGACAAGCCCCCCCCCACACACACACACCCCAAGACCCCGAAGCCGCAGCGGGTGATGACCAGAGCGACCGGGGACCCCAAGAGGGTTGCCCTGCCCCGTCCCAGAGCCAGGGAAGGGCTGATCCCAGCCCCAGATGTAGATGGGCAGCCCATCCAGCACCACTAGACCTGCCTCCCCCGAGCAGGACCCCCGCCAGCCCCCCCCAGCACGGGCAAAGAGACCACCCCCCCAAGCCAAGCCGGACCACCACTCAACCCCCCCACTACACACTCCCAACCGCCAAGCCCAGAAGACAACGCAGCGCCCCCGCCCAGGCACCGGACCCGACCCCCCAACGAATGGGATCCCCACCAGCCCCCACCGGGCAGCGGGGGCCCCGACCCCCACCCCGCACCACGGCAGAGGGCAGGGAGCAGCGACGTCCAGGCCCCCCACCCCCTAAGTAATGGAGTTAGCTATGGGAGACCAGAGAGACTGAATTCTTTCAAAGTTACTTGAACTTTGGGCTGACATTTTTTCCAAGCTGATATGATCAAAAAGCAGATTTCTGTATTAACTTATATTTATATTTTTCTTGTTTTTCCAATTTATTAAGATTGTTTTTTTAGCAATACAAAGAGTTATGAAAATGATATTTAATAATTCTCCTTCGACCTCGATGGCACTCATGTCACCAAGCACGCAAAGTGACGGTGAAGCCGTGATTGAGACCTTAAGCCAGGCTGATAGATCGGCACATACCTGCTGCCAGAGAGCCTGGACAGGTGTGCAGAACCACAGTGCATGCATGTAACTATCAGGTAGTTTACAGTCCTGTTTTTTTAACTGTTTGGCTAATAAATGGTAGATCTGACAGGTTGATCTTCCCACATAACGCATGTTCCAAGTCTAACCATGAGTTGGTTTCTGTATTATTTTTTACCATTTTAAGATGTATAGTAATCTATTTGCAAGAAGGTATTTGTGGAAGTTAGGTAATTCTAAGCCTCCACAGCTTTTTGCAGATTTAAAAGTTTTTAGACTAATTCTTGCTGGTTTATTATTCCATAAAAAGCTTGATATGGATGAGTCTAATGTTTTGAACCATTTTGGTGGCGGTTGTGTGAGGATCATTGAGAAGAGATAATTATCTTTGCGTAAGATTTTCATTTTGACCGTGGCTACCTAGCCCATGAGGGACAGAGGCAGGTTGGTCCAGCGTGTTAGATCGTACTGTATGTTTTTCAGTAATGGGGTGTGGTTTAGCTGCACCAGTTCAGATAATTTGGGGGAAAAGTAAATACTTAAATATTTGATAATGCCCGATTTGACTGGTATCATGAGTCTTTGCACTGCATTACTGTTCAATGGTAATAAAACAGATTTTTTCCAATTAATGGAGTAGTCTGATATGGAGGAGAATTCATTAATAATTGTTGCCGTTTCATTTACAGAATGTGAATTATTTAAGAACAGAAATATTTCATCTGCATAGAGACAAATTTTATGATGGCTGTGTTTGGTTTTAATTCTCTTTAATGCTCTCATGCTGTCTTATTGCTGCAGCTAGAGGCTCAATGAATATAGCAAAAAGAGAAGGAGAGAGTGGGCAACCCTGTCTAGTTCCTCTCGCCAGAAAAAACCTGTTGGAAGTCTGTTTATTAGTTCTGACAAATGCATTGTGGTTGTGATATAATATTTTGATCCAATTGATGAATGATTCTTCAAAACCAAACCTATGGAGGGCAGCAATAAGGAACTTTCAATTTACTCTGTCGAAAGCTTTTTCAGCATCCAGCGATAGTATGGTCATTTCCTGGTTCTTAATGGTGGCAAAGTCAATTACATTAACGAGTCTGCGGACGTTGTCATTAGAGTGTCTGCCTTTGATGATTCCAGTTTGATCAAGGTGAATTATATGAGGAGGTACTTTTTCTATTCTCTGTGCTAGTGCTTTGCAGATCATTTTAACATCTGCATTGATTAAAGAAATGGGGTGATAGCTTGAAGGACTAGTGGGATCTTTGTCTGGTTTTAGGAGGAGAATTATGTTGGCGGAGTTCATGTTAGGTGGTATTGATTGGCTTTCCTTGATAAATGTTACCATTTCAAAAAATGTTGGTGCCAGCTGTTCCCAGAATTCTTTATAAAACTCAGCAGGAAAGCCATCAGGCTGTGGTGCTTTACCATTAGGCATAAGTAACAGAGCTTCATGAAGCTCTGACAACGAAAGTGGTGAGTCTAGGTTTATCATCTGATTTTCACTTAATCTGGGTAGGTTTATTTTATCTTGAAATGAGTTAATGCTTTGCTCTGATGGGTTAATCTGTGATGTGTATAAGTTTTTATAAAAGTCTTTAAACGCTGTATTGATTTTGACTGGATCATGAGTGACATCTCCTGTTTCGTCAATGATGGAAGTGATTGTTAATTTTTCTTTATTGAATAGCAAGAAATTTGCCAGATTTGTTTGAGTTTTCAAATCTTTCAAGTCGTAGCCTTTGTATTTGGAAACTTGTTTGTTTATTGATTATGTCATTTAACTGAAGCTTTGATTTTTTTAGATCTCCCAGAATGTGTTCCTGTGCAGAAGCAGCACACGCAGCCTCCAGAGTTTTGATTTTATTTTCTAGTTCTAATAAATCTGCTTTCTCTTTGTGTTTTTTATGCATTGAATAAGAAATGATTTTCCCTCTCATGACTGCTTTTGCTGTTTCCCAAAGAAGGCATGATGAGATGTCCATAGTGTTGTTGAATTCTAAGAAGGTTGCCCACTCTTTTTTAAAGAATTCAATACATTTTTGGTCCTTTAACAGAGATGTATTAAATCTCCAGGTTGGACCAGAGGGCGTGGATATTTCCTTAAAAAATTTTTATAGAAACTGGTGCATGATCACTAATAATAATTGGATGGATGTTGGAACTTTGAATATTTTTTAAAAGAGAGTTACATATTAATAAATAATCTAAACGGGAGTGTGAGTGATGAACTAGAGAGAAAACGGTGAACCCCTTAGTGTTTGGATGACATGAGCGCCAAGCGTCGCAGAGACCCAGATCATTTAAGTACTGCTTTAGGATACTTGCAGACCGCCATGTACGCTGGTTTGCTGCTGTGCTGAGTCTGTCAAGTTCAGGGTCCAAAACAAGGTTGAAGTCTCCTCCTATAATGATAAAGGTTGCCAAGAAGGTTGCCAACTTCAGATCCGCTCCGCCTTTCCGCAGGTGGGGGCCATTCCACCGGTGCACAAAATCCATAATCAAAGAGTCTTTCTCTGGTCCAAAATAAATCACACCGGCCAAACGGATACTCCACCACCGGCACGAGATTAGATGTCAGTTACAGAACACGAATCTGAGCACTGTTCCTGATAAGTCCTGATGAGTTCAAAATGAGTTCACTTTACACTAAAGACAAAACTGCAACATAATAAAGAATGAGATATAAAAACATACTTTTTCTATAGTGGGAATTGCCCGTGGCGATAAATCCATATTTTAAATAGGTTTCTTGATACTGCCTGTTAAGGCAGATTTCCCTTTTTTTAGCGGGTCAAAGCAACTTTCTAAAGAAGTTGGTTTTTTGCTCGTTTTGGTTTTTTGGGTTTCATTTTAGCGGGGTGTATCCCGTGATGTTTGGTGTCGCGACTTTGACGTGCGTTTAGTGTGACGGATGTAACAGAGAGAATTCGGTCACTTTTCAAAATAAAACTTTTTTTTTTTTTCGAAAAAAACAATAAAATGGAAATTATTTTTTCTTTCTGTGCGTCCCGGTGCCAAAATGGTGGTTGGGGGGACCACTGGGTTAGACTACTGTATAACGGCCTGCTCACTTGCCTCCCCAAAGGAGCTGTAAAACAGCTTCAGTACATCCAGAACACTGCTGCTCGAGTCCTGACTAAAACCAGGAAGTACCATCACATCAGTCCTGTGCTTAGGTGTCTGTACTGGCTTCCTGTAGCTCAAAGAATAGACTTTAAAGCAGCTCGGCTTGTTTACAACTCTCGCCATTGGCTTGCACCAAAGTACTTCTCTGAGATGTTAGCGCCATATGAACCATCTTGGACTCTAACGACCTCAGGGACCAGCCTCCTCCGTAGAGTCTGGACTAAACAAGGGGAATCAGCATTTCAATCTTATGCAGCTAAAAGCTGGAACAGTCTCCCTGAGGTTGTGAGACAGACCTCTACTGTGCTAACATTCAAATCTAGACTCAAAACATTCCTGTTTAGCTGGATAACGGAAGGGTCCTTATCGAAACCTCTTTTCATTTTCTATTCTCTTTACTTTCGTTGAAAGTAAATTTTATAATGATTATGATTATTTTAACCTTTGCACTGCTATATATTTGTCATGGTGCCTCTGTCAGTCTCCTCCCCCTTCAGCTGTGCTCCATTCCAGTCCTGATTACTCCCAGCGTCATCGCTTCTCTTATCTACCCCTGCTGCTCAAAAGGAGACCCAAAGCCTCCGATTGATGCCAGATCATTGCCCATTATGGTGACTAGCCTGGTTTTGCCAAGTCTAAGTATTTCTAGTCTGAATTCTAGTTCTGGCTCTAAATCTTGTCTCTTTGCCCCAGGATTCCTGCTCTCCAGTAATCGTCAGTTTGGACCCTCTCTCTGCTGTTTGGAGTAACCAGAAGGACTGCCGCGCTCGTACCTCCAGCCGTGCCACAGCTTATCACTCATCTGGATCATCTCTCGCCTGCTCTCAGTGTCATCTCCGGAGAAAAAAATAAATCTTTCTTACCTGCCATTCACCTGTCCTCTTTCCGGGTTCCAGCGTCTGGGTCTGCCCCGCATTGAAATCATGACAATATTGTGATTTTGAAGCATTTTTCTGTTTTGTGAGTCAATTTGAACTATTTTCTGTACGAATTGTGTTATACAAATAAACTTGCCTTGCCTTCTGAATCAGATAACATCCTCCATTTTTGCAGTCAGTCGAAGCAAAACAATGTAAAATACTGGCTCTCATCAAATAAACTTTATTAGTAACAAATAAGAAGCAAACGTGAGATCACGAGCGCCCTCCCACTGTCTTTTCAGTGCTGTTTTATGTCACATTTGAACACAATATGAGACAAACGTTAAAAGTTAAATGGAAAGGGATGACATAAAATTTCTAACATTAAACACTTTTTAAATAAAGCATTACTTTAGGCTTTGATAAATATTTGAGGTTGCTATGGTGTTACTTTGCCAAATTTTGGAGTTGCCATAGAAACCCTTAGCTACTCACTGGCACCACCCCTGGATGTTTACCCCCTGGATGTTTACATCGTGTATCCTAAATTACAATGATGTAAGCTGTTTTTTAAAAAATTTTAAAACAGGCCAAGCTTTCATCTGATTTAAGGATCCCTGAAAACCATTGACTGTACGATATATCTGTACAAATTGCCTTTTATTTCCCCCATATATCTTTTGCCGGGACGGATATATTGTCCGGGATTTTGGCTTTTTGGGACCAGTGGGTCTTTCCTATTTGGAACGCGAGGGGGGAGGAATTCTTAATCCAGTTCTTAAATAAAGTCAATGCTGAAAACACAAGGTGGCTCTGAAGGAGTTCTTTCTGTTCATGTTGTTTTTTTTTCTTAAGGAACAAAAGTTCTGTGCAGCTGTGTAGACCTTATCATGCTCAGGGTAATAGTGGCCCTGAATTACAAATTGCATCAATAAATCACCAGTTGGTTTGGCCAAAACCTTAAAGAAATATCTTCTGTCGGAAGGAATTTCCCTACCCACTAACTACAGGTTGAAAAAGTGAACAAATTTCCTCATCCAATCAGCGACATCCCATATTACATGCCTTTTCTGATTTTGATTTTTTTTTTATGTTTTAGTTTCTGGAATTTTGTTTTGATTTTTAAAATGTAATTTTATTAGTTAGGTTTTTATTAGTTGTTATAATTTTTTAAATTGCTGTTGTGATCTTTAATGTGTTATTGCACTGAATTACTTATTGATGTAATTTGCACTTCACTTGTTTGACCTGTTGACACACTATCCACCCTCTTCCAGTAGTTTTTCCATGTTCAGTTTAAAATACTAAAATGACAGACTTATTTGAAAGAGGAAGAGATGTAAAGGCCTACTGATAATAAAAATAAACATGTCCACTAACCTGTTCCATTAATGGAATGTATATGTTTGATTTTTAACAGTTTCATCCTCAAAATCGTTGTATTTTGTTTCTTTCTGTTTAATTTCAGCGCAAGGCTGCAAGCCTTCCGCTTAAATCGGTTTGCCCAAACTGGCAACACTGGCTCTGCCGCATGAGGCTTGACACAATCCTGAGTGAAATCGGGTTCATTATCCCTTTAGTATACTCAGGGTATGCTAATAACATAATGCTCTATATATATATATTAGACATATGCATTTCCTCCCTTTCTATTTGATAGGTCATGTTCTTTGTCTATTTGGTGCTCAGATCTGACGTGAAGCTGCACTGAAAAGACAGAATAAGGCAGGAAAACAACAGCTTTGGCCAAATCTGTGTGGCCCAAAGCAAGCAAATAAACCTCAAATAATGGCAGCCATCGATCCCACTGCACCACGGGATCCCCTGGCACAGGTAAGAAAGGCAACATTGGAGGCAAAGCAAATTCAGACATCCTTGTTCACCAAAAGTTGAATCTGCAGTAAGACAAAGACCACACTGTGTTGCTGTTCAACTTGTGTCTTTATTCTCCAACCCCCAATATCCTTATCGTGACACTTGCAGTGCCCTGTGTTTTAGTTTTCAAAGGCGCAGTAACTCACTACTAACAAACAGTACTTTAACCACAACCAACATGACATTAACTTGAAAACTTTCAGACATAACAGAATAGATACAAGCCAACTCATGCCATAAATCCTTGCAAAAAATTGCCACAGATGAGGTGCTGAGATGCTGTAGGTGCCGCTGATGCTGTAGTATCGCGAGATCCAGCGAGATGAGTGTGGTGAATCAACTTGGCCTAACGGAGCTCACAGGTGGAAGCCGGGGAGGAGGATGGGGTGATGAGCTCGCGGAAATGGAAGAAGAGGGATTGAACCGCACACCTGGAACTTAAGTAGTACGCTAAACAGGTGAGTTCATTAGACTGAACCCCCCTTGGGGAGGATTAACCAGGTAAACGCACTGCTCGAGTTGCCTGCCTGAAATACTTCTAGGGTCGTTCATTTAGAAATGTCTAAGTTGACAATTAAAATGGATTAACAGTAATGCTTTTCCATTTTCATAATGCAACTGCATCAAATGACTCAAAATTAGTACTTTAAAACTGCTTTTTCATTTTCCACTTAAAACCCACTTTTTCTGTGTCATAATTAAAACGAAAATGCAAAGAGGGGATTGCATTTTCATTTTTACATCTGCCCTGCGAAAATCGCATATATCAATTCGACTTAGCATCTCCAGAGGGGAGGCGGGCCAATGACATCAGTGCTATCTCCATCTGTCCAGCTGCAAAGAGACACATCCTAGGAGCAGTGCGGCCAGGCTTGTAGCCTTGTGTGAGCGGCAGGGGAGATGGCTTTGTGACAGTTTTGCACTCCTAATGATTGTACACAGCTTCTCGGGACTACAGTAGCAACATTTCCGCCTTCTGCAGACCTCCTTTGGACCACAGCCTCCTTCGGAAGCCCCGCGGTCTGCAGCTGGAGCCCCATCAACAGCTCTAGCAGATTTCGCCATGCTAAACGTTTGCTGGTTGGACCAACACGTATCTTCTAAATGCGCTTTTCTTCATCTAGACTCCGTTGGAATTTTGGCAAGGCCCAGCGCTCAAGGACAAGGAATGGAACACATACCAGAGGGACACGGACACCCCCAGGCTCACATGTGATCATCTGCCAAACAGCATGCACCTTACTTCTGTCCACAGCTCCCTCAGTTATGGTCGGGAAATTTACACCCGCGATTCCAAACTTCCCATGAGTCTTAGGGGCTTAAGGTGGGGCTCACCCCAGGTCGCCACGCTGTGTTGTAGATTGAGGATATATTTGTGCAGCTCTCCTCTCCAGCAGCATCATGGTAGTAACAGGGCTGGTTAAATAAACATACCAGTAAAAAAAGCAGCTGTGACTTAAAAGCGCGCGCCTCAGCATGGCACGCGCGCCAGAAGTTTCCTTCCACAACAGTGAACACTGTTGCTCCACGGACACCTCTGCGCTCCGCCCCCACCCTGCGGGCTCCTTGTTTCTTCTTATCTTCTCCAACATCCCTCGCAAGGGGGGCGCCAGGGAGGAGCGCTTCATGCCCCCTAATGTCCAGTCCTTCCGTGCGGGGCGCAGCTGCCAGTGGACGTAGCGAACCATGTCTCTGAGCAGAGCAACCGGACTTCATAAGATTTGTGCTTGAGGGGATGAGGATGTGTAGTGTACAGACGGGCTATTTGTGATGACGTCATCAAGGAGTTGTAGAAAGTATGAGAGAGCAATAAAAAGCATGGTGACTGCTATCCAGAGTCCGGTGAATTATTGAGAGTGAATTTAAGAGAGAAACACTACAAATGGCGACGAGGATGGGATCCTGCTTGTGGTGAACACGGAAAGGAATTTTCAAGATAGGAATAACGATCCCAGGAGGAATATAAGGGAGTGAAATGGCGCTAAACTTACCCGCGGTCGCTCCCTTTGATGTGCTCAGCGATTCAGCTAACGTCGGCGTTCGCTGGCAGAAATGGCTAAGTAGTTTTAAACTCTATTAAGCTGCGTCAGGAGTCCGTGAGGATGCGCGGAAAAGAGCTTTACTGCGTCACTTGTCGGGAGTGGAAGTTCAAGACATCTTCTTTACTCTGGATGATGCTTGGAATGACGACAGCTATGAAGCTGCGGTTAACAAGTTGAATGCATACTTCACACCACAAAAGAATATTCCTTACGAGAGGCATGTGTTCAGACAAGCAGAGCAGTCACAAGGAGAGTCAATGGACAGTTTTGTTAGCAGATTAAAAAAGCTGGCAGCAACTTGTGAATTTGGAGACAACAGAGATGATTTCATTCGTGATCAAGTGATTGACAAGTGCACATCAAACACCTTACGCAGAAGGTTGTTACGTGAGAAAGATTTAAAACTTTCAGGACTATTAGAAATTGCAAGAACTATGGAAACAGCAGATCAACAAGCTGCAAGAATGGAAAAACTAACAGTAAATGCACTGGAGAGGAAAAGTTACAAAAAAGCTGACCAAATGAGTAAATCCAAAATGCCCACCACTCAAAGGCAGGAAGGTGGTGAAGGCAGAATAAAATGTTTCAGGTGTGGAAGATCAGGGCACTTAAGTCGAGAGTGCACTATAACGAAAAACAAAAAGTGTAACAACTGTGGAAAAGAAGGACATTTTGCAAAAATGTGTAAAACAAAGATGACACATAAAGTTAACAGAGTTGTCACCACTGAAACTCAGAGAGAACACAGTGATAGTGAAGATGATCATGTGTTTACAATCAAAGACTGTGACGCAGAAGGAATCTTGACAGTATTAATAAATGAACAACCAGTGATGATGCTCATAGACTCTGGAGCTTCATGTAATATTGTCATAGAATGCATCTTTCAACTGTTAAAATCGAAAAGCAATATTGAGCTACAGGACCCAGTGAAGAAAGTTTATCCGTTTGGATCAAAGAAAGCGCTCCACGTTAAAGGTGTTTTTTCTGCTACATTCAGAGCTAATAAGATGTCAGAAGCCGTCACTGCACTGATCCAAGTTGTGCAAGAAGCACAAATTTGTGTGCTAGGCAGACAAACTGCTATGAAGCTGGGACTTCTACACTCTGGCCCATTTGAACAGGTGAACTCAGTTCAGCAAAAAGATGTTGCAGTTTTCACTTCTGAGCTTGAGCACAAGTACAAAGACTGTTTTCAGGGTTTGGGGAAGCTCAAAGACTTCCAACTGAAACTGCATATAGATAAAAGTGTGCAGCCAGTTGCTCAGCCTGTTCGGAGAGTGCCTTTTAGCTTAAGAAAGCAAGTGGAGGAAAAGCTAAAACAACTTGAAGATGCTGATGTAATTGAGAGAGTAAATGGACCGACCCCATGGGTCTCACCTCTGGTTGCTGTGCATGGAAAGAAGGAGCCCAGACTTTGTGTGGATATGCGCAGGGCAAATGAAGCCATAATACGGGAAAGACACCCCATCCCCATTATAGATGAAATCTTGGAGAATATGACAGGAGCCACCATGTTTTCTAAGTTAGACCTGAAATGGGGATATCATCAAATAGAGCTGGACCAGAATCCAGGTCTATAACCACTTTTGTCACACACACAGGGCTATGGCGCTATAAAAGACTGATGTTTGGCATTTCATCTGCGCCTGAGATATACCAACACATCATTGGACAGGTACTTCAAGGCATTCCTGGAGTACACAACATATCGGATGACATCATTGTGTCAGGGGAAACCATGCAGCAACATGACGAGAGATTACACCAAGTTCTGCAGCGGCTCAAAGAGAATCACCTGACAGTCAACAGAAAGAAATGTCAACTTCGAATGACACAGCTGGAATTCATGGGTCACGTCTTATCCAAAAACGGAATCGGAGCAGCCCAGTCAAAGATTGAAGCTGTAGAAAACACAGGGCGACCAACAAATGCTGCAGAAGTCAGAAGTTTTTTGGGACTTGTGAACTATTGTGGCAGATTCATTCCTGATCTAGCAACAACCTCAGAGCCACTGAGAAAACTCACAAGGCAATCTTACAAGTGGACATGGGGTTCAGAGCAGGAAAGTGCATTTGTTGAATTAAAAAGGCAGTTGACCAGTTCTCATGTAATGGCATATTTCAGACAAGAGGCAGAAACACATGTGATTGTTGATGCTAGCCCTGTTGGATTAGGAGCAATTTTGAGTCAACAGCAAAGAGACGGAACATTCAGACCTGTTTATTATGCAAGTTGAGCTTTGTCTGATGTAGAGCGGCGCTACTCCCAAACTGAAAAAGAAGCTCTGGCTATCGTGTGGGCATGTGAGAAATTTCACGTGTTTCTATACGGAAAGGACTTTGTCTTGGTCACTGACCACAAACCCCTGGAAACCATTTACTCACCAAAATCTAAACCACCAGCGAGGATTGAAAGATGGGCTCTGCTGCTGCAACCCTACAGTTTTAAAGTTCTGTATAAAGAACTTTAAAAGAATTCTGCTGATTCATTGTCACGGCTAACAGTCAACCAGCCTGTGCAACGTGGAACTATGGAGGATCATGTATACTGGGTGGCTCACCATGCAGTGCCACACGCTTTCACTCCACAAGAAATGGAGGACTTATTAGCAGCTGACCCCACGTTAAATATTGTGCGCAGCTGTATAGAAACTGGTGACTGGAAGAAATGTGACCAAGCCTACCAAACTGTTAGAACTGAACTGTGCACGGTTGGCAAAATAGTGATGAGAGGTTCTCGGATTGTGATTCCTTTAGCAGCACGACGACAGACTTTGATGTTAGCACATGAAGGCCATCAAGGGATTGTGAAAACGAAGCAAAGACTGAGAACCAAAGTTTGGTGGCCTGGAATTGATCGAGAAGTAGAAGACCTGGTGAGATCATGTCATGCCTGTCAAATCAATAGTTCTACTTCACAGGATGTTCCTACAGTTAGGATGGAGCTTCCAGCAAAACCGTGGCAGATGCTTGCTATGGACATGTGTGGACCATTTCCATCAGGACATTACCTGCTGGTAGTAACAGACTACTACTCCAGATGGGTGAGTGCGGACATTCTTCAGAACCCTACGTCTATGAACATCACCAACTGTCTGAAACATTTATTTGCCACTCATGGTCTCCCAGAGAGCATCGTAACAGACAATGGCACTCCATTCAGCTCAAAAGAATTTAAGCTGTTTCTACAGGAAAATGGAATCTCACAACGCCGCATCACTCCATATTGGCCTCAAGCTAATGGAGAGGTTGAGAGACAGAACAAAACACTTTGTAAGGCTATACGTGCTGCTCATGCAGAAGGAAAGGATTGGCGGGCTGAGCTGGAATGTTTTTCTATTGGCCTATCGTAGCACTCCTCATTGCGTCACAGGCCGCAGCCCAGCTGAACTCCTGTTCAACCGCAAAATCAGAACCAAACTTCCAGAACTCTCACATCTCCAACAAAATCCACCAACAGATGATGCTGCTGTTCGAAGGAACGATGCTCTGAGGAAGGAGAAAGGACGTTCAGATGCAGACAAATGCAGAAAAGCTAAAGACATTCCAGTGAAACAAGGGGACAGAGTACTGTTACGTCAGCAAAAGCAGAACAAACTGTCAACACCGTTTGAACCTGAACCCTACACTGTTATCAGCCGAAAAGGTCCATCAGTATGGCTGGAGAAAGACGAGAAAAACAAGATGAGACATGTATCACATGTGAAGTTATGGATTGAGCCTGAACAGGACACTTCTATGCTTTATGATGGGGCTGAACCTATTACATCAAGGCCTGATCCACCGCAGCAGCAGGAAGGTCGACCTCAAAGAGTCAAGAAAGCTCTGACACATTTCAAGGACTTTGTCACATAAACAAACAAAGCCACAAAAAGGGAAAGAATAAATCCCGGCGTTGTTTAATGGAAGGGTAGTCCACCCTCTCCATTTAAAAAAAAAAAATTGGGGGGGGGGGGGATTGTTTAAGCAGATGGTTTTAAGCAGAATGTTCATTGTTCTAAATGGAAGTTAAGTGGTAAAGTATATTTTAAGTTAAGGTTAGAATGTTAGGATGTTGTTTATGAGAAACATGCATTTCAGATGTAAAATGGAACTTATTTTGGGAAGTAAGTTTAACGTGAGACAAAATATGTTTATTGAGAGTATTTCATTTCATTTTACGACCGATGTTTACAAGTTTAGTATAAGAGGCTAACTCATTTTCTGCTACTGTTTGTAGCACAAGTCATCTGAGAAAAGGAGGGATGTAGTGTACAGGCGGGCTATTTGTGATGACGTCATCAAGGAGTTGTAGAATGTACGAGAGAGCAATAAAAAGCATGGTGACTGCTATCCAGAGTCCGCTGAATTATTGAGAGTGAATGTAAGAGAGAAACACTACAGGATGCTTTTGTCATGGTGCCTCTGTCAGTCTCCTCCCCCTCCCGCTCTGCTCTGCTCCTGATTGCCACCAGCTGTCGTCACTCAGCTCATCAACCTCTGCTGCTTAAAAGGAGACTCAGCTCCAGCATTCTACGCCAGTTCGTTGCCTCTTTATGGTGACTACTCCTGGTCCAGTCTTGCTCATGTTTAGTCAGTCTTGCTGTTTAAGCTCCTGGACTAAAACTTATTCTTCTGCCTCAGGATTCTTCATCACGAGTGACGTCAGCGTGGAAAATTCTCAGAGCAGAACCTGTGTGCCTCAAGAAACATCAGCCGACGGGAACCGTAGTAAATCCTCCAGCTGTGCCTCTAGCTGCATTCAAGCCTGAATCACAGCCAAGTCAAGACCTCCTCTCCTCACGGAAAAGGAAAATAAAATCACTTACCTACCTTACCCGTCTGTCGTTTCTGGGTTCCAGCATCTGGGTCTGCCACGCCTACTGAACTATGACAGCTTTGTTATGGGAGGGGGGCTTCGGTCCCGCAGTTGAAGCAGCTGAATTAAGGAGAACCATGTCTCCATCTTACACACCGGCTTTGGGGCGGTGTGTGAGCTTTTCAAAGCAAAATGTCGCTCAGTCCTTAGAAACTGTTCAATTACGTGGATTGTTTTTCTAGTCGTGTCCTGACAAAATAAAGGCCGATGCTATTCCCACATATTTACGTGCAGCCAAACTGCAGATTGTGGCATTTCCTGCATCGATTTATGTTTATCCCGTTCTTTCCGGCTTCGTTTTGCCACAAAAAAAGCACTGACCACACAGATTAGAAATAAAATGATGAGCGAACAGGCGCTTCATATTAACCAAAACAATAATAAAAGCACGTTTAAAAGATCCTCTCGTATATTATGGAGCTGCTAAATAGATGGGCCAGTGTCACTCTGACTCAGAGGTAAATTCACTCCTGAGCTTGCGCTGTCCTGTCACGCAGCAGACCGGCTTTTCCAAACCCGCTGGTGATGGTGGATTTTTTCACACTGCTTTTAACTTGAAAGCTGCGTTATATTGTGGTGACGGCCACGTGCTTGGGTCTAATGGCAACAAAGGATTGTGGGATGCGGCTGGGCATGGGTGTTTCTTTTTGTTGAACCATGACTGAAGTGTCTAAGAGCTGAAGTCAGGTCCATGCTGTTTGGCTGCTTGTAGGTCTCAGGGCTCCAGACTGCGACCAAATGGTTGCATTTTGCTACCAAAATTTGACAGTGTGTGATTTTACATCCAGGTGAACATGTGCTACCAGTAAATTTGCCTCCCCCAACCTCAGTATTTGTTATACATTAAACGTGGAAGTGTGTCCGTGCATGTCTGTGTGTCCACCTCTGTGCTTGTGGAGCGAACAGTCTCTGGGTGAGCGGTCTCACTGTGACCTAGTCCATGTGCTCTTCTCAGATGTTTCCGGTTTCTCCTCAGAACGCCTCCAGAGTCCATCTGCACCTCATATGAGCGATCATCAATTTGTTTCCCCACTGTCCCCGGTCTCCAGACAGTGTGAGGCTCAAATGGTTGTACTCTGACACGGTCTCCAGTTTTCAGAGTGTGCAGGTCTCTGGCAAATCTGTTGTAATATGAGCACTGGCATTGCTGATTGGACTTCAAATCCATCTGTGCTTGTAGAATTGTTGGTTGGAGAAGACTTGTCCTTGTGGGAAGTAGTGTTTTTGTGCGGCGACTGAGTAGTCTTTGCGCTGGACTGGAGTTCAGACCTTGAGATGGTGTGTTGCGATGGTCCAGCATTGCTAGATAAGGATCTTGTCCTGCTGTTTTGGCCTTTAACAAGAGCTTTTTTGCCGTTTTCACTGCTGATTCAGCTTTGCCGTTGCTTTGGGCATGTCCTGGTGATGATGTCCTATGATGGAATTCCCACTGTCTGCTAAATCTTCTGAACTCTTTTGAAGAGAATTGGGGACCATTGTCTGATATTACTGTATCTGGGATGCCTTGGTGAGCAAAATGAGCTTTTAGTTTCTTTATCACTGTAGTGGATTTTTTGTCTGGTAGGTAATCTATTTCCCAAAAATTTGAGTAATTGTCCACTGTAATCAAATAGTCTCTGTTGTCAAAACAAAACAAATCTGTGCCCACCTTTGCCCAAGGTCTATTTGGCATCTCATGTGGGAGAAGTGTTTCTTTCTGCTGTTTTACATCCAGTGACCTGCAAATTTCACATTTAGCAACATGTGTCTTGACTTGCTCTGTCATTCCTGGCCAGTGGACACATTCTCGAGCTCATCTGAGACATCCTTCCACTCCTAAGTGTGAAGAGTGTATGCGTTGAATTATTTCTTTTCTCAAAGAGTCAGGAACTATGGCACGTTCACCTCTGAAAATGATCCCATCCTGAAAACTCAGCTCTTCTTTAAATGAGAAATACAGCCTGATCTGACTTGGAACTTTGCGTTTCTCATTAGGCCAACCTGTACTAATCGTAGAGCTGTGACGGTGTTGGATTTTTGATCACCGCGGTGATGAACCAGCAGGGGGCGCGGTGTTGCGGTTAACCGCAGCCAAAGAGTCTGCTAATAGCATATCCTTTCCTGGGACATACACCACATCCACATCATACTTCTGGATCCTCAACATCATCCTTTGAAGTCTTTTGGATGCACTGAGAAGAGGTTTCTTAACAATTTTCTCAAGTGGCTTATGATCACTCTGAACCGTAACTTTTCGGCCGTATGTGAATTGATGAAATTTCTCCATGCTGAACACAAGAGCTAAAAACTCTTTTTCTATTTGTGCATAGCCTCGTTCCGTTTGTGTAAGTGCTCGACTTGCAAAGGCAATGGGCTTACCATTCTGCATGAGTGCTGCTCCCAACCCTGTGTCTGAGGCATCACACTGTACCGTGAGTTCTTCCTCCGGGCTGTAATGCTTCAGAACAGGAGCATTAGTAATAGTTCCCTTCAGTTTTATAAATGCATCTTCGTGTTGTTTGTTCCAGCTCCATTCACAGTCCTTATGTGTTAGTTTTCTCAACACCTCACACTGATCAGAGAGATGTGGGCAGAACTTGGCTAAATAGTTCACCATTCCTAAGAGTCTCTGTACTGCTTTGACATCTGCAGGTTGTGGCATTTCATTGATGGCTCTCACTTTTTCAGGGTCTATCTTCAACCCATCAGCTGTTAGAAGATGTCCAATGTAGGCAACTTCTTTTCGACGCAGTTTCAATTTTTCTGCGTTTAGTTTGATGTTCTTCTGTCTGCACCTGTTTAAGAACAGTCTTAGTTTGTCATCATGATCACGTTCAGCAGCCTCTTGTGTCTCCCCTTGGCCGGTGATCAGTATATCATCTGCAATTATGTACAGACCAGGTAGGTTCTCCAGAGCCTGTGTCAACTTCCTCTGAAAGATCTCTGGTGCAGTACTGATTCCCATTGGCATCCTAAGCCAGCGGTAACGTCCAAATGGGGTGGAAAATGTTGTCAGGTAGCTGGACTCTTCTTCCAGTTTGACATGCCAGAATCCACTTTTGACATCACACACTGTGAAAACTTTAGCTTTGGACAGATCCGGCAGAATATCTTCAATAGTCGACATAGGGAAATGGCTGTGCTTCAGTGCTTTGTTTAGGGGTCTTGGATCAATGCAAACCCTTGGTTTTCCATTTGATTTTTGGACAACCACCATACCGCTAATTCAGTCTGTGCTTCGCTCTACAGGCAAGATTATTTGTCTCTGCACTAAATCTTGTAATTCATCTTTCAGCGGTTTCATCATTGCTACAGGAACACGTCTTTTTGGTAGCTGCACAGGTTTGATGGACTCATCTATTTCAACTTTGTAAACTCTATCCAGACATCCATCTCCTGTGAACACGTCTGCATATACAGACTTTATCTGTTCTAATGTCCACTGCTCCTTTGAGGGAGTCTGTGAGGTGACGATGCTGTCTATTGCCATGATGTTCTGGACTTTAATTAGTTTCATGGCCTCACTCGCTCTTTTGCCCAACAGCGGCACAGAGCAGTTTTTATTCATGACCTGGAACTCCAGCTTGTAAAGCTTCTGGTTCTGAGGGTTTCTCAACTTCAGTTTGCATTTTCCTAGTGGTCTGAGCTTGCTTTTGTTGTACATGACTAGAAGTGTCTTTGTGTCTTCCAGTCTTGTATCAGGATTCAGTAAGTTAACTGGGATAACATTGCAAGTAGCACCACAATCTATTTGGAATTTTACAATGTCCTTGCCTAAGAGCATGCCAGCAAAAAGTTAAGGTTCTGTTTCCTTTTTACTGTCTGTTGCATGCTCTGCCTCTGATCCCGTCACACATAGGATTTCTTCATATTCATCATTGTCGCATTCCGCCACATTATGCACTGATTTCTTTTTACTATGTTCTGCTCGCATTTTACACTTAACTGCAAAATGGTTCTCTTTGCCACATTTTTTGCATTTCTTGCCATAAACTGGGCACTTCTCCTTATTTCTGTCATGTGATTTTCCACTAAACTTGCAGTCTGTGACACGGTACTGTTTCTGATATCCTGCTCTTTGCACTGCATGCACCTCCTCCATCATTAGTCCAGAAATTGCTCTGCTGTTCTCTCACGACAGTTCAGTGGCTCTGCACAGCTGCACACGCGTGTCCAGAGTCATGTTTTTCTCACGCAGCAGTCTTTCTTTCATTTGCGTATTGTTAATTCCACACACAATACGATCTCTGATCAGAGAGTCTCTAAGTCCCGAAATTGCAGGATTTGGTCAGCAGCTTCAACTCCGTGACGTAGCTGTCAATTGACTCACCCCCACCTTGGTTCCTCGAGAAAAACTTGTAACGTTCCACCGTCTCATTAGTTCCTGGGCTGCAGTGATCATCAAATCTCTCAATTATGTCTGAAATCTTCCATCCATCCCGCGCCGATTCACCCATCAGTGTCTCTAGGAGCTCTCTGCCACTTTCACCGATAAGATAGCGAAAGAGTTTCACTTTCGTTTTTTCATCGTCGGCGGGAACCGTTAAATCCACATAGAGGATGAATTCATCTCTCCAGGTCTTCCAAATCGGTGAAAGGTTACCGGACTCAAAACAGAGCGGCTGTGGAGGTTTCAGACCTTCCATGGCTTCACGTAATCAATGCCGGTCTCACATTTTCCCACGACTCCAGGCGCGCTGCAAAACTCTGTGGCTTGTATTATCAAAATAAATTCTCTGCCGCTGCCACCATGTTATATTCTGGTTTTCCTCCAAGAAAACGTAACACCGAATATTTCAATTCTACCCAACAGGGCAGTACTTTTAATTAACTCAGGCAGGTTAAACTCTTACAGTGCAGCTCAGGTGCATGCTTTCATTCATTCTCATTGTGCAACGTCCGACTGGAAACCAAACACACAACAATAGTTCCTATTGTTACAGGGGAGACCGAGCGGGGGGAGGGGGGGGTGAAGGCAAATCTGCAGCGAGACTGAAGGAGAACAGGAAATTGAAGTTGTCCTTAACATTCCATTTAGTTTTAATATGCCTCTCCTCCCTAGTATGATCGTGTTATTATATCTTTTATATTTTTTTGAATGTTTCGTAATATATATACCCTTTTTTTAATCTATTGGTATTTTAAATTATATTAATTGATCACTCAACTTCAAAAACCATCAGGACACATTTCCCATAATGCATTGTTTTGTAGTCCTAGGGAGCTTTCAGTCAGTTCAGTACTAAATTTCCAGCTGCGTTGCTCAGGTTGGGGCCTTGCTCCCACTTCTTTGTCGTGATATTTTTGTGATGATTGACAGGTGATGTTGGAGCAAAAACAAAAATATATGTCTCACACCAGGTGATCTGCGCACCTGGGTTGATCTCAAACACGCTTATTGTGCATCTTGGCTGCACCTATTTGGTGTCACCAAGATGAATTTACATCCGTTTTGTTTACTATTTGTACTGTCATGACAGTGATGCTGCTGTCAGTTTACCTTGTTGTTGCATCTTCAAAATTATAGAATAAAATGTGACACTGAATTTGAAACAGCACATTGTAATCTCTGCATCTATTATTAAAGTATTTATTAGTAATACAGTGGAAATTAGTAGATTTGGTTAGCATGTTGATTTACGGTATGCGCCCCTAAATTTTCTGATTGTGTTCCTTTTCATTTCATTGTATACGTATATGATGCGAATTGTACATATGCACAGTGACAATAAAGGCATTCTATTCTAACATTTTCATTTGGGGGCCACAATGCTCCTAGTGAAAAAAGTTAGTCTGGAGCCCTGGGTGTGTCTAAAATAAATAGGCTTGCTGATGGAAGTTGAAGCTTGTATTCAGCGTTCTCTCCGAGACTGCGCGAGCACTTAAATAGATCCATAAATTAGTCGCATTATTGTCAGAAGTGGGTGACAAAAGTAGCGGCTTATAGTCCTGAAATTATGGGAGATTTCTTTGATTGGGCAGTCTAACTGCTATTTAAAAAATGTTTTACATTTTTATTCAAACATGAAGTCATAATTTATGGATGGCCAATGCTGAACAACACATCTTTATTGGGACTTCCATTACCAGAAGAAGATAAGGAGGACTTTTTACGTTAAACTGACAGAGATTTTTGTCAAGAAGGAGAGACAAGTTGACTTTATTTACAGGTAAAGGTTTGACCAGTGTGTGAGAGTATCTTCCACACCACTGTCTGTTTTAGTCTGTAACATTTTCTTGAAAATTTAAATTCATAAAAAGTTAACTTTTTAGTTTTCTGATTTTCTTCTACACATTCAACAATAATAGGATCAATGCCTCGCTAGAAGCAAAGGTAACATGGTTAGGTTCATGTTGTGGGACACATGTTTCATGGATAATTATTTGAATTTTTTAAAACAAATGTTTACCCAATTTACTTTATTTAAAATTCGATTCAGGCATTATGGGGGTAAAAAGGGACAAATGGCATTTTAGGGGATACTCCTTGTTAATTTCAGAACTATTTTCAAGCACTCTTTCTGTAGGTTTGGTCTCAAAAGTTTAGCCAGAAACTATGTTTTAGTCTTTATACAATCTATCGACAAGACAATAAATAAATGTAAATCTGGTATTATTAAGCATCGTGTGATTATGTATTGTTATTTTCCTTCTTGGACATGTAATTTTACACAAAAAAAAAATAAAGAACTCCTTACAGTCACTTAGCAACCCCTAATCCACTGCAAAAAAAAATCCTAGGAACATCAGTCAGAAAGGGCCAGCAGTTTACCAGCCTCCAATTAAAGCGCACAGTTCCTTTAGCCGTTTGCCTCTAATTGCTCAGCCAATAGTTATTTATAGCACAGATGTGAAGCAGTAAATGTAGATTTGTTTGCCACAAATTACTTCAACTGTCTCCTTTTAGTCTGTAATTGTCCACTTGCCTCGATTCACTGTCCATGTGACAGATATTTTACACCTCTGGTGCTGGACAGAGGAAATATTTATCTAAACAGAGTACAGGGGCGGCTGTGGTGCAGCGGTAGGGCGGTCGACCCATGATCGTAATATTACAGGTTTGATTCCCGCCTTGCACGGCCATGAGTCGAAGTGTCCTTGGGCAAGACACTGAACCCCACCCTCCCTCTGGTGGGAGGTTGGCGCCAGTGTTCGGCAGCGGAGCCACCACCAGTGTGTGTGAATGTGTGTGTGTGCATGGGTGAATGGGACTAGAGCCCTGCGCTCACCGAATTTCTGACCAATCCCGCCCACTTCCGCACCGTATGCGTTACACTCCCGCCCGCATCCCGCAGTACCCATGTCCACTCCCGCCCGCACCGCAAAACTCTGAGAAATTAGTCCCGCACAATAATAGAGTTGCATTGATTCTGTGTCTTCCTCCGTCCCGCAGGAATAAAAACACGTATTTGTATTGATATTATTAAAGAGCTCAGAGGGATGGGATTCTGCTTCTTGCTGTAAAATGTGACAGTCTTTAAAAATGATCCTCCCGTGTGTGTGCGCGCGTCTGCGCTATATAAGTATATGCCATATAAGTATGTGCCATATAAGTATATATATATGCCTATATAAGTATATGCCATTTACCATTTACTTCCTGTGTGGAATGTTGTGTGGTCTGAAGCGTAGAAATGCCCTTACACCTTTCCCTTTCTTTGGTGGTTTGAACTTCATATTAATTCAATCTAAATGAAAGCAGTAGAATTGTGGGTAAAGCCTATTTTATCTGCAATGCCAGTTGTACCCTCCAACATGTTCTGCTGCATTTCAGAAGAAAATCTGATTTAAATTTTTCTCGCACAAATGTACAAACTTTTTGTAAATAAAGGTTTTATGATTTGAAATAAATAACCGTTTTTCTGTTGTTGTTTTTTTCTGTTTTGTTGCTAGAAAAGCTCTCAGCTTTGCAAAAACCAGAGAGCAGGTGCATCTGGACTGAGCAGCTGTTTTTTTGCTTTCCTTTAGATGGATAGTTACTCTGGCTCTTCCAGTCTAAGGAATGTAAAGTCAGAGATGCAAAGTTTCTTATATTTAGTTTATAGTAGGGCTTTAGCTGATCTTGTGAAAGCACAATATAAAAAAATTAACATTTAAACTTTTAAAGTAAAGAGATTTTTCTGTCATTCACACCAGACAAACACATAAAAATATAAATTGTAACAGTAGAAATTAAAATATTTCTTACCTTTCAGTTGCCTTGTAACACAAGTTCACAGTGGCCACAGCTTGGAAATGTTACAGCTTTATTAGGTTTATTAATGTCCGGCAAACATGTGGAAAGACAGAAAATTGGATCTGTCTTTGGAGAAGAAGGAAGGAGGGCAAATTTCAGGGGAAGTCGCACTTGTTGCGTTAATATCCGTTTCAGTTGGCATTACATTGCTTTTGCATCTCAGAATCACAAAGAGAAAAACTCCTGTAAAAAAGAAAAAGCATGAAAGACAGTCGATGAGGATAACCCTGGGGTCAGTTGGTCTCTCCCTGCTCACTGGCACTGTCAGCACCGGTTCAGACTCACTGTTACTCGGACATTATGTAATCGGATGAGCACAGCTTGCACTTTTTCTTCTCACATATAAAGCAGCACAAGAGAGAGAGCGCCCTGTGTGTACACACTAAACAAAGTTAAAGGACCCCATCCAGTGCTCTCCACAACTTCAGGGCCCCCCAGCATGCCCCTTTATATAAATCCAAATGTTTCTCAGTCAGCCACTGTTTCTGGACATTTTTAATTCATTAATTCAACTCTCCACCCAGCTTCTCCTCCTACCCTCCCAGTCCCTGACGGTACGCTGTGAAAAGGCCTCTTTGTTGCTGAACCTCCGCCACTTTTCAGCCTTTGTCAACTTTCTAGTGTGAAACATTCTATGTTTATAAGATACAACCCTGGAAGTTGGACTAAATAGGAGTTGTTTACAAATCAAAGTGATAAAAAAAAAACTGTCCTTTTTTTGTTCTTGGCTTCCTGCACTTTCGCATTGGCAGAACGAATAAAGAATTGAACCTGTGCCATGTCCGCTTGCAAGCAGGGGGACCTGCTGCAGAGGCAATGTTGTACTGTGAATGAAAAGGCTCTGGGTTAATTAATTTATTAAAGCAGGCAACATTTATGCCATGAAGTACCAATTTGAAATGTTCTCATTAACAACTCTGTCATTTCCAACTACAATACACAGTAGGCCAAAATTGATATGGTGCCTCTGTCAGACTCCTCCCCTTTCCTCTCCGCTTGGCTCCTGATTCATCCCAGCTGCGATCACTTAGCTCATCGCCTCACCTGCCTTCATAAGAGGTTCCAGGATCATCATTCTTCGCTAGTCTGTTGCCCCTGATGGTGCATAGTTGATCATCACATCTCATTAATATTACCTTGTTACGTCAAGCCTGCGCCTAACTTCTGTCTCTACTTACCTCCAGGAATCCATAGCCACAAGTGCTCGCCAGAATCAGCCTCAGTCCGGAGCCCTCCCTCTGTCTTCTTCTGCTGGTCACACCTCAAGCCTCTGCCGTCTCCTGTCATCTCTCGGACCTCCTCCGGCGACGACTCCTTCCGAAGGCCTTTTCGTGTCAATAGCTCGATTAGAAATTTGTTTTTTGAGAGAAATGTTGACGTGTTCAATACTTATTTTCCCTGCTGTATATGGTTTAAGCTTAAGAATCGCAAGGTGTTGACACTGTTATAGATCCACTGATAGGAATTGTGTTTTTGGTGTTTTTAACATTTTCGTGTGGCTATTTTCTCATGATTGAGGACATATATAAAGAAAATTGAGATAAAAATTGCCCTACTGAATGATTTGCATAAATTATGTAGGAGCCATAATTGAAGTGGCACCGATGAGGCACAGCGTCATCAGCCAGGTGGTGGTTGTGTCGCTGTGGGTGTGTGTGGCACGAAGTTTGAAGCTCACTGACTCACTGGTGGCATAAATGAATGGATGACAAAGTGGGGCGAACTCAAGGTGGTCATATATATTGGTCATATATTTGTTGACCGCATTATTTGCATGGAATTGGAAGTTTGTCACTGCTAGAGTATTTGATTTATTCTTTGTTTGGACTGTATGGCTTGGGAACCTGCAGATAAAAGAAATAAATACTTCACGGCTGGCAGAAGTTTTGAGTTTTGTTGGAATGCGCTTCTAACAGAATCCGGAGTTTAGCCCACGGCGGCCCTCAATGCTGTGTTGTAATTAATTACACTTCTGGATATAAATTAATTGCACCTGATGTCAAAGGTGGTCCTGGCTAGTTTGGCAATTTTCTGTTCTTTTTTTTAGGGGGGGGGGTGCCCGTGCTATGAGATTGTGACTACCCACATAGGTGGATCATTTTTTCCTATGATCCACCTATGCCACTGCTCATTATGAATCAAGAGAAGACAAAAAATGCAGCTGGAAAAAGCTTTTAGCTGTGATGTTGAAGATACAATCGGCATGCCCCATTCTGATAAATCCGTTTTTAGACAAATAGATCCATTTATGTCTTTGTTTTCCTTGTCTGAGCTGGCATCTGGCTCAAAACTCTACAGCTAGATGGCTCTGATATTGCTCGCCATTTTTGTTGTACCCCTAAAGTTAGGTTAGGGTCTGAGGGGCTGTTAGCTAGTGGGGAAAAGAGTAAACAGATGGATGTTGGAAAGTGGGTTTAGGCTTACTCTGCACGAACGGTCCTGCCAACAAATCAGAAGTGAATTTCTAATGAACTCTGCTCTGCAGAAACTATGTCACAGAAAACGACACTATTTTTTATAATGGGTGAAAAACTGCATCATCATAATTAAAAGACCAATTGGAACACTTTGAAAATAGACCAAAAGATAATACGAGCGGGACTTTGAGGGTGTGCTGCTAAGATTATTGCTTCTGCCATTCTTTAACAGGCAAAGCAGCTCAAAGCAAGAGAGTTTGCTCCATCTTGACCTGACTGCTCCGTTTAGGGATCCCCACAGCAAATAATCTGCATCCATTTGACCTTATCCTCTGAATTGTCCCCTCTATTACCAACCACTCTCATGTCTTCCTTCCCTGCATCAATGCTCTTTGGTCTTACTCTGGTCTCTTTCCTGGTTCCTGCAACCACAGCATCCTATTACCAAAATAATTACTGCCCCTCCTCTGAACATGTCTAAACCTTCTCAGTCACCAACTTCTCTGTCTTCCTCTAACAGCACATCTCATTACTGTCTTCCAGCTCTCTTATCTAAACAACTACAAAATACTTCTCCACCACTTTAGACTTCTTCATTCAAACCCCAGCTCATCTTTCTGTATCCTTTCATGTGCCTTCTTTATATTTACAAAGATACTACAAGGGTAAGTCTAGGAGTCTGAAACTCTTCTACCACCTATTTCAAACACTTCCATACCTTCACTAGTATGTTGTCAGAACTAAATGCATTTTTCATCCTCTTCAGTGACTTCACCACTTCATCCTTACTGGTCTTGTTACTTCCTGCTCCACATAAGACACCTCTTCTATTCTGTGTTCTCTAACATGTTCCTCATTTATCAGCTCATCAAAGTTCTCCTTCCAACTTTTCATCACACTTTTGGACCCAGTCAACATATTTCCATATCTGTCCTTGATCACTGTAACCTGCTGCACATCCTTCCATCTCTATTTCTCGGTTTTCCTGTCCTGAGCACTAAACACCACCATTACATCCTCCTCACTTCTGTTTCCCTCATACATTTGTTCATTAAAGTCCACCCTGATCTTCTCTCTCCCCTCTGGGATACCCTGGATTTCCCCATCACCCTTTAGGATTTTTAATTCTCCTCAAGTTCACAACTACCTCAGGTGCTAACCCACTGACACCATTTCCACATCACACCTTCAACTTCTGGCTGCAGATTCATCCACTTATCTGGCACTCTCTTCCCCTCCAAATTTTTTTTTGCAAACTCCTCCTTTCTCCTCTCCCTCCACCACCAACAGTAGTACAATTCCCACAAACACCAGCTACTTGTGGTTTCCCCAGGCCACGACTGATCCAGTAAGAAAGTTCTGTTTATGATTTGCATGATTGATTTTGTTTTGGTTTCATGTTGGATGGCTTTCCTGACTGAACCATCTGCATTTCACCCAAAATTGGGACTACTAATAGAACATATTTTTTTCTCATAAATGAAAATCATATTGAGGCTGAATATCATTGCTCAATCTTTTTGTTGCTTTTTACTTCTCATAGCGGTTGGGTAGCTCGGTTGGTAAGGTGGAAGGCTCCCTAGCAGTAAACCTGGGTTTGATTCCCAGAGGGGATTGAAAAATGGTAATGGGACGATTACTGTGTCAGTGGTAATTAACATCAATTAACATCACCCAGTGAGGGCCCTTGGGCAGGACCCTTAACGCAACTGCCTCTGAGCACAGCTGCTTCTGCTCACCGTATCGCCCGGGGGATCGGTCAAATGCGGAGAACACATCTCCCATTGTGAGATAAATACAGTATAATAAAATTAAATTATAATGTTAACGTCCCCCACCACAAAAACGGTAGTCTTTTAACCCTAGGCACTTTGACATTGGGAGTGAGCTCATCTAGACCCACAAGACGGTGTGCTGAACTTTTTTCTTCAATGATTTGTGAACTTCACTGGTTTCCATGGATTACATGAAATCCTCCCCACCTTTTTCCACCTTTGTCATGGTAGAGATAACATGTCAATGGTCATCTTGACCCTATAGGATAGCACAAGGGTTAATGTCAAACAGGAGAAGGGAAGACTGATGTTTTTTGCCCTGGTTTTAGTCTCTTTACTAATACATTCTTGGGTCTGCATCATTTGCCTACACCACCTTCACTTGTGTCAAAGGTCAGGAAACACTGAGGAAGAGTGAAAAAGGAGAACAGAAAAAATAAAGCTTTGACAGTGGATGAAAGTGAAAGGAGCAAAAAAGAACATAGAAGTAGATGTACAGAGATAAAGGTGTATGTGTAAAGAGTAGACATGAGGAACAGCAACAAAAGTGGAGGTTGGGAGGAAAAGGAAATAACTTCATGTGATTCTGTCATGAGGCTTTCTCCATCCCCCTCTCCTCCAGACTTTGTTTTTGTCTATAGCCCGGGAAAAGGTTTTTGCTTTCATCACTAGTTGAACATGTTGTCCTCACCTTTTGTTCCCACTTTGAGTGGGAAGAAATCCACTGCATACAGATTAAGGTTTGTGTGTATGAAGGTGCACACATAGTCGCTTCTCCAAACACAGAATTAAACAGTTTTATGAAATAATTGAGCTAAAATAAGAATCTATATCTCAGCTTTTCAGCATATACAGACATAAATATCTTTGTTATTGTTAGAACAAATTACAGAATAGTGTTGTAGAGGTCTGCATTGGGATTGGGTCCCGCCGGGTCCCACGGGACCCAATGCAAATCTCTCGGGACCGGGCGGTATGAACTGTGCTGCGGGCGGGAGCGGGCGGCAAAAAAAAAACCCAGTGGGATCATTGTTGCCATATTCGGAGGTTTTCTCATGAATATATAATAGCGGACCACGTTTGGCCGCGTGGCTGTTGGAGTTCAACTTACTGAAGGTCCGTGAATGCAGCAGGTAGAGACGCCTACTGGCCTCTGTCATCTAACCTGTTGGTGGGGGTGTGCATCGCCCCGCCTCTTAGAAATTGGATTCTTTAAAGCTTGATACCGCGGCCGTGTGTGGGTGGAGTTACCGGCAAAAGTTATGGTCTGATCGCTGCATGGAGCGATGTGTTTATCAATGCATGGTAGACACGGAGAACAAGGAGAGATCAGGTTTATTATTTTGGAGAGTTCTGCATGGTAATCATGTTTCCATGTTTGAGTTTATAAAATCATCCCAGAGAAAGTCTCTGCTGCGTCTAAATCTGACGCCCGTGTTTCCATCTCTCTGACAGAGTTTGAAGCCAAAGCCCCTCCCTCGCCTCTTCACCTGCTTTTCCTCTCCATTGTAACAATTCACCCTCCACTCAGCGAGGGGAACGTCACAACGCCATTCTGCGGCTGGGGCATCAAATGTCAAGACATTCTGCCCTCTAAATATAAACCAGGGGAAAAACTCATATAATCGTTTGTTTGTGTAGCCGTGTAAAAACCCACAGTTCAAACCCAAGTGCCGCAGTCTTGCTAGCAAAAAGAAATGTTCTGGAGGAAAAATGAGTGTTCGACAGTCACGCGCGTAAGGGGGAGGCCGCTGCGCCACTCGCTAGAACGAATTCCACCCATCAATGGAGCTGGCACAGATCCTCGTACCGGACGAGCCGAGCTCTTTGGTACGGAGCCCGCCAGGTGCCAGTGGTTAAAAATAAAAAAAATCTGATAAACTGTGCTCACGGAATACTAATCCGTGCGCACGGTTTACTAATCCGTGCACACAATTTAGTATTCCGTGCGCACGGATTAGTAAACCGTGCGCACGGATTAGTAAACCGTGCGCACGAAATAATAAATTGTGTGCACGGAATAGTAAACCGTGAGCACCATTTAGTAAACTGTGCGCACCGATTACTAAATGGTGCGCACGGATTAATCAATTGTGCTCGTTACGCAATCGTGCGTGCATGCAAAGTTATTGCACGTGCATGCCTCTGAGCATAGAAGATAAACTCTTAGCTTCGTGTTTGCAGGGATGTGAGGGTGCTTTGGTACAGTGTGCGCAACGGAGGAAACTTCAGACCGCACTCCGTTTCCTGTTCTGCTGCGCTGACTACAGAACCGTGTCCCCCGGGAGATTTGTACTATCTCCAGACCGAGGGCGGGCGGAGGAGGCTTTTGGGGGACCAGTCCTGACAAACCATGCACACAATCATGTGAATTTGTGTTACCATTCAGGTCCAGACAAAATAAAGGCTGATGGTTATTCCAGTTTAAGTCGATCCACGGCTAAATCGCTCATTAGCATGGCTAATGTTGTTAGCATGAATGTTGTATTAACCTATTAACTTAATCTTAACCCTTCTTCCGTGTCAGTTCAGCCAAAAAAAGCCCTGGGCGCACGGATTTAAAAAAAACTATAAGCGAACATGCACATAGTAATAATCATAATAATAAAAGCATGTTTAAATGGTCAAGTCCCTGTGTCTATCGGAGCTTAGCATTGTTTCCATGAAGACTTCTCTTAATCAATTAACTATCCAGACCAATCACTTCATCGGACCAACCTACAGCCAATCAAATAGTCTGATGTCATCATTAGTCACTTCTTGTGTTCGGTGGTCTGCGGCTAATGATGACGTCACATCATCTGATTGGCTGAACGTTTCTCCGATGATGTCTACGGTAGTGATTGGTCTGGATAGTTCATTAAGTAAGAGAAGTCTTCATGTAAACAATGCTAAGCTCCGATAGACACAGGGACTTGACCATTTAAACATGCTTTTATTATTATGATTATTACTATGTGCATGTTCGCTTATAGTTTTTTTTAAATCCGTGCGCCCAGGGCTTTTTTTGGCTGAACTGACACGGAAGAAGGGTTAAGATTAAGTTAATAGGTTAATACAACATTCATGCTAACAACATTAGCCATGCTAATGAGCGATTTAGCCATGGATCGACTTAAACTGGAATAACCATCAGCCTTTATTTTGTCTGGACCTGAATGGTAACACAAATTCACATGATTGTGTGCATGGTTTGTCAGGACTGGTCCCCCAAAAGCTTCCTCCGCCAGTCCAAAAGCCCGTCCTCGGTCTGGATTCACATGTCCCGGGAGACGTTCTGAGTCCCGACAGCAGAACCGGGAAACAGACTGCAGTCCGAAGTCTCCTTCGTTGCGCACACTGTACCAAAGCACCTTCACATCCCTGCAAATATGAAGCTAGTAGTCCATTTGCTCTGCTTAGAGGCATGCACATGCGATGAATGTGCGTGCGCCACGATTGCGCAACAGTACGAGGATAATTGATTAATCCGTGCACACCATTTAGTAATCGGTGCGCACAGATTAATAAAGCGTGCGCAGGGTTTATTAAATGGTGCTCACGGTTTACTAATCCGTGCGCACAGATTACTAAACTGTGCGCACAATTTATCAGATTTTTTTCCCTTTATAACCACTGGCACCCGGCGGGCTCAGTACTTTGGGTAAATTTACTCCGTAGGAAAATAATATGAGCTGGGAAAGATAACCCGTGTGAGAGATCGCTTGCTCCTCCGCGCTTCCACGTCTCTGTCAGCTGTGCATTTCTCCCCCCGCGCTCCCGCCTCTCCTTACAAAAAAAAAGGTGTGTCCCCCTGTCACCTGGCTGTCACCTGTCAGCTGGTCCCGTGCAACCAATAAGGTGACGACAAATATACAACACATGACGAAAAAGTTTCATTGAAATAAAACTGTTAGATAAATCAGTGTTTTTCAACCTTTTCTGAGCCACGGCACACTTTAACCTTAAAAAAAATCCCGCGGCACACCAGGATCCAAAAATTTAAAAAAAAAAAAAAAAAAAAACGGAGAAACTCATAGTCTGTTTTGATCTACAGTCCCTCCACAATCTCACATGCATTTTTGAGATAATTGTTGCAGAAAAAGCTGGAAGCTGCTGCTGTTTTTTTTTTTCAAAAAGATGCAATAAAAGTTAAGTTAGAAGATTTAAAAACAGTTTGATGTGTGTTTGATGGTTTCGAGACGTTTAACAACAGATCTCCTTGTGCGCTGTCACTCTCACAACCCAATGCATCATGGGAGATGTAGTGCATTAAACGGCCGTCGGAGATCGCGTCTCTGAGCTTCATGGTTTTGTTCTCTTGTTCCACGGTCTGATACCGGATTCTGTGGAAAGCTACACCGCTAAAGACGAGCTTTAGCTGGTATTTTTATTAGAACTGAGCGACTTTATGAGCTAAATCGGGACAAGGAAGTGAAGACTTTAACCACTTCTGATTGGTCAGACTGATGACATGTGATTAAGCCTTCAAGAATGATTAGTGGAGACAATTAAAGGGGCGGGACTTTTCCAAAATACAGCCGGAGCTGCAGCTGAATCGCGGTACGTCATTCTTATCAAAATGTCTTTAATAAAATAAAATAAACGCAAAGAAAAAGTATTTTACGATCTTTAATATTCCTAACTCCTCACGTGTTTTATCAAGTCCTGTTTAGATGAACAGAGAGCTGAAATCCTGGAGATGGTAAATGTTTTTGTATCAGTTAATGAGGGCAATTTCCCACGGCGCACTTGACCATCTCCCACGGCACACTAGTGTGCCGCGGCACACTGGTTGAAAAACACTGAGATAAATGACCGAGTTTTTAATCTTCACATCATGTGGCAGGGGCATGATGTCAATTGATGAAGCAGAAAAGAACCACAAACGAGGTTCATCGTGAAACACGCATGGTGTTCAGATCTGCGTGCTGATGCCCCACTGAGGCGCGAAACAGCAAAAACTGGAAAAGGCTGAAGCTAAAAAAAGTATTTTTCCGTCAGGAAAGAATTTATTTATAGATTTTCCGTTCTGTTGAATCATTACAATGTTTTTTCCCTCCATAAATTTAAATGACTTTGACCTGCATCTTTACAGGATGGTTCAGCGCTTCAGGCCGCCTGTCTGCGCGCAGACACGCGCGCACACACACACACATACGGGAGGATCATTTTTAAAGACTGTCACATTTTACAGCAAGAAGCAGAATCCCATCCCTCTGAGCTCTTTAATAATATCAATACAAATACGTGTTTTTATTCCTGCGGGACGGAAGAAGACACAGAATCAATGCAACTCTATTATTGTGCGGGACTAATTTCTCAGAGTTTTGCGGTGCGGGCGGGAGTGGACATGGGTACTGCGGGATGCGGGCGGGAGTGTAACGCATACGGTGCGGGAGTGGGCGGGATTGGTCAGAAATTCGGTGAGCGCGGGCGAAAGCGGGATGAAGAAAATAGTCCCGCGCAGGGCTCTATAGTGTTGCTCAGAGTTTTCCTGTTAAATTGTGTTCTTTCAAATTGGCAGTCCTAATGCTTATGCCCATGATGTTGGCCCATGATGTTGGCCCTACGTCATGACTAATTCAGGAATTGGTTTAACGGTTTGGCATGCAATTAAACAAATCAAGGCCAGCAAACCAGAGGCTGTACTGGGTTTTGATTATCTTTTTATTTTATTTAGTTTGGTAATGGAACACACAATCATTTATACAAATCATAATGACAACCGGGGGAAATGAGCAAAGATGGCACCACAGCACTTTCTTTTTTCTATGAGAATCCATAGGTGAATACATTTTCATTTTAATCTTTTTGAATTACTATATTTTCAAATACAGGATTTCAACCAGTAAGATGATGATCTTATTCAGTTTGGTTCTGCTGTTCATCCTGAACTGACACAGAGGTTTACTCTTCATTATTATTTTTCAATCCTCAGTACTGAGATTATCCCAAACACACTTCAAAGTAATTAGTTAGTCACAAATTAAGGCTAAGTTAGAACTGTTGTTTCTAATTGAAAGGGTCTGGACTAAATTGGATTCCAAAAGCTGTAATTAGCTTGGTTTGATGTTTCTATGGAGCACCTTAAGACAATAAGTCAATTTCTATTTATAATAATCATAATAATTAAAGTCGCAAGCGGCGTTGTGTGGCCCGCAGACTTAACACGCCTTCCACGCCCAACTGTACGCACCTCCGCCGCCCTCACCGCCCAACTTTGATGAGGGCTAATCAAAGCTGCATATGCTAACCCTCTATGGCATGGCGTTGCCCTCAGGCAACAAACTACTATTTTGGCCCACACTCCACCCCTTTAATTTTTTTTAATAAAAAAACTACACTGAAAGTCTGCTAATATGTCTGTGACCAATGAAATTTGAGCTGGGTGTGGCTTTGACCTTTCGTCTTGGGGTGAAACAGTCCTTTTTGGGACCACAGCCGACTTGGACACACTGCTAGCAGAAGGTAAGATAAATTTCACTTTTTAACATGTTTACATTTAAATTACTTTGTATAAAAAATATCTATGATGTGCATGAATAAGTAGAGAAGCATATTTGATTGAGTAAAGATACTTTTTGTCTTCATTTATACACTAAAATGGCAGTTTTTCATTCCTTGCATCAGGGCAACATTGTGCTGTTAGATCACTTTTGTGTGAACTATAACATGCTAATGGATGGAGATGTGCAGGGATGCATAGTTATCAACATAATCATTTTTTTGCTGTACTATCTACCATTATTCACAGGAAATGGATGCACAAACATTTTATGGGTCTAAGAAACATGATCAAGAGGTTAGGCTCATCCCTTCCTACAGTGAGGATAGTGAGCCTGAGGAGATTGACAGTGAGGAAGAGTGGACTCCAGAATCAAGTTTGAGGGAGAGTTAGGAGATTCAGGGTTCAGTCAGCAGAGTAATATACTGTATGGAATGAACATATGTGTGCGCGTGTGTGCATGTGTGTGTGTGTTTGTGCTTTTAGAGAGGTATATATGACCTATTCTAATTTTATGCTTACTGGTTTCTTTTGAAAACATATAGCTGGCATGCCTGATGACAATGAGTCACTGGATGAAGAGGAAAATGGGATGAAGCATCACAGGAAGATGTTCCACGCTTACCCCGTTGGAGAACACCCCACAATGCCAACATCACTAATTACCCAGAAAAGCAGGCCAGCCTTCCAAAATCAGACGATATCAAGTCCCCCTACGAATACTTCAAGATGTTTTTTTCTGTTTTTTCCATACAGAATAATTTTTCCATACAGAATAATACAGACTGTGTTTTGTCAAAAATCAGTACCCCACAGGAACACACATTCATAAACATAAACACACACTGCAGCTAATCTCTAATGTACTCATTGATAAACCATTTGTGGCTGTTTGTTGTAAGAAAATGTTGAAATTGTTGTTGAAAGAAACTTTTTCAAATTGTTGTTACTGAAAGAAAACTTCTGAAATTGTTGTTGTTGATAAAAAAAAACTTCTTGTAATGTATTTAATGCTTGTTTGTTCCTCATTCCACTTATTAAATAATATAGAAAACCTTGGCGTTTTAGTACCTTCATAGCATCTTGTTGCTCTGAGGCAACAAACCAAAATCTGGTGGGGGGGCTGGGGGGGGGGGACATTTTCTGATTGATATATTACAAGGACCCCCCAAAGGTCCCAAAACTGGGGTGAAAAATTTTTTTCCTCATAAAATAAAAATTCATGCCATAGAGGGCTAATTATGCTAACTATGCTAATTTGGCTAAAAGTGCTACCATAGCTTTTATCTGTGCTGATGCTCAAATCTGCATCCCATTTAGTTGTCTGAAGTGAAATATTATTATCTAATTTACATATTTACATATATTGTATATTTTGGAGAGAGTTTTATTCATTGAAAAATTAATCAGAGAGGTAACTGCTTCTGGTAGCTTTAAATCGTTGTCTTTGTATTTAAACTTTTTTGTACTAATAGATTTAAGTTGCTGATATTCCAGGAAGTTGTTTATTCGATGTTTGTCTTGTAATTCCTGGGGAGTTATGAATCTTTTATCAATAATTTGGTGCTCTAGTAGTGTTACGACCCCTGCTTGCCAAGCTGGGAAGTGAATCATTTTTTTGTTCATGAGGATGTCTGGGATGTTCCAGATGGGTGTCATTATGCACAGTTGAATTGATGATTTTGATATTTTGAGAAATTCCCACCAGGCTGTTAAAGTGGCATTTATATTAACACTTTGGAAACAGTCCTGTTTTTAACTGTTTGGCTAATAAATGGTAGATCTGACAGGTTGATCTTCCCACATAACGCCTGTTCCAAGTCTAACCATGAGTTGGTTTCTGTATTATTTTTTAACCATTTTAAGATGTATAGTAATCTATTTGCAAGAAAGTATTTGTGGAAGTAAGCCTCCACAGCTTTTTGCAGATTTAAAAGTTTTTAGACTAATTCTTGCTGGTTTATTATTCCATAAAATGCTTGATATGGATGAGTCTAATGTTTTGAACCATTTTGGTGGCGGTTGTGTGTGGATCATTGAGAAGAGATAATTAACTTTGGGTAAGATTTTCATTTTGACCGTGGCTACCAACAGGCAGGTTGGTCCAGCGTGTTAGATCGTCCTGTATGTTTTTAAGTAGTTGGGTGTGGTTTAGCTGCACCAGTTCTGATAATTTGGGGAAAAAATAAATACCTAAATATTTGATAATGCTATTACTGTTCAATGGTAATAAAACAGATTTATTCCAATTAATGGAGTAGTCTGATATGGAGGAGAATTTATTCATAATTGTTGCCGTTTCATTTACAGAACGTGAATTATTTAAGAACAGTAATATGTCATCTGCATAGAGACAAATTTTATGATGGCTGTGTTTGGTTTAATTCCTTTAATGCTCTCATGCTGTCTTATTGCTGCAGCTAGAGGCTCAATGAATATAGCAAAAAGAGAAGGAGAGAGTGGGCAACCCTGTCTAGTTCCTCCTCCCAGAAAAAACCTGTTGGAAGTCTGTTTATTAGTTCTGACAGATGCATTGGGGTTGTGATATAATATTTTGATCCAATCGATGAATGATTCTCCAAAACCAAACCTTTGGAGGGCAGCAATAAGGAACTTTCAATTTACTCTGTCGAAAGCTTTTTCAGCATCCAGCGATAGTATGGTCATTTCCTGGTTCTTAATGGTGGCAAAGTCAATTACATTAACGAGTCTGCGGACATTGTCATTAGAGTGTCTGCCTTTGAGGATTCCAGTTGGATCAATTTGAATTATGTGAGGAGTGCTTTTTTCTATTCTCTGTGCTAGTGCTTTGCAGATAATTTTTACATCTGCATTGATTAAAGAAATGGGGCGATAGCTTGAAGGACTAGTGGGATCTTCGTTTGGTTTTAGGAGGTGAATTATGTTGGCGGAGTTCATGTTAGGTGGTATTGATTGGCTTTCCTTGATAAATGTTACCATTTCAAAAAATGTTGGTGCCAGCTGTTCCCAGAATTTTTTATAAAACTCAGCAGGAAAGCCGTCAGGCCGTGGTGCTTTACCCTTAGGCATAAGTAACAGAGCTTCATGAAGATCAGACAACGAAAGCGGTGAGTCTAGGTTTATCATCTGATCTTCACTTAATCTGGGTAGGTTTATTTTATCTAGAAATGAGTTAATGCTTTGCTCTGATGGGTTAATCTGTGATGTGTATAAATTTTTATAAAAGTCTTTAAACGCTGTATTGATTTTGACCGGATCACATCTCCTGTTTCGTCAATGATGGAAGTGATTGTTGATTTTGAGCGTTTTCTGGCTATGTAGGCTGCGTGTTGCGTGCGTCTTATGAGATCCCTGTATGAGGTGTTTGCAGTTATTGCAGTTGGTTTCTGTATTATTTTTTAACCATTTTAAGATGTATAGTAATCTATTTGCAAGAAAGTATTTGTGGAAGTTAAGTAATTCTAAGCCTCCACAGCTTTTTGCAGATTTTAAAGTTTTTAGACTAATTCTTGCTGATTTATTATTCAATAAAAAGCTTGATATGGATGAATCTAATGTTTTGAACCATTTCAGTGCCGGTTGTGTGGGAATCATTGAGAAGAGATAATTAACTTTAGGTAAGATTTTCATTTTAACCCTGGCTACCTTGCCCATAAGGGACAGAGGCAGGTTGGTCCGGCGGGTTAGATCGTCCTGTATGTTTTTCAGTAATGGGGTGTAGTTTAGCTGCACCAGTTCTGATAGTTTGAGGGGAAAATGGATACCTAGATATTTGATGTATCCTGATTTGACTGGTACCGCATTACTGTTCAGTGGTAATAAAACAGATTTTTTCCAATCAATGTAGTCTGATATGGAGGAGAATTTATTAATAATTGTTGCCGTTTCATTTACAGAATGTGAATTATTTAAGAACAGTAATATGTCATCTGCATAGAGACTAATTTTATGATGGCTGTGTTTGGATTTAATTCTTTTAATGCTCTCATGCTGTCTTATTGCTGCAGCTAGAGGCTCAATAAATATAGCAAAAAGAGAAGAGGAGAGTGGGCAACCCTGTCTTGTTCCTCTTCCGAGAAAAAAACCTGCATTGATTAAAGAAATGGGGCAATAACTGCTCATTTCAAAAAAAGTACGCCAGCCCCTTTCTGCTGTTTCTGCTTTTGATGAGGTGAGTATGGTGCAGACCTTTCGTGCCTGATTCTGTTTTTGGTCATAAGAGCCTGAAAATCTTGACTGGGGAATTCAGTGCCATTATCAGAATGAATACACCTTATTTCACCGAATGATGCTACATCAGCTATGAACTTTTCAGATGCACAAACTGCATCACTACAAAAATGGTACCCGTGTGGTCATCAGTAAAAGACTGTGCGTATCTGTACCCATCTTAACTAGTTTGCACAGGACTAGCTAGATCTGTATGTACTAGTTGTGGTGGTTTTTCAGCCTTTCTATCTGGTTCCCTGTTTCTTGTCTGTGTGGTTTTACCTTCTGTACACACTCTGCATGGGTTCACCTGCTTATGTACATCCCCTTTACTTCCATTCCTTTCACCACACCTTGCAACTTTCTTATGTCGTCAAAATTGCAATGACCCATGATTTCATGCCAACCTTGAATATTATGATTAGCTTTACACTTGTCATTGTCATTTTCAATAGTGGGTAAATAGTACAGTTTTCATTTTCGTGAATGTCAAACCTGCATCTGTTCTTCGTTATCAGGTGGCTTTCTCCTTTCTTGAATGTGGTTTGTCCCCTCACTTGCTGCTCTTGCCACCGAGAAGATGTCATGGGGATACGTTGGCATGAAGAGGGCATCTCTGAGATATGCCCAGTGCTGCTGTCCAATGCAGTCTTATCAGGTGTATCAACGCTGTTCCTCTGTGCTGCGCTGTCCCGTTGACCTTCGTCCCATCAGCTAACTCCACTGTGTGCCTCTCTGGATTGAAGGACTCATCAAAGTCGGTGAATTTCCTAGCGTCGACCATGATGCCCTTCATCTTCACCTTGCTTGCTGGTGTCTCTGCTGTGGCCTTGAAGAAGTGGTCTGTGCTTCCACTTACGTCCTCTGCTACCTGCCGGACATCATCTTGTCTCCCCTTTTTCTTACATTTAGTCTCTTTATGTGTGTTACTTTCGCTAAAGTTGCACCACACATTTGTTGGCACCTTCTTGCTATGTGTCCTCTATTTCCACATTTGTAGCATGTCACTTCAGCCTCTTCTTCTTTTCTGTGGTAGGTGTGTGCTTTATTTTTCATCTGTTCTTTTTTTTCAGCCTCTTCATAGACTCTTAACCTCCTCTTGAAGTCTGTGAAGGTTACTTTGTCTTCATTCTGAGTTATGTGCATGGCAAATGGTTTAAATGAGTCGGGGAGTCCACCTAGGATCATGGCGATGAGCAGTCCATCACTCATATTCTCCCCAGCATCAAGTGTGATCATGTTTTCCGCCCTTATAATGTAATCCATCACGCACTCATTTTCGGTGATCTTCAACCTCATTAGCGCTGTATAGAGGTTTATGATTCTGGGTTTACTCCTCCCCAAGTAGAGGTCTCTCAGAATTTTCCGAGATTCTCTGCTTTTGTCCGCGGCATCATGTCTGACGAGCGACAAGCTCTTGTATTAGCTCCGAATAGCAGTCGGCACTCTTGCTTTGATCATTAGCTAGCTGCTCTTTGGTCACAGGTTCATAAAGGATGGTGTCTTTAAGCTTCAAGCAGTCTAAATGTCCAAGAAAACGTGTTTCACACAGTTCATGTCTTTCCTCTGAACCGTTGAATACTAACTGGGCTGTTTAAAGGCTTGCTAGTCTGTTAGCCATGTTGTTAGAAGGCTTTTTGCTTTTCGCGCCTTTTGCGGGCTTTGCTCAGTCAGCTCTTTTCTTTAGCAAACTTCTCTTTAGCTCTCTCTTTCGTTTCTCAATTTTTCACCTTTCTTTATGGCAGCTTAATTACTTAGAAAGTCCGTTTAGACATTTAAGGAATCCGCTTGATACTTGAAGTTCATTCATTCCTCCATACGTACCGGTGGGCTTATAACCTGTAGAGGGATGGCGGGAACAGTGTCTGCTTCCGTGTCCTCTTCGCGTGATGAAAAAACGTGGAGCCACTTTCTCTTTTGTGCATAACTACGATGGCCCAGAAGGGTCACAACACATTAACTTACCCCACAACACATTAACTCACAACACAACACATTAACTCACAACACAACACATTAACTCACAACACAACACATTAACTCACAACACAACACATTAACTCGCAACGGAAGTAAAGCTGCAATGGAAGTGCTTTTATTCTGAAATTTCCACTGGGCTGAGCGGCTAACTACCTAACAGAAAGTAACGTCACAGTGAGCTGTGGAGGGAGCACGTTTTTCTACAAGAGAAGCTAGCAGCAGTGTTGCCAGTTTGGGCGGTTTTGGGTCTAAATTTGCGGTCAAAAGTGCATAATTTGGGTGGTTTTAAGGTCAGTTCAGCGGGTTTTTTCCCCCTCATGAATATATAATAGCGGACTACGTCAGGCCGTGTGGCTGTTGGAGTTCTATGTACTGAAGCTCCGTGTGTAACTGCCAGCAATGGCATTTGCAAGATGTTTTAAGCTTAAGTTTATATATTAATTTCAGTTATGCATATTTTTATGTTCATTTGCTGTTAAGCAGTCCTTGAAATTATTATCAGAGTGGTAATAATCACATTATCAGTCAATGGAACTTTTGAGTTGATTTTTGTTTCCGTCAGGACTGTTATTGTTGTAACACGCTGCAGACAGAGCACATGGATGACGGAGAAAGTGTCAGTGTTTAACGTTATACGACGGAGAAAGTGTCAGTGTTTAACGTTACACGACGGAGAAAGTGTCAAGAGTTTAACTGTATTCCCTTTATGGAACAAGACTTGTCATTTCAAGAGTTGCTGCAGAAAGATCTTTTAACCCCCTTTGTGGTATTGCGGCCAATGAGGTATGACAGTTTATCTTAGTTAGTTTATTGTTGAGCTTTTTCTCTAAGTCTTATATTAGTTTATATCATGTGTGATGTATATTGAAATAATTTGTTCTCTGTGAGAATGTTTCATTTATATTTATTTATATGTTTGTACAGTTTTCACGGCATGTTTGATGGCACCTATGTGCAATAAATGCCCGTCAACATAGAACGCCTTGTGTCCGTGATGTATCCAGAGGGGAGTTACACAGTGAACGGCAGAGCTTAAAGGCCCGTACACACCGGGACGAATTTCGCGCGCGATATTCGCCGATGTTTAACGCCTCCTGACTAAACAAAGGGCACCAATGTGAGTGTGCACACCGACGCGAAAAAACGCCACGCGTCAAAGCGTCACTTTTTAAAAAAAGCCTCGGGTTCGTTATTTTGGCTTAACGCGCCACAGCAAAAACTATACGACCAATGAGAATGGCGCTTTTGCACAGGTGTCTGGAGCTACTGAAGTTACAGTAAAACACAACTTGGGGGCGCTCAAACATAAAACTGCCTTTCTGAGCACACATACCAGCAAAGAAAATAGACGCCAAGTAGCAGTCTACACTGCCGCAAAGAAATAATGACGGACATTCTAAAATATCCCCGAAAACGCTCATGATACATTTTCAGCTCTTGTACCAGTCGATAAAACTCACCATGTTCTTCTCTTCTCATAACTATGGGATGTACCCAAAATCGGCGTCTTTTCCAGCGTCTTTCATCATTCAACAGAACAATAATTTCTTCATCGCTGGAACTGGAGCTGGAGCTACTGGTGTTTGAAATATTCATGTTTTCTTTGTATGATTCTGACAAGCACGTAAATACTGGCTCTCTTCTTCTGAGTGAAAAGCGACCACCTTGTGTACAGGAGTATTTCTATTTTACATGGTAACGCTTTCTTTTCCAGTACAGTACTTACAGTGTACTTAAGTGGAATTAACATGGTACTTATTCTGTAACTACTGGGTACTTTCAGGGTACTTACATGGTACTTTTTATGGAATTTACTGGGAACTTACATGGTACTTTTTATGGAATTTACTGGGTACTTACATGGTACTTTTTATTATTACTATTACTTGGTACTTACCCCTTAAGTACAATGTAACTGGACTGTAAAAGAAAGTCAGCCCTATTTCCACTCTATTACACGGTACATTCAGTAGTAAATACTGGGTATGTTCATGTAATACCTTCCTATACAGTGTACATACACACTTACCAAATGAGACAATGGTAACTTGTTGGTAAAGGTGAACTAACTGCATTGTAAAAACATATTCCTACTTCTTGTAACATGAGGCAAATGTAAAGAGAAACAAGACAGCAGTGAAAATAACAATCTTTAATACTGAAACACTTCTGCAGCATACAAAGTGTCATCACATTTGTTTTAAGTTCTCAACAAAATAGTACAAAGAAGCATTCCAAAAAACACATTATTGGCCTGAGGGTCGTGTAGTTTGTCCATCAAAATTCCTTCAGCAGAGTTTGGTAACGGTGCAGGACTTCTTCTCGGTTTGTAACTGCAAGAAAATTCACAATAAAAGCTCAAATGAACATAAAAAGCATAAAGACTTTTATAAAGTACAAAATATATTTTACTTATTAAATCATTTCTGTAATGAGTTTGATCAATCTTTGTGAATTCTTTATTGCTTTGACTGCAATGTTTGAAATTAATTGTTGTGATGTTGTTAATGTTGTTAATGTGTTGTGTTGTGAATTAATGTGTTGTGAGTTATTGTGTTGTGAGTTATTGTGTTATGAGTTAACGTGTTGTGTTGTGAGTTAATGTGTTGTGTTGTGAGTTATTATGTTGTGTTGTGAGTTAATGTGTTGTGTTGTGAGTTAATGTGTTGTTTTGTGAGTTAATGTGTTGTGTTGTGAGTTATTATGTTGTGTTGTGAGTTAATGTGTTGTGTTATGAGTTAATGTGTTGTGTTGTGAGTTAATGTGTTGTTTTGTGAGTTAATGTGTTGTGTGGTAAGTTAATGTGTTGGGTTGTGACCCTTCTGGGCCACCGTACACAAGGGTTAAGCGTCTCTGCCTGGTGCATTTACAGAGCTTCAGTACATAAAGAGATTAGCAGAACTCCAACAACCACCCAGCCTAACTCAGTCCATTACTATAGTTTCATGATATAATAAAAACTGTGGAACCAACCCTAAAACCGTCCAAGTAATATATATACCTACCCGCCAAAGCCATTTTTACCCTCAAATTGTGAACCAAAACCACCCAATCTGGAAACACTGGTGCCTTGTTTTTTTCTTTTTCAAAGTAAATGTCCAGTGATAACTTCAACGTCACTGCCATCTACTGGTTAAACACAACAACATTTAAATTAACAGCACATTACCAGTTTCATTCCTTACAAAAGCATGCAATAGTCATAGAAGGAAAACCATAAATTCAAATTCAAATTAATTTTATTTATGACGCACCTTTCATGTCAAACAGACAGCTCAAGGTGCTTTCCATAAAAAACAAACAAGAATACAATAAAACCAATCCTCACACATGTAATAAAATAATTAAATAAGCCCCTCATAATAAAATACACAAAAAACAAGCACAAATAAAAGAGAAATGACAGAGCTTAAGTAAAGAGAACCCAGATGGCGCCGTCCGCTCTGTTCTCCTGTTGGCCAGGGTGCCAGCATCTATGCAGCACAAGCACAACTCATCCCCAGCACCTCCCGCCCCAGAGACCCCCAACCCCCAGGCCCTGTGCATCCAACATGGGAACACCAGGCCCGGCAGCCCGGAGGACCAGGAACAAGAGATGCCAAAACACAAGCATGGGCAGAATCTCTTGGAGCCCGAAGACTAACACCCCAGCCAAGGGAGAAAAAATGTAGAAGCAATAAAATAAGAAAGTTAAAATATAAAAACAGGTAAAATATGAAAATACTAATTAAAATTAAATAAGATAAGATGATTTAGTGCATAAAAAAGTCTAAAATCCAAATTAGAATAAGTTAAGACATAAAAGGACTAAAAGGCATTAAACAAATAAATATGTGATGAAAATAACAGATAAAATATAAGAGTAAAAATACCATATATGAGAAGCTGAGTTAAATAGATGAGTCTTCAGTTTCTTTTTAAAAACCTAAACAGTGGATGAGGCCCTCACATCCTCAGGCAGGCTGTTCCACAGACGAGGTCCGTAGTGTCTGAACGAGGCCTCGCCGAGGATTTTTGTCTTGACTCTAGAGACCCTCAGCAGTCCCGCGCCTGAGGATTTAAGGGCTATGGGAGGTTCATAAGCTAAAAGCAAGTCTGATATAAAAGAAGGACCAAGGCCAAGGACACTCTTAAAAACTATTAAAAGAATCTTAAAATAAATCCTGAAGCTGATAGGGATCCAGTGCAGAGATTTCAGGATTGGTGTAATGTGCTCCCTCTTCCTGGTTCTCGTTAAAAGGCGTGCAGCAGAGTTCTAGACTAGCTACACGCGGTTAAGAGTGTTTTCTTTACCCCAGAAAGGAGGGCATCACAGTAATCTAATCTTGATGTAATAAAAGCATGAATTAAGATTTCAGCACTGGCTCTAGAGAGAAAGGGTCTCACTCGGGCAATAATAGCGAATGTATTCGCATTTCAGGCACCGGAAACTCGGCAGTCTCTTTCCCCCCTAGGGTGGTAGTTAATTAACTCACCTGTTCAGCTTCCTATTTAAGTCCAGGTGAGCAGCGTTCATTCTCTTTCTTATCGCAGCGCCGCTTTCGTCGCCGGTGTTCCATGCCCGCTGCTCTCATTCTTTTTGGCATCTTGGTGTGTTCCCCCCTTCTTTTGGATGGTGATCCCACTTTTTCTGATGTGGGGGGTTTTCATTTCGCCGCGTTTGTTTCTCCTTCCGCGGCGTTTCATCGGCCGGGTGGCGGCGCCGGCGTGTTCGCGTCGCTGCGGCGGGTGAGCGTTTCGCGGTGTTTCGGTTGGCAGCGGCGTTAGATCGGGGGCTGTTCAGGCTTTCTCCTCTGCTGTGGCCGTTTGTATCATTGCGGTGAGCGGCCAGGCGGTCTTTTCCCGTGTTTTTCTGTTGTGTTTTCTAATGCGTTTCTGTTTCCTTCTTGTTGTTCCGGTTGTATGTGACGTCACGCCCCTAAGGACTCTGGGTATTGTAGTTTTATGTTCTTTGTCATTGTGGTCTACCTGACTCGTTTTCATGTTTTGTGGCTCTGCATCCTGTTATTGTTTTTGGGGTTGTGGGGTCTTTTCCTGTGGTTCAGGGCTGGTGGTCCTCGTCTGGACAGGTTTCTCATGCTGGCTGAATTAGTTGTGGCTTTCGGCGTTTTCTCTGTTGCTGTATGTTATTTAAGATTTCCAGATTTCGGGTTTTTTTTTTTTATTTTGTTGCATACAAAGTTATATTTAGCAAATACAACCAGTAGTGAAATGTAACCCAGGTCCGCTCTGTGGACAGCGTAATAATTAAGGACAACCGTACAGGAAATGTACGTCATATATTTCTGTAAAATATACATGATATACATAAGTAAAAATATGTAACAATGAAATACGTACAGTATGTGTATTGTAGAATTACATATGGAATGCAAAATAATGTGCATGAATGTGGACTGAAGACTTGAATAATTAAGGTACGCGTGTAGAGTTAATGTTTAAGAGCCTGATGGCATGGGGGTAGAAACTCCTCCTGAGTCTCTCTGTCTTAGCCATCCGGCTAAGACTCGGCTCCTACGGCTCCTAGATAAGAGCCGAATGTGAATTTGCCTGTCTTCAATCAACGCTGGCTTTATTATTTTGGTGGCTCTCTTTGTTTTGTGTTTCTGTCGTGGCTGCTGTGCGTTTGGTGGTTTACTCAGCGTTTGGTTTGTTCTTGTTGGACCCCTCTCTCCTCTGTGGATTTTTACTTTTGATTTGTCTCTTTTATGCAACGTCTGTGGCTTATTTTGATTCACTCGGCGATCTTCGTTCGTCGCCTCCGCCTGCTCACGGTATGGTTCATTCTAGGCCGCCACTGTGGGTGGCCCTTGGATGTGTTCATGGTTGGAACTTGTTTCGGTCCTGTTGGCACCTGTCGTCGTAGTCATTTTTTTGGCGTCAGTGGCCTGATTCCTCATGCGCCTTACGGATTGGTTTATTTTTACTTCGGCTGCCCATGCCTTCTCCACGTTTTACTCCGGACGCGATTTGTGGCTGGGGATGGCTGTTATCACTGATGTTCTCAGTGTCCTGCCTCTTTGCCTCCCGGAGGAGTCTCTCGGCATCCAGTCGGCGCTCGATTTGTTCATCGGTTGACCTTTCTGCTGTCATGGCGGTCCTCATGCTATCAACTGTATTATCACAAGCCCTGTACTGGACTTGGGTAGGCTATGGGCTCCCCTTCGTTTTGCGCGTTTTGATGTTTTCTCTGCGTCAATGTTCCTCTGTATGCCTGGTCTTTCGCATCTCTTTGGCTTACTTTCGTTTTCTGATCTGGGTTCCCGCGTTGTCTGCGACGTATGGTCCTCTGCCCGTCCGGATTTGTTTTCTTCTTCTGGATCTGGATGGTTCATTGGTGCATGCCTCTCCCTTTATGCCATCTCTCGCTTTTGTGCAGCGTGTACTTTGTTTCATTCTTTGTTTGAGGGCTGTTTGTTCAATGATCGGCCCACCTGATTCTGCTCTGGTTTTGGTCCCACGGTCATCCATTCATCTTGTGCTCTTGTTCCGGGTAGTTTGATCCTGGGCCCCATGTTCCTGTTCTGGATATTCACGTCTTCCGTTTTGTAGCCTGTCCTTTTCAATGCTTAGAGGTCTTGTTATGATGATGCCTGTCGTGTCTTCAGTCTCCCTCCGCTTGTTCTTCTGTGGCTGGGCCCTCTCGTTTTTTTGGGGGGAAAGATTTATAAGAGCGGTTTGTGTACGTCCGGCCGCCAGAATCCACGGCTCTAATGGTTTTAAAGATCGTGTGGTTATGAGAATTTAGCCATGGAGTTTATATTAAGGCTCTTTAATTAAAGAGTGAGATAATAGTCTTGTGTTTCATCGGTTGTCTTGGGTAGTATTTAAATAACACCATAAGCAAATTAACCCTGACCGTAGAAACTCCATTTTTTTACGCTCTAAAGCTTAGTTCAAGAGTTAATTCTTGTGTCCGCAAGCCAGTCTTCTATCTGCCCTGCTTAAGCAGATGACACTTGGCTAGGTGCATCTACATGTAGAGGCTTGTTATGCTCCGCCTCTAAAAATCTAAGGTTCAGTCTATCAAAACCTACGATCCCTTATGGATCTCCAGACGCCCTTGGCTAAAATTTCGGCAGTCTGTGTTTTGTTGTCCACCTATTTGAGAACCACTAATATCAAATATGAGAATCAAATTTCAGCCGAGCTGCAATCCATTGCTACGTGGGACGTTGACCTTCCTCATCTACAATCTCCTTGGCCCTTGGTTACCCATCCCATCGCCTAATTCTTGATGACCTTCTGAAGGTGCGTCCCTCTGGAACTGTCAAAGGTTGCTTCTTTACAATTGGTGTATTTAAAATTGGTGTTAAGATATTTTGCAGGTTCTGTATTTCACTATCAATTCACTGCTGGAATTTGTGATACGGGTGGTTTCTATGGTGCGATGAAGCCACAATGGGACTTTCCTTAACTTTCTAATAAATTTAACCTTGTTATTCCATTCATCTTAATCAGTGTATAAACTAATCAGTTTCTAGGTTTTATATATATGTTCTTTGCTGGGACTAATACTGGTATGGTATTTTATCTATGCATCGCATCCTGAGCCTGCGAGTCCCTGCTCTCTGGCCTGCTTCCCCATTTCTGGCGAATGATGACACCCCTGCATTCATTGATCTGGTGTTGCCACGATGACTGCTCAACGTACCTATTGCTGAACTGAAAGTGATGGGGCGGTGGACCTCCCCTACGTTCCCATGACACTTCTGACTTAAATCAATCATCATGTTGGCAGTAGAATGAATGTAAATTCTTGGATTATGTTGCCAGGTGGAAGCCTCAAAATTTAGGATGTTCTAAAGTGTATTATTAGTATGCGATGGAGCTCAAATTTTGGTTTCTAAACTCAATTACGCCAATTAAGCTTCAGACAAATGGCAGTGAGGATTTTCTTGATACTTAGATGGAAATCTTCGAATAAATGGATGTTCTGAGCTCGTATTGTGTTATGACAAATGGGGAAACATTATGGCAGTTAAGCTCGTTCGTAGTCCTGTCGTTGCAAGCTTGAATTAATGGATGTTAATTAAGCGCCTTTAAATAGCATACCAAATGAAATAACGCTAAGCTCGTTCTTAGTATTTGATGGAAGCTACGAATAATGGATGGTACTTAAGCATGTTTAGCATGCTTTGGGAGCTTGGATGGATGTAGGTAGGTCTTCATACGGGTTGTACTTGGCGGTTCAAATTATAGTTCCTTACGTTTTGCGGATGGGGATTTATGTTCTTCAAAAATTAGGTATGAGTGATTCTTATGTTGGCTCCCTGTTTTGTTTCGTTTTCTTTGTTTGGCTCTCTCTCTCTCTTTGCAGATAGTATGTTCCCCTAGTGGGCACGAACGGGAGCGGCCCAACGGTCAAAGGTGCCGGGTCACACATAGCAGTTCCACTAGATAGTGTGTCCCCTTCGAGGCGCTGCGCTCGAACGGGGGCGGCCCAACGGTCAAAGGTGCCGGGTCACACATAGCAGTTCCACTAGATAGTGTGTCCCCTTCGAGGCGCTGTACTCGAACGGGGGCGGCCCAACGGTCAAAGGTGCCGGGTCACACATAGCAGTTCCACTAGATAGTGTGTCCCCTTCGAGGCGCTGTACTCGAATGGGGGCGGCCCAACGGTCAAAGGTGCCGGGTCACACATAGCAGATCCATTATATAGTGTGTCCCCTTCGAGGCGCTGTACTCGAATGGGGGCGGCCCAACGGTCAAAGGTGCCGGGTCACACATAGCAGATCCATTAGATAGTGTGTCCCCTTCGAGGCGCTGTACTCGAATGGGGGCGGCCCAACGGTCAAAGGTGCCGGGTCACACATAGCAGATCCATTAGATAGTATGTCCCCTTTGTAGCGCTGAACTCGGACAAAAGAAATGGAAAAAAGGGGGTGGCCCAACGGTCAAAGGTGCCGGGTCACACATAGCAGTCTTACTTGGAAATGGAATGAAATGAAATGAAAATGGAATGCCGCCAAAACACACCTCATCTTATGACACACTGATTATACATTTACATTCTTTCTTCTTCTCTCTTCTTGATGATCTTTGGTTTTGGGGGTTTTTTACCCTAAAGTTTATGGAAGTTATCTCATGGAATTGTACGGAGCCTTATGCCAATCAAAGTTTGTGAATGCCAACTAAGATGTAAATTAAGTATGTGAAAATAAATGTATTCTACTGCAAGAGTTTTCGTATGACTGAAATTTCTGAAATGGTAAAATCCAGTCCTAGTTACTTGATTGACGTGTTTTTCAAAGCTAAGATCTGCATCTAAAATCACACAGAGGTTCCTTACTGTATCACATATTTTCATAAAGTGGGTTGACAGATAAAATTGGATCCCATTTCTCTCAGCTTCAGAACCAATAACCAAGACTTCAGTCTTGTCCTGATTGAGCTGCAAAACGTTCTCTCCCATCCACATTTTAATATCTAAAATACAGTTTAAAAGGCTGTCCAGGGGTCCAGTGTCATCAGGAGAGACAGCTAAATATAGTTGAGTGTCACCAGCATAGCTATGAAAGTTAATGCCGTGTCTCCTGATGACATCACCAAGTGGAAGCATGTAAAGATTAAAAAGTGTGGGACCCAGGATGGAGCCTTGAGGCACCCCACAAGTCAGTTTGTGCTTTCCAGATGAGAAATCGTTTAAATTAACAATGAAATCTCTGTTTGTGAGGTAGGATTTAAACCAATTAAAAGCTGTCCTAATTCCAACCACGTCATGAAGTCTGTTCAAAAGGATAGAGTGGTCAACTGTGTCAAAGGCTGCACTCAGGTCCAGTAAGACGAAAACATACTTTCTTCATGTCAGCATTGGACCTGAGATCATTTAAGACCCTGACAAGTGCTATCTCTGCTGAATGATGAGATCTAAAACCAGGCTGAAACTTTTCTAAAATGTTATTTTCATTAATAACATCATTCAGTTGAGTAAAAACAAGCTTTTCTAAAATTTTACTTATAAATCACAGGTTGGATACCGGCCGGTAGTTGTTTAGATTGGATATATCTAAACCACTCTTCTTCAGACTGGGTCTCACCATGGCAGTCTTTAGGGTTACAGGGAAGACTCCAGTCTGAAGAGAGCAGTTCAAGATATTTAGTAATTCCTCCTCACACGATGTGAAAACTGACTTGAGAGATGTGAGGTGGGGATGGGATCAAGAGAACAAGTTTTGGGTTTCATTTGGGACATCACTTGTTGTAGCGCTGCAGCATCAATCAAGACAAAACTGTCGAGCGTTCTCTCACTGATAGGAGGACATACAGTAGAAAGGTCAACACAGGGTCGTTGATTCCTTCCTCTGCAGGATAGATGATCTAATGTCATCTATCTTGGTGGTGAAGTGGACCGCAAACTCCTCACAGGTTTTACTGTCAAAGGTGGTTGGTGGGCCAGAGGTTGGATTGATTATTTTATCAATTGTGGCGAAGAGGATTTTTGGCTTTGACTGATTTTCTGCTATGAACTTGCCTTGCCTTTTTAATAGAGTTATTGTAATGTATTAGAGTGTTTTTCAAAATTTGGTAATGTAATGTGAGTTTTGTTTTTCACCAATGCGGTTCTGCCCTTCTTGTCATTCTTTTAAGTTTCTTCCATTCCATCTTCCATTCTCCAGGGAGGTGGAGCTTTCTTTACAGTTTGTATTTTAAATGGGGCGACTTTGTCCAGAATTGCTGTGAGTTTATTACTGAAATGCTGTATTGAGAAGTCCGATGATGGATATGAAAGATGTTGTGGGTGGGAACACTCACATGTCGAACAAAATTTATAACTGGTAAAATGTTCATAAAATCACGGACATGAAATTCTGAAGGGTCATCAATGTGTAAATTAGAATCACCTAGATAGATAGATGATAGATGATGACTTTATTAATCCCACAATGAGGAAATTTCATATATCTGTGGCAGCAAAAACGACATTCAGAAACAATCTATACAATATAACATCAAAAAAGGATATAAAAAATGACATTCATATTAAATATTAAGAATATTAAATTATTAAAAATTATAGTTACAATTATTATTGAAATTATTATTGAAAATGAGATTCATATTAAATAAATAAATATTAAATACTACGACTAATAATAACAATAATAACAATAATAATAATAACAACAATCACACCAATAAAAATAAAATATATACAAAAATGTGTGGTCAACTGCAAATGCTTGATTTTTATTGTAAATTGTACAATTGTAAAAACAGCAACACAAGTAAATGAATCAATGAGTAAAAGAGTAAAAGAAAGAGAAACACCCCTGGGACCGTGGAGCGTCACTTTAACACGGTGTTGTACAGTCTGATGGCTGTGGGGAGGAAGGACCTGCGGTAGCGCTCCTTCTTGCACTGTGGGTGCAATAGTCTGGTGCTGAAGGAGCTGGTCAGCGCCTCTACAGTTTGGTGCAGGGGGTGGGAGGGGTTATCCATGATGGATGTTAGCTTAGCTAACATCCTCCTGTCCGCCACCTCCTCGATGGACTCAAGTGTGCAGCCCAGGACAGAGCCGGCCTTCTTAACCAGTTTGTTGAGCCTCTTCAAGTCTCTGCCTGCACTACCCCCCGCCCAGCACACAACTCCATAGAGGACCACTGAGGCCACCACAGTGTCGTAAAAGGTCCTCAGCAGCTGTCTGCACACGCCGAACAACCTCAGTCTCCTCAGCAGGTGAAGGCGACTCTGGCCCTTCCTGTACAGAGCATCCGTGTTGTTGGACCAGTCTAGTCTGCTGTTTAGGTGAACACCCAGATATTTAAATGTGTCCACGACCTCAATGTCTGAACCCTGGATGTTCACCGGTGACTGTGGTGTAGGAGACCTCCTGAAGTCCAGGACCAGCTCCTTTGTCTTGCTGGTGTTTAGCACCAGGTGGTTAAATTCACACCAGCCAACAAAGTCAGAGATGACCCCCTGTACTCCTGCTCGTCCCCCCCCCGATACACAGCTCACAATGGCACTGTCATCTGAGAACTTCTGCAGATGACAGTGGTGGGAGTCGTAGATGAAGTCTGATGTGTACAGGGTGAACAGGAATGGGGAGAGCACAGTCCCTTGAGGTGCTCTGATGCTGCAGACCACCACATCAGACACACAGTCACGCAGCCTCACAAACTGTGGCCTGTCTGTGAGGTAGTTGATGGTCCAAGCAACCAGATGTTGGTCCACACCTGCAACCTCCAGCTTCCTCCTCAGCAGTGATGGCTGGATGGTGTTGAAAGCACTGGAGAAATCAAAAAACATGACTCTCACAGTGCTCTCAGGGGACTCCAGGTAAGACAGGACCCGATGCTGCAGGTAGATGATGGCGTCATCCACCCAGATGCCTGGTCGATATGCAAACCGCAGCGGGTCCAGTGCTGAGCTCACCTGAGTGTGGAGATGGTTGAGGATGATCCTCTCCATGGCCTTCATTAGGTGGGAGGTTGAGGCGACAGGTCTGAAGTGGTTCGGTTCCAAAGGTACCATGTCCTACAGAACCGTAGGAACCGTACCTACGGAAGTACTCCAGAGGACTGGTACTTTCTCCTGTCTTAGGCTCATATTAAATATGAACAGCATCACCACACAGAGCTGGTCTGCACACTCCCTGAGGAGCCTGGAGGTGATGTTGTCAGGACCTGTAGCTTTCCTTGCCTTTGTTCTCCTTAACTCCTTCCTAACCTGATTCAGGGTGAGGCAGATTGGGGTTGGAGGAAGGGTGGGCGGTGGCTGGTCTGGTGCTGTGAGCCGTTGGGGGGGGGGGTCCCTTTGTTTCAGCTGGAAGGGCAGAGTGGACTGCTTTGTGCTGAGGTGGTAACAGCTGCAGCTGGGAGGAGACGTCTGAGCTGGAAAGGTGTGAAGAGGGGGCCGTGTTGATGGAGACTGGTGGCTGGGCAGAATCAAATCTGTTGAAGAACAGGTTCAGTTCATTTGCCCATACTTGGTCACCTGTGACCTGTCGACCATTTCCAGCCTCACCGTGGCCGGAGATGTGCTTCAGACCTCTCCACACATCATGGATGTTGTTCTGCTCCAGGCGCTGCTCCAGCTTCTTCCTGTAGCAGTCCTTGCACTTCCTGATGTTGTATTTCAGGTCCCTCTGTACTCTGCGTAGCTCCTCCTTGTGCCCAGAGAGAAAAGCCCTCTTCTTCTCATTTAGGAGGGTCTTCAGCTCAGGAGTGACCCAGGGCTTATTGTTGGAAAAACACTTCACTGATTTTGTCTGCACTGTGTTTTCCACACAAAAATTAACATAGTGGACTTCTGGTTATGGCGACCACCTGAACAGACGCAATACTCACTGCTCTGCTATCCCGGAACTTAAATCCTGCAAAAATACTCAAATCTCCCCCAAAACTTAGGTAAAGGGGTTAGAGAACATAAAAGGAATGCCGAGGGGCAACAAACAAAGGCCGGATACCAACAACCAGCCAAAGCTGACAGACTTTCAAACTTGGAGCGGACCCCAAAGAACAGAGGCTGACAACATGGCTGCAGGTAAAGGAGAACGGAATCGCAAGTGTAGATGCGCACATCACGTGCAGAAGATGATGTCGCCAGCCTACAGGCCAAAGTGAGCGCGCTGGAGTCCAAACAAAGAGGGATGGAAGACAAACTCCTGGACTTGGAAACCAGATCCAGACAAAATAATCGGAGGCTGGTCGGGCTGCCGGAGGGGGCCGAAGGAGAAGACCCGTACAAATTCCTGGAGAAGTGGATCCCGGAGGCATTAAATATGCAGGCGCGAGGAGCGACAAAGAAAATTGAGCGAGCACACCGGGTCGGACCGGCGCGGGAACCTGGAGCGCCACCGAGAACATTAACAATGAAGTTCGCCGATTACCGGGAGAAGCAAGCGGTCGCGGTGGCAGCAAAAAACAGCAAAGACATAAAATATGAAGGAAATCTGGTTCGATTTTTTCCGGACTTAGCCACGGGCCTTCACCAGCTGAGAAAACAGTTTGACCCGGTGCGCCGGGAGCTGCGCAACCGGGGCATTTGACATGGGGTGATTCATCCTGCAAAACTGCTGGTGACCTACAAAGATCGCACCCACACCTTCAAAACTCCAGCTGAAGCACAGAAGTTTGTCCAGAAGATCCAGGAGGACACAGCGTAAATATAAACCCACGGAGAAGTCATATGTGTATTATTACGTAGTGAATAAGCAAGAAATTGTCATGATGGTCTAGGCGTGAGGACCCAGACGCTGGAACCCAGAAGGAAGACAGGTAAGTGTTTTTGGCGAGAAAAAGGATTTATTGTTTCTCCAGGGATGGTTGTGGTAATAGTTGAAGGAGGTCCGGACTTGAGGACAGCTGGTGGCATGGCTGGAGGACTTTGTGCGGTTTGTGTGAGCCGTGGAACCTTCTGGCTTCTCTGAGCAGCAGAATGGCAGCAAACGCTGACGTCACTCGTGAGATGGTGATGATGATCCTGAAGCAGAGAGCAAGGATTAGTACAAGGCTGAGAGCAAAGCAAGAGCATGAGAGCATGAGAGCATAAACTGTAGACCAGGCTTAGTCACCATAAGGGGGTAACGAACTGGCGTTGAACTGATGAGTGAGCTCTCCTTTTCAGCAGCATGACAGATGAGGTGAGTGGCGTCAGCTGGTGGCAATCAGGGAGCAGAGCAGGCAGAGCTGGAGGGGGAGGAGTCTGACAGGTACCATGACAGAAATATCAGGTATACATTTAAAGTTTGTGACAACAGTTAAAAGGGGGAGGGAAAGTTTATGTGGATAAGTGAAAAATAATCAGTGAATAAATCTGTTAGAGAAACCTTCAGGATAGAGCATGGAGTGTTTTTACATAAGATAGCACCAGTGTTTAAACAAAGACAATGGTGAGTGGAGGGACCGATCCTCGCAGGCGTGGAACGGTCGAAGGCAATAACGGGAGACAACTTTCAGGGGGGAGGGGGAGGGTTTTCTTACTTAAACAAAGGGAAAGGGGATTTGTTTTGATGCATGTTCAAGCATCCAGGGTTTTTTGTGCCTCTCTATTTGTAATAAAAAGTGTCAAGTTAATGTTTATGTCGTAGTTGAAAATGACACAAGAAGTAAAAATTAAGTTTGTTTCTTGGAACTGCAGAGGTTTTCAAAATCCAAACAAAGTGAAACAAGTCATGAACAGAATAAAAGATATGGATGGTCAGGTGGTATTTCTGCAAGAAACTCATCTTCTTGATAAAGATTTGAAAAGTATAAAAAGAAGATTGCAAGGCAGTGTATTTACAGCCCCATTTTCCTCTAATGCAAGAGGAGTTATGATACTAATCCGTAATACAGTTCCTTTTCAAGTAAAAAATATAATAAAAGATAAATGGGGAAGATATCTAATCATACAGGGTCAATTACTTTCAGAGGATCTATGTTTTGTAAATGTGTATGGCCCTAACATTGATGATGCTAAATTCTTTGAGGATATATTTCTAACGATAACGTCACTCACCGGAAAATATATCATAGCAGGTGACTTTAACTGTACTCTAGACCCTAAAATAGACAGATCAACAGGAACAGGTCAATCTCACAATAAATGCAGAACGGTTATTCAAGGTTACATTAAAGAATTGAACCTTCTAGACATATGGAGAGATTTAAACTCAAATGATAAGGCATACTCCTGCTACTCTAGTAAATATAAGACATTTTCCAGGATTGATTACTTCCTAATCTCTTTAGAAATATGTCATAAAATTAACAATTGTTTTTATGACTCCATTGTGATCTCAGACCATGCTCCATGTTGTTTAGTATATATGGATAAAAATATTATTAAAGACCCACCCCGGTGGCATTTCCAGCATAAGTATTTCCAGTTAAATACGGCGCAGACATCTGCATGTATAAGATGGGAAGCTTTCAAAGCGGTTCTTAGAGGTCACATCATTAGCTATACAGGTTTAAAATCAAAAAAGTGGAGAGGGGAGAGACAACAGTTGGAACACAAGATTAAAACACTTCAGGAAAAGGTCAACAAAGAAAATAATTTGCAACTGATAAACGAGTTAGCAGCTTTAAGAGCAGAATATAATAAACAATCAGCTGGTCGAGCAGCAGCAAGTCTCTTAAGGCTGAAACAATCCTTCTATGATCAAGGGGACAAGGCAGGCAAACTGCTGGCCTGGAAGATAAAACAATTGAAGTTTAAAACACCTATAACATCTATCATGTCAAATGACATAACTCTTGTAAATCCTAGTGAAATAAATGAAGCATTTAGAGAATACTATAGTGAGTTATACAATGCAAAAGAGAAAACAAATACTGAAAACATAATCAATTTCTTAGACCAGTTAACCATTCCACCTATATCTGATGATAAAAGAGAGGCTTTAAATTTGGAAATCAGCAAAGAGGAAATTGGACATGCTATTGATAGTCTCAAATCAGGCAAAAAAGCAGGTCCAGATGGTCTCCCAGTCGATTTGTATAAAGAATTTAAAAATAAACTAATTACACCCATATTTGAAATGCTCCAAGAAGCATTTAGAAACAACAATCTCCCCCCATCAATGTGCATGTGCATTGATAATTCTATTACCTAAACCAGGAAAACCCTCAAACAAATGTGAAAATTTTAGACCAATAAGTTTGTTAAATGCTGACCTTAAAATAATCTGTAAACTCTTGGCAACACGACTACAGAATACGTTGCCAAGCATTATTGATAGAGACCAAAATGGATTTATATCTGGAAGGCAAGGATTTCACAACGTGAGAAGAGTTTTAAATATTATTCATTGTAACACAAATAAAGCAGAAACAGGTTTATTGGCATTAGATGCTGAAAAGGCCTTTGATAAGGTCCATTGGCCTTTTCTCTTTAAGGTTAAGGTTAAATGTGGGTCCAGATCATTTATAAAAACGCCAAGGCAAAAATCTTGACAAACAGGAACACTTCACAGTCAATAAACATAACAAAAGGCTGCAGGCAGGGATATCCATTATCACCTTTGCTATTCACAATGGCAATCGAACCACTAGCAGTAGCAATACGAACCCATACAGGGCTACATGGAATCACGGTGGGTTCAGTTGAACACAAAATAGCTTTATATGCAGATGATGTGATTGTGTTTCTCTCTCAATTAAGAAAGTCAATTCCTTCTTTAATGGAAATAATCAGAAAATATGGAGATGTCTCTGGATACAGGGTGAACCAAACAAAATCGTCTATTTTATTACTTAATGAAAAAGAAAGAAAAAAATCCAACTTCTGAAATCATCCAATTTAACGTAGTTGACAATTTCAAATATTTAGGAATTAATATCAGACCAAGACTAGAACAGGTAGTAGAATCAAATTATGGTCCTTTAATGGAAAAGATAAACAGCTCCATAGAGAAATGGATGACACTACCAATTTCAATAATGGGAAGAATAAATATATTAAAGATGAGTGTACTCCCAAAACTAATTTATCTGTTTCAAAACATACCCCTGCCACCACCTCTAGACTTATTTTCAAAACTAAAGAAACTTTTCGCCAGGTTTATATGGAATAACAAAAAAGCAAGACTCCGTCTGACGTAACTATATCTTCCCTTTGACAGAGGAGGACTAAAAAGTCCAAACCTTGAATGGTACTACTGGGCTGCACAGATTAGATCTATAATGTTTCATTTTACTGTCAAAAATACACCTCATTGGGTTGAAATGGAATCCCAGGATCTAAAGCTGCCCCTCCCATTATTTCTTAACTCAAACGCCTCAAAAAAGCTGCGCAAAGAGACAAAGAACCCAATTTTTGAACACATGATAAAAATATGGTTCAGAGTTTTAAATTACATGAACCAAACTCAACCGTTATCACAATACAGCCCAATCTGGGGGAACAAATTCTACACCCCAGGTAGAGCGGATGCCACCTTTAAAATATGGGCAGCAAAGGGTCTTTCCACCATCCAGGACTTATATCCTCTAGATTCTGATATCATGATGTCATTTGAAGAATTAAAAAATAAATATAAGTTGAGCAAAAAACATTTTTAAAAATTCCTACAGGTCAGAAACTCCCAAAGTAAACCACCAAGCTCAATTTTAGAAAAGTTCATGATGAGAGACAGTAGCAAAAAAGGCGGCATTTCCAAGTTTTATAATCTATTTTTGTCTAATTCAAATGAAAGTTCACAATACAAAGAAAATGCTTGGAAAGAAGATTTCCAGAAACAAATTACAAAAGAGGAATGGGAGGGTGCTTGTGCTGCAGCTCAAAAGGTGTCAATTAACTCGAGACTAAAATTAACACAATACAAATGGTTAATGCGGACATATGTAACACCAGCGGATTTAAATATGTATAACAAAAATATACCAGATGTTTGCTCCAAATGTATGGAAATGAAAGGAACATTCTTCCACTGTACTTGGGAATGCAAATGTATCCAAACATTTTGGGAAGAAGTGAAAATCACAATAGAAAAAATTACTTTAAAACAGATCCCACTGGAGCCAAAGTTTTTCTTATTAGGTATATATCCAAATAGACATAACTACAACAAAGGTGAGCGGGCGTTTATAAATCTCAGCTTGATTCATGCTAAAATGTGTATTGCCAAACGCTGGAAGAACACTCACAGTCCAAGCATAAACCAATGGTTCCAACAAATGCTGTCAGGGGTCCCTTTAGAAAGAATTACATATATTTTGAAAGACAAAGTGGAACATTTTGAAAATATATGGCAACCTTTCATACATTTTGTGAAGAATATGGATCCTCTGGAATAGAATGTTGATTGTTAATTTTGGATGGTACAACAGACCTCTGTTTTTAAAATTTTATTTATTATAATTTTTTTTTTCTTCTCTTCATTTTAGGTGTGTTAAGTTTATATTCATTTTGTCAACATCTAAGGAGAGGCACTCTTGTTCTTGGGGTGGGGAGGGGGGGTGTTAAAATAAGACTGTGAATAAGAGGAAGCATTACCTAAATACAGTTTATAAAGTTGCAATTTTTGTAATGGCTGACTCGGGTGAAATGTAAAATTGTAAATTGTGTTTCTGACATTTCTTTATGGCTTTGAAAATTCAATAAAAAGAATGTGGCAAAAAAAAAAAATTAACATAGTCCGTGATGCAGTCAGTGAGACTGTCAATGTCCTCCCCGTGTGGACTGCAGAGAACGTCCCAGACTGTGGTCCTAAAACAGTCCCTTAGTCGCTCAGTTACCTCCTCAGTCCAGATCTTCACAGTCTTAACCTGTGGTTTCTGCTGTTTCACCATTATTTTTCTAAAATCTATGTATACTAAAGAAAGCAGTTCAGAAAAATCAGAAGTAAAAGATGAATTATATTAAGGAGGTCTGTACACTATCAAACATAACATGACAGGATTATTAAATACAATGGCCTGGTTTTCAAACGAGGAATATTCATTGAACAGGGCCAATGCTTGCAGATAAAATTGCAGCAGTCCCACCACCCCTGCCTTGTTTTTTGTCCTTGTTTGTGAAGTTAAAAAGGGGTGGTGTTGCCTCTGACAGAGAGATTGGTGCACCAGAATTCCAAGTCTCTGTTAAAAACAGGCCATTAAGATTGTGATCTAAAATAAATTCATAAATAAGAAATGATTTGTTTTAAAAGTAATTGAACGTTTAATAGCGCCAAATTCAGTTCAGTTAACTTATTGCTGTGATTGGATTGGTGGTGATTGGATGAGTTCTGGATGTGCACTGTTTTAACATTATTATAGTCCCTGTTACGTTTCTTAGGGTAAATAGGTCGTGTGGATATAATAGAGGGTATGGTGAAGGTGACGTGGTAGTGATGGTTTGTGGGTTATCTAGCTGGGGGGTTTGAAGGAGGGGACAGAGTTTTGTTGTAATACTGCAGATATTGGTTCTAGGGGGGTAGTGAAAGTTGATAGTCAGTCTTCTTTCAAACAATGCACAGTGTGTTGGATGTTAGCAGTTAAAATATTGGTTCTGAGGGGACTGGGGGGAAGACGTTTGGGTCAATAAAAAGAGGGGTGGTTCCAAAAAAGATTAAAAAACAAAAAAACAAAACCTGAACTTGCGAGAGGCAGACAACAGCCAGGTGTTCAAGGAGAAAATCCTACTGAATCTAGTGGATCCACGGTAGAGTGTGGGGATGGGTTCAGACAGTTTTGCCAGTGTTTTTTAAAAAGTGAAAAAGATCCAGAAAATCACATTTTGTTACCTCTGACTGCTGCAGTGTGGTGTCATTAGTCCCAACGTGAACAATAATCCAATAATCCGTGGCCGATGCACCACTCGGTCACCGTGTCCTGGAGGAGCTTTATCCTCCGGTTAGTAGAAGCTGCTTCTCCGTGCGCCGACTGCCAGGTCTGAGCCGCTAACGGGTTCGCTTCCTCGCACGGGCCCCAGTGAAGGAAACTGCAGCAGGGCTATCTGCACCATTCACAATTGTGGGGTGTCATTTCGCTCCCCCAGGCAACCGTACTGGTGTGGTGAGAGATGGTCCAAGCCCATTGCCTCCCCCAGCATCAGCGTCTTCGTTTCCCAGAATGGTGAACCTGGTTGGAGAGGGGGAGCTTTGGAGGTGTTGATGGCGCTGGGATCTTCTTGGGCCCCGAACAACTACCTCTGCCCAGGATAGATGGTCTCTCGGTGTGGAGCAGGAGGAAGGCCGGACACACTCCGGGTCCCATGTAAGTGTGTCCTGTGCGACAGTTAACCTGGTGATCACCTGCGATTGCTTTGCAGCAAGCTGTTAGGCACTGGAGAGAAGGGTCTCTTTTTCAGTGAGTGCATCAGCGAGTTTTACTAATTCATCCTTGAGCTTGGTGACGGTTTCATTCATTTGATCACAGCAGCAGTTTTGACAAGCTGAAGAAACCACCATGGTCAGGTGAAAACAGACAGACTCTGGGAAAGATGAATCTTTCCCTGAAGATGAATCTTCAAGAACGCTCCTTGTTCTTCTGCTCAGCAATGCTTCACACCAGCTTCATCAGAGGCTGCAAGGGCGAACCGCGACTTTATGATTGCGGCATCGGCCTCAGGTGATAGCTTAAAATACATTAGAACTCTAACTAATCGACTTGTAACTTAAACGTATTTCTGAATAAACAGAGGGAATTGGCTGGCCATTTACCACTACTACATGTACAATTCTGATAGCTTGTTTTTGAAGTAAAAAAGAGTAAATTTTTATAATTATTACCCCAAATTTCTAGACAGTGGGTGAAATATGGTAATATTTAGTAGCAGCACAATAAATACAGTTGTATTCTAATATATGTATATAGTTATATTATACTATAGATCTATATTTAGATTTCTTTATCATTGAAATACTTCTTTCATGATTGAAATACTTTTTGACAAATTTAATTTTAAACACTGAAAGTAGAAACTAAGTTTTTTTTTGTTGCTGTTGTGTTTTTTATATTTTTTAGTGCTGTTCTTCTTTTTCTAGAAAGTATGCTGCTATTCCAGTATTTGGATTCTGAATTTAACTGTTTAATTCTTTTTTTTAATGAAACATTGGCATTTAAGGCTCCTACATTATTTTTCAGCCAACTTGATATACAATTAGTCTATTCAGGGAAATGGAATATAAAGAGAATATAATTGTTCAATCAACAAGTCAATATTTAAATAAAATAAGTATGAATCTTGTGATCTTGTTTTATTAGAGCCCTACATTTTCTATGAATAACAGCAATCACAGAAAAGAAGAAAACTATTTTCCCAAAAAAAAAAAAAAAAAAAAGCAAAACAAAACTACTGCATAAAGCATCACTGAATCAACTCCCTTACATTGACTTTGAAAAAGTTGAGGCAAAGTAAATATTTTGTGTGGGATAAGTTCATTTGCTGATGTCTGTTGAGCATGTTTGCTAAAAGAACAGGAGAACAGGGAGATCAGTTCAGCACCTTTTGGTCAAGGCCACTAAGAGTAAAGTCGGTCTTTCGCTGTCAAACACTTGAAAAAATTATGAGCATTGTGAATTTTCAGACAGCAACATCATGTACTGTTGTAGATTAACAAAAAATGGACAGAAATTTTACAAGTTTTTTTGAAGTTTTCACATAGATGACCAACCTTTTCCTCTCAGATTGTTAAAGTCATTATCTTAAAATTGTAGTAACTTTTCAAGATTTATATCTTGGGAGACTGCAAAATTAACTTAACAAGCAGACACATTTACTGCAAGCAGTCAATATTTGCTGGTTTTAAACAATCAAAAAGAAACTGAAACCAAATTGAATGTGTTGCAATAGGATACATGGTCTGTTAAAGAATGATTTGGTTTGGTTTAGAGAATTCTATTTTGTGAAACTTACTTTTTCTCTTCCAATGTACTTAAAAAGGCTTCAGCTATTATCCCTCTGCATTTTAGAAAAAGAATGCATGCTAACTTGAACCTTTAACAAAACAATAAAAATTTCACACAGCACTTATTGCCTTTTGTGTTCATCTTTGAGGAAATATTGATCATCAATCAATGTGATAAGAGATTATTTGCAGACAGGAAGTCTAACCCCAGCAAATTAGATTGAAATCACATCCTTTTTTAATTGATTATTCTGGAGCAGCATGATCAGGGTGTGACTGAAAAGGCAATGTGAGATAGAGCTGGAAAGGGGGACTTGGACATGTGACTGAGGTCCAGCTAAAGCTGTGGAACCTATAATGAATGTTTATTTTGTTTTGCCAACATTAACACTTCATTAAAATAGAGAAATTGAATGCTTGCATCAGAGACAGAAAGACCTGGAAAAAAATTAATTACCTCCTCCTAAACCCAGAAATAACTAAGGTCATTAACCCTTGTGCTATCCTATGACCCCACCCTTACATTGACGTGTTATCCCTACCATGACAAAGGTGGAAAAGGTGGAGAAGATTTCATGTAATCCATGGACACCAGTGAAGATCACAAATCATTGAAGAAAAAAGGCTCAGCGCACTGTCTTCTGGGATCTAGATGAACAACTCCCAATGTAAAAGCATCTAGGATAGCACAAGGATTTAACTAGGGCCTAAAGACCTGAGAGATGATCTGTCTGATCAGATAGTCTCCCTGGATGGTGTAAGTATAGCCTCCAGTGCCACAATTAGAAACCTAAGGGTTTTATTTGGCAAGATTTATCATTGAAGGCTTACATATCTTAGGCATGTAAAAAAATGTTTGCCTGCTTGCGCATCTAAGCTCTGAAATATACTATCTAAAAGTCATGCTGAAAAGCTCATCCATGCATTTGTTACGTCTAAACTGGATTACTGTAACTCTTTGTTAACAGCGTGTCAGAAAAATTCCCGTAAGAAGTCTCCAGCTTGTTCAGAACGCAGCAGCAAGATTGTTAGCAGGAACTAGCAAAAGAGATCACATCACTGCTGTGTTAATTTAATTTTCCTTGCTCCCAGTTGATTTTAGAATTGATTTCAAAATCCTCCTGCTAACCTATAAGGCCTTACATGGTATGACCCCATCCTATATCAAAGACCTCCTAGTGCCTTACCCCCCAAACAGAACACTTCGCTCACAAGATGCAGGACTGCTTGTGGTTCCTAGAATTTGTAAAAGCATGTTTTTTTATGGAATAAGCTCCCAGCTCATGTAAGAGAGGCCGACACAGTTTCTACATTCAAAGTTAGGCTTGAAACCTTCCTCTTTGGAGTAATCAGAGAATATTTACCTTACTCTTAATGTTTTTATTATTAAACTCAGCAGTAAGAATAAAGTTGTCACTAGGCTGCTAGAAGTTCGAAGCTGGGAAAAGTATGGTGCACTGGGGATCTGTCTTCTATTCTTGTCAACATTTTCTCTCTTTCTCTCCTCTATTCTTGATTATGTATTTATCATTTAGTTCTCCATGCCTCTGCTTGGAGTAGTGTGATTTATGTACTGTCCCCCTTCTTCACTCCCCTCTGGGGGAGTGGAAATGCTTGCAGATTCCAGTTAGCTGGTCCGTGCACCTGCACTTGGATGTGGTCCTCACCCCTGGCTCGTCTGTGCCCCTGTACCTGACTGTGTACCTCGCCTCTACTACTACTCCTACACTTGGCTGTGGATCCTGCCTCTGGCCCCCACCCATCCCCAACTCAATTTAAAAGAAGCCCATGTGACTATTTAAACTTGTAGTTGTAGAGTTGTACAGTCAGATATATTAACTCCTCTCTAAGAGTTCTGGTACATCGCCTGTCCGTCCTGTGGTGTTCCAGGACAGAAGGGTCTTCTATCAGGATTACTCACCGGAGCTTCAAAAGAAGCGATCCAAGGTGCACACTGTCGTGAAGCAGCTGAAACAGAAGAACAGACAGGCCAAGTGTTTGTATCCAGCACAGCTGAAAATCAAGTTGGATTCCGGAGAGAAAACCTTTGCCACTTTGACCAGCGCTCTGGAGAAACTGGAGGTCCAGGTAATTGTTGGAGAACTGTTGAAATAATGTATATAGGTTATCTCATATTTGCTTATTTTATGCATCACCTAGCTATATATATCTAGGTGATTTAATCATGCTTGCAGAAGTGTCTGTGGGTGTCTGAATCTGTTTTACAGGAAGGTGGAGGTGACGCCCTTGGGAGAAAATGTTTATCTTTGCGTCTTTTTAGCATTCTCCTGAGAACCTGTGTTAGCTGTGTCTAAAATGAATCGAAGGACGCTCTGTGTTAGTTTATCTGTGAGAAACGGCTTTGCAGGTCCAGAGATGATTTGACAAGACTGTGGAAGGATGGACATGTTGTAATAAATGCTTTGTGATAGTGCTGCAGCTGTGTTTTTATCTGTTTCCTTAGAGCTCAGCACATGTGTAACTTAGGGACAACCCAAATCAACTTATTAAAAGAGGAGGCAGCAGAATTTGCGCCAGAGTGGAGAGAGATTGTTTACTGGGTAGATCTGTGTCTGCTCTCCTCATTGGCTGGGTAGCTCAGTTGGTAAGGTGAGTGGCTACAATGCTGGAATTCAGAGTTCGATTCCCGGAGGAGGATAAACAATGGTATTGGGTCAATTCCCATATCAGTGCCGAGCAATGAACGTCCTCCAGGGGATGGGTCAACATGCGGAGAAGAACTTCCCCATTGTGGGATCAATAAATAAAATAAAATTGAAGGTACCTTATTCTGTTTGTCTTTCTTTCCTTTTTGAATTGTTATGATGTTGCAGGTTGTTTTGACCCAACAAGAACGTGAACGCATAGAGGAGAGACTTGCAGAAGAATGGAGCATTAGCAGGAAGAGGAGCGAAAATGACACACTGTCCATAGCAGATTTGAAGGCCATGGTCAAGCAGGAAGAAATCTGAATAAGATAAACAATCACCTAAAAACATTTAAGGGTAACATAACAATGGGCAGAAGATAAGGAGAAAACATTGAAGGGAAATATTTCATTAAGAACACCTTTAGTTGTCACAAATCATTGGAAAGAATTTTCAATAAGGAAAAAAATAAATATAAAACAGACGGGAGATTTTTGTTCTATTTTATTTTATATGAGTGGATCACACTCAACAAGGCCTGTTTTACATGTTGGTGTACTACTGGTCTTTATTGCACAACAAGTCCTTTATGTCACAGGGAGTTCTAGTCACCACTCCAAGTCATTTGGTAGCCAATGAGCTACTAGATGTCGGGGATTGTCCTGTCTCCCCTCCCCTTGACTGACGTGTGCCTGATTTTGCGTGTTGACAGATTTTAGAGTCAAAACCGCAAAACAAGTAAAAGCGCAACTCAAAAAGACGATTTCAAAATAAAACTGCAACTCAAAAACAAGTTTTCAGAATGCGAGAAAACAAATTGGCAACTGAGAAATATTTATGTGCTTTGGGTTATAGCTTTTGGTTGCAAATTATAGGTTTTGGTTCTCAATTTATGTATTTTAATTAGCAGATTTGAGGTTTTGATGCGCAATACTTTAGGCGCTGAATTGACACCATATATGGGCTCCTGCAGGCACGGAGGGACAGAGTGCCACTCTTATTGTGCGTTATAAAGTATGCTATGGTGCAGTATATTGCTCTGGAAAAAAAATTTCTATGCCGAGCAAAGTTCCAATGTTGTTTAATAAGTGTTTTACAAAGCATCAAAATTTTTCAGAAGGGTTTTTGATGAGTATCAGTGACGGACATTCTGCCTCGGACGTTGGGGTTGGTTCTCCGTTTTTGTGGATTCTGATTTTTGCGGTTGTGGCTGGTCCCTGACCCCCGTGAATACGGGGAGAATACTGTAAGTCACCCAGTATTTCAGAGAAATGTGACGGAGGGACCAAGGGGAGAAAACCCAGGAGCAGGAAGAAACGACACAAGTCCAGCTCTCTCTCGAAAGGCTTTAATGCCAGAAGCTCACACCACAACTGAAGCACAATAAGCAGATGCTCCGACACAGAACACAAAACAGCCACAGTCTAAATAGAGACACACATGATTACAAACGCAGAAGACCTGTGACAAGAGACCTTAGGAAGGGGAGGACCTACAGGGAGGATAAGAGGTGAAACCCAAGGCAGGCCCTTCCATGACAAGAAATGGTGGGTTTGTGGTAGAAAATGATGGAATATTAACTTTGTCCCTATAAGTTGGCTCATTTTTCTTAATATGTTAGCTCAAGAAAAAATATTTTTTTTACATTTCACTATTATGTTAGTTAAAAAATCAGTCCATTTAAATATTTATAAAGGTGTTCTTAATTAATAATAGTTGACATCCTCTCTGTCAAAATCTTTCTGAACATTCTGAACAGTCAAGTGCACCAGCGTCAGCGGCTGCAGCATCCGTCTGTCAGTTGCCCCTCCCCCTGAACCTGAAATTTAAGAAGCTTTTATTGATTGCATTATATTGATTGATTGTACTGATTTCTTAATCTTTGTCAATAATGTTATAACATTGACTAATTGACTAAGAAATTGCAGGGAAAGTGTTGGGCAGAGCTTTCTTCTGGAGGACAGCTTTCCCCCCCTGGCCCCCCTGTAGCTCCACCCCTGCTGCTGAGGCACTTGCCTTGAACTGCCATCCAATGCACATGAAATTGATTGCCCTTCAGGCAACGCCAATCTGGTTGACGTAGAGGAATCTTGCAGTATTTTTCTCATCAAGGAGTTTCTGAATCGCTCTTTCACTCGTCACCCAGGAGCTGTCAACCATGGTAGACACCACATTGGGCAAAAGTCCCAGATAGCTTAGTTCTTGGGATCACTCAAGGTTTAAAACCCCTCCACTACATTAAGGCGGTGGTTCACTGAGAGGCTATCGTCATCTATGCAAGTAAAATGGCAATATTGCAAAGAATTTCTGCAGCAACTGTTCATAGGAAAAATATCAAAGACAAGCTCTACATGAGAATTGCTCTCTCTTGCAAAGCCTGCTGAGTTTTATTCGTTTGCATGCTGGTGACGCATTTATTTCATATATGAAAATAATTTCCATGTTACTACGGGAAGAGCGTATTTTACTGTCCTGTCAGTCACCAGCAGAAACAGTAAATAAGATCTTGTATGCTCATGTCCATAAGTCGGTTGGCCTCAGCTCATTGGCTTAGCCAAAGGCGTGTGAGCTGTATCTAAGAGGAGGGGTGGAAAGGTCAACAGGTCAAAGTCCTTTGTATTTATCAAACAAACCACCTTCCGTCAAAAGAATGAGAAATGTCAGGATGCCACAACACAAACAGAGGGGTGGTCTCCTCTGAGGAGAAAAACAACTGTCATGGTTGCTCTTTGAAAGTGAAACAACTGATAAAGAATCATCGGAATGAGACTGAAACTTTTTGTGTCTGGTATATGTCCTGAAAATGACTTACGTAAACCCTACAAAGGTTATCTGAAGCAGAGTAAATGTTGACTTATTTGCACTTGCAAAGGAATTACAGTTTCACTTCCATGTGATGCACTTTGGCTGTTTGTACAAGAATATACAAAAATGTACAAAAAATTAAACGAGGACATTTACTTAGTAATCCTTTCAAGTGAAAAGTTTTTATGTAATTAAACTGTGAATTAACTTTAGATAATTCAATTACCTTTGCTGTTATCTGATTTTGAGGTATCACATCAATTTTGATCTTTCCTTTAATTCATTTTAGTTCTAAACTATAGATGGTAACTCAATGCAAAAAGATTATGTCCTTTGTGGTCCTGTCTTTGCTGTGAAAAACAATTTAATATGAATAAATTGAGCTTTTTAGCCACACATTCCATGTACTGAAGCAGACATAATATGGACACATCTGCCAACTTGTTATGTAATTTGGCTACCATATGACAGAAACATTCATGATGCACGTATCTTAAAGCTAATCATCAGCTCCAAATGCTTCAAAATGCAATTACAATATTATTTTAAATACTAAAAGACCTACTCTAATGAAAATGTTTTTTTTTTTTTAACATGCCCTGTCTAAAAGCTGATGAAACATATAGGAGCTGAAGGCCTCTTGTGTTGAACAGACTTACTGTTACAGTTGGGGTTATACATTTTCTTATGCACAAGGTGTATATTTGTAAAACCCTATTTGTAATTTAAACTAAACTTTATATAATTAAGATTTTTTTTTTTTCGACACAATCGAACAGAAAAGAGAGTGGGATGTTAGAGACAGGGGATGAAGATACAAAAGGTAGGGGATAAAAGAAGAGGAAATAAAGAGGGGGATGGGTTAAAGAGGTTGTAGGATAATTAAGGAAGTGGGGGTGGGGTTGGGTAGAATCATAGGTTTAACTGTTTGGATGTTAGTCAAAAGAAAGAGTTGAGGTATATTGAGCATGTTCAGTCCACCAATAGACTAGATGATGATAGATTCAACCAGTGAGGGGTTCAGCATCTTGGACGTACAAATCAGCAAATAAAAACTTAGGACAGCGGTGGAGAACACGCAGCTCTTGGCCAATGAGCGTGCGGCTCTTTGCGTCTCATCATATTTTCTATATACTGTGCCTCATTTCATAGTTTTTACCCCCTAAAAACACATTCAAATCCATCAGAGGGTATTAAAAATAAAAAATAATAAAAGTAATTTGGCAGTGTGTGTGTTTGATGCTGCTTCCGACACATACCGCCAATCATTTTCGCGGGTTACGCCCACTGCAAATAGATATAGATTTGATGTGCGTGCAGACTGTTACCCTTATGGTCAAAATGGCGAAATTCAGAGTATAAGAATCTTCCCGTTCGTCCAGAACGGGAAGATTCTTACTTTTTTACTGAACAGAATGGGAAGTCTCGATGTTTATTATTATGAGCTTCTGGAAGCAGTAAAATTGTTCATGGCAGAAAAGAACAAAACGTATCCCGGAGAAAATTAAAAACTTCCTGATCTGACACAAATTGTCTCTTTTATGAACAAGTTGAAGCTTTTCAAAGCCCACATTCAAAATGGCAATCCCCCGTTCCTTCTTTGCGCAGCTCACAGCAGAAAGCTGCAATCCAAATGAATGAAGCGCAGAACGTGACGCTGCTTGCGCAACTAAACGGAAACCACCGCAGATCGCTTTTCTCATGGATCCTTTAATGCAGAGACTGACTGATGAGATCCCCGCTTGTCACTGATGAGGCAGCGAGAGATCCGAACATGATTGAGCTGAAATCTCTTTGAAAGACGGTGCTGTTACGTTTTGGTGAACGGAGGAATCCCCGTGTGTAAAATAGCTGCTCTAAGCTGCTGTGATGGTCTCCTCGGTATATGTCTGCCAGTCCCTGTTTATTACCATGAAACACGTTAAATCAAGGTATTGGTACGTTCTGACCAACACTCACGTAAAGGAACTGTTCAGAAAGGCTACGACTGGCCTGGGTCACTTGCATGCCGTTTGGCTGTGTGTGTGTGTGTGTATGAGATGAGAGAGAGGTGCCTGTGTGTGTGGAGGGGGTATCTGACCTCCAGGGTAGTCGCTGTGCTAACTCTGGCTAAGCTGCATTGATGTGTGTAGTGGACACTTTCCTTGAAATAAACACAAGTACAATACTTGGTGGTTAGCGCTATTGCCTCACAGCAAGAAGGCCCCCCGGTTCAAGTCCCGGCTGGGGGACATGAAAAACAACATCAATGGGGGACCTTTCTGTGTGGAGTTTGCATGTTCTCCCCGTGTATGCATGGGTTCTCTCCGGGGTCTCCGGCTTCCTCCCACCATCCAAAAAAAATGCTTCATAGGTTAATTGGCAACTCTAAATTGACCATAGGTGTGACTGTGAGAGTGAATGGACGTGTGATTTTGGACATTATACCCTGCAACAGACCAGCGACCTGTCCAGGGCACCCCCTGCCAGACAAACTGTATAGAAAATGAATGAATGAATGAACAATACTTGCTGTTGTATTGTAGGGAGAGGAGTGTTTTATGGAAAATAATATGGCTTTAATTGCGTGTTTGTGTGTGTACGTCTTGGCAGGTCAGGGTGTGGTGTGGCTCTTTGACTCTCACAGGGAAAAAATTTGGCTCTTGGTGTCAAACTTGTTCACCACCCCTGACTTAGTAAGTATTGACCATCAAAACCGTAAAATCGCAAATCAAAACCCCAAATTTGCTAATCAAAATACATAAATTGAAAATCAAAACCCACAATTTGCCACCAAAAGATATTACCCAAAGCACAATCATATTTCTCAGTTGCCGATTTGTTTTCTAACCATTCTGAAATAGTCGTTTTAAGTTGCACTTTTATTCTGAAATCATCTTTTTGAGTCGTGCTTTTATTTTTCGTGTCTTTTATTTTTTGCTGTTTCGATTCTAAAACCTGCACATGTAAAATCAGCGGCACGTCAATCAAGCGGAGAGGAGGCGCAACATCCAGTAGCTCATTGGCTACCGAATGACTTGGAGTCTTACGTCAACATACCACTTTCAGAAGGTGAGTTTTTCATGTTTTCCAAATCTTTTACTATATTAAACGATCAAGCGTGTACTTTATTTAACCGGAGGACGCCAGCATAAACAGATGAGCTCCACTAGTAGCTGCTAGTGAAAAAAGGTGTAAGAAAGTAAGATGTTGCATGACAAACTATCGCCATTCATTGTAAACAATGTTCTCCTGTGCTAGCCATGCTAGCTAGCTCTATGCTAGCGGGGTTTCCGGCCCATTTCATGACTTTAGCGGATTAACCAAAGTCGATTTTTACAACAGTGTCAGGATCGGTCGTGTCAAACCTGGGAATAATTGCCTGTGAATTGTCACTAAGATTAATCAAATATTTATTTCAAGAAGTACATCAATGTATAACCTTTAAGGTTTCTCAAAATTTCTTAGGGAATGAACAACATAGCAACAATATTGCTGTGCCAAATTTACAAAATATGCATCTGCACTATGCAGACTGGCAGAATCCTGGTGTGAGTAAATCAGAGCAGAGAAAATTATAGAAGACCAGCAAAAACATGCACTTGTATGATTTTATTCCACTTAAAATTAGTCCACAAACAAACATCCATAGAAATATTAGTTACATTTAAATTAGGTGGTGGTTTTAAAATGGAGTAATCCTATTTGTCTGTGTTGCTTTCTATTAGGGCCATTGTTTTGTGTGCCATAACAGGCGGAAAAACTGAGCCAGCTACGACAAGTCATGGATGTCTACAACTTCTTGAAGGTCATCGAAACAATTTTAATCTTGATTTTTCTCTCCCTTTTTTTGGTTGATTGAATTTGCAGTTTCTTGTTTCTTTTAATATGCAGGACCCAAAGACCATGACGTCCCCGATGTGATGCAAAGGCTTTCTGGCCAGGCTCACAGACATCTCCTTTTAACTGAAAGAGGTTTTATTGTCACGGTGCCCCCGTCAGCCGCCTCCTCCTGCCTGCTCACTGATTGGAACCAGCTGCCCTTCATCACCTCATCACCTGCAGACCTTCTTAAGGGGATCCACACCAGTATCCTGCGCCAGTCCGTTATTCTCCCTACGGTGCTTACGGCTGGCTCAAGCTAAGTTCTTTCGCTCTCGTATTCCATGCCTGGTACTTACAGTTTCTGCCTTGCGCCTTCAGGTCATCCTCCACTCTGGTCACGCTGGTTCCTCGCCTCGTTCCTGCTCCCGCCGTCCTCGGCGTTCCTCCTCGCCTCATTCCTGCTCACGCTGTCCTCGGCGTTCCACCTCGCCTCGTTCCTGCTCGCACCGTCCACGGTGCTCCGCCTCGCTCCCAGGAATCTCGTTGGTCCATATTCCACTCTGCAGCTCCGATTAAACTCCCTGACTGTTCCTGGTCTCCTGTGTTTTTCCGGGTTCCAGCATCTGGGTCTCCTCTGTAGTCCAACCATGACATTTTATAATCGAAACCGTTAAAAATAAAAGCACGACGCAAAAAATAAAAGCGTGATTAAAAAAAGACAATTTCAGGATTAAAAGCGCAACTCACCCGTAATTAGGCGCTGAATTGACACCATAATCAACCTGCAGCTTTGTTCCCAACAGCATCTTCTACCTTCTCACAAAATGATAACTCCAGACAGGATGATGCAGCTCAGTGTTTCCCAGCACTGGTCCTTGGGGATAACTGGTTTCCATGTTACCCTAGCTAGAAGACACATCTGATTTAGCTCATAATCAAGACAGTTTACCAATCTACTGCAGTCAAATCCACATGAATTAATTAACTGCAATTTATTCCAGCATGGTTTGATGCTTCTTGATTTTTGTGAGGCACCCTAACCCTTGTGCTATCCTAGGCACTTTGACATTGGGAGTTGGGTCATCTAGACCCACAAGACAGTGCGTTAAAACTTTTTTCTTCAATGATTTGTGATCTTCACTGGTGTCCATGGATTACATGAAATCTTTCCTTTACCCACCTTTGTCATGGTAGGGAGAACACGTCAATGTAAGGGTGGGGTCATCTAAGATAACACAAGGGTTAAGAAAAATGTAGTTTTCAATTGACACAATTTACAAAAGTGTTAATTTGAAACAAAAATGTTACTGTGGTAAAAGAAGAAAAATTTTAGTTTAAAAGCTTCTTTAGATGCCCTGCAACAGACTGGTGACCTGCCCAACAGTAGTTGGAATAGGCTCCAGCAACCCAGTGATCCCAAAATGGATTGAGCCCATTTTAGAAAATGAATGGATGGATGGGCACTTCTTTAACACATTTTACAAAATTTTACAAAATTAGAAATTAGATGTGTTTTTTTTTTTTCTATATAAAAAAATAGTTTAATCTCCTTCATTACCCCTTTTTCAGGTAGTCAGTGATTCTTTTCTGATGGCTACTGAAATAAAATGTGTTTTTTAATTATCGTGATTGCTCTGTTTAGGAAAAACTGTTTGCAGGAAAATGTCACAGATTGAGTCCTGACTTCTGTGAAAAAATGTTTCTGTACCCGTCAAGTCAGAGCCTAAAAACTAAAAGGAATAAAGAAGTCACTGAAAGAACAAGGGTTTAGGCCACTGAAGACACAATAACTAGAATCCAATCTCACAGAAATCAATTAAAAAAGGCTCTTTCACTCCATTGGCTAGACTTCAAAGATGTAATTTATCACAATTTGATCATAAAATAATTTTTGCAAATATGCAAAATTGTTTTTATCCAACCTATATATCAGTGTACTCAACAATTGTACTAAAAATAACTTTACTGGAGTCCCAAGATGGCCGCAAACTAGAGAGACGTGCGCAAGTGTGCTCCGATATTTTTTTTTTGCCAAAATCCTGTTAAAATTAACCAAATTGTGGAAAGTGTGCACGGGAAGCTACTTTTTATTGAATGAAAATGCCAACTCACTGCCAAGATGGTCAAGGAAAAGGGGAAAACGGCAACACAGTCGAAGTTGTCTGACTTCGGAAAATCTCCAGAGCCAAAAACCAGCAAAGAAACAGCTGGCCCGGTGGAGGAAGATGCTAAGGCTAAAGAAGCTAGCTCTGTGCCCCATACTCCGGCTGGAGCGGCCAGTGAACTTAGACTTGTTAAGGAGGAAATCCTGAAGGCGGTGGGGGACTTAAAGAATGAGTTTAAGGAAAAGCTGGACGACATTCTGAAAGCAGCGGAAGAAACAAAAAGCAGCTAGCTGACTGCACCAGCAGGATCGGAGAAGCTGAGGAGCGCGTCTCCGTGTCTCAGTGCTGTGTTCTCAAAGGCAAAGTTGAAGACTTAGAAAAAAGAAACAAAGCCTTGGAGGATACATTGGTTGATATGGAAACCAGATCGCGCCTAAACAATGTTCGGGTGGTGGGACTGCCGAAGGGAGCGGAGTGTCCCGACCCATGTTCATTTCTGGAGAGCTGGCTAGCAGACGCGCTGGACATGGGACCTCTGCGCTCGCCTCTGGTGCTGGAGAGAGCGCACCGCGTCGGACCTAGAAGAGCTACAGGAGATCCACCAAGACCTCTGATTATGAGGTTTCTGAACTACAACCAGAAAGTCGCTGTAATGAATGCTGCAAGAATAAAGGGGGACATCCGATACAAGAATATCAACGTGCGACTTTACAACGATCTGGCAACTGAGGTGTACAAACAGAGGAAGCAGTACGACGGGGTGCGCGCGCAGCTGCAGCACCTAGGGCTGAGGCATGGATTCAGACCACCTACCAAGCTGCTGGTAACATACAAAGAAATAACCCACACATTTGATAATGTATGACAAGTGCAGGAGTTCATAAGTAGCATTGAAAGAGAAAAATCTAACTAGTTTGGTCAGACTGCAAAGTAAAAATATAAAAATACAGTCTTGTTTTTAAGTCTATGTATGCCACCTTTACTGGGCTCTGTTAAATACTTTTATTTATTTATTTTTTGGTATTTTCATGTTAGTGGATAATAAGAGAAACCTAATCAACTAGGTTAGGCTGTGCAAGTTTTTTTTTACAAATATTCTGTTTGATTTCATTTGACTAAATCTGTGCATGCCATGTCTACTGCTCATGTTTAATATTTTGTTTGGTTCTCTAAATTAATGAACAATTAGTACACAGTAGGAAAACAAGAGAAATCCAACCTGCTAGATAATACTGTATAGTAAAGCAGAGTGTTTTTATTTATTTATCTATTTTGTTGTTTTTTGTATAGATCTGCACACGCCTTATTTACTGACCCTCTTATATACGTTTCTGTTTGTTATCTTTATATCAGTGCACAGTAACATTTAAAAGCATTATAAAAGAAGAAACAAAAAGGGGAAAAAGAAAAAAGTGGAATAAAAAAGGGGTAGAGAACGAGAAAATAAAACGGAGCAGGGAAGCGTTTATAATTTAGTGACATTTATCCTTACAGGTTAGAGGAAGCTATATAAAAGGGGGGGGGGGGGGGGTAACCGCTTAAGTGTGGGATGTGTTTTCCTTTTGTTTGTGAAGTTCAGAAAGTGTTTTGTTCAGTGATCAACCTTCTCAGACAATCAGTCATCAGAACTTTGCATTTTGATTTAAAATGTCTACAAAAATGAAAATTAATTTCATATCCTGGAATAGCAGAGGCTTGCAGAAAATAAAAAAGTTCAAACAAGTAATGAATAAGATTAATGACTCAGGTGCAAAAAATAGTCTTTCTACAAGAGACACACACGCTATCAAAGAGGACCATGTGAAGATTAAAAGGAGATATCAGGGAACTGTCTATGCAGCATCTTACATCTCACAAGCAAGAGGAGTTATGACCCTTGTACATAATTCAGGTTCTTTTCAAGTGTCCAATATAATTAAAGACAAATTAGGAAGATATTTGATTCTCCAAGGCTCACTACTTGAAACCAGATTTAATCACGAAGAACACAAAATTGCATTGTATGCAGATGATGTTATCCTATTCATCTCAAACATGAGTAAAACAATCCCAATTATCTTAAAATTGATAGAAGACTTTGGCAAGATCTCTGGTTGTACAGTCAATAATACAAAATCATCCATTCTAGTACTTGATGAAAAACAAGCTAACAATACTAACTCGCAGGTTTTATCATTTATACTCGTGGATCATTTTACATATTTAGGTATAGAAATCAGACGTAAACTAAACTATGTTGTTAGGGTTAACTATGAATCTTTGATTAATGAAACTACAGTGTCTGTTGATAGGTGGATGTCCTTACCTCTGTCCTTGATTGGAAGAATCAATGTTATAAAAATGAATATTCTCCCCAAAATGTTGTACGTATTTCAGAATTTGCCATTGCCCGCACCTGAGGATTTTTTTTCCAAAATAAAAAAAACAATTACTTGCATTTATTTAGGGTGGGTTAAAATGTCCAAATAAAGTTTAGTATCATTGGGCTACACAATTAAGATCAATAAAATTTTATTTTGAAACTATCGAGGCCCCCCAGTGGAAAGAAATGGAATCTGTTGGTCTAGATTTACCACTGCCATATTGTCTTTACTCAGATACAATTTTAAACTTGATTAGGAAAACTACAAATCCAATTGTTAAATACATGATAAAAATCTGGTCTAGGGCATACAAACATACTAATGAGACTAATAACTTATCTTTGTACACCCCAATTTGGGGAAACCAGTATTTTATCCCGGGGAGGGCAGATATTGTCTTTCAAGACTTGTTTTCGAGAGGATTAAAATCAATACAGGATCTATTTCTACCAAATTCAGAATCACTAATGTCCTTTGACGAACTGACATGCAAGTATAACATTGATTGGAAATGTTTCTTTAAATTCCTTCAACTAAGGAGTTTTATTAGAGAAAGGCAGGGTGATCGATTAACTAAGCTAAAAAAAAAAACATCACTTGAAAGAATGCTTTCTAAAAATAGTTGGAAAAAAGGCGCCATATCAGAATTTTATGATCTTTTGTTGTCCAACTCTAAGGAAAATTCTGATTTTAAACTTAAGGCTTGGAATGAGGATCTATAGACAACCTTGTCAAAGGAAGATTGGGAGTTAGCTTGTAGCAAAGTTCACAAACAGATAATCAGTACTCGGTTTAGGGTTTTGCAATACAAGTGGCTTATGAGAACATATATAACACCAGCTCAACTGAACCAATATAACAGGAATATCCCCGATATCTGTTGTAAGTGTGCTGAGGCTAAAGGGACTCTCTTCCACTGCATGTGGCAATGTCCTAAAATAAGACTTTTTTGAGAGGAGGTTAGAAAAGCAGTGGAGATGATTGTTTCAAAAACTGCTCCAACAAATCCTGCTATGTTTATTCTAGGTATACATCCTTCAAAACCCAAGTTTACTAAAAGCGAACAAATTATGATTGACGTGTTTTTTACAAGCAAAAAGAACCATTGCAATGTTTTGGAGAAGAACCTGTAGGCCCAAGTTGACGCACTGGGGGAAACAGATGCTCATAGTTTTTCCATTAGAAAGGATTACATGTATTAGGAAAGGAAAGTTGTTCGAAGACATGTGGGGTCCTCTAAAAAGTTTTGTGAGGAGTCTTAATTTGGAGAATGGATCTGTGGATGACCAACTAACTAAGAATACTCTGTAAACCTTCACTATTTAAAATAAAATAGAAAATGCAGTTGTATTTGAAAAATTTATCAAAAGATGGCTTTCCTTTAATTTTCTGATTAGTAGAGGTTGATCTGTTATTTTTTCTTTTTTTGCTCTTCTTGTTATTGTTTAGTTGTTCTTTCCCTGTTCTATTTTATTTATTCTATTTTATTTCACATGTACAAATTGGGTGTAAAGCTTGTATTTATGTTTGATAATGTTAAATTAAATTAAATGTTAATGTAATGTTAAATTAAAATAAAAACAATATTACAAAAAAAATTACTTAAAAATAAAGTGTTTATTAATTTAAAAATATTTCAAACAAAAACAAGATAATTAGTTGGAATTATCAAGATGTCACATTTCAACTTAAGTTGTAGCATTGACTCTTTTTATTTGATTTTGTTTTGCATGATTCCTGATTCCTCAGTCTGAATACAATCGGTTCCCGGAGTGGAGCAACTGAACCAAAACAGCCACCGTAGCCAACGTAAACAGAGTCGGAATGTAGCAACCAATGAGCCGTGGAAAATAAAGCAACAATTGTCTTGTTATTAAACAGAAAAAAGGGTCCAACTGTTTATTTGTTTAAGCGTTTTTTTTAACACTGCTGAAACATGCTTTTCTGTGTCTGGTTACAAGTCATGCGCCTGACAGGCATTGCTGTAATGTCAACCTAAAAGCTACCTTTTAGTTCCTTAACAGAATTCTCCTAAAACAAACCCATACCAATACAATGATGAGACACAGCAACTCAATGAAATTTGATGAGATGCATGCAGGCTCATTGAAACAACTTTTAACATGATACTAGGCCTGGGCGATAAATCGATTAAAGGAATTAATTCGATTTTTTTGTTACGGGCGATTTCAAAAATTAATAAATTGAGTTTGTCTGTGGCGCATTTTTGGCTCCCCAGAGCCTCCGTAGCGTTAGTTTCACAAGGCGATCAGTGTTGCCAGATTGGGCGGTTTTCCGCCCAATTGGGCGGGTTTGGTTCTAAATTTGCGTTCTAAATTTGCTTCTAATGTACTGAAGCTCCGTGTACGCACCAGGCAGAGACGATAATGGGCTCTGTCATTAGAACCTGTTGGGGGTGTGCAACAATCCTCCTCTTGGAAATTGTGTTCTTTAAAGGATGATACCGCGGTCGCGTGTGGGCGGAGCTAAAGTTATGGTCTGATCGCTGCATGGAGCGATGTCTGTTTACATCAATGCATGGTAGACACTGAGAATGTGGAGAGATCAAGTTTATTATTTTGAAGAGTTCTATTTGGTAATCATGTTTCCATGTTTGAGTTCATAAAATCATCACAGAGAAAGTCTCTGCTTCAACTTCCGCAGTGAAAGCTGCGTCTTAATCTGACGCCCCTGTTTCCATCTCTGACAAGAGTCTGAAGCCAAAGCCCCTCCCCCGCCTCTCTACCTGTTCACCTGTTCACATCCTCTGCAGCTGAGTTTTCCCCTGCTCTCCTCAGTGTGTCCTACAGAGAGAGAGAGCGCTAAATACGGTCATCATAGGATGACACGATAGTCGGGGTGCTCCAGCGCAGCACAAAGATGAAAACGCCGCACGCAGGTTATAGCGGGGATAGAGCAGGTTAAGAAAATTAATGGAAGAAGGCAGTACACTGAAGAAATAGTCAATACTTTACTCATTATATATATTTTATTTTTTATTTATGTATACAATGTCCACAGATTAACCATTTATTAGGCCTTTTCAGAACCAAACATAACAGACCAACATTATAAATGTCTATACTGGAGATACCCAACTCACTCATGGTTTCAACAAAGCAAACAGAAAACTCCCACAATGCATAGCCACACCAAACAGGATCACTACAATATATACACAATTACACAAACTTGTCACGTGACACACACACACCAACCCGTTGGTCGGTTTTTGGCTGAGTCTGGCAGTCTTCAGATGACTTTTGGGCTGGAAATCTGTGACTCCATCTGGCAACACTGACGGCGATATGGCACGCAACAAACAACACACGAAACAGCACGCGACAGTATGGCTACCAGTGAGAGTGGGAAGTTTGTTCCCACAGACGTGGAGAAAGAGACCCCCCCACGCTGCTACATTTGCCTAAGGCCCATCAGAGTCAAAGGCTCTCACACGCGCTCGCGTGGCACGCGCTCAGTCCTCTTACACACGCAGTTAATTGTTATTTGTTAACAAAGAATACTGCGTTGTAATTATTACCTGTACAGGTATATTCATTTGCGACGCGGCCGCTGTAGGATTTTGTTTTCGGAGGAGGCGGACGCTGGGGGGCGTGACCGCGACTCCTGCTGCTTCATCATCTACTCCGTTGAGAAGACGGGGTTTCTTACTTTAAAACCTGAAGGCCCGTACACACCGGGATGAATTTCGCGCGCGATATTCGCCGACGTTTAACGCCTCCGGAATAAACAAAGGGCACCAATGTGAGTGTGCTCACCGCCGTGAAAAAACGCCACGCGTCAAAGCGTCACTTTTTAAAAAACGCCTCGGGTTCGTTTTTTTGTTTTTACGCACCGCGTCAAAAAAAATATGCGACCAATGAGAATGGCGCTTTTGCACACGTGTCTGGAGCTTCTGAAGTTACAGTAAAACACAACTTAGGGGCGCTCAAACATAAAACTGCCTTTCTGAGCACACATACCAGCAAAGAAGATAGACGCCAAGTAGCGGCTACACTGCCGCAAAGAAATATTGACGGACATTCTAAAATATCCCCGAAAACGCTCATGATACATTTTCAGCTCTTGTACCAGTCGATAAAACTCACCATGTTCTTCTCTTCTCGTAACTATGGGATGTACCCAAAATCGGCGTCTTTTCCGGCGTCTCTCATCATTCAACAGAACAATAATTTCTTCATCATTGGAACTGGATTTGGAGCTACTGGTGCTTGAAATATTCATGTTTTCTTTGTATGATTCTGACGAGCGCGTAAATACTGGCTCTCTTCTTCTGAGTGAAAAGCGACCACCTTGTGTACAGGAGTATTTCTGTTTTACATTAAGCGCCATCTAATGTCAGGGAATAAAATTGCATGTGGGCTCGGCTCATCGTCAGCGAAAATCGCCTGGGTGTGAACACAAAAGATGTGGCGAAAAACGCTGGCGAATAATGACTGGCGAATATTCGTCCCGGTGTGTACGGGCCTTCAGACCCCAGATATCAACTGTATTGTTAATCCTTTAGAACAGGGGGGTCAAACTCATTTTCACTGAGGGCCACATCAGCATAGTGTCTGTCCTCAAAGGGCCAGGTTACATGTAACTAAATGTAATGAAAAATAAATGTAACTATTCCTACTTATCTATTATAACTTTTTAAAGTGTCAATTACAGTTGCATAGAAAACATGTTTTCTTGTTACTCTACATAAATCCTTTTAGATTGTCTCTGCTTATTAAAACCCACATAACTCCATTAATGAAGGATCAGACTTAATAAAGAAAAATAACATAGAACTGCACTAGAAAGAACATGTATTATATGTTTAACATTTAGCAAAAAAAGGCTGCACACAGCCTTGCATCCAAATGATAGTTTGAAGACAACAATTTGTCTGCATACACACATAAGACCTGCAAACATTGAATAATTACAACAGGAGCTACACATAAATAATATGTAATCAATTAAAGAAACATTTTTAGAAATTTAAAACTTTTATGCTTTCACAGGCCACATGAAATGACATGGTTGGCCGCATTTGGCCCCTGGGCCTTGAGTTTGACACATGCTTTAGAAAATGCTGCTACTCTCAAGGTGAATGTTTGTCTCCTTTTAGTCTACAATACAAAGTGTGACTTAAAAACAAAGCTGGGATTTTAAGTAAGTAACCTTTTTATTTTGGAAGAGTGAAAACAAGTGTAGAATAACAAAATAGGACAAAAACAAGAGAAAAATTATATAAACACAAGTCCAAAAGGGAGTGAGATGAAGACAAATCTTATACTTCCCTTTGATTCCAAGAGAGTGTTCATTTATTTATGATTCATCCCAGAAATGGGGGTTACATTTGTCTTGGGTTTGATTAAATAAAAGCAATATTTGCTTTAAGTTGTCTGCCGTTTGTACTTATTGCTTTCCTTAAGTAGGATGGGGGGGAATCGGAAATCAAATTTAAAAAAATAAAATCAGAGATTTTATTTTTAGGCCATAACGCCCAGCCCTACGTGATACACGTTGCTTTTCACTGTTTTCCCCACATCTATAGGTCATAAACACTTGGCACAGGCATTTAAAATAAAATAAAACGTATGAATAAACTAACCCTCATAATTCCTAACCAATGAGTGAAGACCCTTTTAGTCACATGGTTTTGTTTCATAGCCTTGGTTTAATTAGGGAAAGGCCACTTGACGGCAGTCTGAATACAGACCAAACACATGGTTCAGGACTTGATCCGGACAAATCAAGCACACTGGGTTCAGAACAAACAGTTTCCAGTCTGAATACACCATTAGTTTCCATTGATGTCCATTCATGAAGCCAATGGAAATTGTTGAATTAATTACCGTAATTTAGAATTTGTGTCAGGGTTGTATTCCGCTCAAGAAAAAAAAGTGGGACATTTTACCAGACAGCCAGCCTTCAAAAAGAAAACGTAAACTGATGCGTGTTAAGTGTCAACTAACTTACATACTATATCTTAATTGTGAATTCAACTGCAGAAGTATATTTTGCTTATATGAATAAAAAAGTAAAACAAATAATAGTTTGTTCTTATGTTTGCATATATGCAGGCTTTGACTTATGGGGGTGGGGCATGAATGGGGGTGGAGAAACACCATCCAGTGTTTTTCCCAGGATCCCAAACTAACCAGGGCAGCCTCTGTCTCCACAGAAAGATTAGTTGTCTTGTCTTTTAATGTGTCCTTTGCGCTGTCACACCTTCATTAATGCATGTCATTCATTGTTCCATTTCACATTATTATGGAAAATGGATTACTAGTTATTCAGTCTAGGTGACCTTCCTCATGATTGCATGCGGATTAAAGTGCAATCATGATTCAACAACACAACACTTCAGCAGATGTTCAATGTTTTTTACATCCTGATGAACTAAATGTTCTCAATTATAATACAAACGTTATGTGCAGGTGCCAATGACGTTTAATTCAGGGATACAAGCATACACGTGAGGCAAGCGTAGACGTGAAAGAACAGAACATCATAAACACACCTTGTACCAAAGCATTATCTGAAATGGATCACAGGGTTATTAAGGAAGCAGCTTTTGTGCTAGAGGTATGACAGGGAAAAATCATCATGTAAAAATTAATTTCACTCAGACATTTTCTACAAGTTGTGGCAGCCTTATCTGGATCACCGTCCTCAAGAAATAGCTGATACACTTTGTAAAGGAGGCTCACATTTTATATTTTTAAGTTTTAATTTCAAAAAACATCCCAACATGTTATTGTAACCTTTTGTGTGCACCTTTTTGTGTTCTTTTCTTAAAAGTTAACAAAGTTTAATTACAAAAACATAAAAAGGTTAATAATCATGTACAAATTAATCATGGAACCTTTCAGTTTTTTATATGTTTGTTCTTGTTCTTATATTTTTAAAAAATTAATCACCTTTGTTGTGAAAATTTTTTTAATGTTTGGATAACTGAGTTTTTAAACTGTACTAGGGTGTGCTTTGTGAATTATGCTATTTTTGATAAGTAACTTTATTCTTATTTTTTAAATAACCTATTTTTTTTGTATCACTTACTTAATATTCCTTTCGTACCTCTGCTCTATTTCTTTGAGTTTTTTTTTATTAGAGATTATATATATTTTTTCTTAGTTTTAGAAATGAGATGATTTCTTTATTTTTATATAATTTCTGAGATACTTAGTATCCTACTTAGATACTTACTTACTATACTATACTATATTATATATATATATATATATATATATATATATATATATATATATATATATATATATATATATATATATATATATATATATATCTGTGAATCCTTGCTGTTATTGTTGATAGTGGAAGTGTGTAAACAGCAGGAGTATCAAGCATGTGATGTTTAAAACAAAATGTTACTTATTCACGCAGAAATATGGCGTCATGTCTTGTTTTGCATCGCTTGGCATAGCTGGAATGCGCCATAAATCAATAATGTACTGACTGATCCTTTCCTGAACAATAAATGAACAGATGTTTGGAGAAGATTGCCCCTTTCTGCTGATAAAGGTGCAGATTTTACAGCTGAAGTGAAAAGCATAATAGTGGTGCTGGGATGTTCTAGTCATTACAAAGTGGATTTTTAACTTGTTTTAACCATTCATGAAAAAGGTGAAGGAGTGTCTGCAGAGCCAATGACGCTGCAGCTTGTTGTGCGTCATTACACGGAGCACGGGATGGGAGGAGGAGGGGAGATCTGTGCCTATAAGAAATTCGGCGACAATTCCTTCTTTTCAGGCTGGACAGAAAAGAGCACCGCGTCATCTGAGACCACAGAGAAGAAGCTTTAACTTGAGAGAAGAAGAAGAAGAAAAGGACTTTTTTCATCTTTTAAAAGTTTGGAATTCAAAAAATAAAATCAAAAGTCTTCCCTCTTGGAATTCGGAGTGCATTTTTACTTCTCCAAAAGAAAGTTTGACATTTGATCTGTAGTGATGTTTCCAGAGGCAAATAAAGGGTAAGTTCTCCTGTGAATATAATATCTTAGCATGCTGCGGAGCACGTGGATTCTTTATTGCTCAGTCAAGACGCTGGACATGAAATATGTCAACATGTGCGGGCATGAAGGCTGAAGAGAGACGCGCGGGCGCGCGTCCCTTGGCAGCCAATGCGGCTGGGATAGGGATCACATTAGACTGTGATCTCCTTTGACCGACTACTCCGAAATAATTACAGTGAAAATCGATATTTCTGTTCAGTTGAAGGACCTTTTCTTAGGTAGATGAGTGCCCGCATGAATGCGTCCTCTTTTTAATGATTTCTAGCTACAGTTACGATGACTGCAAAGCCACCGCTGATTGGCTGTTAGCACAGACGGACATCCAGCCCAGAGTTGGTATTGTTTGTGGATCGGGACTTGGAGGGCTGGCTGAGATGTTAAAGGGCCAGGTGGCCTTCAACTACAAGGATATCCCCAACTTTCCGCAGAGCACAGGTAAGTGAATCAAACATCTGAGCTGAGAAGTTCCCACTCTGCACCCTGGGATATTTACAACTTTTTTTTCTCAGTGCACGGGCATGCAGGACGGCTGGTGTTTGGCACCCTGAAGGGAAGGGCATGCGTTTGCATGCAGGGTCGCTTCCACCTCTATGAGGGTTACGCAGTCCAGAGGGTGAGTGTCCCTTCTGCAGATCTCCCCCTCCGCTCTGCTGCATGTTCTTCATCATTAAAATGTATTTTTGCTTTCAGATCACACTGCCTATACGCATCTTTAAGCTACTTGGTGTTGAGACAGTGATACTGACTAATGCTGCTGGGGGGCTGAACGAGGACTTCAAGGTGGGAGACATCATGGTGATTAAAGACCACATCAACCTGCCTGGCTTTGCTGGGAACAACCCTCTGGTTGGACCAAACGATGAGAGGTGGATTTTTGTGTCATTTCCATTCTTTTTACTGCCATAAAACCTTTCAGCGTTAAGACATTCCTGACCCTGACCCCACACAGGTTTGGTGTCCGCTTCCCCTGCATGTCGGATGCATATGACCGAGAGCTGCAGCAGCTGGGCATGGACGTGGGCCAGGAGCTGGGATATGGAGATTTCTTGAAGGAGGGCGTCTACTGTGCGCTTGGCGGTCCTTCATTTGAGACGATTGCTGAGTGCCGCATGCTGCACAAACTGGGTGCGGATGCAGTTGGTGAGCAGCTTTAAATACATTTGTATTTTTCAAATATCAAGTTATTTGTCAGATTAAAATACTGTATTTTTCGGACTATAAGTTGCTGCAGAGTATAAGTCGCACCAGCCCAAAAATGCATTATAAAGTAGAAAAAAAACACAGATAAGTCACACTGGACTATAAGTCGCACTTTGACGGGAAAATTATTTGACAAAATCTGAGACCAAGAACTAACTTGCACAACCTCATATGACACAATCATAGCAGACTGTTTATCTCATAATTTCACAGTAATTCTTTCTCATATTTATTTATTTATTCCTTTCATGAGCATCATTGGCCAACTAATACTCTGTTTTCATCCTGTATTTGTAGAAACAGTTGTCATTTTTATTGCATTTCTGAATCTATGAAATCATTGGAAAATAGAATATTATGTTGTTAGCCTTCAAGATCTTACTGTAAAAAAGTTTGCTGATTCTCTGAGTCACTTAACAAACTCTTAACACTGAACATACCTCATACATCAAATTGACCCAGGACCATCATCTCTGTTCCTCACAAATGAACATAACAGGAGGGTTTACAATGTATTTATTTCAATTTATTTCTAATATAAGTCGTTGGGGAGTATAGGTCGCACCCCTTGCCAAACTATGAAAAAAAGGGCGACTTATAGTCCGGAAAATACGGTAATTGTTTTTACAGCAAAGCATTTTATTTTACTTTAAAAAATTAAGCAAACAAGCTCATAAATTTCAAGTTTAGCAAACAGAGTTGAAAACTGTTGGAGCATCAAATTAATATACTAGGGCTGGGAATCACCACTCATTTCAAGAGCTGATTGAAGTCACCAGAGCTTGCTTTGAATCGATTACATTGTTGCTGATTTTTCTATTTCCACTTGATTACATTCAATTCAATTTTGAATTTACACAGTTTACACATTTAAACATATTTGTGGGAGCCGGTTTAGCTCGTGCTGGTTTGCGGTGCCTTCCCTCCGTGAAAACCCGGGTTCAAAGCCGAGCTGCTCCCTGTTTCCTTCTCTACCTCTGTGCCGGTCCCAAGCCCGGTTGCCTTGAGAGGGTTGCGTCAGGAAGGGCATCCGGCGTAAAACATTGCCAAGCTTATCATGCGACTCGTTCGCTGTGGCGACCCCTGATGGGAAAAGCCGAAAGTGAAACAACACATTTAAACATATTTGTACAGAAATACATTTATAATTTATATATGTTTTGAAGATATTCATGTTAATCTGATACACTTCACATTAGGGGTGTGCCAAAATATCGATATGGTGATATATCGCGATATTTAGTCCCGCGATTGATTATCGATACGTCTTCATCAAGTATCGACCTTTTATTTACGTTTAAAAACCCTGTAAAACGTTATATTAATCATCCTTTGGTAAGACAATTCCTCGGAGGGTCGATAGGGGGCGCTCGTTGCGAGATTGGCTGTTGCGGGCGGGCGAAGAAGAACACACATCCAAACAAAGATGGCGGAGCGGGAAAACAATGAGAAGCGAGGGCAGCAAGTTAAAAGACGCGCCTGCAGCATTGAAGCTGCATCACCCAGAGTTGTGTGAGAAAGCCATGGCTGCTGCTGGCCTGAAGCCGACACAGCCCAACGTGGATACTTTTTTCCAGACGAAGCTACCACCGTCTTCTGAGAGAGACAGAGCAGCGGCAATGAAAAACGGTCCCTGCAGCGCGGTGGAGAACGAGGGATTTGGGTTTTATTGAATGCAGTAGAGCCACGCTTTGACACATTCCCTCTCGGAAATACTGAAAAATGGATCCCTGTACTGTACGGCCAGACCAGAGCTACGGCTGAGATGGAAACGGAAGAAAGAGAGGCATCCCTGCCCTTAGACCCCCCTTCTCCTCTAAGCAGCAGTAGAAGAGCGGCGTCTTGATGCTAAAAGCCTGTGGTTCTCCAGAAAAACATGAACATAAACATACATCGCATGCAGCTTTTCCCCAAACGTGTTGTTCACAAAGACGTTAACTTTTAGATGCACTTCAAGTTCTTTATGTATTTTATCTCTGGTTATTTATTTTGAAAGCAGTTTATGTCTTAAATAACTTAAAGGAAAGTTCCTTGATACTTGATTTTTATTTTTCTGTGAGAATTATACTTTTGTTTACACCACATTTGCACTAATTGGTGTCATTTATTTTTTAACAAAGACACTATAATTTGTTCACAGAATTAATATCTGATTTTCAGCTATTATTTTAAATTAAGCAATGGCTATGGTTTTGTTTTTCAAAAGTTAATACCAATGTGCCTGACAGCTACTTGACTTATGAATTTTTTTATCCTGTTTACAGCAATTTTATACTAAATAATGACACTGCTGTTCATGTTCTCTATTGTTTAAACTGAATTTTACTTACATTTCCAAATGAAAATTGTCATTGTTTGTCAAAGACGGAGTATTACTGATTTCAGCAATGTTACACAAAAGTCTGTTATTCATTACACCAAATAGGACACAAGTTGTTAATTTTCATTGTGTTTAAAAACTAAAAAATAGATGGGGAAATATTTTCCAAAAAGCTGTTTTTAAAGTTCTTCTTTCTTAAAGTTTGATATATCGTGAGTTGTTAGAGACGAGATATATCGATTATCGCCATATCGTGATAGTATCGTTATCGTGAGCAATGTATCGCAAATCGTATCGTGTCGTGAGGTACCCAGTGATTCCCAGCCCTACTTCACATACTGTAAAATGTATCATTGAAGTAATAAAACAATGAAATTGTTAACACCAAACAGTGTTACATGATTTCTTAAACAGAGAAGCTCCAACAAAAATGGGCAGATCATTTACAGGCTGTAAACTAGCCGATATTACAAAAATAAATGTTCTGCCTCTCCTGGAAGGTGTTTCCATTTGGCCATTCAGTGGAGCTCGCGCTATAGCATTACAATTTATTCCAGAAGATTTTAGCAAAAAACTGTGCTTTAGTCCACAAATAGTTACTTTAAAAAAAGTTTCCTTAAAAGAGTTTTGAAAATTCCTGCCTGTAAGTCTATAAAGCTCTTCAATTCGTCAACAATGCATGTTTAGTTTGACTGAGTGTTAGCACTAGCCGTCCTATGGGAAATTCCATTATGGGTTGGCATCAAGCTTGCAGACTTTGCTGTTATGCATCAGGTCACTGGAAAAAGAAAGGCATAAAGGATCGATCAATACTTTAATGGATCGATTATTGATCTATTAAGCTTGGATCAATTCAGATTGATTAATTGATTTTATCAACCCACACCTAAAAAATAATGTTATAGTTGAGTTTCTAAACGGCCTAATATCACATGTCAACAGTGGCTAAACATTAATGACCTGTTCCTCTGTAGGCATGAGCACAGTCCATGAAGTGGTGGTCGCACGCCACTGTGGCATGCGCGTCTTCGCGCTCTCGCTAATCACTAATCAGGCGGTGGTGGACTACGACAGTGAAGAAAAGGCCAACCATGAAGAGGTCCTCCAAGCCGGCAAGCAGCGAGGCTTGCAGATGGAGCACCTGGTTTCCACCATGGTGACCAGGATCGAGCACAACAACAGCTACATCTGAGAAGAATCTTTCTAATGTTCTCTCTGTGCAGGGACAAGGACAATTAAATAGTTATGGCGTACCTATACTATCAAACCAAAGAAAATCTGTCTTCATGCACAAGTTCTGAGGACCAAGAACTGTCAAATTTGTCTTTATCTTCCCTCCCCTGTGCTGTATAGGACACTCATTCCTTTAATTGGCTATGAGTCTTTTTTGTGTTCTAGTGGAAACATTTTTTAAAGCACTTTAAAAACTTTTTCTGCTGTAGAACCATCCTAACTGAGTCTTCATGGATATTTTTGTGTATTATTTTTCAATCTTATGATTCACTTTTGAAAGCCTTTGCAATTTAACTTAATTATTATAAATGTACCTTAAATATAACGTTGCTGGTTAACAGGTGTACACTAAGTGTATATGTGCTTTTTTTTTTTAAATATGACTGTTGTTACTAAAAGTTTTATTTATTACTGAATTCAGTTTGTGTGGTTATTTAAACATTTTTCTTTAAATCACACTTCTATCACTCAAACACAAATCATTATTTACTGTTGTTTAAAGTCTTCAAAGTGTCAATCTGATCCTCTTTTGATCTATTGTCAGAAGATACCCAGTAGTCTTTTAATTATGATTAAACCATTTTAGCCCAAATAAAAAAAAACTGATTTTCTGGAAGTTCTTTAGAAATTCACCTTTAGTTGTGGCCCCCTTTCCCAATCCCATTACTTAGAGCTCTCTTATTAACCCTCATGCTATCCTATGGGGTCAAGATGACCAAGATGAGCCGCCACCACTGTGTGAATGTGTGTGTGACTGGGTGAATGGGACTGTGACAGAAAAGCGCTTTGGGCCTTCGAGTAAGGTAGAAAAGTATATACCATTGACGTGTTCTCCCTACCATGACAAAGGTGGAGTAGATTTCATGTAATCCATGGACACCAGTGAAGATCACAAATCATTGAAGAAAAAAGGTTCAGAGCACGGTCTAGTGGGGTCCAGATGACCCCACTCCCAATGTTAACGTGCCTAGGATAGCACAAGGGTTAAATGCTTACAGCCAATCACATCACCAACCTAACATTACCCATGCAAAAAAAAATGACAAGCCATAATCAGAGCTATCCAGGCATAGTTTTGAACCAGATGCCAGCTCAGATGACAAAAAACAAAAACATACATGGATCTAGTCATTTAAGTGGATGCATCAGTATGGAGCAGAGCAGTTAGGCTGTGACCACTGACTGTATGATATAACTGGACAAATTGCGTGTGACGTCAGCTATAGAAAATGCCTTGCTTCACCTTCCAACCAAATGAAGTCAATTCAGTTACCATTTTATTTCAGTCCCCATGTTAGAACCAGACGTCCTCAGTAAGCCGTGATTGATCTGTGTACATTTCTATGGGAACCACTCTGTCCAATCAGGAGTGAACATGCTAGAAGGCAACACCCCTAATACTGATTGGTCAGTTTATAACTTGAACAACTTATGCTACAGCAAAAATATAATAAAACAAATTTAAGATTAGCAAGGACATGTTAAAAAAAAAACAAAAGGGTAGATGAACAAGAAGGGTTATTCTGACGAACATAATTATTGAAGCATTTGTGTATGGAGTCCTATACTGTTCATAATTAAATAAATAAATATTTAATTCAATAAATAAATATGACCTCATGTAAATACACAATCAACCAATAAATCTCTCATAAATATATAAAAATATCATGAAATTGTGAAAAACCTGCACACAGATTTTAAATTAGCCATTATATTATTCAATTAATTTCATTTTGCTTTAAAAACCTGTTCAATATTTTAAAACAGCATTTTAAAATATTCATTTTTAATCATGTGGACTACTATTATAATTATACGTCATTTTTCAGAACCTTGGATTTCAAAATCAATATTTTCCAAAGTAGCTTTGTTTTTATTTCATGTTGCTGTTTTTCACAATGGCGTATTTATTTCATGAAGAGCTTTTTACGGCTAAAAACATTAGCCGTGGAGGAACCCCAAAATGCCGCAATGAGCATCTTGGATGTAAATATGTGGGAATAACACATTCATATGATGGCTTACAGTTTCTGGGGTCTGAATAGCAGCACTTCCGCCTTCAGCGATGCGGAGTTCTGGAACGCGAGTGCGCTAGACCAAGGCGGCTGCCGGTCCAAAGACAAAGCTAGTCCGGGGGAAGCTTCGGCAAACAGCTGTGCATCCGAAGGAGGACCGCAGAAGGTGAAAATGCTGCTACTTAGTCCTGAGAAGCTGTGTACAATCATCAGGAGTGCACGACCGTCACAAAGCCCTCTCCCCTGCCGCTAACACAAAGCCATAACACAAAGCTACAGACATGCTCCTATACATGTCTGTCTCTTAGCAACCGGACACATGTAGATAGCAATGAAGTCATCGCCCTACTTCCCTCCTGGAAATGCGGAGTGAAATTGACTTATCTTACACATTTCGCAGGGTGGATGAGTAAACTAAAATGTAATGCCCTCTTTGCATTTTTGTTTTAATTAGGAAACAGAATAAGTGGATTTTAAGTAGAAAATGAAAAAGGATTCTGAAGGATTGATTTTTTATTTTGAGTCATTTGATGCAGTTACATTGTGAAAATAAAAAAGCATTTCTGTTAATCCATTTTAATTTTCAAATTATACATTTCTAATTGAATTTTGCTACAAATTTACCAGAGAACTTTTTGAAAATGAAATGGCAAATACCATTTTCTTAATCATTTTAATGAAGTAACAGAAAAAGCGGTGTTGAAGAAGAAAAAGAAAAAGCGGTTTGGCTGATTGCTTTTTCTATTCAATTTTGAGTCAACAAATAAAGCTTCATTTTGAAAATGCAAAAGCATTTCTGGTATTGGCTTTTATTTTTAATTATGCTACACAAATGCTACCATACATAAAAACTGAGTAATGGCTGTTTACTTCTTAATAGAAGTCTATGGGATTTTGGGACCAGTGGGTACTTCCTTATGCCGAACACTAAGGGGGAGGGCTTGGTCAGTGCAGTTCCATTTACCGTCAATGGTTGCGACCCACCGATTGCAGCACCTAGGTCACAGCTACAAGCTTTTCATACTGAATTTTTTCATCTACTCTTTATTCACAATTTTTTGAATAAAGAAATACAAAGAAAGCAATTTTAAGCTTAATTTTCTCTATATATGCCTTCCACCAGAAAAATGCTGCAATTAGATGTGAAAAAACACAATTTTGATCATAGTGGGTCTTTAAAAAATTATGGTGGAAAAGCAAAACTAAAATTTAGAGTCTTTATTTTCAAACTGAGAGGTTGAACAATAAAAGGTGTACTGTAAAGTACAGAGTTGCAAGGTGTGCAGGTTCAAAAGACCCAGGCCGATTACCCCTGTAAACATTGAACAGTGTTACATAAGCATTACGCTGCAATACCTGAACACAGGTCAGAGTGAAGCTTTAACAGCTGCTTTTCATGAAAAATGTTTCAGATGGATTTGATTTGCCACAAAAAAAAACAAAGCTGTGGAGCTGGCTAGAAAAAGTCTTTGTAACATATGAAATATCTAAAGGCTTAATTGTTTAAGAAAAAAAAAAGAAATCACAATGTCTAGTAATTCAAAAGTGACATGCAGTTTTTCAACATTTCTTAAAGTAAACACTTTGTTTCCCAGATAAAATCAATTTGGATGACAGAGACAGATTTCACATTGCATGCTCAAAACATATCCATCCATCTTGCATACATTTTCACCCCCCCTTAAACATAAACATATTGATTCTTAAAAACACAAAAGCGATTCAATTTTAAATGTTGCTTTTGTCAGAAAGCCCTGCATGATCATTAAAGCTGAGATACAAAGAAGTAAACACATTCCCTATAATACAGTGCAATACTATCGTCTCTGCATAAACATAAAGGTCCACTCAATTATCACGAGTGGACCACCTGATGTTTATGGAGGGGTCACAAAGTTTGCCAAAAGTTGGAAGACTGCGTCAAGGGCATCGGCACTGCTAAACACCAACATGTATGCAAACAAACTCTATTCTATTTATCTAAGTCACCTTATTTATCTCCTTAGAGTTGATGCAGCATCATAGAGTTAAAAAAAAACAAAGATAACATAACTCAGAGGCATTTTAATGTAATAAAATAAAGGTAAGGTAAAGTAAAGTAGAAATAAATGAAAAGCAATTAAAAATAAACCATAAAAGTAGATTACAGGGAACTCTTAGACTACAAAATGATAAATAAACAAAATCCCTTTACATTCTTTACCTAACCCATATCTATGACCTCCATCCTCAAAAAACAGGGTGAAATGGCACTCATGGTCTTTGCACATTTTAGATTCTCATTATCAATTACTGTCAAACTTAAAGATTTATTCTAATGTTAACTACACTTGGATCTTTGACCTGAGATTGGAAATCGCATAAGTTTAACTTTAAACCTACTTTCTAAAATACAACTTTCATCAAGATGTAATAATGCTACACTTATAAAAAATGTCTGCCAGCACCAAGAGTAAGCTACAGTATTCAGGAAGTGGATTGTCAGAGAGGAGAGACAGAAACGGCTTCTTTCATTCAGCAAAACAGGATATTTCTTTTAAAAATTGGCACATGGCTTCAATGCAGACACTACAATCATGAATGTAGGCTCTTTTGAACCATTTGAAAACAGAGGAAGAACTGGTTCAGAGAAGGCACTTCTGAAACAGTAGATGCCGTGACCTGGAGCCCTGGAGCCAGGTGCTGCAAACCGCTGAGCGAGTCCGGTCGCCTAGGCAAACATGGTCAAGGTGATCCACTGAAGAAAGCAGAGGGGGAAGCCAAAGAATGTAAGAAATATCTGGGACCAATAAAAAATGAACGATCTTTAAAAAGAGAAATACTAAGATTTTTCTAATTGTGCTGACAAACCTGAAAGAAATTGAGGGATATTTGACCATCTGCATCTGTGTCCAAGGTTTTAAAGGTTTCTGCAGAGAAGAAAAACACAAAAACATCTCAATTGGTGCAGGATTGCTATCTCTCGCTACCCCACCCATTCCCCAATTCCATGTGGATGAAGCCCATCTGCTTGACTATTTAAACATGTAGTTGTAGGATTAGATAAACTAATTCTTCTCAAGGAGTTCTGGTACATTGCCTGCCCGTCCTGGGAGAGGACCCATCCTTCATGTGGACATCCCTGAGGTTTCTTCTTTTTTTTCCCCATTTGTTTTTTAGGAGTTTTCCCATACCGAGAAGAAGGGTCTTAGGGCAGGGATGCCCAGCTTAGTTTAGTCTGTTTAGTTTAGCTATTACCTTTTGAATTCAATGATTTCATGTTTATTATACAATAACCGGTATGAAGCCCATTGAGCTGACTATTGTTGTAATATTGGGCTGTATACCATCATTTCCGGATTATAAGCCGCTACTTTTGTCACACGCTTTCAACCCAGCGGCTTATTCAATGATGCGGCTAATGTATGCTTTTTTTTTTTTATTCATTTTTTCTAACAGCCGCTGGGGGCGCTCGAGCAGAAAGAGTAAGAATAAGACAGGGGGAATACGGTATATTTGTCGAGGAAGACGCAAGTTTAATGTAAATTCCTGCTTTGTGAATGAAAAGCACGAAGAGACCCTCATCATGGAAAATTTAAGAAGAAATGCGTACGACGCAGCTTTCAAGTTAATGTATTATTATTTCTATATGTTCCTTTATCCTTCATTAAAGGAGGGCTAATGTTCACATTATAACTTGTGTTGAGACTTGATTATTTTATTTTCAAACTCACAGTAGAGTTCCTGCTTACTTTTTACAGTGGTCGACAGGGCTCACACTACATACAAAAGAAAAAATACAACGGCATTACCCGCAACACAACAACATAACCGCAGCAATAGCATTAACCTCAGTACAACGGAAATGAGGACTTTTTTTTCCTACCAACGAAAAAAAAAATCTGTTTCAAACTATTTGGTGCGACGGAGTTTTAGGGCCACCAAAAAAAAAAGTAGCAGAGCTTGCAGACGGCATTGGTATTGTTGTGGAGTGGGGGTGTGTATGTGTTAGGGACCGCTCGTGCGTGTGTGAGAGGGGGAAGAAGCGCGTGCAGCGAGAGAGGGAGGTGAGAGCGCGGAGCGGAAAAGTATGCGTTTATATTGTGTGTTCGGAGGATAGAGAAACCGTAATAAAAGGGTGTCCCCCCCCCAGAAGAGCTGTTTTGGAGTCTTTATTAACCCGCACTGGAGGCTGAGGGTCCGAACGGGAAAGTGAACCCCGAACAAGGATCTGCCTTCCGCCCTGGAGAAAATCTCCCCTGCGTTTCCGATCACGGTCGGAAAGAAAAAAAGAGAAGTCAGCGCGCAGGAAAGGTTCAACAGTATCCCTGCAGCTGTCCACTTGAATCCTTTCTTCCTTTGTTAAAGACAAGATCTCTACGTTTGTGTGACGCTTCCGTCTGAGGAGGAGCACTTTTTGGGATTGTCAACCCCCCCGACAGACCCCGGAAAGGCGGCTCCACTGAAAATAATCTGATTTTGAGTCGCCAAAGGGTTCCGAATCTCTGTTTTTTAAACCTATCCGGAAATAAAGCTTCACAAAAGGCTCCACATATTTCATCTTCTAGCTTGGCTCCAATAAATGGAAAACTTTGGTGTTTTTTCTTCGTTAATCTATGACTTTTTTCTCGTAAATTTACAAGATTTTAAGTTGTAAATGTATGAGATAAAACATGTACGTTTACAAGTTTTTTTCGTACATTTACGTCTTAAAAGTCGTAATTTAAAAAAAAAGACAAAGAGCGTTAGATGCAGATGTCACTATGTTGAGAGCTGGGTAAATTTATATTTTTAGACAAACGTATATTTGTAAGAAATTACACTATCTAGTAAGAAAACCCCCTAATCTTGTCCAAATATTACGTAGCTCTCAGAAGTGCCGAATAGTTTAAGACTAAATTAATTTCCGTTGTGCTGAGGCTAATGTTATTGCTGCGGTTATGTCGTTGTGTTGCCGGTAATTTCGTTGTGCTTCTGGTAATTTTGTTGTGCTTCGGGTAATGCCATATATAGTGCCATAGATATAAAAATTATTACTTAACCTTTAAGTAAACCTGTTAAAAGAACAAGAACCCAGAGCCCACTCATTTACTACATAAGTACAGAAGGGCTACATGCACAATATGCTCATCCATCTTTGCAGAAGTCCGGATGTTGTTTGTTTTCGTAAGGGGAAACACAGACACGCTGCCAAGGCCGGCTCTAGTGTCATGAAATGGGTGGCAACCACAAGGAGTGAAAGGTGGTGCCTCAGAGATACAGTCGTCTTACTTCCAGATAGAACGTTGAGCTGAGAAAATAACTCATTTAAAAAAATAAGTGTTGTTTAGTGTATCAAGTTTACTCTGAAAGGCTTAAAGGTATGATATAGACCAGTGTTTTTCAACCAGTGTATCGCGGCACACTAGTGTGCCGTGGGAGATGGTCAAGTGTGCCGTGAGAAATTGCCCTCATTCACTGATCTAACAACATTTCCCATCTCCAGGATATCAGCTCTTTGTTCATCCAAACAGGCCCCTGATAAAACACTGAGTAGTTAGGAATATAAAAGATCATAAAATTATTTTTTCTTTGTGTTTATTTGATTCTAATAAAGACATTTTGATAAGAATGACAGTACCGCGATTTTGCTGCAGCTATACCTGTTTGCGGAAAAGTGCCGCCCCTTTAATTGTCTCCACAAATTATTCTTGAAGGCTTGATCACATGTCATCAGTCTGACCAATCAGAAGTGGTTAAAGTCTCAACTTCCTTGTTTAGATTTAGCTCAAAAAAGTCGCTCAGTTCTAACAAAAGTACCAGCTAAAGCTCGTGTTTAGCGGTGTAGCTTTCTACAGAATCCGGTGTCAGACTGTGGAACAAGTGAACAAAACAATGAGCTCAGAGAAGCTGGTCTTTCTGCGGTCGGCGGATTTTCGGCACAACATCTCCCATGATGCATTGGGTTAAAATGACTGTCTTAGCGCACAATGAGCCTCTCCTCTTAACGTCTTTAAACAACGAACACACATCAAACAGTTTTTGAATCTTTTAACTTAACTTTGAATACATCTTTTAGAAAAAAAAACAACTGCAGCTTCCAGCTTTTTCTGCCACAATTATCACAAAAATACATGTGAGATTGCAGAGAGGGGTTGTAGATCAATACAGACTATGAGCTTTTCCTTTTTTTTTTTTTTTTTTGACTGCTGGTGTGCCGCGGGATTTTTGTCAAGGTTAAAGTGTGCCTTGGCTCAAAAAAGGTTGAAAAACACTGATATAGACCCTTGAAAATGGTCATTTTCTTCTCTTTGGTTGCTAAATAAGATCATTTCTTTGATAATTTTGTTACAGTTGAACAATAAAGATGCAAAATAATGTTTAGAGTCCCACTCATCTATTGAAATATTGTAAAAAGCGCTCCCAGTGGTCTTTTGATCATGATTATGCAATGTTTATTTATTTTTATTTTATTTTATTTTTATTTATGTCCAACAGCTGGGCAAACAGATGACTATTCAATTTTTTAAGGGAAAAGCAGAAAACAAGTTGTGAGTGGGAATGTTGAAATATAGTAAACCCCGCCCCCTTTCCATCATTCATCTGTTTATTGTCTCTCCTGCTACCTTACAGTCCCTCACACAAAGACAAGCAATATTGGAGCCATCGATTACTATCCAGCTGTACAGTTTTGAGCCAGATGCCAGTTCAGACGAGGTAAAATGAAGTTCTTAATGGGTCTAGTTCTCTACAAGTGGATGCATCAAAATGGAGCGGGAGCTTTGGTGCCGTAGCAACTTCTATGCCACACTTACAAGATATTTAAAACTGCATTTATTTTTCTGCTTCTGATTTACAACGATTTGAAAATAGAAAGATTTAGAAATGCAGTTTTGAGCTTAATTTTCTTAATATATGTCCATCATCAAAAAACTGCCGAAAGAACGGGTTAAAAACACCAAAAACATGATTTTCTTCAGAGGGGATCTTTAAAAAATTAAGTTCACTCACTGAACATGGTCTCCAGTCTGACCAGACAGGTGACAAAGTTGTCAAAGTCAAGACTCATGTCCTCCTCTGTATACCGCAGGATGATCAGCTGGAACAAGTGGTTGGTCAGCTTAAAGCCTAAAGGGGCAAATGAAAAGTACAAGATGACAAAGTATGAGAAAAGACAAAAACACATTTTTCTTGGATTGCTTCATTTTATGGGACAAAAGGAAAAATGTTGAATACCTGCAGATTCAAGAGCAATTCTCATCTCATAGGAGCTCATGGTGCCAGATTTGTCCAAGTCAAATTGTCTGAAGATGGTCTGACATGTCACAAAATATAGTGATCAAAATTAACAAAAACTAAGAAAAGGGGGAGGGGGGTGCAGATTTAGATCTGAAAAAAGTAGTCTTTTGTTTTTCTACATTTCTTGAGCCATTTCCTTTTGAACTTCTACCAATTATGCTTTACATGTGTGAGAAAAATAAGATACAGCTGATTTTGTTATGGTTCTATTCATACTTTAAGGGCAAAACTAAGAAAAATAGCAGCCAAGGTTTCTTGAAAAGCCATTTTCATGTGACATTAGTTCAACCTCACCAAATATCTTTTAATCTTCTCCCAGAGCACATGGAATTCTTTCAAACCCAGTTTGCCACTGCCGTCCGTCTTTGCAAAGAAGTTCAGGAGCATTTTATGAATATAAATGAACTTAAAGATATTCAGATTTTCTTTTTCTTTTTTTTTTTTAACCTAAGCTTAGCTATATTCTAAGGATACGTCCATGAGGTTGATCATACTGCGACAAGCCTCAGGTGTAAAGCCATCTGTTTTCAGGTCCTTATCTGGTTTTTCAGAAAAAAAATATACAATAAGACCAAAGTCACATAATATAGCAAGTTTAGAAGTCCACTGAAATGAGTTAACATTTCTAACGTTTGCTGATGATCTTGTTGAGAATGTTCTGGAGCTCTGTGACACTGATCTCCATGTCCTGTTGACACAAACAGAGGTCAGTTACCCTGACAATGTCCAACAACAAACACAAGCAGTTCAACTTCTCTGCAGGAGGAAAAGGCCTTACAGGTCCTGCCAGCTGTTTGAAGAGACTCTTAAAACCTGCGTCAATCTGGCTCTCATCCAGGAGAACCTTAAAAAAAAAAAGGGGTAAAAAAAATTAAAACATCAACGCAGTAAGACTAAGTAATGGGAGGCAATATCTACTTCTTACCTCTTTTGGAAGATCGGCTACTACATCATCGTCAAGCTCCCTATAAAATTTAAAAGCGGAAAACCAATCATTTATCTGAAGAACTAATTTGTAACAGGTTTAGAAAACCGACCGACCAAAGGCATCAAAACTGTGAATAAACATGTGGAATTATACATTTATTCATTCATTCATCTTCTATACCGTTTTTCCCTTTCGGGGTCACGGGGCTGCCGGAGCCTATCCCGGCCACTTGTGGGCGAAGGCAGGGGATGCCCTGGACAGGTCGCCAGTCTGTCGCAGGGTAGAATGTCCTCAAATCACACACCCATTCACTCTCACACCTATGGTCAATTTAGAGTTGCTAATCAACCTATGAAGCAAGTTTTTGGATGGTGGGAGGAAGCCGGAGATCCCGGAGAGAACCCACATATGCACGGGGAGAACATGCAAACTCCACACAGAAAGGTCCCCCGTTGATTTTTTTCACATCCCCCAGCCGGGACTTGAACCAGGGGCTTTCTTGCTGTGAGGCAACAGCGTTAACCACTGCGCCACCGTGCAGCCCAGGAAATATATACATAACAAAAAAGCGTGTAACAACTGAAAATATGTCATATTCTAGGTTCTTCATAGTAGCCACCTTCTGCTTTGATTACTCCTTTGCACACTCTTGGCATTATGCTAGGAAACCACTGCTAAAGAAAGCCAACAAGCAGAAGAGACTTGTTTGGGCTAAAAAACACAAGGAATAATAATAATGGATTAGATTTATCTGCGCTTTTTCTTGGTGCTCAAACGCTTACATTGTGTCCATTATTCATTCACTCCTCATTCATACTTGGTGATGGTAAGCTACGGTTGTAGCCACAGCTGCCCTGGGGCAGACTGACAGAGGCGTGGCTGCCAGTTTGCGCCTACTCTGACCATCACCGGGATCATTCATACACGTTAACACATCAGTGGAGCCACACTGGAGGCAAGGAGGGTGAAGTGTCTTGCCCAAGGACACAACAACAGCTGGCTGGGGGGAGCGGGGATCGAACCGCCGACCCTTCGATCACTGGACGACCTGCTCAACCACCTGAGTCACTGCCGCCCCTGTATGGACATTTGACCATTGGAAATCTGTGCTTTGGTCTGATGAGTCCAAATTGGAGATTTTTGGTTCCAACCACCGTATCTTTGTGCAACGCAGAAAAGGTGAACTGATGGACTCTACATGCCTAGTTCCCACCGTGAAGCATGGAGGAGGAGGTGTGATGGTGTGGGGGTGCTTTGCTGGTGACACTGTTGGGAATTTATTCCAAATTGAAGGGCATACTGAACCAGTATGGCTACCACAGCATCTTGCAGCAGCATGCTATTCCATTCGGTTTGTGTTAAGTTTGACCATCATTTATTTTTCAACGGGACAATGACCCCAAACATACCTCCAGGCCGTGTAAGGCTATTTGACCAAGAAGGAGAGTGATGAGGTGCTGCACCAGATGACCTGGCCTCCACAGTCATCTGACCTGAACCCAATCAAGATGGTTTGGGGTGAGCTGGACCGTGGAAGACCATTTCAGGTGACTACCTCTTGAAGCTCATCAAGAGAATGCAAAGAGTGTGCAAAGAAGTAATCAAAGCAGAAGGTGGCTACTATGAAGAACCTAGAATATGACATATTTTCAGTTATTTCACACTTTTTTGTTATAAGAGAGAGAGAGAGAGATAGAGAGAGTAAGAGTGAGTGAGTGAGAGAGTGAGAGTGAGAGTGAGAGTGAGAGTGAGAGAGAGAGAGAGAGAGAGAGAGAGAGAGAGAGATGCACCCACTTATATATACATATATATACACACAGATATGTAGTACAGACCAAAAGTATGGACACACCTTCCCATCACTGTATTTACACTCTCACACAGACACAAACACACCTATAACCCCCCCCCCCCCCCAACTGTCACCGGCTGATGAGCTGTCCATTATCAGAAATTAATGGACAGCGTGGAAGCCTGAATCGTCTGATATCTTATTTAAAATTTATCTCAAGAGAGAAATCTGAAGAAAGACACATCCATAAAGAAAATCCAATATTTAAGAAAAAAAAATATGATAAAAAACAAAGCACATATGGACTCAGATAGATCTTTTTCTATTGTATTCTCTTTCCATTTTCAAAATCTTATATATTTAAAAAATGTATTTGTTTATTTGGCTTTTTGCTAATCAAGACTGGAACAGGTTCTTAAAATAACAATTACTAATTTATTTTTTCAAAAACTAGCATTCTTATTGACTATTAGCGATCAATTAAGGGTTTTTTATTTGGCTCCTCAATTTAATTTAGAAATATATTATTATTCAAAGTTAAGCCAGTCCTCCATTTGAAAACATCCCAACAATCATGACCACAGATTTTGCTCAGAGGTTTCTTTGTCATCTTTCACGTGTGCTTACTCTGAATCTGCTGGTTTCTCAGAGAAAACTCTGAGCACAAAGTCAGCTTCTTTGTTTGGCTCAAAGGTGGAGGGAACAACAATGTACTCTCCAGCTGGCAGCCGCAGCCGAGAGCTGACCTCACGCAGGTTGATGAAGAGTTCGGATCGAGCGCTGGAGGCGTGGGTGAGGAAAAAGTCTCGTTTGAGGTGAACATTCGAACTTCCTTTAAACTAACAAGGGAGTTCAGAGTTAGTATGATTTCACAAAATCATAAAAACATTTTGAATATCTAAAACACTTGTTCTTTAAGGAGCTTTATGGGAATTTAATTTTACTGCATGCAAATTTAACTACAATTTTTTTAAATGTTTGAATTTTTTTGGAAGACATCTCAAATTTCAAAACTGCAACATAGAAGAGCTCACCTCATCTGGAACCTGCAAAAAGATGGAAATTGAAAATCACTATTGCTCATAACTACATAACAGCAGAAAGTGAAAAAAGCAGTTTCTTGCATGCCACTGACTTCATACAAAGCAAATCCTATAGTTTCCATGTCTTTGCCCTCTTGCCGCTTCTTCCGGCGGTCTTTTTGCATAAGGCCGACCAAAAAGCTGCAGTCTGGTTTACCAGGTACATCTGGGTGCTGAAGGCTGATCTTAAACTGAGGGTTTAGCCAGAAAGTTGCTGCAGAAAAGAAGGTAAAAAGGCAAATTACTCCTTTTCAGGCTATAATTTAACCCAAAGCTGTTCAGAAAGTGCAAATTGAAAGGGGAGTACTGACAAAATATGTCAAATATAAGTCCTAAAATATAGCGGGAGTGAAGCTAAAGCTCAGTGGCCTTGTGGTTAGACGCACATGTGTCAAACTCAAGGCCCGGGGGCCAAATGTGGCTCTCCATGTCGTTTAATGTGGCCCGCGAGAGCATAAAAGTTTTTAATTTCTTAAAATAAAAAATAAAAATGGGTGTGTTTTTATTCATATCTAGAGGGAATCAGACTTGAAATATCAGATCGCGCAACTATACATTAGGACTTGAACACTGTCCATATAACCTAACCTGACAGAATCAAATGTAAAAGGATTTCTGCTAGAGTTACAATCAAACATGTTTTCTGTGCAACTGTAATTGTCACTTTAAAACGTTACACTAAATAAATAATGAGTTATTTAACATTAAGGATTAGTTACATTTATTTTTTATTACATTTAATTTCATGTATAAATTATATCTGGCCCTTTGTGGACAGCCGCTATGCTGATGTGGCCCTCGGTGAAAATGAGTTTGACACCCCTGGGTTAGATTGTCCGCCCTGAGACTGGAATGTGGTGGGTTAAAACCTAGGCCGAGTCATACCAAAGACTCTAAAAATGGGACCCAAAGCCTCCTGCTTGACACTCAGCACTAAGGGGTTAAATGGGGGTTAAATGGTTCTCGAGCGCAGCTTTGTCTGCAGCTCACCGCTCCCCCAGGGGATGGGTCAAATGGGTCAAATTTCACACACCTATGTGGTATATTCATTCATTCATTTTCTTAACCGTTTTTCCCTTTCGAGGTCACGGGGCTGCCGGAGCCTATCCCGGCCACTTGTGGGCGAAGGACAACCTGGACAGGTCACCAGTCTGTCGCAGGGTAGAATATCCACAATCACACACCCATTCACTCTCACACTCACACCTAGGGACAATTTAGAGTTGCCAATTAACCTATGAAGCATGTTTTTGGATGGTGGGAGGAAGCCGGAGACCCCGGAGAGAACCCACATATGCACGGGGAGAACATGCAAACTCCACACAGAAAGGTCCCCCGTTGATTTTTTTCAGGTTGACTTGAACCGGAGGCCTTCTTGCTGTGAGGCAAGAGCGCTAACCACTGCGCCACCGTGCAGCCCATATACCACTATGTGGTATAGTGTGATTTAATTTAAAGAGTAAAAAAAAAAAACATGCCCCCCCCCCACAAAGTTTTAGAATCAATATTAGTATCATTATTGACAAAGAGTAAGAAATCATCTTTAAAAGATTATTTAAGCATTGCAAAAATAACAAAAATCTATATTTTGAATGGAATAATAAGCCTCTAAAATTATTTGCTTCGACCCTGTATTGTGTGTGCTGGCCAAACTGGGCTTTCAAGAATTTCTAAAACATTCTTTTCTACCCGAATTTCTGAACTGCAGAGCACATCTGAATATAAGACGCACATACAAAATTAAAAAAAGAAAAAGATAATTGCACATATTCACGATTGCACATTTTCATCCACCTGGAACCAGTCAGTTGTTTCTCTGCTTCTTCCTGTCAAGGTTTCATACCTGGGTAGTTTCTGCACCCTCCAGCTGTGCTGCCTCTCCTCCACTCTCCTTGAAAGAGTGAGGAGCTCCATTTTTTCATCTGGGTGTTATCCAGGGCATCCGCTGTCAAGTTGCAGATTTCCACACGACTGAACTCCCGCAGAAAGTCACTGAATGACATCCTGAGAAGACAGGAAAAAACATCACCATTAAGTGTAAAAAAACTGGATCAGATGAAAAAGCACAGATGCAAATATGGTTTGCACAAATTTCTCCGTGGTCACTCACCAAAATTCACCGTCTTCGCTGCGGTTTTGCAGTCGATCCCTGACAGAGCTATCCACATAGCTCCACTCACTGGAGCTGAGAGGTTTGCAAGAGAACCGTGAATTTCACAATCCGAACCAGTACTAGCAAGCTTTGTTGAATTTGTTTTTGCTTTTATCTATGCGCTTTAGCAAATCTGAGAAATAAAATAGTTTAATTTTAGGTTAAGTGAATAATTTTGAATTTATAAAGAAATACAAAATAGGCCTACTGCATAAATGCTACTTATAATAATGCTGAATCAACCCAACACACAGTCTGGATGAACTCCCTGCAGAAGACTGCAGAGTATTTAAATGTGACAGTTTGACCAAAAAAGAAGCTATTTTTGGCAGAAGCAAAGACTGTCAGCTTTCTGAGCTTTAAAACTCATCATGTAAAAGGGAAAAAATAAACTGTACTAGATTAGACGAAAATCTCTATAAGAGACTATAGAGACTATTACTAGATTTAACAATTCCAAAACAGGTAAAGCAGCAAATGTCTACTTTCTTCATTTTTAGAATGTAATTGTAATTGAGAGAAGTTGCGCTCTGGGTTTTACGAAGTGCAACAAAATCAGATATTGCGTTGTTTTTTTTTAATCAATTGATTGAAGTAAGTAATTTAAGCTTTAGTGTTTTATTGCTGAATCATATAGGAACTTCACTTTGGGTTAAGTCATGGCACATAAAATAAACTCAAATATTTTGTTTTTCTTTTAACGTATAGGAAATTTGGAGAAGCTGGGCAAAACGTCTTTCTTGTTTCAAAGATTTACAAAGAATTTGGATTTTTTCTCGGCCTAAATGAGTAATGTTGCCACCGGGCACTGATTTTTAAGTCTTAGTTCAAACTTGATGCATACAATTAATGATCTTTTTTTTTTATCCGAAAAACTTCCTTAAAAAAAAAAAAAAATCAGTTGGATGGCTTAAAAAGAGAACTAACCTTTTTCGTGCTACAAAATAGAAGCTCTTACTTGTCACTCCAGGGTCCGGTCCACTCCATCTCCCCCCAAGGGTTCCTCATGCGAACCAGCCTGGTCAGGTTTCCTCTGTACATCACCTATGATTTTGAAATGCATTTATGTACATCCATGTATGTGCTTGTACAGTAAAGTACAACAATAACTGCTCACATGTGGTCATCTTCATTTAAACGCATTTAATAAATTACAACAAAAGGTATTGCTGAAAATGGCTAGAAACGTTGCAAAATAGCAACTTCTGACACTCTGACAAAATGTTTATTATTTTAATATTTTCCTTTTTAATCAAAATCTTGTTTGAAAATAAATTTAATTTAAAAAATACCAATTAGGTTAATTTTAGTCTACACAAAAAAACTTTTAAAACAAAAAAACATTTATAACTGATCGGTCTTTTAACCATTCATTTTCAAAGAAAACATTTTTTTTTTTAATTAAGCATCAAAAAGAACATCTCTCATAAATATTCCTCATAATTTCAAGTTTAAAGTTCAAAACTCCTTTGAACCTGTGCTGTAATGGTTTACAAAATGTTAAAATGTCTTTCTCAAATATAGAAAAAAAATAGAAAAAAACATTGAACTATTTGTCCCCATTGGGCATATGGAGGACCTGGACTTCCGTTTCATGTCACTTTGCAACAGCTTACCTCATCCACACCAGTTAAAGAGTAGGCGTGTCCTTTCACCAGCTTCTTGAATGTGACAGCCTCCCTGTCAGAAGAACTGGTGATCTACAAGTTAAACAAAGGTCACAAAATGAAAAGGTGTTGAAATATCTCACCATCATCACAGAATAAAGGTAAACCTCAGAAGCTGATCCAGCAAACAGCTGTGGACGGACGTAATGTCTACTATCAAGGGTCATTTGGGCTCTGCGTCATTACTTTTTTTTTTTCTTTTTTACGGCAAGCTGAGTATAGAGGGACATCGTAACCAACTGTGTTAGATATGCATTAAATTGACCTAAAATAAAATAATACATAATTTGAGAATTTAGTGATTTATCAAATATCTGAGAAAGACATGTTCTCAATTTTTTCTCAGTCTGACTGAAAACAACCCTCATCAAGGCAATGTTCAGTGCTTCCACGTGCAAACACGCTCTCATGCCTTTGGCACACTGACTTATTTTTTTAGGTCAACTCCCAGGACTCAACAATGACATCACTGCCCTCTTACGGTTTCTCAGATCAAAGCACCATGAATCCTGTTACCCCAAAAGGCATACACAGGTTCTAAAGATGGATGGCGTTATTAAAACTCAAATGAAAATTAAATTGAACAAAGATGAAACAACTGCAGATGAAACTGTTCCAGACCATCATGGATGCGTGTTGTGGGATGCAAAAATGAAACAGAAAGGTATTCTTGGTGGACATTCAAATATACGAAGTATCATCTCAAAAGCTGAACAACTTCAGCATTCACTGATAGACTCCAACATTGATTACCTGTGCCTCACAGAAGCTTGGTTAATGTCAAATACCTCTTCATGTGTCATTAATATTCCAGGATATTTTCTGTACAGATAGATAGAAGTGAAGGAAAAGCGGGTGGGGTTTTGATATGAAAGACAGCACTAAAACCCAACAAAGCACTATTCTTGTAAATAATCTGGAATGTATGGGGTTGAAAATTACACCACCACTTCAGATGTCTTTGCAGTTTATTGTCTTCGTGCTGCTTAAATTTTTTTTTTTTTTTTTAACTGTTTAAATAGAACTCTTAAACAACATAAAAAAGGGAAATTATTCTAATGGGTAACTTTAATTTTAATTGGCAGGAAAAAAAATGTATGAAAAAAACTAAAAAAAATATAGTCAGAACGCTTCAGATAACTCTGGTTAACCCACAAGAATAATAACAATTTCTCAAACACTTCTAGACGTCATATTTACAAATAAACCTGACAGGATTAAAAAGACTTAACCTTATTAATGAGCTAGCAGATCATAACCTTACTTTGGCTTCTAGAAAGTCGAAAACAAAACTTAATAAAAGTTCAGGGATTTATTTTATTTTTCAAAAAACATTGGTCCTTATTAAAAACAAAATAAAACAGAAACTGGAATGATACCATTGCTAATATATATTTGGAGCAAGCTTGTATCGATTTGTCTTCTTTCAAAAATAACCTCCTCAAATATAAAAAAAAGGGGGCAAAAAAAGCAAACACAAAGGAAAGTCTATCCTGGTTTAAAAATAATCTCTGGGAACTGAGGAAAAAAAAAAGATACTACACTTAAACATTTTTGGAAACTTTAATTAAATACTGATCACTTGAGTTTTAAAAGTTTTCAAAATAATATCCAAAACAACTCAAAAAGTCTAAAGCAAAATTTTTTCTCAATATTATTAATGATGTAAAAGCAAACTAAGAAAAAATGGAAGAGCATTAAAAATTTACTTGGGAATCTTAAGCCTATCACAGATACCCCTGTGCATAAATGTGGCAACAAACAGGAGGTTAGCAACCATCGCCCCATCGGTATCCTCCCAGCAATCTCAAAGGTCATGGAAAAGGTTGTAGCGGAGACCGAGACTCAGGTCTTCCTGACCAACATCAGTGTGTGACCTTACCAATGTGCTTTAGGAAGACAGGTCAAACATTTCTATAAACACACTCCTCAACCTTAAGGACAACCTTCCCAGGAAAGTTGAAGCTGTAATACTGTAACTGCAAAAGGTGGATCAACATCATATTGAACTCTGTGTTAGGAATGGGATGGTACTTCCGTTTAGATGAGAGTCAAAGCAGATTGGTGAATACTTTTGGTAATATAGTTTACATAAAGACTAATTTTCAGTCTTGTTCACTGATGAGAGCCGTACAGCCCTGGATGGTCGAATGAATGTAGTGGGTAATTGGTGGATGACCACCATGTCCCAACAAGGCTACGACTTCAGCAAGGAGGTGACGCAGTCATGTTTGGGCCGGAATCACGGGGAGAGAGCTGGTCTGTTCCTGAAGGTGTGAAAAGGACCACTGAAAAGGATATAAAGTATCTGACCGACCACTTTCTTCTGTAGTACCAAAAGAACCACCATTGTTTCCCTAAGAAGGTAATCTTCATGCATGACAATGCATATCTCATGCTGCAAAGAATACCTCTGAATCATTAGCTAATATGGGCATACAAGGAGATAACTAATGGTGTGGCCCCCAACATCCCTCACCTTAACCCTATTGAGAACCTTTGGAGCATCCTTGAGCAAAATATTGTAGGTTATTCAGATATCCTGCAAAATAAATTCAAGCATAAACTCTTCAAAAACTCAAAAGCTTAATGGATGTAAGAATTGTGAAGCTGCTAAAAAAAAGGGGGATCATATGTTAAAATGCAACTTGAACCATGAAGATGTTTTTGATGAGAACAGCTTTGACTTTAGTAAATATGTAGCAAAAAAAACAAATGGCCAATTTTCAATTCCTTAGAATCATTCATAGCTAAATTCAGCTGAAAGAAGAGAATAATATAACAGGAAATAACACTGCAAACTCATTAAAGAGAACTCAACTCTTTTCATCTTGTCCAATTCTTTTCATTAAACTGACAATGACAGAAACTCATGGGACAAGAACATATTTCAGTACTGACATCAATAGAGCAGCCGAGCAGGGATCCTCTCTCCACAGCTCTGCTAATGATGCCGAAGAGGTCAGAAGGAGGTTTGATCAGATCGTACATCTCTGTCACGCCGCCTGTGAAGTCCTCAAAGCCCTCCGACGTGCTCCCACCTGACAGGGCCTCGTAACAGCCATTCAGCCTGGAGCGCAAAATGAGGTGAACCATTTCAGGAGCTTAGCCAAGACACAAATAATGACAAAGTTATGTTGTGTGGGGTTTCCATCAAAGTGAAAAGACCCAACTTCTGGAACGGTACATTCCAGAAAACTCTATACAATGTGCAGAAGCACCATATATGGCTATAGAGGGAAACTTGTTTACTTAGCTGATGTCACAGCCGTCCACAGGGGCAGCTTCAAGTGTCTTGGTCTGGGTTTTCCACATTCATTTATGGAAGTTTTTCTGTTCCATCAGATTTTTTTTCTCAAACCATTGAACTTTCTTTTTTGAATATGTAAACATTTTATTTTTTAAATTTTTTTTACCCTTAATTTTCAAAGAGCAAACTGTTATTTTCTATTTTATTTTCTTTAAATTTACTTTTTCAGGCGAGGAGAAAAGTAAACTTACGGAAGCGTTAAGAAAAAAAACACCCCTATAGATAAGCCAACATAAAAACATATTTTCCAACTTACTTGGCATAAGCCTTTTCCAGCAAAGCGCTCCAGAACTCTGTTCCCTCTACAGAGTGGACAAAGAGCAGCTTCCCATCCTTCACCGGCAGTCGGTCATCGATAACCACGTCCACCCACTCTCCAAACTGCCAGAACTGCACAACAATAAAAAATGCATGAGATGATACTAATCAAGCAAATCACAAATGTTATAAACCATTTTCAACACTTAATTCTTTTATGAGGCTTTAATTCTTCTGTTATTTATTAATTTTAATGATCAAAACCACAGCAGCCTTTTTGCCCAAACCTTTTTCTTTCTAAATAAAAAAATACATGGATTTATCTCCTAAATTACTGTTCTGACATTTTATATTTGACCATTATGCCTTTACGACATCAAAGTCATAATAAACAGGAAATTCATTGTAGATTAAAAACAACTTGAATTATTGAAAATAATGAAATCAATAAAAAATACATGTTTGTTTCTCTTTACAGTCCTATATTGTTATGCCATTTGAATATTGCGGACATATTAACTCCAGTGTTCTTGAACTAAACAACAAAATGACAGATCAATTAAAATGTAATGTGCTCTATAGCAGCAGGGTTTGCGGCTTGCTGACTAAACCTGTACAAGCCTGTTCTGCACCTCAGACAGTCCTTCACATTTCTGAGAAACGAGCTGCACAAACAAGATTTTGAATTTCGGGGTAGCAAACACACCCAAAATTTGGTTAGTTGGTAAGTAAAACTGTTGAACAAGTTCATAGGAACGTCACTAGCTTTCTGGGAAATGCTTTACATGTTTATTATTTTGCATTATGACAGATAATCCTGCTAAAAACAAGAAGTGTGTTTTCCCTTTATATAAGATACATCAACAAATGTAAAAAATAAATAAATAAAATGTTAATTGGAAATTTATTTTTATTTTAATGAAAAATATTGGACTTTTCTAAAAGGAGATGCTGCCTGATTCTGGATCCGGCCCGCCTCCATCTTTGGTCCGGCCCCCTGAACAATATCAGAGACCCATGTTTTTGTTTTTTTTAATCTGGCCACACAATCAAGACGTGACATTTTATTCCACCTTCTGCAGTCTGTGTTCTACCTGAAAACCTCTAAAAATCTCTGTCAAATAGACCAGAAGACAGTCTTCCTTTTCATTTTTCCCGGTTAAGCTCATTATTTCTGAGCGATCATGCTGCCTTTTTTAAACAGCGCACCCTGTTCTGTGTCCTGATTGGCTGGAGACCTTGTCAATCAATCTCCCCAGTCCGTGCCGTGTCTCCTGTACAGAAACGCGCAGCTCTTCAGATCTACAGAAATCTCTGATCGCGATCAGATCTTTGTTTTCATTCTAAGATCCTGGACCTCATTTCTATGAAGGTTTAAGAATTTAAACAAGAGAAAAGGGTGAAAATGTTCATGTCTGTCTGAGAAAAGTGTATTTATGCAGTGAGGAGTTTTACTGCCATAAATTTAAAACATCTGTAATAATTCTCCGTGGATTTCACCAATCACGGTTATTTTTAGAACGTAACTCCTGCGATAAATGAGGGAACTCTGCACTGGTGAAAAGGTAACACAGATATATGCGTAGCTGCAGCAGAAGACATAGAAATTTGCTTTTTCAGTTTTACTGGATGAGAAACAGCTGCGCAGCTGCGCAAACTGTGAGACGTATGATGAGCTCAAAGTCTCTGCGGAAATATGATGGGAGAGGATCCATTATTACTTGTTTTTTTGTCTTTTTTTTGTTTTGGTTTTTCTAAATGTATCAGTATATTTTTCCTGAATTTTTGTCTTTGAAAATCATAGAGTGTTGTTTGGTCATTGTTTTATTTCATAAATAATGTTATTTATTTTCTTAAAAGGATCATGAATGAATGAAACTTTATTCATACAACACTTTACAACTCCTTGAAGGTACCAAAGTGCTTCACAATAAAAAAGAGATCTAAAATGGGAACAAAAGTTTTAAACTACAAACTCTAGAATATTCTGTTTTAGAATATAATTTTCAATCCAAATGTTTTCATCTACATTCCATGCTCTATCATTCCTCCACGCATCTGCTCCTGGTCCAGCCCTTCTATCCAATTTTAGAACCCAATGTGGCCCGCGAGTTAAAATAATTGCCCACCCCTGCAGAGGGGGCAGGTACAAACTATCACAAACAGAAGCTGGGGGGAATAAATAGCAACTGTTAAGCAACATAATATTGAGTCAAAGCCATTTTTAAAGTGCTGCAGGAGTTTCAAGGACACACCAAATCCAACTGCAACAAGAAATTGCAGCAGAGCATCAGTCCATCTGAATCTGTAGTGCAACTGAGCACCAATTATTCCAGTTTCAGAGTTCAATCGTGATCCTGCTGAAGCACAGGAGCAAATTTAAATCCTCTGCATCCTAAAACCCATGTTGTTTGTTGTTTTATTTTTACAAAAGATCGAACCTGCAGCCTTGTCACAGTAAAAGGTTTTCTCCCTGACTTTTTTTTTTGTAAAGGTGTTGATAACATTCTGCAGAGCTAAAACCATTTCACATCTCCACACTGCTTCGACATGAGGCCAATACTTTAAAAAATCCCAAATACCGGCTTAAATTCATGTATGTCCTGATACTTTAAAAGCAACCTTCCAAATGGAAATTATACAGAGCAAATGTGAGGTTTTAGGTGTATTGATTTCTAGATGAAGTTTCTGTTAAAAAAAAAAAGAAACGTGTAAAGGAGGAGCATAAAAGCATGAAGCAGCAGATTTGTACAAAGAAGAACATCAGTATCTTGATATTTGTTACAAAAGGGGAAGGAAGCTTCAAGAAAAAAATTTCTAGTGTACACATCTGCAAACTCAAAGAATCCATGAAAGGCTAAAAATCATGGAAGCAAAGACAAGCATTAGCAGCAACTAAATCAAACAACTAAAACTAGAGATCAGAACACAGTAGCTATTAACCACCAGGAGCTTGCATATAAAAGCCAGTCAGATGTGATGGTTGAAGCTTTTCAATACCAACTGAGGAGTATTGTCATAGTTTTTAAGCAAACAGCAGCTGACAAATTAGTTCATAGTCGCCAGTCTCAGCACATTTGTGTCAAATTGGATATTCATACATGCCAGAGAAAGATGGTGTATATTCCTCCATCAGTGTTAGGTTGGCATAGAGGAGCTGAACAAAATCCATCTCTGTCACTGTGTGCACATGTGCAGTTTGTCAGTCAGACAACATAGTTTTGCTCAATCAGCCAGACATGAACCATCCCCTAAACATAAACATCGACCAAGTCTAAATGCATGCATAACACATGACTTCGATGTGTGCATGTACCCAGGTCTCTTTTTTGTGCACTGCATCCTCATTTTTCCCTCTGAGTTTGATACGCTACACCTGGCAGGCAGACAGGTCTTGCTGGCAATGCTCTTATGGAACAATTTTCGTGCCGTTATTCCAAGCAAAACAATCACTGTTTTGAGCGTAAACTTAAATTTTGTGCTCAAAAATTACTTTGCACTTGGAACTGAAAAATACACTTGAAACAATTTTACTCTTGAAACTTAAATATGTGCAATCAAAAAATTTTAACAAGAGAAATTATCTCTTCTGCGCTCAACACAGAGCAGGGCACCACATTATAAATGTGTACCAAAAAAAGTCAGACGATCACAGACATGGACATGCAGGTTGATGCCGATTGGTCTGTAATTCTTCCAATCAGCTCGTAGACTGATGGGTTGTTGATTAAGTAAATGCTTTAAACATATGCTCAGGTTTGTGCGCAATTGGAAGAATTTCTGACTAATCAGCATCAGCCTTCATGTCCATGTCTGATTGGCTGGCTTTAGTGGCAGATTTGTAACGCGGTGGCCTGCTCTGTTTTCAAGCACAGAAGAGAGAATTTATCTTGAGGGAAAATCGTTTTGATTGCATGTCTTTTTGATTTTCAAAAGCGAAAATTGTTTTGATTGCACATATTTTAAAGTTTCGGGATTAAAATTTCTGTTAGCATGTATTTTTGAGTTTTAAGTGCATTTTTCTATTTTAATTGCAAAATAACCTTTTTAGTACACATCATTGTACAGTTTTACGCTCAAAACAGTGAGAGTTGTGCTCGAAATAATGGCTCAAATATCGCTCCATAAGCCCTCGATGCGGCAGACACATCTGCAGGTTGAGTTGGCAGGAAACAGCTGAACACCAACTCCTCACTCTTTGCTTCTTATTAACTAAAGAAAGAAGAATGCATGCAATCCGCTTGTAAACAAGACAAAGCTAAAAGTGATTTGAAAGTTAAAATCCCATTAGTTGTCACACACTAGGGTTGTGCAGATTGACGATACCATTGTCCATCGTGATGGGTGACTGGCATCACGATGGAGAGACACCATCGTGATGCTACGCCACCGCCACGCTGCGAGTCGACACCAAAAGCTGCGAATACATGTGCAAAATATCTTGATCGGATCATTGGTCGGATTACAATCCAACCGTGTACATGGGCCCAGAAAAACGTTTTTAGATTATAACAAACGTTCACATGGGTCACACTTTCGGTCGGAATAAATCATTCGCACATGCGCAGTAGTGTTTGAAATATCGGAAGGGGAAATGAGTTCCGCCTAGCGGCTCCATACATAGATATATCAGCTCGGTAATATACTAGATGATCTTCTAAACGTGCTTTTATTAATGTTACAGTTATTATGAAGCGCCTGTTTGCTCGTCATTTTAATTTTAATCCGTGTGGTCCGTGCTTTCTCTGTTGAAGAACGGAGCTGGAAGAGGCCAGGGTTAGCAGTATGCTAACATGGGCTAAGAACATTAGCTTTGATGAACATAAATCCATGCGGGAAAAGCTGCAATCTGCATCTTGGCTGCACGTAAATATAAATATGTGGGAATAACATCAGCCTTTATTTTGTTGGGACACGACTGGAAACAAATCCACGTGATTTGTTTGAACGGTTTCTAAGGACTGAGCAACATTTCTGTTTAGCTCACACACCGCCCCAAAGCCGCTGTGTGTGCTGGCGGTCCGAGCTCTGCCCTGACACACACTTTTAGACCCGGTTCTTCTGAGTTCGGTAGCTCGTTCACGTAGACCTGCGGGACGGATCGCAGTCCTAAATCTCCCACATGTAAGAAAGCATCCCCCTTCCCCTCAAACACAAAGCTGTGCAAGTCCGTCTGTCCTGCTCAGAGACACACTCGCTCGCTCCACCAGTCCACTTGACTAATTAAGTGCGGGAGCGGACCACTTCTTTTCTATTTTGTTTGCTTTTTTTTTTGTTAAAAGTCACTTTCCTCAATTTATGCTGGATTATCGCGGATGAGTCATTAGTTGGGAAATGGTAAAATGGCGTATACTTATATAGCGCTTTCTATCCTCTTTTCAAAGGCCCAAAGCGCTTTACAGTCACAGTTCCATTCACCCACTGATGGCGGCTCCGCTGCCGAACACTGCCACCCCACCTTGCCTCTGGTGGCAAGGTCAGTGTCTTGCCCAAGGACATTTTGACACATGGGCGTGCAAGGCGGGAATTGAACCTGCAATCTTACGATCATAGGTCGACCGCTCTACCGCTGCACCATGGCCGCCCCAAATAAAAAAAAGTAATAAAGTAAAATATTGAATAATAATTATATAATAATTATAATTACGAAAAATTAACGCAAATTCGTAAATGCGCAAGCTGTTAAAATTCTACAACTTCTAAGTGCAACATTTGTTCCACAGAAGCTTGCCATTGATGCCCAAGAAGTTTCAAGAAGATCCATAAAAATCTCTAGGACAAATTTTCATTTGTATCTGGAAGTAAAGGTGCTTTTTTTAAATTCAAGAAGGCATTCTTTTCCCATGGTCAACAAAATTTCTGTGGTGTTTGTAGACTCGAGCTGGCGGAACAAAAGTGTCGTTTTCCCATAATGTAGAAAAACACGCAAATTGCCAATTCTCAGAGTTCGCCTCAAAGTGGCCGTAGGTCGTGTGGCCATCCCATAATTAATTCACAACTTCCTCGGGATATGTGTGTTTTAGTTTCGTTACAGATTTTTTACTTTTTTTTTTTTTTATTTGAGCTCATACACGTTTTCCGGCCCATTCTTTTTTTTTTTTACATAATTGCTCGCTGTGATGTCACTGTCACGGGTGGGGTTTCCTAAGTGTATGCAAATTTTGGTGACTTTTCGCGCATCTGGCGGGGGTGAAATTTTTGCTCAAAGATGCAGAAATCTTTCCAACTGCAAAAACAATATGGTCCTTGCAATCAGTGACTGCTGCTGCGGGCCACAATAACCAGCAAAAGAAGTCTCTGGTATGTTCTAGGGATGATTTCTTGCATCTGGCACAAAGTGTCTTGAATCTGTGCAGGTAAAATGAAATCTCAGGACTTTTGAGGTATAGAAGTGGAATATGCCATCTTTTGCAGAAAGATTGCATAGATTTGTTTGCAATCATGTAAAATTAAAAACTCTGTATTCATAATCTTTGCAAGATAACTGCTGAAAATGCTGTAAATCACACCTCTTATCCAAGTTTCATTCATAAGTTTGCAATGGAACATTCACAAGGTTTGCATCAACAACACTGGAGTGAAATAAAAGCATCTCGTCTTGGCACTGATGTTCATCTTTATCAGGGGTTTATGATGAGGGAAACACTTATAATACTTCTGCTTTTGTGCAATAGCTTTCCAGGAACACTGAGGCTGCATTTGCAATTTGTACACAAAGTTAAGGATCTAAGCTCAGCCTAAGGCTGTTTGCAAACGAGTCTTACTGGAAACACTGAAGTACAGGTATGTCACACAGGCTACTTTGTCTGAAAAAGGAATATCAGAAAAAAATGCACAAAAAAAAGTATTTTTTTTTTATTTTACTTTTGACAGGGGCTGATTGTTGGTACGCGTCTTTTATTGTTTCTAGAAAACAAATCCAAGTGCTGTCTGTATGTATAAGTCACTAAAATCTTTCGAGGTAATATTTACCATTAGTTGAAGGGGTGTGGATTTTTCAGGTAAGGCTTGTTATAGATGAGTCAGTGAGGTGTGGACGATGTCAAACAATAGCAGCTTGAGGGTAAAGTAGCAATACTTTTTACACAGAGACGTCAGGCAGAAATAGAAGATTCTTCTTGTCTATCTACTGAGAATAATAAGCAATACATTAGTGTTCCGCTCAGCAATAGCAGAGGATTTCTTCTTTAGGATACACTACGTGAGGAAAAAAAATAAAATTACACAAGCACAAATTCATCGTCATACTTTTTAGTCTCAACTTGTATGTTCTTAATCTCTATAGAGTCAAACAGCCATATTTCTTCAGCTTTTCAGTTTTTGAAGACATTTATGTGTGACTGACAACACAGGTGACACTCCTTTAACTGTAAATTGTTTGACAAAGCTGGGTGGGGATAAATTCCTTTTGAAAAGAACTGTTCTCTGACTTTTTAGAGCAATCCGCCCTGTTTTCTTGGAATACTGCACCACATCAGATTGCTGGAATGCAAAGATTAAGCTTAATTTGACACAATGGACACCTGTGGCAATGTTTACCCAAAGTAATACTCTTTGTAAATAATCAATTTCATGTTCCATAAGAGAATCTTCGTTGAATAACATGTTTATATGCTGACATGGCGATTTGAAACTCACTTAAGAACCAAGACAGACAATAAAATTCATAACAGATTGTTCCTTGAAATAAACCAGTCTCACTTGTTTACGAAGGGGAACTTATTTAATTTTGCTATACAAGATGACACAAAAATTCAATGAGATTTAGCAATCAGCAATATATTCACAAGTATAATACATTACAGCGGTCTTTTTAAGTATGTTAATATTTACGTTAATAAGGGGTTTATATTTTCTCTCTCTCTAAAAGCAAATATTAATTTTTGTTATTCTTGATTATTAAGGAGGTGGTTAAAAAAAAGGGCAAATCAAAAACGTTATTACACTGAAAAAAATTCTTATTTGTTTACAAAAAACACACACCCTTTAGCACACAGTGAGATTTAAACTCTTCAATATGCTTTGATTACTAGCTCTAGATCGGTGTAGTAGTGAAAATGGGGCTTGTCCTGGACATCAAACTAGAACTTAGAAGAGGCTTGCCACCGGGTCTGATTATTTTTTTTATTTTATTACCAGTTTTTAATTTGTTATTATTGAGGTTATTAAAAGGTTTAAAAAGTTTCATTGTTAATAAATCCTTTCATTGGTAACTTCAAGCACAATTTCATGGAAGGTATCCTACACTGGCAGCACATCATTCATTCTTGACTGTCAGCAAACCTGGATGGGTTGAATTCCTGTTTGAATTAACAATTTCAAGACTTTTGAAAGTGTATTGTGTTTTTTTGGAGTAATTCACTTGATCCGATGCAAAAACTTGGTTAACCTTAACACAATAAGCCATTGTGAAATATTTCCTTAAGCAAAACGGTTGCGAAACAGCTTTATGTTTCATGAGGGGTAAATGGTCTGCCATCTTCTGCCACAAATTAAAAATTGGAACATTTAAATGCATACTTTGACACAGTATTTGTAAAGGACGATCCTCTGTTCAGTCTTGTTTCACATTGATGAAAAAATAAAAAGGGAATAATTGGGAAAATTAGTAACCTAATCAGCATCTCAACACAATACAGCTCTTTTTTTGACACTTGTAATCCAATTCTAAATTTAAACCAGTTTCACTGGTTTACAAAGTGCAACTAAAATCTTTATTTTTTCAAGATTCACCACCAAAAGGTGGTATACAGTTCACCACAGCTGCTCTTTAACATCAAGACCACTAAAAATGACAGTTAAGATGCAGACAAGAGAAACACTTTGGCTTTTGTACTTGCCTTTTTAAAATGCCTAACTTGTGAGGATAATATAAACAACTTCATGACCATAAAATATTATCTTAATTCTTCTTTCTTTACTACTATTGAGTAAATTCTTGGCAAATAGACAGCAAACAAACAAAAAAATAAGGTAAGACTGAAACATAACTGTAGATAGATGGTTTCCAAAATGGTATACATTTCCTCTGTTAGGGTACCAAGGGGATAGGACTTGTACCATCAGGTTGGGGCTTAATATTCCAGTCTCTTTTTTGGAATAAAAACGAATGATCTATCTTGCAATGCAATATGTGAAAAGGGGACAGTGCTACAGTTATTGTGGCTACCACTTAAATGTCATATGTTATTGAAAGAAAAAGCACACAATGCTGAATAGACTAAATTCTGAACTTTTTTTTCCAAATTATTTCGGATTTTACCAACTACTTGATTACACAATATTCAACACTTGATTATTTTTGCATGACATCAAAGTTATAAATGTATATCAATACCCTGCCTGTTGTAGAGTTGTGCTTTTTTTCAAGCTCTAAACTGTAACGTTACCCTCCGTAATATTTCTAAATGAAGAAATGTATGTGGTCTTTACCTGAAAGTGAAAAATGCCAGCATATTCCTGCTTAAAGCACTGTCCATGGGGAACCACTCGGCGCAGAAGATTGTCGTTTAAGGTAAGTGAGGCGATGGCTGCGAGCAGCCAGCAGTCACCTGGAGAATCAGACAGAAATAAAGAAAAAGGCGGTTTTCTTCTGGGCAATAAAAGCAGCAGAAAAAAGCTAAATCAAATTGAGCTTTACCTCCTAGAACTTCAACAAGTTAGCTGATGTTAGTCCACCAATTAAATGTAGCACCATTATGTTTCTGCAAGGAATCCTACTGTTAAAAGTATGTGTCTATACTTACACATACTTCATATGTTTCCCAGCAGCTTCATCAAGCATGGAGACTTAATGGTTGATACAGGTTTTTGTTGCAAAGGCTGCCTTTATTGACAACAATATTTTTTTCCTGTCCTTAGTTAGCATTGATGTCACAAACAGTCTCATGTCATGGTGTGAGAACCTGCTTTTAGCATTGCCACATCTACAGTGATGATTAGAGGGAAGTAGTGTTTACAGTTGCAAAGCAGAAAATGAGGCATTAATTATGGATAAGGCTGAGATGAGACTTCTCAGAAAATGAACTGTTACAAGTGTTGATTATTTATCCCCACAGCACCTGCAGGTTGGAAAGCTTTTATTTTTTTACAGAATACGTTATTCACACGTTATCCATCGCCAACATGCCTTTACATTAGCGCAGGATTCATGGAGTCATCACTGGCAAAGAACAATGAAACATCATTTAGGTTTCTAGATAAGGTTGAAGGTTTGTCATTACTTCATCTTTATAAAACATCTCTTGTGCATTTTTAAAGTATTTTTCTAAGTCTCAACTGAAGTTTTTCCGAAGCTTTTTTTTTTTTAAAGCTTTAACTTTTTATGTTGATGTGGAGGTGACTACATTAAGTTAAGGTAAAACTTAAGTTGGCTATCATGGATGAAGCTCTCGCAACAACTGGCATGTAAAAAAAAGATACACATAGATGCACATTAAAAGATACAGATGACACAGGTACAACCTAGATGTGCTAACTTCACTCTAATAACCCCCTCCATTGAACTGGAAACATCTCAATTCCATCCAATTGTGACAACAGTTCATCGAGCCAGATGTCTATTTGATTTCCTAATTATATATTTGCTGTGTTTCACAATGTGAGGGTTGTGATAGTTTGGGGCATTGTGTGTATTCTTTTAAATATTTGGTTTTTATCTGAGGTCTATGTTTTGTTTTAAAATATATTTTTTGCTATTAAATGCTGTATAAAAAAGTTTGCTTTAAATGGAGCTAAACACATTTTTCTGTTGATTTTCTTGTTTGCTTTTCTTTTCTGAAAAGTTGGTTTTGTATAGAACAGAGTAAAAAGAACTTTTCTTAAATTTGGAAATAATTTTGCCTTAAACGTGGTTTAAAATCAGCAGCACTCTTTTTTCCTCCATGCTAACAACAAATTAGCAGCTATAAATTTAGCTGTCACATTTTGACAGTCAATTTTAAATCTAACTGACTTGAGCATCTTTAAATCTAAACAGTAAACATGAAACTCTGTGGATGGATTACAGTTTACCAAACTGAACAGGGGTCAGGGTCTATATAAAGTTAAGCTGCCCAGAGCTTTCGTAGTGAAGAAAACTGTAATTATCTATTACTAAATCCTCAAGCTCTCCCAGGATTCTGACCGCCCCCGACACAATGCTGTGTGGCTTCTGCACAAACACCTGTGGTCTTTACAGTCCAACAGCTTCATTCTAAAGTCTTTTCTTTTCCCGCCCATAATGAAAAGAATCACAGGAAAACACAGAAACAGATGGGAAGTTCTCCCTTTGAGGCTTACCCAGAGCTCCCTGACAGATGTCTGTGCGAGTAGCTCCATCCACAATGAACTCGGGCCGCTTGCAGAGCTCCTGTGAAGTATGACCAGAAAATAAAGAAATTAACTCTAGCTCTAGGATAATATTTTTCAAACATGCAATGTAGGGCCTCTGCTGTCCCAAAGAGAGTAAAACACTTCTAATATTCCTCAAGGCATAGATTTTATATGCAATAACAAGATCTACTTTTAGTCAGAGTTGCTTATCATACACGATCTGTGTTGATGGTGGTAGAGTTAAAAGTTATTCAGATCTTGTTTAAAACCTGAATAACTGTTTAAGATCTAAAAACTCATCTTGTTTAAATATTCACAGAGAAAATCAGGTGCCAACAAACTTGCGTAGTTCCACGTGAACATGAACTCTATACACACACACATTTACATATACTTTTCATCTGAAGAGGCTGCATGAATGCAGGTAACTGAGGGCGGTGTGAATGTAGCTTCAAAAGAAAAATGGACATATGATGGACAGAATTTTTGTACAAAAAAAAAGCTAGTCTTGTGGATACACAGATAAAGTGAAGCTCAAGATACAAGAGTGTGATGTATCGATTTGGGCCTGGTGAGATACACAACATAAAGAAATAAATGTGGAGGTTTTGAAGCAAAAAAATAAAGACAAATACAGACAAAAGAACTTCGTTGTTTAATGAATTTAGGTAAAACCCCACCCTTAAGTCACTGTAGACCAGGGGTGTCAGAATCCAGGTCTCAGGGCTCGGTGTCCAACATGTCTTCCAACCATCCTGCCATTAAAGCTCCTTATTTGCTTAACACACCTGATCCAGGTAATCAGCAGCAGGTAAGGTAGGATTTCTGGGAAACCAGCAGGAGACTGGCCCTCCAGGCCTGGAGTTTGACACCCTGATGTAGACCATTGTAACCCAGCATTATTAGAATGCTATTTTAGCTGATGTTCAAGATTAAGGTTTAAGACCCCTTCCATTTCTAAAACTGAAGAACTTACTTTTTTCACTTTCACAACAAATTCTTGGCTATTTATTTCTTATAATTCTTAAAGTGATGCACCAATCCAAGTAGCTCCTAGTCTGTGGGCATCCTACTTGGTCCTCAGAGTCTTCTAAAATCTTTAAATCTCCCTTAATATTTTATGTGCCATTGTTATATTACACATAGAATATTCAACAATAGACGTGATTTTTTTTATCTTTATCCATCTATATATAGATTTTATCTATATATTTTTATTTTCTTTTATCCAAATTCATAAGGACCTGAGAAAAAGCAGAAACAAACTTTAGTAAAACAACTTTTCATACCATTACTTTCATATTTTTCTCGTTCTCCTTTTGTTACCATTTTTATAAAGATAAAAACGTCCTTTTCTTTTTTAAAACTTTTTTTTTTATCTTTGTTTTAACACTGGTGGGGATTTCAAAAGAAATGCTGCAACTTCTCCATCCCCCATAATGGCACACAAAAGATCACACACAGTTGAACCTTCAGACACAAACACACCAAAGCTTTTATTCTCATCCGCACACACAGCATAGATTTTGTGACGGAAATGTGAAAATGGCCTGTAAATATTACAGGTTTTTCAATAAATCATGAAGCATGGAATCTTTTGGTGAGTCGGTACCTCAGAATGCATTAGAACGTGCAGCCTGTCACATATGCATGCATGTGCACAATAGGTGGTCTACATGCTCAGATGAAAACTACAAGGGATACTAAGATGCTGTAGTCACGCAGACAATCCCAACTCTAAGAGCTATAAAAATCACGACTCGCCTGCTGGCATTATCAGACTGTCATGGGAAGTGCAGGACCAACATTAATTAGAGCGTGCTTTCTTCCAAGCAGCCATGAATAAGACAGTCGCACTTTGTTGTCTGGTGACATATTCAGCTGCAAAGAAGTGCATTTATAATGGAATAGGGCGAGAATAAGGAAGAGAGAAAGATATACAACGAAGAAAAAGAAGCAAATGAGAATAAAAAGCATGAAGACTAGATGAGGGAGACTGAATTCATCATCTTCTGGATGACGTGAAAAATATAAGAAAAGAGGATTGCACACTACTGATCCTGAAACATTAAGGAGTACAACTAAATCATTACCAAGTCTAGTTGCTTAGCAACAAATGTAATTCAGCTCTATAGGGAAAGATTGTTTTAAGAGTATTAAAAAAATGTTTAAGGGTGGTCCTGCCAGAAACTGCAATAATGTATTTATCTGCTTACTCATCGAAAATCAAAGGATGTCTTCATTTACTTTGTATGCCCACACCTGCTCTGCAGAGGTTTAATCCAAACTGATAGAAAGCTTTCTTATAGCTACAAAGACAGGTGTTTTTCCCCCTTTACTTAGGCCTACTTTCACTCAAATCCATGCAAAAAACTTACAACAATAATGCACAAAATGAGAAACGTTGAAACACAAAAGCTTTTGCTGTTTACCACAGCAAGTAAATCCACATCCACAAAAGGTGCTTACAGCACAGTAAGTAGGTTTTTCTTATACTTTAGATAATTAGAAGCAAATCAGCTCCCTTGGTCAAGTCAAAACCTAAACTTTACTTAAACCATTGAGACAGCTTTGCACAAATACATTTGCTCGCAAGTAAGTTCCATAAGCTATTAACCACGAAATGTTTATTAAATGTTAATTGTTTATTTAAAAGGTCTAACTCTGAGTACAAGACAACCCTTCTAACTTCCTGTTTGAAGCTGTTCTTACTGTAACTGAAGCCAGGTCAGGTGGTGGTTTGTTATGCAAACATGTCAGTTCCTGTTTACTTTAGTAAGTAACAGCCCAAAGTTACACACTTGGCTGTGACCAAACATCTGGTGCCAAAGGCTTTAATCACTGTACATCAATTAAAAGAGTTGTATCAAATGTAAGGGGGCTAGAATGTTGTGAACCTTATCCATTTTATATTTAAAATTAAAATGTGCAAAAAACTTCATATGGCTAGGTGACTCCCAAATCTCAACCCAAGAACTTTTTTTACATCTAGTTTAAGAAAAGTCCCACTCCAAAGCTTTTTTGATCCATTCAACGTTCCCAGTGTTCTTTTAACTTTGATGATGGTATTTTTAGCCAAAATTAAAATAAAATAAAAACTGTGTTTTCTATATTCTGCAAAGGGGCAGGAGTTCAGTAGAAATTCACCTATAAGTTGTGGGTGATACTGTTGGCATGGAGGAAACCTACCCCTTCTTCCATTTCCCCCCTCATCTGTTTACAAGCCCTCACAACTCCAACCTAACAATACCGGTATTCAATTCAATTTTTTTTATTTTAAACACAAATGACAATAAACACAAGAATAAAAAAAACAGATAAAACATGACAGTGTGCTTGAAAAGGAGTAGGTTGAAGAGAAATCTTGTATGATACCACCCCCTATTTTACAACACCTGATGATCTGTGTATTTCTATTTACAGTTTTGTACATAAAAATAATAATAATAATAATAGTACAATCGCATTACATTCTGCGTAGCACCTATGCAGAAGTGACATATTTGTTTTTAATGATCATTTCTTGCCTTGTACAGTTCCATCAGTGACATCTTGTAGGTTTTTTTAAATGCATATAAACTTTTAGTTTATTTTAAACCTTTGTCCAGTCCATTCCATTAATCCACACCACAAATTGAAAGGCAAATTTTCTGTTTTGTAGTGCCAATGCACTGCTTTTTGAAGTTCAGCTGATTTCTTAAATTGTAACTTCCATCTCTGTCCTTGAACATTTGATGTACGTTTATTAGTAGCAAGTTATTTCTGGCTTTATACATGATGAGTGCTGTTTTAAGTTTCACTAGTTCCCATAATTTCAATAAACCCGACTTTAGAAATAGTGCGTTTGTATGTGTCCCATAATCCACACCATGAACTATTTGAATAGCTTTTTTTGTAATTTATATAAACACTGTAGATTCGTTTTTTTAAAGGTATTTCCCCAAACTTCTATACTGTATTGTAAATGTGGTAGTATTATCAATGAATATATTAGTAGACGTGCTTTGTCAGTGAGTGTGACGTGTTTTTCCCAACACTGCTATGCTTTTAGCAAGTTTAGCTCTGACTTGCCTTATTTGTGACTTCCATCTTATTTTGTCATCCATAATTACTACAAGGAACTCAATTTCAGTCACTCTTTCCAAAACATTATTATCAATAACAATTTTTATTTCTAAATCTACAGGAATATGGCAATTTCCAAAAAACATGAATTTAGTGAGTTTATTTTTGTCAAACCAATAGCCGCGTTTACATGGGGAAAAGTAATCGGAAAGAACGCCTGATCGGAAAGAAAATGTGTCATGTAAACGCACCGTTCGGAATAGTCTGCCCCGGTCAGACTCGTTCGGATCAAAATTTCTTTCCGATCGAGATAGGTGGGTTATACCGATCCTTTATCCGATCGTTGGTCATGTAAACGGTCATTCCGATCGTGTGTCCCTTCTGCTCTGGTTTTACGTCACGCATAGATGGTGTTTCGTTCCAGAGAAAGCTTTGGAGCTCAAACAGGACCGACCAGCTGCTTTGCGGAAGCGCCGCTCCGCTTTGCCCCTGTGGCTCTCCGCCTCTCTTAACCCCTCACGAGGGGGGTGCCCGGGAGGAGCGGGACCCTGCGCGGTCCAGGCTCGTGTGCCGGTGGGCCGAACCAACTGTGTCTCTGAGCAAAGCAGCTGTATTAACTTTGTGAGGGGAGAATGCTTTTTAGGTTTTGTTGTTTGTGTGACTGCGATCCGTCCCGCCGCTCTCGGTTAGCTGCTGTCAGCAGAACTGTGCGTCTCTGAGCAGAGGTCGGACTTCCGGCTCACACAGCGGCGGGCGAACTTTTCAAAGCAGAATGTCGCTCAGTCTTTAGAACCTAAAATTCCCACATATTTACGTGCAGCCAAGAAGATGCAGATTGCTGTGTTTCCCGCATGAGTTTATCAAACAAGGCTAATGTTGTTAGCCTCTCCTGGGAGCTCAGTTTTTCCACAAAAAAAGCACCAACCACACGGATTAAATATAAAATAATGAACGAAAAGGCGCTTCATAATATTCCTAACATTCATAAAAGCCCGTTTGGAAGATCGCCTCGTATATTACTGAGCTGCTGCATAAATGTACAGCGAAGGTTTGTTTACTGTGGGACTCTTGTTCCGGTTTTTTTCAGCACTACTGCGCATGCCCAAAGGAATTATTCCGACCGAAAGTGTGAGCCATGGGAACGTTTGTTCTAATCGGAAAAAGGTTTTCTGGGCCCATGTGCACGGGTGAATTGTAACCCGACCATTGATCCGATCGAGATATTTTGCCCATGTAAACGCGGCTATTGTTTTAGTTTCCCTAATTCTGTGTTGACTATTTTTACTACTTCACTGAGATTCTCCCCTGTACATACTGTACTTGTGTCTTCGGCATATAAAAAGTATTTGAGTGTATTTGACACCATGTGCATGTCATTAATGTAAAGGATGAACAGCGTTGGGCCTAATATTAACCTTGTGGTACTCCACAACTTAAATCTAGCAGGAATGATTTATCATCTTCCAGTTGAACAAACTGTTGCCGGTTTTCAATGCAACTTTTTAATCAATCTAATGCCAGTCCTCATATTCCATATTTTTCCAGTTTCTTTACTAAAATGTTATGATTGATAATGTCAAAAGCCTTTTTGCAGATGGATGAACACTCCTACTGTGAACTCTTTGTTATCGGTCCCATTTATAATTTGTTCAATTAATTGCATAATCGCCATGGTTGTTGATCTATTTTTTCTGAAACCATATTGGTCGTCGGACATTAGTTTATGTTTTTCAACAAAATGTTGCAGTCTGTGAGGAATACTTTTTAAGTAATTTTGAGAATTAGCAGAGTATAGACAGTGGTCAGTAATTTGTTAGTTGATGTTTGTCCCCTGATTTGTGTAGTGAAATTACTTTGGCTATTTTCATTTTTGGTGGACATGTTCCTGTTTGAAAGGATAAATTGCCAATGTAGGTAGGGTTTTGCAGATGGACGATACCATCGTCCATCGTGATGGGTGACTGGCATCACGATGGAGAGACACCATCGTGATGCCACGCCCCCGCCACGCTGCGAGTCTACACCATTAGCCGTGGTTACATGAACAAAATATCTTGATCGGCTCATTGGTGGGATTAGAATCCAACTGTGTACATGGGCCCAGAAAAACGTTTTCAGATTATTAAAAAACGTTGCCATGGGTCACACTTTCGGTACAGTTTATTTCGTCGGCTAACTTTGGCCCCATCTTAAAGTATTCATTGAACTCCTTAGTCATATCTTGAATTATGTTACATATCTCATTTTTACCAACTAAAGGCAGGGCTCCAGACTGCGACCAAATGGTCGCATTTTGCGACCAAAACTAGAGAGTGTGCGAGAGTGTGAATTTTACATCCAGTCGCACATGTGCTACCAGTAAATTTGCCTCCCCCACTCTCCATATTTTTTATACATTAAAGGTGGAAGGGGCACGTCAATGAGCAATGAAATAAGCAATGAAATAATCAATGAGACGCGAGCGCACACGCACGCAGACAGACACACACTCGCACACATACTCATGAAACGCGAGTTTAATCAGTTCAGTCAGTTCAGTACCAAATTTCAAGCTGATGTTGGCAGGTGATGTTGGAGCAAAAACAAAAATATATGTCTCACACCAGGTGATCTGCGCAGTGTTGCGTCCACCTGGGTGATCTCAAACACGCTTTTTGTGCATCTTGGCTGCACTTATTTGGTGTCACCAAGATTAATTTCCATCCGTTTTGTTTACTATTTGTACTGTCATGACAGCGATGGTGCTGTCAGTTTACCTGTTGTTGCATCTTCAAAAGTACAGAATAAAATGTGACACTGAATTTGAAACAGCACATTGTAATTTCTGCCATCTATTATTAAAGTATTTATTAGAAATACAGTGGAAATTAGTATATTTGGTTAGCATGTTGATTTACGGTATGCGCCCCTAAATTTTCTGGCTGTGCCCCTAAAATTTTCAGTTGGGGGCCACAATGCTCCTAGTGAAAAAAGTTAGTCTGGAGCCCTGAAAGGTTCTGGATAATTTGTTTTCTTTTTGTGTTTTCAAATGACACTGTTCAATACTTTCCAAATGTCTTTAGTATTTGATTTATTTTTTTCTTATATTTTTGTGAAATTGTCTTTTTTTGCATGTTCTCATAATACTGGTTAATTTGTTTTTATATTTTTTGTATTGCTGCTCCAATTCAACAATTCTACTTTTTAAGAAATGTTTGAATTAATTGTTCTTTCTTTTGCATGCGTTTCTCAGTCCAGCTGTGTTTATTATTATATTGTTTTCTATGACAGGATTTTGTGTCCGTTTTTGTCGTATATTGTTGTAAATCCCTGTATACATTTTTCATAGGCTGAGTTGACATAGCTGCTTTCATACAGGGTTTTTCAAGTTTGTGCTTGTAGTTCTGATTTGAATGCCTTTAATGATTCCTCTGTTAGCTTTCCTTTGTAAACTGCTTGCCGTTTTTCTTTTATTTCTCTATAAACACATTCATAATTTGCAAATACCAAAAGGTGGTCGCTGATGTCAGTCATCAGCAAACCACTTTTTAATTCTGTTTTCAAGGCAGTTTGTGAATATATGGTCTATCAACGTGGCACTATTTGTTGTTATTCTGCTTGGTTTTGTTGATTAATGGATATAGCCTTAAACTGTACATTGTATGCGTAAAATCTTCTGCCCCTTTTTTTGGTTCAACAAATCTGTTAAAATCGCCACAAAGAAATATTAACTTTTTGGAGATATTAGCAAACATGCTTTAAATAGCACTTGTGAAAGTTTCAATTTTTGATGTATGATGATAGACGCAACTGACAATGACGTTACTCCGTTTCTCCATACTAAACTCAACAGATATATATTCCATGACATCATCAATACAGCCAGACATTGTTTCCACAACTTTATGTTTAAGACTGTTGGGTATGTAAAGAGCCCCCCCATGCCTTGCTTATTTTTCCTGTTCACAAAGTGAAAGTCATAGCACTCAAGCTGGAAGTGTGAGCCCTTTTCTGCCTTTAGCCAGATCTCTGATATTGAAATTATTTTGAAAGGTTTGTTGAATTGGTCTTCAATAGCTTGGTGATTTGCATATAAACTTCTACTGTTAAAATATATGACAGAGAGTTTGGGATTTGGATTTCTATTGTATTCTTCCTCTGTAAAATAACTAGTTGTTATTCACAAAGTTAAAGAAATTGATGTCTGGCTACATCCATCATTGTTTATTTTTTCCTTCTTGGTAAGGATGTGCGCAGCGGACTACAGTATTGTTGTTTTCTATTAAAATTCGTCCAGGCCTTGAATTTCTTTGATTGCAATGACTTTTGCCTGCTCAGGTGGGCCGTTTGATTGAATGAAAACTTTTTTGTTGTCCACATCGATTGTATTTTGGTTTTTCTTTTCTGAGAAAACGTGCTTTCCATGCTATGTCAGTATTTTTATTGGCAAGATCAAGATGTTCATTCAGGTAGATATTTGTCCCTTTTAGTTTTCTTCCTTGCTTTGGGGGAGCATTTCTATGTTTTCTATTCAAAAATCTCATTATTATAGCCAAGGGGTTTATTTTTCCTTTTCTTTGGGAGAGGATGGCAAGCTTCAATGTCATTTCTGTTGACAGCAATGCCAGTTTTGTTCAGGAAAGCCACGACTTGTTCAACTGATTCTAGCTCTGTCTGTCTTTCTGTTTCTACACCATCGTCTGCTGGTTTAACTGCTCTAGCAAATAAATAAATAAATAAATAGATAGATAAATAAAAGGTACAAAAAATGGTGAGCAAAATTAAAGCCTTCAAGCCAGTTTTGAGCCAGATACCAGCCCAGACAAGGAAATCATTGCAATGTATGAAAGTGAGAAACAGCCCCTTCTGGGAAGAGTCTATGCTGCCAGCTCTGCCCCCAGGTTAAGATGCCCACTTTATCAGTGGAGCTCGTGGTGATCGGCTAAACCCTTTCATTTAATATGCACATCCATCTTTGCAAAAGTTTGGATGTCATTTGTTTTTGTCAGCAAAATGCAGACATGCTCCCAAAGATGGCTTTAGGCTTATGTTATGAAATGGCAGCCACTCACAAGGAATGAAAGCAGGTGCCTCAGAGATCGAGTCGTCTTATACCTGGGTAGGAAAATGAGCTTGCGAAAATAACTAATATGTTATAAAAATGCTTTCTTTAGTGTGCCAAAGGTAATATATTATTATAAATGTGTATATAGTTTACTCTGAAAGGCTTAACATAACCCAAAATACCACTTTCATCAGAGTGGGTCTTTAAACAAGAGAAATCCAAAGGATTTATTGAGACTAACAGGATCAAAGTTTTTTTCTGCGGCTTGACTTAAGTATCAATAACAGTGAGAGGAGCTGCTCTCATAGAAAATTGTAAATGTATGAGTTTTTCCAAGTTCACTGCGCTTTTCTCACCGTGGGTCTCATCCAACGGACGCCATAGGTCTTGGATGACCTTGGACCAAGCTCATTGAATCCCAGAGATGATGCAGCACATGGGAACAGGTTGTCCTCAAAAAGCTTCCCACTGCATAGACACTGGGCTTTCAGGGATTCATAATCCTGTCCCAGGAATTTGACCGCATTGTGGTTCTGTCCCAGACCGTCTTCGCGATCCCACCGGCTCCTCAGCTTGGCAGCCATCCCAGAGGCATAGATGCTTGGCTCCATTTCTGTGATCTTGCACAACAAGAGCTTTAAAAACTATTTCCAGCAAAACTTGATCAAATTAAGGATGTTTCCCTGCAAAGAAAGGCGTCGTCATCAAAAAAAAAAAAAAGTAGATAAAGATAAGTGATGATTTTTTCCAAGATCCCCAAATTAAAGGTTGTTAGGTTTCTTTAGTCCAGCAGATGGAAAATCCTGGAAGAAAAAGATAAAAAAAAAAAAAAAAAAATCACAAAGTGAGCAAATGTGCAGAAATACAAATCCAAGATGAGTTCTTTGTCTATGTTTGCATCCCAGTCAAATGTAACTGTCCTTTAATATTTGTATGTGCTTTTCCAGATGCTCAAAGCATTTACATTACATTACATTTACGTCCATTATTCATTCACTCTTCATCACACTTGGTGATGGTGGGCTGCTTATGTGGCCGCGGCTGCCCTGGCGGCAGGGGGGCTGCCGGTGCGCGCCTACGGCCCCTACAACCCCTACGGCCATCACAGAGTGATTCATGCTTGTTTGGTGCGCTGGTGGGCCAGGCTGGGGGCGGTTGGCTGGGGACGTTTGGGGGGAGGATCGAGTCGCCGACCCTTTGATCATTGGCCAACCTGCTCAACCGCCTGAGCCACCGTCGCCCCAGCCATTACAGCTACCATTCCAGGTTTAAAGTCAACTGAACCCTCCTGTGTTCTTTTCAGGCACATGCATGCATTCTTAGGTTGAATGTCAGTTTCTTCTGTGCTCCTGAAACAGTGTGACTAAAATGTTACAAAAAAAAATTGTAGACAATGCTTAAGCGGGTTTCTTTCGTGACAATTCTGAATTGCGTGCAGTGGATGGGTTGCACACATGGCTGACAGATTTTGCGTTTTAGAATAAATCAAAATGCCCAATGAAGGCAGCATGTCTGCAGGAACAAGCAAAAGCTTTCCGACTCTTTAATTAGGCAAAGCTGAGGAGGCCCAAGTGTAAACTGTCACATATTACCAAATCTTTTGATAGAACCAGAGCCACAAAGAGAGTTCACCTCAAATCATCAGTTTTTGCAGTTTTCACCTCCGATTTTATTTTTTTTAATTTGATTTCCGATTTTTCCCAGATTTTCCCCCCCCTCCATCCTACTTAAGGAAAGCAATAAGTACAAACGGCAGACAACTTAAAGCAAATATTGCTTTTATTTACTCAAACCCAAGACAAATGTAACCCCCATTTCTGGGATGAATCATAAATAAATGAACACTCTCTTGGAATCAAAGGGAAGTATAAGATTTGTCTTCATCTCACTCCCTTTTGGACTTGTGTTTATATAATTTTTCTCTTGTTTTTGTCCTATTTTGTTATTCTACACTTGTTTTCACTCTTCCAAAATAAAAAGGTTACTTACTTAAAATCCCAGCTTTGTTTTAAGTCACACTTTGTATTGTAGACTAAAAGGAGACAAACATTCACCTTGAGAGTAGCAGCATTTTCTAAAGCACATGTGTCAAACTCAAGGCCCGGGGGCCAAATGCTGCCAACCATGTCATTTCATGTGGCCTGTGAAAGCATAAAAGTTTTAAATTTCTAAAAATGTTTCTTTAATTGATTACATATTATTTATGTGTAGCTCCTGTTGTAATTATTCAATGTTTGCAGGTCTTATGTGTGTATGCAGACAAATTGTTGTCTTCAAACTATCATTTGGATGCAAGGCTGTGTGCAGCCTTTTTTTGCTAAATGTTACACATATAATACATGTTCTTTCTAGTGCAGTTCTATGTTATTTTTCTTTATTAAGTCTGATCCTTCATTAATGGAGTTATGTGGGTTTTAATAAGCAGAGACAATCTAAAAGGATTTATGTAGAGTAACAAGAAAACATGTTTTCTATGCAACTGTAATTGACACTTTAAAAAGTTATAATAGATAAGTAATGAGTTTTTTAACATTAAGGAATAGTTACATGTATTTTTCATTACATTTAGTTACATGTAGAAATTGCTATATTGGCCCTTTGAGGACAAACACTATGCTGATGTGGCCCTCAGTGAAAATGAGTTTGACACCCGTTTTCTAATGGATTAACAATACAGCTCATATCTGGGGTCTAAGGTTTTAAAGTAATAAACCCCGTCTTCCCCACAAAGAAGATGATGAAGCAGCAGGAGTCGCGGTCACCGTATTCCCCCTGTTTCACTCTTACCCTTTCTGCTCGAGCCCCCCAGCGGCTGTTAGAAAAAATGCATTAAAAAATGTTTAAGTAAAAAATGCATAAATTAGCAGCATCATTGAATAAGCCGCAGGGTTGAAAGTATGTGAAAAAAGTAGCATCTTATAATCCGGAAATTATGGTACACACATCTAGGCCACCAATTGACCTGAGCACAGGCTCATGTTTAACAACAGGAAGCCACACATGCACAGGGAGAACATCCAAACTCCACAGATAGCTTTCAGCTGGGACTTGAACCAGGGCCTTCTCACTACCCCACCATGGAGCCCACTTGTAACTTTGGGTTACAAGTGGAACCAGAAAAGTTCTCTCTGAGCTAGACTTTTAAGTCACTTTCAATGAGGAAAAGCAGTTAGCAAACAAAGACTGAAGACTTCACTGCATACAGCAACAGACGATGGCATGTTCTACTAAAGCCCCGTCATGCATTCATTTAATCTTGGCTGTGCGTTATCAGGTTGAACTATACCAAACAGGATTTCTGTCTGACTGCAATGAAAATTTGATGTCACATGAGAAACAAACACAGATGCTCCTGCTCAGTGCAGAGGAAGAAACTCATGAGAATAGACACGCAGAACAACAAACTCAGATAGGCAAGGGAAGCAATGGAGCAGCTGGAGTCCACAGTAAAGAGGGAAGTGTATCAGGAGCAAATGCTCAAAAAAAAAAATCTGTGTGTGAAAGTCTAACCAGTGGTATCTTGAAAACCAATAACCCTAGAATGACAGCAATACAATGGCTTTACAAGAGAAGGTAAAACATGCAGACCTTGTATGTTTTTAAAACACAAAATTACCTACACATGGACCAAATATAACTTTTCTGTCGACTTGTTAGCAGAGGAACATTTAAGTTATTCGACCTGAAGTAAACTTTTTATTTTACAAATTAAAAACTTAAACAGTACAAAAATATATTTGAAAAACACTCATTTAGATGTGAACCCCCAAGGTCATCATGTCATGAGCTTGGGTGGCAGCACAGCTTTTATAAAGCTTGTTAAATTGACAATGATGCTCAGCCACGGCTGACTGAAAAAGGAAACGCTTCATTTCCTGTCAGAATTCAAACTGCAAAAGTAGCAAAAGGGAAGAGACCTGAAAACTGTGCATGCCGTTTTTGCAGGGTTGAAGCCACAGCAGTCACAAGGGTCTCACTGAGAAAGGATCAAGAAACAAGAAAAAAGGATCTTTACAGGTTTTACCATTGAGGATGCAACTTCTGATGTCCAAAGCTTTCACTGCCAGATACTCAATAAAATAAAATAAAACACTTTAGAAAGTATGTCAGAATTTCAGGTTAAAGATTTAAGTACCATTCCAATCATATTATGAGATATTCTCAGACCATTCCCAGTAGACTTAATTATGATCATGCCGTTTTTAATTTAACATTAAAAACCTGTGTCGTTTTCTAGGAACATAGTTTCTACAGAGCGGCAGGAGTTCATTAGAAATTCACCTCCGAGTTGTTGACAAGTGTATTTTCTATGCTTTTACAAACAGGGCTTCAGACTGCGACCAAATGATCGCATTTTGTGACCAAAACTGATACTGAATTTTACATCCAGTCGCACATTTGCTACCAGTAAATTTGCCTCCCCCACCCTCCGTATTTTTTTATACATGAAGCGTGGAAGGGGCACATCAATGAGCAATGAAATGAGCAATGAAATAATCAATAGCCGCGGTTACATGGGCAAAATATCTTGATCGGATCAATGATCGCGTTAAAATTCACCCGTGCACATGGGCCCAGAAAACCTTTTTCCGATTAGAACAAACGTTTCCATGGGTCACACTTTCGGTCGGAATAAATCATTTGGGCATGTGCAGTACTGTTGAAAAACCCGGAAGGGAAATGTGTTCCGTTGCAAACAAACCTTTGCTGTCACATTCGTTTATGCAGTAGCTCGGTAATATACGAGACGATCTTCCAAACTTGCTTTTATTAATGTTATGAATATTATGAAGCACCTGTTCGCTCATCGTTTTATATTTAATCCGTGTGGTCAGTGCTTTTTTGTGGAAGAACGGAGCTGGAAGCCAGGGTTAGGAGAGGCTAAAAACACGGGCCAACAACATTAGCCTTGATGGACACAAAATCCAGGACCGTGCGGGAAAAGCTGCAATCTGCATCTTGGCTGCACGTAAATGTGTGGGAATAACATCAGTCTTTATTTTGTCGGGAGACAGCTGGAAACACAAATCCACGTGATTGTTTGAACAGTTTCTAAGGACTGAGCGGCATTTCTGCTTTGAAGCTCACACACCGACCCAAATGTGTGAGCTGACGGGCCGAGCTCTGCTCGGTTCTCCTAAGTCCTGCAGCCGCTAACCCAGAGCTGCGGGACGGCTCGCAGTCCAAATTCTCACACATAACAACACAACAAAACGCACACATAACAAAGCACCCCCCCTCAAACACATTAAATCCGGCTGCTCTGCTCAGAGAGGTTCACTCGGTCTACTGGCACCGGAGCCCGAACGCAGAGCTCGGGTGCCGGGTCTAGACCTCAGTGGGCACGAAGCGCTCCTCCCCGGCAGCCCCCTCGTGAGGGGTGAAAGAGAGGCGAAGAACCAGCAGGGCGAGAGCGGGGCGAGAGCGGAGCGGCGCGTTTCACGGGGCCTCTGCAGAGCAGCTGATCGGTCCTGTATGAGCTCCAAAGCTTTCTCTCAGCGAAACACCATCTATGCGTGACGTAAACCAGAGCAGAGGTGACACACGTTCGGAATGAACTGTTTACATGTACCACGATCGGATAAAGGATCGGTGTAACCCACCTAACTCGATCGGAAAGAAAGTTTGATCCGAACGAGTCTGATCGGGGCAGAGTATTCCGAACGGCGTGTTTACATGACACATTTTCTTTCCAATCAGGCGTTCTTTCCGATTACTTTTGCCCATGTAAACGCGGCTATTGAGACGCGAGCGCACGCAGACCGACACACACACTTGCGCACATACACTTGAAACGCGAGCACACACTCGCGTTTCATTGAGTGATGCCTGTCTGTGAGGCGGCCAATGCGTGTGAGAAAAATAGGCAAAGCCGTTGTAAGTGGCTAAAATGCGTGGAGGGGGAGGGGCCTAGAGATAATCGAGCGCGCGTGAACATCTGTGGGAAGGAAACGGAGACAAATATCCTCACAACCTGATATGTGCGTGTGAGCTATGAGCAAGTGAACTATTGATTCGTTCTTCCGACCTCCTAGTGTACCAGTGCCAGAGTCTACAGCAGGGGTCTCAAACTCGCGCCCCGCTGGCTATTTGCAGCCCCCAGGATGATATTTTGCGGCCCCCGCTTTAATATGAAAGTTTAATGTCAATGCGTCCCGCCAGTTTGTATGAATGACACATTTTCCTTGTCGTGCGCGGAACTGACCAACCAACCAATTACAGAGGGGTATATGACTCTTGGGGCGGGACATTGACCGGGCTTGAAAGCAGGAGAACATGCTGTTACGGCAGCACACCGCTCCCGCAGGAGTCGGGTCCGCTGAGGAGAATGAATGTCTCACATCTACATGCGTGACGGCTTTAACATTAAACACATGCGAGAAACAACACGATTTGGGGGGGGGGGTGAAGGCGAAGCTGCAGCAAGACTGAAGGAGAACAGGAACATTAACATTCAATTTAGTTTCAATATGCCTCTCCCCCTTAGTGTGATCTGTGTTATTATTTCTTTTATATTTATTTGAATGTTTTGTAATGTATGTAGCCTTTTTTAATCAATTGGTATTTTAAATTATTTTAATTGATCACTGAACTGCAAAAACCGTCAGGACACATGTCCCATAATGCATTGTTTTGTAGTCTTCAGGGCAGCTTGCAATCAGTTCAGTACTAAATTTCCAGCTGCGTTCGATCAGATTGGGGCCTTGCTCCCGCCCCTTTCTGGTGACATTTTTGTGATGATTGACAGGTGATGCTGGAGCAAAAACAAAAATATATGTCTCACACCAGGTGATCTGCGCAGGGTTGCGTCCACCTGGATGATCTCAAACACGCTTATTGTACATTATGGTGCTGTCAGTTTACCTTGTTGTTGCATCTTCAAAAGTACAGAATAAAATGTGACACTGAATTTGAAACAGCGCATTGTAATTTCTGCCATCTATTATTAAAGTATTTATTAGTAATACAGTGGAAATTAGTATATTTGGTTAGCATGTTGATATATGGTATGCGCCCCTAAATTTTCTGGTTGTGCCCCTAAAATTTTCAGTTGGGGGCCACAATGCTCCTAGTGAAAAAAGTTAGTCTGGAGCCCTGACAAACTGGATTTTTTTTCGCCTGCTCCTGATTCACAACAATTTGAATAATGCTATTTTATTCATATAAATGTTTATGCCTAATTTTCTTTATATAGGTCCTCCATCATGAGGAAAATCCCACAGGAACATGTCATCAGGGTTGGTCTTTCAAGTTTAAGCTTTGATGAGTCCTTATCAAAAGCAGTCCCATGCACACCTCCACATGGATTGTAAAGTGATCTATGGACAGTGGTGGGAAAACCAAACTAGGAGGAATTTCTCCAGTCCTGCAGAAAATTAGTGCATGCAAGATGAAGTTGACTCAGCTCGAAAGATTCTGTCAATGAGCCAAAACTGTAAAAAGATATGAGATTGGGGAGTGCAGAAAAGAAGAACACACTGGAACCGAAACAACCGCAGGAGGCCGGAGGGAGAATGGATTCAGTTAAAATGAGCCATTTTGACCTCTCTGCGCATGTGTGAGCCTACACTTTGATAGTGTTGTCCTCTAAAGCAGTGGTCCCCAACCCGGTCAGTGGGCCACAGATAGAACAAAAAAATGCCTACACCAACTCCGATTATTTCTGTTCTGTTTATTTTCTGATACTAAAGGAGGTCTTATTTCTGAAAACTACCGGATTCTGTTCACCACATGAGTCTGTCTTGACGAGTCATGTGACTTTAAGCAGCTGCTCAGACAGTAGTTCAACACTTAAAAGTGAACAAAAATCAAACAATAAAATGGATTTGGAACGTTTCTTCGGGGAGAAAAGAGTCAGTGTTGCCAGATAGAGTCACAGTTTTCCAGCCCAAAAGTCATCTGAAAACCACCAGACCAAGCAAAAAACCACCCATCTGGGGGGGGCACGCCCACACGCCAACCCCACACACACATATCTATGTGTGTATAATTACATAAGTAAAATACATAGAAAAGCAGTTTCGCTTAGATAACACAATTTAGAATCAAAATAAATTAGATCAAGGCAAAGGAATTAGACATTCTGGAGAAAAAGAAGAATTTTGTTGATTTTTTTCTCCTACTGGACTGATTTAGCACCCAATCCAGTGATTTTTCAAATATAAAGTTTGTTCCACTTTCGGCTTTTCCCATCAGGGGTCGCCACAGCGAACGAGTCGCATGGTAAACTTGGCAGTGTTTTACGCCGGATGCCCTTCCTGACGCAACCCTCTCAAAGCAACCGGGCTTGGGACCGGCACAGGAGAAGGAAACAGGGAGCAGCTCGGATTTTAACCTGGGTTTTGCGGAGGGAAGGCACCGCAAACCAGCACGAGCTAAACCGGCTCCCTGATTTTTCAAATATAAAGATATCTCAAAATAAAAGATTTTAATAATAAAATGAGTACAGTATTGAACATTTCTTCAGCGGAGCGGCCTTCCATTCATTTTCTTAACCTGCTCCATCCCAGCTATAACCTGCGTCCGGCTCTTTCATCCTTGTGCTGCGCTTGCGCTGGGGCGCCCCGACTATCGTGTCAACCTGCTGCTATGATGACCTTATTTTGCGCTCTCTGCGTAGAATACACTGGAGGAGCGCGGGGGAAAACAACTCTCAGCAGCAGAGGATGTAAACAGGAGAACAGGTAAAGAGGAAAAGCAGGTAGAGAGGCGGGGGAGGGGCTTTGGCTTCAAACTGTCAGAGATGGAATCACGGGCGTCAGATTCAGACGCAGCTTTCACTGCAGGAGTTGAAGCAGAGACTCTGTGTGATGATTTTATGAACTCAGACATGGAAACATGATTACCAAGTAGAACTCTTCAAAATAATAAACCCGATCTCTCCACATTCTCTGTGTCTACCATGGAATGATATAGACAGACACAGCTCCATGTAGCGATCAGACGATTACTTTAGCTGGTAGCTCCTCCCACACGTGACCACGGTATCAAGCTTTAAAGAGCACAATTTCTAAGAAGCGGGGCGGGGCAGGGCGGGACGGGGCGGCACACCCCCAACAACAGGTTATGTGACAGATCCCTCCGCATTAAGCGTTTCTGCCTGGTGCGTTCACGGGAGCTTCAGTACAAAGGACTCTAACAGCCACACCAGGGCTCGACATAGCCATTTGTCCGCTGGCCCGGTGTGGGTACCGAATGTTCTCGGGTTGCCGGATGTTCTCGGGGTCCTTCGGGGTCCTTCCAATGAGTTATATCACTAGAGGAGTCATCACGTGGTTCCTCATTGGAGGAGAGCACCGCCATCTTGGTGAGGTCAAGTTTTGAAGACCAAACCACTTTTTATAACATTTAATAAAGAACTCTGTTTTTACTTTCAATCACTTCATTATATGAAAAAGAAGAATGGCTTGAAATTGCTTAGTTTTGTTCAGAAATACAAACTTCACGAGTACCCCTAACTTAACTAGTATTAGACTATTTAGATTTTTTCTATGTTCCTTTATTTTATTTTACCTATGTTTTTATTTATTTGTGTGTTATGTTCATTGTTTCTCTTTTCCCCTCTATTCTTTATTTTCTATCTTAATATGTTATGTTTGGCAATGGTGACTGATCTTCGAGGCAATATTGATTACATTGTTATTGTTCGTTGTTAACGTTAATGTCATTGTTAATGTATGATACCGCAATTGTCAATAAAGTTTAAAAAAAAACTTAGCGACGTTAACTCATTGGTCGTGGCAACTTACAGCCAATCAAATCGTGTGACGTCATCATTGGTCGAAGGACCCCGAAGGACCCCGAGAACATCCGGCAACCCGAGAACATTCGGTACCCACACCGGTCCTGTTTTTCGAGCAGTACGGACCACAAGACTTTATTTTTCACTTGTCCGCTCGGGCCACTAAAATATCTAACGGTTTAATATATTTTCACCTTTTTCAATAAAGTATATTTTGCGAAAACGTGTAGATTTACCTCGTCTTCATAATTTACTTTTTCTGGTAGTCCTGTGTTCAGACTTCAAGGGTTTCTATGGGAAACCTTTTATCACTTCTCCTTCTCTCCCGCCTGCTGCGCTCGGCTTTCACTGCCGAGCACCACGCGGCACGCGCTCCTACTTTTTTTTTTTTAAAACTTTATTGAATGTAACAATTCAATATAAAACAATGTTAAACAGCAACAATGAAGGCACAAGCCAGTGGGTTATTATTACATTTGATTATAAATCCGACACGGTCACTGAAGAGAGACTGAAGCATGTCAGAGATGTGGAAGACATGGCAGGAATAGATAGGAATATGTTAGATGGAGTAATGGGTGGAATTAGTAGTATGGACAGCAAGATATTTAATGAATGCATTGAAGATGAAACTGTATGCACTAAGCTTTAAGCTGAATGTAAAGAATCAAAGGCAACTCCAAATACCTGAATCTCAGACTCTAATGCAGTATGTCAAACTACTTAATTTTGTTTTTCTTTACAACACTGTAAGCAGTAAGTATTTCTAGTTAGCTGAATGATCTCAGTTAGACCTGCACGATATGAGGAAAACTCGCGATATGCAATGTCAGAGATTAAAATTGCGATAACGATATAATTTGTATATAAACAAACGGCTACCCCACTTTGGTGGGACACAGCCTGGGTATATAGATAGATAGAGCAGCAAAATAACCAAATAACCATTCCCATTTCATTGCAACAGTTTAAAAATTATACTCCAAATGATCCTCATTGACATAGGTGACAAACATCTAACATAATAGGGCTCCATCTGATTGGTCAACAATGTGAAGACGTCCATCCAATTGGTCAAATGCATAAAGGGATTTATTTGATCCTTTAAATGGTTCAAGCTGCCATTAGATTGCTATAACACATTTAAGGTTTATGATTTATTGCGATATTTGCCGTCTTTTGCGATATGCATATTGCAGAGCTGGATTTTGTGATAACGATAAATTTGCGGTATATTGTGCAGGCCTAATCTCAGTAATTTATTTTTATTTAATTTTTCAATTATTTAATGTAATTACGTAACTAAAGTAACTAAAAAGTAAATGTAACTTTGCAACGGTAACAAAAAGCAGAACCTCAAGGCAGTCAGAGCAGAAAAGTAAATAAAACTTCTTAACTATTGATTACGAATAAATGTGAAATAGCAGTGATTAGAAGCAGCATGAAAACTTCTGAACTAGTGTTACCTACTACACTGCAGTGCTCTCTTCAGAAAATCTGAAACAGACTAGAGCAGATTTAAGTTTGATATTCTCTATTTTCAGTCATTGAAAAGTGTATAAATAAGTGCTAGATGTCACCAGAATGCACCAAATTGCACCATATTAACATTTTCCGGGGGGGCATGCCCCCGGACCCCCCTAAAGTTGCAAGCACCCGCGGAACGGCGGGTCCCGCTGTGCACGGTGTCGGGCCAGTAACTTTCAAAAACTACTGGCCCTGTGGGCCAGTGCAAATTTCTGGGCTATGTCAACCCCTGCACACAGCCTAACCTAGTCCACTATTAAATATTCATGAAGGGGAAAAAAACAGCCAAATCGACCCTAAAACTGCCCAATCTGGCAACACTGGTGAAGAAACTGAAGAGGAGCCTTCGACTTCAAATAAACAAAGCTGCTATTTACAGATAATTCCACGTTTTCCTCCAAATACAGACTAGAAGGTTGTTCCAACGTACCAGAAGCTGCTCGCTCTGCCTAAAATGCTGCGACTGACTTGAATGTTTCACACACGCAAATAAAGTTGCAGACACAGTGGATTCACAATTACATTATATTCAGAAAATACCAGTTTTACGATTAAGGGCGACAGTGGCTCACGTGGTTGAGCGGGTCATCCAATGATCGAAGGGTTAGCGGTTCGATTCCCACTCCCACCAGGCAAATGTCGTGTCCTTGGGCAAGACACTTCACCCTCCTTGCCTCCAGTGTGGCCTCCACTGGTGTGTGAATGTGTATGAATGATCCCGGTGATGGTCAGGCGCGAAATGGCAGCCACGCCTCTGTCAGTCTGCCCCAGGGCAGCTGTGGCTACATCTGTAGCTCACCATCACCAAGTATGAATGAGGAGTGAATGAATAATGGACACAATGTAAGCGCTTTGAGCGTCTGGAAAAGCGCAGAAAAATCCAATCCATTATTATTATTGTGTCATTTTATTTTGCTTTATTTGTCAATTACACCTTAAAAGTCGGACTAAAGTTAACATCCATTTGATAGCATCCACTTTGATGTTAAAGGGAATATCTTCATCACAAAGTTTAAGTTTAAACCAATCACAAACATTTTACCGCGAATATAGATTCAATCAAATAAAATTGCTGATTTGTAGAAACTTGTAAAAAGGATGTTTATGAATTTTCCTTCATCAAAGTTTAAGTAGGCAGGAATCTGTTAAGAAACGTAAGAAAATGCTCCTCTATGTTTAAAAAAAATACACAATGAATCAGGATATATGTAAAAACAAAATGGGATAAATCCATTTGCCTTGAAAGATGATCTGATACTGGGTTGAGTTCTCAGTGTTATAATAGTATTCTATAAAATAAAATAAAAACTAATGCCCTTTTATTCAATGTTTACAAATCAGAAACGACATTTACAAAATCAACAACTTTCCTTCACCGAATCCTCGTCATCTGCAAAATAATTTTTAAAAAAAATCTATTAAATGCTTTCACACTTTTTAAACTACATTTCTAGTAGTAGCATTTTGATTAATTTTTTTTTTGTAACTGGAAGCTAAAAAATATTAACGCCAACTTTGTTCGGACCGGTCCGTGAAAATATTCTGTGCCATTAAACCGAAAAATGTTGGAGACCAGTGAGAACCTGTCCTGGAGGCGCAGCATGCTGCCAGTGACCGTGGACTTCATGATTATGCTACAAACGTTTTCTGCCCCCCTGCAGGCCCAACTTCAAGTTCATATTCTAAACATAGACCAAAAAATGGAAATAATTTCCGAAAGACGTGTCTGCCTAACCAATGGGAGGAATAAATCTGCAGACACCACAAACATCCCAGAGGGAGAAATTTGTTTGCGTTTGAGTGATTCCAATGAAAACGGGATAAAAAAAAACCCGATTGTACGCAAAAACTTTGCTTTCCGTCAATTATCTCCCAATTCCTTCTGCACGAAAAACGTTTAATCGGACTTGTGTTTCACACAGATAACAGCCGGTTCATAAAGAAGGTGTGGCTCCCTCAATGTGCCAATGCTACTAAAACTTCCTCAAGATGATCCGAGCCAACAGCTGGACGAGCGTTACGCTTTAGCCACAAATCTCCAAAGACACAAAAAGATGTAAATATGTCTAAAGGACAACACGGAAACTACAAAGTTTGAAAGCGAAAGTTTGCGTAAGTTTCAGAATCAAAAAGTACGCAAACTATAAGTCCGAACAGTGGTGTCGGGTATTTTCGGATTTAGACCCAATTTTTTACCCAAAATACACATTTTACTTTTAAATAAATTAACTGCATACTTGCCTTTTGTTTCTTAATGCAATGATTGACATTCAGTTGGCGTCTAAAGCTGCTGTTGTCCTTTGCGTGCTTTTATGCCGTTCGCTGCAGCTCACTGATTTAGAAACACCCTGCTGCCTCTGAGCCACTGTCTCTGCGCATGCGCACCACCCCTGGTAACAAAACTGGAGGAGGGCCTTAACTCTGCACCAGTAAGCAAAGGAATGTAGGCACAAGCCTGTAGACTAATATTTTGGAAGTCTGGGTTGAAAAATTGTTACTGTCCACTTTTTTTCTTCAACTTTTTCTTTATTTTACAAATTTATATCTTTAATAAACTCGGCCAAGAACCTTTATGCTTCAAACTAAAAACTTTAACTTTAAAGCACTATTTCTATGTCAAACGTTTGAAGTAGACAGCCATAAGTGTCATGGTTTGGGTTTCTTTTGTATTGGTTTTTCCTTTATATCTTGTTCTGTCACGTTTGAGTTCTGTTTCCTGTTTTATTTTGAAAGATTTTCTGTTTTGTCATGTTCTTGAGTTTTACGTCCTCTGTCCCAATCTGCCCTGATCATGTTCACCTGTGTCTTGTCATTCCTGTTTGTATTTAAGTCTTGTCTCTGCCTTCGTCTTGTGCTGGTCCATTAACGTCATTAATGTGTTAACGGCTCTCATGTAATGGCTCTATGTAACGTCTCTTCCTTCTGCCATGATCCTGTTTTACCACAGTAAGTTTAGTTTTTGTTTCCCTGCTTGGCAGCACTTTTTGTTAAGTTAATAAATCCCTTGGCCTGGAACCGTGTGCCTCCTACCACAGCACTCCCTACCTGACAGAATGGACCAGCCCTACTTTTTCCTGGACCCAGCAGAGCGGGACATGCGGCTTCTGGAGGCCTACTGCTTGGAAGCACAGCGGACCAGGATTTACTGGGAATTTGACCAGGCCCAGTTCTCCACTTTGGCCCCCCTTGCCATGAGGGGGGTCGTCGCCGCCGCCATCCCCTTCAACGTCCCATTCCTGTTCCGGAGGTGGTCCGGCACGCACCCCGACCTGTCCCTGCTCCAAGGAGGGTGCCGGCTGCAAGAATAGCAAATGTTAACTGACTTATTCATACTAACCTGGCTATTTTCAAGTTAGTCCATTTATTTTTACCTGGTAAACTTTTGTGAAACTCATTAGATCAATTAGGCATCTAATGTTAAAGATAAAAGACAAATGTTCAGCTGAAATTCAATACAAAATTCATGAAGAATTTTTGTAATATTTATCCTTGCAGTGAAGTACACCACGGGATTGACATGCAGAACAACCAATCGAACATCCTCTGATCAGATCACTGCAAATGCGTGTTTAACTACACTGAGTGCAGTCTGTCTGCTATCAGTATAGCAAGCGTAAAGAATCATTAATCGCCATGAAAAGCAGTGTAAAGAACGCAGTTTTGGCCATCAAAACGGCAAAAAAGAACTGCGTTTTGGACGCACGGTTTGTACGCTATAAAACGCTGCTTTTTGGTGTTTACTCCGTTTCTCCTGGCAATTTATGATACTTTTTGTTGTGGCGTTGTTGGCATTTTGTCGTGTCACAAACAGGTGGCGAAAATGCCTTAATGCAGGGCTGTCAAACTCATTTTGGTACGGGGGCCACCCATCTCATTTTAAGTGTAAGACAAAGTTTTTGGGCCACAAAAAAAAGTTAAATTACAAGACTTAAAGTTGTAAATTTCATACAGGTAATATAGGTTGAACTATGAAATCTGAAGTCGTAAATTTATGAGAAAAAGTCCTGTAAATTTATGAGGATCTTTGTTTGGTAGCCCTTAAACTCCGTCATACAAGTGGGCCGGACCAGTAACATAAAAGGAAAATAACCTACGGTCAGCCTGTTATCTGTAGCTTTGTTTTGCTTTTGTTTGTTTTTTTGCTCAGTTGAAAAAAAAAATCCAACATAGTAGGCTAATCACATATTACACATTCATTCTCAGAGATCAATGGATCTAAAAAAAAATGCATTTCACTTTAAAAGAAAATTGGTCTATTCAAGACTGAATATTTTACATCTGAATCCGACAACTCAAGAGCGGGCTATGGAAAAAAATGAAACGAATGTAAAGTGCAAATCAATGAAAAATGAAACTAAATGTAACTTGCAAACATAACAAATATGCACAGTTGTGCAGTATCTGTGATGTTGGTGCTTTCATCAATAGCGACCAAAAATGCCATAAATGGCTGGATTCCTCCTGCACAAGCCTTAATGCCAGAGACAACCACTTTTCATTCCGTTTGTTAAGCATTTTGTTTAACACCAGTAGGAGGAGTCAGGGTTTTTCCTCTGTTTTCTGATTGTCATGCAGCAGATTTGTGTCAGGTTCAATTTTGGAATAGAGTCCAACAGTTTTTTTGCCCTCGCTAAGTTCTTCTTATTAATTTGCATATTTTCTATATAATTCAGTCATTTCCCTACAGTGGATTATTGGTCATTTTTCAATCTGAAGAAAAAGGAATTAAAGATTTTTCTCTTTTACTTTTGGAATGTGAATTTTTTTCTGGATCGTTGGATTTTTGAGGAGAGCTGCAAGAGCGTCAAAACGAAGGACTTAACACTAGAACTACACACCTTCATTTCCTCAAAGATGTTGCGTCTGCAATCTTAATCCTTGACAGACTTATGTTGGCAAAGGTCGACTGCTTTTTGGGGCACACGACTTCTGCAGCCTCCCAGCATTTTTTTATAAGTTCACCATCCGAAAATGGTTTGGATGTTTGCACCAACTTTTTGCAATAAGGGGGCTGTCACTGCTTCAACACTGACGTCACTGCTGCAGTAAATGCAGACAGTTGCTTTTTCAGTCCAGCTAATAGTTGGTAAATCTTCTCTTTTCTTAACTGCCCCTGCAAATGGTGAAACTTTTCTTTATGGCGAGTCTTATAGTGGTGCTGAATGTCATATTCCTTGAGGACTGTTGATGACATACCAAGCATGCGGGTTTTGCATTCAGCTTTGTGAACAAATAAAACTGTCCATTTTTCCTGGAAAGCTCAGCACTCCACCTCAACCTTTTTCCTTTTTGGTAATTTCCACATTTTGGTAATTAAAGTGTCACTACTGATCATTCTTAGAGCAAAGTAACAGCGGTGAAGCTCGCAGGGAACCAAACTTCATCTTTTGGCATGTGCAGAGATAAGCTGATTCACCTGTTTGGCTTTTCCTTTGCTCCCCCTAGTGACGGAATTGCGCATTTTGGTTATTTCTTTAAAAAAACATAACTCACCACAGAAATGGACTAGAAATGTGCTGCCTTTTGTTTTAAACATCTTATAATTTTTACTCTTCATGATTGGGCTGGATTCAACCATCTGGCAGGGAAGCCAGCAGGGCCATATGTTTGACACCCCTGCCTCAATTGAATATATTGGCTAAGGCCGCAGTTAGGTAACAGGTGTCCTCTATAGCAAAGCGACTGCACTTTTTGTTTTTTCTCATGCAGGAATTGTGAATTCAACTCCAGGACATACACACCTGTATCTTCATGTTTGTTATCTTTTTCTTTTGGTGACTTTTATATGGCATCAAATTAAGATCAGTTAAAAAAAAGAAAAAAATGGTAAATTTGAAAACAAATGTATCTCTGTTTTGCTTATTTTCTGATTTCCCGCCCCCATTAAAAACAGGACCCGAAACATAGATTGCTAAAATTTGCACATGGATGTTGAGGTTTAGTTATTACACTAAAATAAAATATAACTTTTTAGAATGTTAATTATCCCATAATGGGGAACTTATCTTCTTACTTTAGTTCTGTTGAAAATTTAATAAAACAAATTGTAATACAGCGATCTTCGGCAGCAGTTTGTCACTGGTGTCAAGCCAGCCCTCTCTCGTCGAACGGCTGTCAAGTGAGCCCTCTCTCAAAAACGGTGTGCCGCTTTTTTACATACATTGCGGTAAAAGCAAGAAGGACTTATTTTTACGGTGGAAGCATGCATTAATTCGAATGTATATCCCCCCCTCTGAGAGATATTATCAAATTTATAAAGTTATATGTCAAATGTGGAATTTCAAAACAAGACCTAATAATAATATGTATGAATGCAATATTGCCTTATGTTGACAAGGCTGTAAAATGAAAACTCCTAGTTTCCACAGAGTCATTTCACTTCTCACTGATAGTATCCCACCTGGTGACGTCACAAAATAAGTTTCAGCTGGATCTGATGTGGAATTTTAAAATAAAAATCAATTGAATTCAGGTATGAATGCAATATTGCCTTATGCTGACAAGGCTGTAAAATGAAAACTGCTAGTTATCACAGAGTCATTTCACTTCTCAATGATAGTATCTCACCTGGTGAGGTCATAAAAAAAGTTTCAGAGTGATCTGATGTGGAATTTCAAAATAAAACTCAATTTTAATCAGTAATAAATGCGTTATCACCATATGTTGACAGAGCTGTAAAATGAAAACTGCTAGTTTCCACAGAGTCATTTCACTTCTCATTGATAGTATCCCACCTGGTGACGTCACAAAATAAGTTTCAGCTGGATCTGATGTGGAATTTCAAAATAAAACTCAATTGAAATCATGTATGAATGCAATATTGCCTTATGTTGACAAGGCTGTAAAATGAAAACACCTAGTTTCCACAGAGTCATTTCACTTCTCATTGATAGTATCCCACCTGGTTACGTCACAAAATAAGTTTCAGACCGATCTGACATGAAATTTCAAAATAAAACCCAATTTTAATCAGTTATAAATGCGTTAATGCCTTATGTTGACAAAGCTGTAAAATGAAAACTCCTAGTTTCCACAGAGTCATTTCACTTTTTCACTGATAGTGTCCCACCTGGTGTTGTCACTCAGTTATAAAGCATGTATCTCTCATTTTAGAGCCAACAATTGTGGAATTGACTGTGGAAACTAAGAGTTTTCATTTTACAGCCTTGTTAACATATGGCAATATTGCATTCATACATAATTTCCATTGAGTTTTATTTTGAAAATCCACATCAGATCCAGCTGAAACTTATTTTGTGACGTCACCAGGTGGGACACTATCAGTGAGAAGTGACATGACTCTGTGGAAACTAGGAGTTTTCATTTTACAGCCTTGTCAACATATGGCTATATTGCATTCATACCTGATTTCAATCGGGTTTTATTTGGAAATTCCACATCAGATCGGTCTGAAACTTTTTTTTGTGACATCACTAGGTGGGACACTATCAGTGAGAAGTGAAATGACTCTGTGGAAACTAGGAGTTTTCATTTTACAGCTCTGTCAACATATGGTGATAACGCTGTATTAACAGATTTCAATTGAGTTTTATTTTGAAATTCCACATCAGATCCATCTGAAACTTATTTTGTGACATCATCAGGTGGGTCACTATCAGTGAGAAGTGAAATGACTGTGGAAACTAGGAGTTTTCATTTTACAGCTCTGTCAACATAAGGCAATATTGCATTCATACCTGTTTTCAATTGAGTTTTATTTTGAAATTCCACATCAGATCCAGCTGAAACTTATTTTGTGACGTCACCAGGTGGGATACTATCAGTGAGAAGTGAAATGACTCTGTGGAAACTAGCAGTTTTTTTCCTAAACATAAGTGAACATTATAGTAAATTCTCTTCAATATGTGATTTTAATTTGGTCTTTCATTGATAATTCAACTGAAACACATAATTAAATATACACATATAAATTTATAGTTATATACGGGGATGGGGATGTATGTGTAAATAGTATATACATATGGGTATAATGACAGTTCTTACTCTTTGCATTTACCCGAATGAAGGCTTTCTTGCTGTTACCGCAATGTATGTAAAAAAGCGGCACACCCTATTTGAGAGAGGGCTCACTTGACAGCCGTTCGACGAGAGAGGGCTGGCTTGACACCAGTATTTTGTCGGTGCTAGGCGTCAACATCTGATTGTGTAAACAATGCACCAGCGGACAGTTTCAGACCCAGGGGGGTATTCCAGAAAGCAGGTTATGCTAGCTCCCACGGTAAGTTTGAGGCTAAGGAAGTTGATAACCTCAGCTTTCGGTTCCAGAAATGGAGGTATGTCTCAGGGTAGGTCAAGTTGCCATGGCAACTCATGCTCTGAACATAACCTGGTCCGGAGCAGGTTTAGTTGAAGGTTAGTTTGTTTTCAGAGAGGTGAAGCAGCATGGCGTGTCCATTTGAAGATGATTTAGTGGATGAAGAAGCTCAGATAATACTTTTTCCACAGTGAGAGGCTGATAAGACCATGTTTGGATGTTGGAAAGATAAACTTGTTTACTTTGATCTAACTTAATTATTTGCTTCAGTTAAGAGAAATCATTTTTTTGGTTAAGTCACCTTAAAAATAAAACATAGTTTTCAGACAATTATTTTCCTTTCATTCAAATTAATTCAAGTAAGTAGGTGTAACTTTGGTGCTGCTGTTAGATCGGCACCGCAAGGGATTCTGGGATATCATTCCCTTTGCCTGTCTGGACGGATTTGGGTTGAAGTGTGGCTTTTTGACTAAATATGTTTAGTTGTTTAGCTGTTTTACTGTGTGTTGCCGAGTTTTGCCCGAGTTATTTTGTCCTACTGTGCTTACGTCTCAACACCATGAGTGAGAGCGAAGGAGAGGATGATGAGTTTTTATAGCACCCCTACACTTCCTTTATGCAAGTTCAATGATAGGAAACTCTTTAATTAATTTTTGCACTCCGTGCATTTTTTACCGTCCTTTTTATTGTTGTAAAAATGAGCATATTCGCCGGCTCAAACTTAGACATATGAGAGGTCAATATATATATATATATATATATATATATATATATATATATATATATATATATATATATATATATATATATATATATATATATATATATATATGCGTAACAAGGAAAATGGAAACAAGATCAGAAACTCGTGCGTTTACTTTGTCTGTTGATTTTCTCCAAGCAGAAATTCTTTTTTTTTATTGATGCAGCCGTGTTACTTTTTTGTTGGACGTATAATCTTCATACGCCGTCATTAAAATCTCAGACTCCGTCTCACTTCCGTTTCAAGTGTCGCGCTTTCTTTTTTTCCCCCACGCGTTTCCATGGTGACTCCAGAAATTGGCGATCTGTTGAGAATGTCTTTATGTACACAACGTGCACGTGCGTAAACCCAGGGTTATCAAGTCGAACGTAATTACGCTAACTCATATCCGATCTTCTGGAACCAACATACCCAGAGTAAGCAAGTTCAGGCGGATTTCAGCCAGAGTTCAGGCTTAAAGTCAGGCTAGTTTAAACATGCTTCCTGGAATGCCCCCCAGAAGTGGTGGAAAACAGCCCAGAAAGCGGTAGCAGATGCCACTCTACTCGTTTGGTGTAAGAAAAGGTGTATGTCAGTCAAAATTGGTTGATATTAAGAGAATAACGAAGCAAAAAAGCTAAGCTAACTCTGAGCTAAAGAAGACTAACTGGCAGCCGACTGCTGCTGTAGTAAAAAATATCAAAGTAAATAAATAAATGTCAGTAGTATCAGAATACCTAATTTTCTTGTTCTTTCTTTCTGTTTTTCTTTTTAACTATTGCTACGGTCGGCCAACAGTTAGCCTACCTTAGCTCAGAGTTAGCTTTCTTGATTTTAGTTTTTTTTTTTGTTTCATCCATTTTCTTACTCCCGTGTATCCCTTTTGGGGTCACAGTGCTACAGGAGCTTGTCCTGGATACTCTTGGTCAAAAGCAGGGTACACCTGGCCAGCAAAGCGGAAATCCCCCACCCAAGAAGTGGGGTGGCAGCAGAAAAGAATTGCGAGAACTGCTGTTCTCACATCAAAACATGCGGCAGGACATCACATCACAATATCTGCTTTATTTATTTAACAGAGCTATGATGTCAAGATAATTTCTCGTACAGAATTTGAGCTTCATTTTAGTTTAATAAAGGAGGCTCAGTTGAAGCGATGTTTCTTGACTCAATGTATATGCCTGACCCTGTGATGTATTTTAGATAGTTTGTTAACTGAGGAATTTTTGTATTCAAGACAAGCAAGTGTCCTATTCAAAACAAAGACAAATTGTATTTAAAACAGGCATGTCAAATGTAAAACTGTTGTACTCGTATTTTTTATTTTAATTTGTTTCTTATTGGTAGTTATCTTACCCCATAGGAGAAAAAAAAAAAAAGTTGAAAATGTAAAACTTTTTTTTTTGGTCACAGTTTAAGGCTTACATTCATCTTTTTATTCACGTTTTACATCTTCAAGTATTCTTAAGAATATTTCTTTCAAGTTTACAATATTTTTTCAAATGTTAAATTTTATTTTCAAATTTTCCATTATTCGTTCAAGTTAACAATGTGTACTTTTGAGTTTTAATGGTAAAAGTGATAAAAAGTGGTAAACGTGAAACATACAGCAAAATGAATTTATATTTGAAAAAGTCATTGAAAAAAAGAATGCAGGGAAGATTGTAAGTCAGGATGAAGATGAATGAACTGAAATTAGTAAAGAAGAGGAAAATGAGAAAGGATGTCATGACTTGGAGGGACAGACCCAGATACTGAACCCCAGAACAAGCACGCAGGTAGGTAAAGGTAAGTATGAGGTTTTATTTTGACTTCCAGGAGAGATGGTTGTGTCTCAATGTGAATCCAGTGAGGAGCAAAGCTGAGGCGTGGCTGGAGGTAGGAGCAAAGCTGAGGCGGAACGTGGGATTTCCACAGGTATGCAGGAGAGGGTGGGACGGACTTCCACACAGGTGACACTTGGAGGCAGGGATCCATAAGGGGCAACGAACTGGCGTTGAATACTGGAGCTGGGTCTCCTTTTGAGCTGCAGCAGGTGATGAGGTGGATTGGTCACAGCTGGTGAAGTCAGGAGCAGAGCATGAGGGGGAGGGGGAGGAAACTGACAGGCACCATAACAAAGGAGGTGCAAATATTTTTTCCACAAAGTCCTGTCTACATTTTTATTTACAGTCAAGATTTATTCTCAAATGCATTCATATATTAGTGTTGTAACAATGCATTTTAACAAGGATCAAATTAATATAATAATTTGTGGTCACTGATCAGATTCATAGTCGATATTTGTTAATTTTGAACGATCCAATTGAGTGGCCTAAACTCCATCCAGGACATCTTTAGCCAAAACTTCAACCAGTGTGACTCAGAAGCTTCCCTGTTCTTCTTGCAAGATAATCTGTGTAAATATTAAATATGTGTACAAACAAACAAATAACAAATAAATTAACAACAAATCCATTTACATTTTAGTTTCCTACATTTCAGCCCACTGTTGTTTTTCCAAATCCAAATAATCCAAAGGGAACATTATTGGAACATTCTACCACACTGTATGGTCACATGTCTTTGCTAACTTCAAACTTTTTCCACACATTGGACTGGAATAATAGACTATAATAATCTCCCATCAGTGGGAATAATCACCAAAATACTAACCACTTCTTGGTTTCAATAGTACAATTCCCATCAGCCCTTGCCCTCAAACCAGGATGTTCCCAAGCTGCTTTTGTTTATTACTCACCTGTCTCTTATCTGTAATCACACAACCTCTATATCACATGTGTCAATCTCAAGGCCTGCGAGCCAAATGTGGCCCTCCATGTCATTTTATGTGGCCTGCGAGAGCATAAAAGTTTTTAATTTAATAAAACAAAAATTGGTTGGTATTTATTCATATCTAAGGTGAATCGGACTTGAAATATTGGACTGGGCAACTATGCATTAGGATTTAAACACTGTCCATATAACAATATGTCAAATATATCACATTTAAAAGGATTTATGCTAGAATAACAAGCAAACATGTGCAACATGTTTTCTGTGCAACTGTAATTGTCACTTTGTCACAGGCCAAAGTTATAATAAAGAAATTAGTTATTTAACATGAAGGAGTAGTTAAGTTTATTTTTCATTGCATTTAGTTGTGGTGTTATGCCATTGGTTAAATGTAATTCTGTTAAAGAACTACAGGGTCGCATTGTTATGACGACACAGCGGTGTGGGGCAGGGGGGAGCGTAGCCAGACAGAGAGACACATGTTGAAGGCTGTCTAACGAATGTTCGAATAAAGCGCCCTAACAAGCAAACAGTTGGACCCTTATTTGCTTCCATCAGTTTAAACAACACGACATGGTGTCAGAAGTCCTGTTAAGTTGTTAGAGGAAAGAAAAAGCCGAGTTCGAACATGGCAGACGAGAACGCGCAGCGAGTGCCGGCGGGGCCGAGCGCCACCTTCAATCTACAACCTCCGGAGCCTTTCGACTTTTCAAAGCCGCAAGAATGGGAAAAGTGGATAAGAAGGTTTGAAAGATTTCGCATTGCCAGTAACCTGAATGCAAGCACGGAGGAAAATCAAATAAATACGTTGATATACTGCATGGGTGATGAAGCTGATGACGTCATGCGCGGACTGAACATACCAGCAGACCGACGAGGGACGTATCAAGGGGTGAGAGATGGCTTCCAAGCATTTTTCATAGTGAAGAAAAACGTTATCTATGAACGTGCAAAATTCAACATGAGAAAGCAAGAAGAAAATGAGTCTGTGGATGCATTTGTTACTGCACTGTATGCATTAGCAGAACACTGTGGCTATGGGACACTTCATGATGAGCTCATACGTGATCGACTGGTAGTCGGTTTGTCAGATAAACGCCTGTCTGAACGCATGCAGCTAGACCCGGATCTTACGCTGGATAAAGCTATTAACATGGCAAGACAGAGCGAGGAAGTGAAAAGGCAGCAATCTTCACTGCAAGGTGACACCAGGACACAGCCAGGAGATGCTAAATGTGTTGACAGGGTGCACAAAAGCAGTAGAAAGTTTAAAACCAAATCACATCCAGACGTCAAACAGAGCAAATCATGGAGGCCTCAACACAGTAAACCAAATGCACAGTGTCATAAGTGCGGCAGCTCATCACTCCATCCAAAACGTGAGTGTCCAGCTAATGAAACAGTATGCCATGTATGTGGGAAAAAGGGACATTACATGAGAGTGTGTAAAAATAGGAAGACTTTGAATGAGGTGGAGGAAGATGTCAATGCCTTATTCCTTGGCAGCGTTACCAGCAATGGAGAGCCGTGGATGGTAAACATAATCATAAACAACAAAAGTGTGTCATTCAAAATAGACACAGGAGCTGATGTCACAGTTTTGCCACTTCAGGTGTTCAAAGAAATTTTCAGAGACAGTTGCCCACCCACTCTTCAAAAACCAACCAAGCCTCTGTTTGGACCTGGAAGAAAGCCGTTGGAAGTCCTCGGGTTCACAGAGATGAGACTAAGGAAAGGAGCTAAAGAAGCAAGGGAGGATGTGTACATCCTGAAACACCTGCACACAGCATTGCTGGGAAGACCTGCTATTCACAAGTTGGAGTTAGTTACTCGAATAGACACTCTCACCATCGAGACACTAAAAGTCAGCTACCCAAAACTGTGCAGCGGTCTTGGCGAAGTGAAGCAGCCATACAACATCAAGTTAAGACCAGATGCTCAGCCCTTCTCATTAAAGACACCTCGAAGAGTTCCATTGCCGCTCATGGACAAAGTGAAGCAGGAACTGTCCCGCATGGAAGACTTAGGTGTGATAACCAAAATAGAGGAGCCAACAGACTGGTGTTCTGGCATGGTGGTGGTACCCAAAAAGAAAACAGACAAGGTGCGCATTTGTGTTGATCTCACACACCTCAACCTGTCTGTGTGTCGAGAAAAATACATCCTGCCATCAGTGGAAGAGACACTAGGCAAATTGGCTGGAGCCAGAATTTTCAGCAAACTGGATGCTAATATGGGATTTTGGCAAATTCCCCTCACAGAAGAGTCAGCCAAATTCACTACCTTTATTACACCTTTTGGCCGTTACTATTTTAGGAGGCTACCTTTTGGCATTGCTTCTGCTCCTGAACATTTCCAGAACAGAATGGCAGAAGTCATAAACAGTCTGGAAGGTGTGGTTTGTCACATGGACGATGTGTTGGTTTGGGGCAGAACACAGGAAGAACATGACACTCGCCTACATGTTGTGCTTAAAAGGCTGCAGGAGGCAGGCATTTCACTGAATGTGGAAAAATGTGAGCTGTCAAAGCAGGAAGTGATCTTCTTAGGACATGTCATCTCAGCCCATGGCATTAGTCCTGATCCAAGCAAGACAGAAGCGGTGAAAAAAATGAGAGAACCAACAAATGTTTCTGAACTGAGGAGTTTTCTTGGAACAGTTAATCAGCTTGGAAAATTCATCCCTCAGCTGGCAGAAAGAGACAAACCCCTGAGAGATCTTCTTTCTAAAAAGAACCACTGGGTGTGGGAGATTGACCAGGCTCAAGCATTTCAAGATTTAAAAGACTCTTTGGCTTCACCTCCAGTGTTGGCCATGTATGATCCAAATCGGGACAGTAAAGTCTCAGCAGATGCATCGTCGTATGGACTAGGGAGCGTCCTACTCCAAAAATGGGGCAGCGATTGGCGTCCTGTGGCTTATATCTCCCGCTCTCTCACGCCAACAGAGCAGAGATATGCCCAAATAGAAAAAGAAGCCTTAGCACTCACTTGGGCTTGTGAAAGGTTCAGAAACTTCCTGATAGGCAAGCACTTCCAGATGGAGACTGACCATAAACCTCTCCTGAGCTTGTTAGGGTCCCAGCAACTGGATGCCCTTCCTCCACGCATTCAACGGTTTAAAATGCGCCTTATGCGTTATTCCTACTCCATATCGCATGTGCCAGGAAAGAGCTTGTGGACGGCAGACATGTTATCACGTGCTCCCCTGTTGAATAATGAAACACCGGATGACAAGGAGTTGTTGGAGGACACAAATATATATGTGGACAGGATAATGGAGAACTTACCAGCAAGCACCTTTTATTTGGATCACCTGAAACAAGAGCTGCAACAGGACAGTGTGTGTGCACGTGTGATGCAACTCTGTGAGCAAGGATGGCCGACTCACTATAATGGTGAACCAGCAATCAGACCCTACTGGGCGGAACGAGCATCACTCTCAGTACATGATGGACTGCTGCTTAAGGGTGACAGGCTTGTTATCCCTTCTTCACTGAGAAATGGGGTGCTCACAACACTGCATGAAGGTCACCAAGGAGTCGTGAAATGCAGGGAACGTGCACGGCAGTCGGTGTGGTGGCCTGGATTAAGCCAGCAGATAAATGAGTTAGTTCTCTACTGCCGGATCTGCAGTAAAGAGAGGCGTAATCCTGCAGAGCCGCTGTTGCCAACCCAGTACCCAGGAAGACCGTGGCAAAAACTGGGAGCAGATTTGTTCATGCTGGGAACTAAAACTTACCTGCTAGTAGTGGATTATGCATCCAGATTTGTGGAAATTGCTTTGCTTTCAACCACAAAGTCTGCAAATGTGATTCACCATTTAAAATCCATCTTTGCACGCCACGGCATTCCAGAGCAGCTGGTGACAGACAACGGGCCTCAGTTCTCTGGAGCTGTTTTTGCAGACTTTGCACAATCGTATGGATTCCATCACATCACCAGCAGTCCCAAACATCCTCAGAGTAATGGTGAGGCTGAGAGAGCAGTCAAGACCATAAAAGAACTCCTGAAGAAAGCTGCTGATCCCTATCTTGCACTGCTCGCATACAGAGCTACTCCACTGCAGAACGGATACAGCCCTGCTCAGCTTCTCATGGGGAGGAGGCTTCGCACCACAGTGCCGACATTTCCAGCTCTTCTACAACCTGCTCTTCCCGACATGGAAGCTGTTTCACATAAGGAGAACGAGAAGAGGATGAAGGATGCACAGATGTTTAATCAGCGCCATCGAGCACGGAACCTTCACCAACTTGTTCCAGGACAAGAAGTGTGGATACCAGATTTAGGATCAAGTGGAGCTGTGGTGAGCAGACACACAACCCCTCGCTCATACATGGTTGAAGGACCTCATGGAACAGTAAGGAGAAATCGACGTCATCTTGTTGCCATGAAGACTTTACCCGAACAGAGCCAGAGCGACACAGAGCAACAAGTTTCAGGTTGTGCTCCAGAACAACAACCACCAGAGTCACTGATCCAGAACTCATCCGAACTGACATCCACCCCCAGAACCAGGTCTGGGAGAGCTGTTATAAAACCAACCAGACTGGACTTATAGATTGTTTGAATATGAAACATTTTCAGAGATGTTGGAAAAAAAGAATGTTTTGTAGTTATGTTCTTTTTAATAACTACGTTATATAGAAACCCTCTTCAACCTTACGGCAGAGTTATTTGTAAGGATTGTTAAACAATGATAGTCTAATGATTGTTTGTTCTATTTCAAAAAGGGGAGATGTGGTGTTATGCCATTGGTTAAATGTAATTCTGTTAAAGAACTACAGGGTCGCATTGTTATGACGACACAGCGGTGTGGGGCAGGGGGGAGCGTAGCCAGACAGAGAGACACATGTTGAAGGCTGTCTAACGAATGTTCGAATAAAGCGCCCTAACAAGCAAACAGTTGGACCCTTATTTGCTTCCATCAGTTTAAACAACACGACATTAGTTACATGTATAAGTTATATCTGGCCCTTTGAGGACAGCCACTATGATGATGTGGCCCTCAGTAAAAAATGAATTCGACACCCCTACTCTATATATATATATATGGAGAGAGAGAGGGAGACAAAAAGCGAGAGAGAGACAAAAAGATTTGTTGTTGATTACAAAACTAGCTCACATTACGAAAAGTCATAGCACACATACCGTCATACTTGTAACTTCTGTTGATTTAAATTCTTAACAACTCAGAATCAATTTCACAAATGATTTAGCATCACATATTTATGGAGCCCTGCCCTGACATGGATTTGATTTTTTTCTACAGTACTTACAAAGAAAATGCGAATATACTTCAATGTTTTTAGTAGTAGTGGTAGTAGTTAGTAGCAGTAGTACTAGTAGTAGCAATGTGACAACGTTTTTACATTCTTTACAACAACAAAAATAGCAATATGTTTACAACAACCCGTTTTCAAAAATCGTATTCCAACCAGTTAACGGGCCAACACTGACACCCAGAGATGTCCGAAGAAGGAAAATTAAAAGAAAATAAACCACCTTCATATCCCTAAGACCATTGCGTTTCTCCCATAATGCCTTGCGTTTTTTCTTGCTCTCGTTTCTGTCTCTCGCGAGTTTATCTCTTTTTACTACCGCCGTTGATCGACTGCTCAACATGGCATCTGACGGACCGCCGGGCACAGACCCGAATGAATTAGGTAGTGTAATCGCAGCATTAAACACATGGAGCGTCCCAGAGCTTCAGGGAAAGCTGGCGGAGCTAGGAGCTCCAACAATGGGTAAGAAAAGCTCCCATAGAGAAAACCAAAGCGCTGTTGTTTTGAAGCTAGCTTATGGCTAGCATTAGCTTGGAGCACGACATGGTCGTTGTACCTCCGTCATAAGGGCTCCAAGAACAACAGGCCCGCAGTATGCTTTGACTCCCTTTAGTGTTTCATACGCATATTTTAAAAGCAGTTTTTTTCCTAAAATTTCTCAGTTGGAATACCAAACGTAACAATTGATTGCTTTGATGATTTCTGACAAAACTAGCTAAGTTAGCTCCATCCGATCGACAGTTCCATTGTGAACTGGATTTGCTAGTAGTAATGTAATGTGATCAATATTTGTGATTTTACGTCATATGGTACTCATATTTACGTTAAGAAATAACTCCAAACCGATTAATTATTATTTAAAATAAAAAATAACGGTCGTTCTTCTCTTAATTTAGGCTCTAGAGAGGAACTGATTGACAGACTGAAGGGCTACATGATGCAGGTAAGCTCATCCTCGAGATCAACATCACACCCACACAAATGCAACTTCCTATTCTTAATTCATTTTTTTCATGTTGATTTTAAAAACTATTAATCAAACGGATAATAATTGAATGTCTTTGAGGTTTTCTACCAATAGTTTGGGTCATCTCTCTCTTGTAGCCCTTCACATTAAGTTAATCAAGCCATTAAAAACTTTAGACCCAGACATGAGCTGTATTGATAACTTTTTAGAAAATGCTGCTACTCTCAAGGTGAATGTTTGTCTCATTTTAGTCTAGACTATAAAGTGGGACTTAAAACACAGCTGGGACTTGAAGGAAGTGACCTTTTTATTTTGGACAAGTGAAAACAAGAGTAGAATAACAAAATAAGAAAAAAACAAGACAAAAATTATATAAAACCAAGAAAAAATTATATAAAACACAACAAAATTATATAAACACAAGTCTAAAAGGGAGTGAGAAGAAGAAAAATTTTATACTTAACTTTGAGTCCAAGAGTGTTTTTATTTATTTATTATTCATCCCAGAAATGGGGGTTACATTTTTCTTGCATTTGATTAAATAAAAGCAACATTTGCTTTAAGTTGTCTGCCGTTTGTATTTATTGCTTTCCTTAAGTAGGATGGGGGGGGGGGGGGGGGGGATCGGAAATCGAATTAAAAAAAGTAAAATCTGAGATTTTATTTTTAGGCCATATCGCCCAGCCCTATTGCTGGGTAATGAAGGCAATTGAGTGAACTTTGTTTTCACTGTTTTTAACATATCTGCATTGTTCATCTTCTGAATTTATAAATCAGACTGTAGAAATATGATGTTTAGCTCATTTTAATGTGTCAGGTGGAAAACCAATCAAAGAAATGGCCCAAAATAAAAAAGATAAATTTTCATATCAGTCAGCATCCTTTTGCTCTTTTCACAATATTTTCATTTCTTTATTTCAGGTGCCGAGCATTCCTCCTATGCCCCCGATGCCCATGCCACCTATGCCCCCAGGGATGGGTATGATCCCAGCAATGAACATGATTCCCCCTGGAGCTCCTCCCTCTGGCATGCACATGGCAATGGAGCATCCAAACATGCCACCTCCTGGTCTTACACAGGACGATCAGCTCAAAATGGTTCAGCAAAGAGCTGCCATTGTGTTGCAACAGGAGGAAAGGGCCAAGCATCAGGTGGGATGGCAGAACTGGCCAGCTGCTGCATTTGCCACATCAACCCCTAATGTTGTAGTACTCAGCAAAACAAAATTACTGGACTGTATTTAAACATTGTAAGTTTTGCAAAGTAAATAAGGTAAAAACAACTATCATAGACGCAATTTTTCAATGTATTTGGGTAAAGTCAACATTTTTTACTAGAGACCTTTAACAGAAAACACCTAAACAGTCACATTTGCTAAACGTTGGCCTTTTTTTTGTTTGGCTAAAGCAGGGGGACGAAAATGAACTTCTGGAGCAGCAGCAACGGGTATGGGATTGCAAGCAACACATTTTATTCAGCTGTTGATTAAAATAAGAAAGACATTTATTTTCTTTGTTTCTTATTGTGATTTTTATATTGCTTGGATCTGTTATTCATTTCTTCCCTAGGCTGCCGTGCTGCTGGAACAGGAACGACATCATGAAATGGCAAAGATGCAGCCAGCTGTCTCTGCAGTAAGAGGTATGTGGAATATCCTAAAACCTTTTACAAGTGAATCCATTCAACATCACTGTTTCAAAATGTTTGTCAAGGGAAGAAGTCTCTGCTTCCTACAGTGTTGCAAGCTGACGTTAAACCAGCATTTGATGGTATATTTTACATTATCAGTCACAAATTTGTTTCTTTCACAAAACCAAAGTTTCAGTTTTGGATCCTCACGGGCCTTTACCTCCTGGTGTCACCTTGTTGCCATCTCATAAACAGAAGGTGCCACCCCCTCCAGGAGAAGATAACAGAGAAGTACGTTTCTTCTGCACTTCTCTTTTTGTTTTTGTTTATAGACATAAGTTAACACTAATTCTGGTATGATTTGAACGAAGTTAGATTCTTTTGAAGTTTTTCTTAAACTCTTTGGACTTGTTTGATTAAAATGCAACAGCCTGCTGGTTAAGTGTTAAACTGTAATTCCTTTCTGCCTGCAGATCTGGCAGAATGAAGAGATTAGTGTTGGCGGGCCCAAGATCCCACAGGCTCTGGAGAAGATCCTTCAGCTGAAGGAGATCAGGCAGGAGCAACTTGTTGATCCAGCAGGTTAGACTCACAAAATAAAATATCTCAAGATTCTTTACATTCTATGTCACTGTGATGAGGTTTGGCCTCTAAAGCATTTTTATTTTAGGGTATAGCATGGATATGTGCATTTTGGCTGTTATTTAATCTAAAGTTTGATTTTTTTTTTTTCTTTATGTTTTTCATCAGAACATGATCTGCCTGAAGTGTAATTTTTATTACTGATTATAAAACCAAAACAAAAAAGCATAGTTAAAACTTTAATCAAGATGATTGAAGCTTGGCTGCATCTAGGAAGCACGTTTGGAAAAAGAATCACGGTTTTTACTTCCCTTTGCTTTCTTTTAGATGATGCTGAAGATATGGATGCAACAAATTCTTCTGCAGCAGTAATGTCTGAAGACGACGAAGATGGCCAGATGTCCAAAAAAGATGTAAGCGTGATCAAATTCCTCAACTTTGGATGCCAATTTCTTTCTTTTTTGTCTAATGTTTAAAGGATATTTAGAATTGTGTTGACAGAGGGTTTTAAGATAGATTTTTTCTGTTTGTTTTTAGAAAAATTGCAAGCGCAGGAACAGAAAAAAGAAGAGCAAGAAGAAGCGAGCGCAAGAGAAGAAAGAACAGGCTGAGCAGCAGATAAAGGAGAGCAGCACCAAGCAAAAGGACAAGGAGAAGGAGACGGAGGTGGAGATTGAGTACATCACAGAGGACCTGGAGATTTACGACCCCAACTATATCTTCTTCAAAAAGATTTTTGAGGCATTTAAGGTAGCTAAAGAATATTATGCAGTACATCACAGACGGAAGCTATGTTGGTGCTTTGCTTTGCATCTTTCTTTTTTTTTGTTTTAAAGTTAACTGATGATGTGAAAAAAGAGAAGGACAAAGAGCCAGAGAAAACTGAAAAGCTGGAACCAGTGGGTATGATGCGGAAGAAGGGGTTTGAGCTGGAGAGGAAGGACAGCGATGATAGCGATGAGGTATGCATCATTTCCTTTGGAAACTTAAGTCGGAGATGAAAAACATTTCACGATCAACACAAAATGTTTTGGGTGTACAGGAAGCCAAACAAGATGCTCCTAAACTGTCCAAAAAGAAGCTGCGGCGGATGAACCGGCTCACTGTAGCTGAGCTCAAACAGGTACAGACCAATGTGGCTCTGTTGCCACACACAAGCGTTGTTCTTTACAATAATCATTTTTTTTCTTGACATTTTCCAGCTGGTGGCTCGTCCAGATGTTGTGGAGATGCACGATGTGACTGCACAGGAGCCCAAGCTGCTGGTTCACCTAAAGGCCACCAGGAACACAGTTCCAGTGCCTCGCCACTGGTGCTTCAAGAGGAAGTATCTGCAGGGCAAGAGAGGGATTGAGAAGCCTCCGTTTGAGCTGCCAGAGTTCATCCGGAGGACGGGAATCCAAGAGATGAGGGAGGCTCTGCAGGAGAAGGTGCAGATGTAGATGTTAACGGCTTTGGGAAGAAATTCAAGTGTTTTTTTTAATGTATATAAGTTATAATACTTTGTGATAATCTGTTTCCAGGAGGACGCCAAAACAATGAAGACCAAAATGAGGGAGAAGGTTCGTCCTAAAATGGGAAAGATTGACATCGACTACCAGAAGCTGCACGATGCTTTCTTCAAGTGGCAGATCAAACCTAAACTCACCATCCATGGAGACCTTTACTATGAGGTGCAGGATTCCCCTCACTTTCATTCATGTGTTTAATCTGGAGGAGTGCTTGCTTTTGGTTGGTTTACTCTGTGTCTGTTATGTTGCTCTTCTGTAGGGCAAGGAGTTTGAAACTCGTCTGAAGGAGAAGAAGCCAGGAGACCTGTCTGATGAGCTGCGGATTGCTCTGGGAATGCCAGTAGGACCTGTAAGCTCCAATGACACTCGGAGAACTAAATATTTATGTTGTTGAAGCAGCACTAGAAAATCTGACTTGTCTGCAGACATGCAGCACAGGAATCCATGATTTTGGTTCAACCTGTCAGCATGAAACCAGAGCAGGAATGGCTATCGGTCCAGTATTTTCTAAACCCTAAATTCCACACCAGTTCCTGAGCAGGATACTTTTCTGATCCTGAATTTAAAAAAAAAAAACCTTTTGTGAGGGATTTCCTGATCAGGTTTTTTTTATCTGCCATACTAAGTCCTAATCGGATTTTTTTTTTTTTTGCAACAGATTTTGCAAATTAACAAATTTATGAAACAGATCCAGATTGGCCCTGATTTTTATGTTGATCAACTTTTTTTAAATAATTTATCACTGAAACAGAGCACTTCTGTAGAGTAGCTTAAACAATCATGCAAAAATAGGACAAACCAACAACTAGAAAAAATAGGTAGCGAATCAACAATAAAATGTTGTGATCCATTAATAATATGCAGACTTGTACTATAAGTATCTTTTGGAATAACAAGCTTGAAATGTATAACGCTGATCAAAATAAGATCTTAAATGGTAAATGGCGCATACTTATATAGCGCTTTCTACCTTCTTTCAAAGGCCCAAAGCACTTTACAGTCACAGTCCCATTCACCCATGCACACACACATTCACACACTGATGGTGGCTCCGCTGCCAAACACTGGCGGATGGATTCACTGACTTAGGTCAGTGAATCCATCCGGTTCACTGACATAAGTGAGTGCAATCTGGATCCTGTAAAGATTTTAATTGATGACAAGTCCAGAAACAAATAGTTTTACTTCAAACATTTTTGAACAGTAGAACATATGGAGCCCACAGACATTCAAAACCCTTATGTGTCACAGAGGAACATTAACAGCTCTGTTTTCTCTCAGCTGCTTGTTGTTATGCCTCCCACACTCTGAGCTTCTGGGGGGAAAAAAAATCATCTATTTTCCTGGAAATATATTTTTTTTCAAATTGAAGATGTCACTCTTGGAGCCTCCGTGGTGGAAATGAAAACGAGCCTCATCTGGCTGTATGCCCTAGAGCAGTGTTTTTCAACCAGTGTGCCGTGGGAGATGGTCAAGTGTGCCGTGGGAAATTGCCCTCATTAACTGATCTAAAAACATTTCTCATCTCCAGGATTTCAGCTCTGTGTTCATCCAAACAGGCCCTGATAAAACACTGAGTAGTTAGGAATATGAAAGATCATTAGATACTTTTTTCTTTGTGTTTATTTTATTTTATTAAAGACATTTTGATCAGAATGATTGTACCCCGATTTAGCTGCAGCTTCGGCTGTACTTAGGAATAGTCCCGCCCCTTTAACTGTCTCCACCAATCATTCTTGGGGGGCTTAATCACATGTCATCAGTCTGACCAATCAGAAGTGGTTAAAATCTTCACTTCCTTGTCCCGATTTAACTTGTAAAGTCGCTCAGTTCTAACAAAAATACCAGCTAAAGCTCGTCTTTAGTGGTGTAGCTTTGCACAGAATCCGGTATCCGGAACAAGAGAACAAAACCATGAAGCTCTGAAAAGCGATCTCCGGCCGTTTTATGCACTACATCTCCCATGATGCATTGGGGTAAAGCGACCGCGCACAAGGAGATCTGTTGTTAAACGTCTTATAACCAACGAACACACCTCAAACTGTTTTTAAATCTTCTAACTTAACTTTTATTACATCTTTTAGAAAAAAACAGCTGCAGCTTTTAGCTTTTCTGCCACAATCATCACAAAAATGCACGTGAGAGTGTGGAGGGACTGTAGATCAATACAGACTATGAGTTTCTCCTTTTTTTTTTTTTTTTTTTTTTTTTTGGGATGCTGGTGTGCCGCGGGATTTTTCTTAAGGTTAAAGTGTGCCGTGGCTCAAAAAAGGTTGAAAAACACTGAGCTAGAGCCCAGTTATTTTTGTTTTGAGTGAGATTTTTGTAACTCATTGGGATCTCATTTAACAAAATGATAAACTTTTTTTTTTAGTATTTTGTCCTTTTTCTGTCATTGTGGTTGTAAATACAGACCACCAGCTGATTTTCTTGCCTTTGAATGTTTGTCAAATAGTTTCCTGAAAGCTAATTAAGTCCATTGGAGCTGCAGGCAGAGGTGATCTCATTCCAACTGTCCTGTCAGCCTGTGGAGACCCAGGTCATTCAAGGACATTGGAAATGCATTACTCACCAACATACAGTGGGGCAAAAAAGTATTTATATATACTGACCATGCACTGCAGTTCCAATCATGTAGGTGTACTGTTTGTGGCTGGTAAATGTTTGAAGTCAAGGAGGACCCATACTGTTGTGTACATGTGTCCCACATCCTGCTTTTGGAAAGTGTTTCTAATATTTTGCCTTCGCTCTCTTTCTCCATGCAAACAAAGAGGATCTTTGAACATAATTTTGGGTCAAACCAAAGATTATGGAAAGAGCAGAAAATAGCCTTTTTTGAGTAAACGGTGAAAGACATTTTGTATACCATATCAGTGGCAAAAAAAAGTCAATTCAGCAAAGCTGAACACCTTTGAAAGGTCAGAGTTCAATTCTGTTCCTGGATCTGAAATTTCCTCTTCTTTGCCAGAATGCCCACAAGGTGCCTCCTCCCTGGTTGATCGCCATGCAGAGGTACGGGCCCCCTCCATCCTATCCGAATCTCAAAATCCCAGGACTCAACTCGCCCATCCCAGAGGTAGAAATCTTTCTGCAGATTTAAATAAAAGAATCTCTGCATATTCAACTATTTGGAGTTTATTTTTTTGGGCAATATTGCTGCTTTGTTGTTTGAATCTGGGCTGCTGCTTTTTCTGTGCCTGTCAGAACTGTACCTTTGGTTATCATGCGGGTGGTTGGGGGAAGCCGCCCGTTGACGAAATGGGAAAGCCCCTCTATGGTGATGTGTTTGGAACCAACTCTGCAGACTTCCAGGTAAGAACTTTAACAAAGCTCTGTGGTTTTGATTTATTTAGGAACATTTTAAAGAAAGGATTTAGAGGACAGAGGTTTAAAGAAAAAAAAAGCATGAAATGATTCAAATATATTTTATTCTTACATGTAAAATTGTCTAAAAAGCCCACTCAGATATAGCATTACTTGGAAATCTATCAAATCGGAAATCAAATTAAAATATATAAAATCTGAGATTTTAATTTTTTATCCATATCGACCAGCCCTACTGAAAACTGAAATATGTATTTAATCAGCATTATTTCTACATTTTATTTAGAGCATCAGATCAGAATCAACAAAACAAATAAAAAATACAGATTTTTAAAGAAAGAAATGTTATTTGTCACTTCGAACAATGTCACACTCAAACGTTTTTCTGTCAACTTCCTGGTTAACATTAGCAGTAAACAAAACAAACATCATTGTTGCTTTAATTCATTTAACATTATTTTCTGAAAAAATGTTCTTCTCAGTTTGTCCATCCATCTGGCAAACTTTAGCTGACTACAGTCCCAGTAGATAAACGACAAGATAATAAATGACGACACAGCAGGACCTCAATAAATGTGTAACAACCAGGAAACTCAGTCTTTTAATCTAAACTGAAAACAATGTTTCCAATAGACATGTTTCGTAAACATCTTTAGTAGAAATACAACAAAACTCCAACACATTTTGCAGATGCGTTCCAGTACGGCTTCCCCACTATGCTAGCATATGATGTTACATAATTGGTCACCAGATTTTTGTAATATTCTTAAATATCCATTATATGTGCGGGCGGCCGTGGTGCAGCTGTAGGGCGGTCGACTCATGATCGTAAGATTGCAGGTTCGATTCCCGCCTTGCACGCCCATGTGTCGAAGTGTCCTTGGGCAAGACACTGAACCCCACCCTGCCTCTGGTGGGAGGTTGGCGCCAGTGTTCGGCAGCGGAGCCACCGCCAGTGTGTGAATGTGTGTGACTGTGTGTGTGCATGGGTGAATGGGACTGTGACTGTAAAGCGCTTTGGGCCTTCGTAAGAAGGTAGAAAGCGCTATATAAGTATACGCCATTTACCATTTACCATATATTTATGGCCCGCAGCAGCAGTCACTGACTGCAAGGACCATATTGTTTTCGTAGTTGGAACGACGACTTCGCCGCCTTTCAGCGAGAATGTGACCCCCGCCGCATGCTCGAAAAGTCACCAAAATGTGCACACACTTGGGATAAATTGCAAATGATTTTTCCACAAAGTCAACGTCCTCATAAAAGGTGGGCGATGAGGGCAGAGGTGGTGCGCAGAGTTGGGCGTGGAAGGCGGGTTGCGTCTGCGGGCCAGACAACGCCGCTTGCGGCTTTAATTATTTAAATTCGCAACTAATTCCAAAACAGAACAGTTTTTAGATGAAATGTGAAATTAATTAAAAACATTCAAATAAATGAATCTCTGCATATTCAGTAAACTGAACTTCAGTCTAATTTTTTTTTCATCTACAAAAAACACTTGATAACTTAATTTTGAAAATAAAACCTTTCATCAACTGTACTGAAAATCCACCGTTATTCTGCCTTTTACAGTGATAGTGTGAAGTGTATTTTTACGACACTACTATATTTGTAAAGATTGCAAATCAGCAATCTTGACATAAAAAAAAATATTTGTACTTGATTTTTCTGGAATAGTTTGTGAATTTCCAGATAACGCTTGTTTACTGGACTAATGTTTGTGTCCAGGCTAAGGCTGAGGAAGAAGAGGTAGACCATACCCCATGGGGAGAGTTGGAGCCTTCAGATGAGGAATCTTCAGAGGAAGAAGAGGAGGAAGAGAGCGATGAAGAGAAACCAGATGAAACTGGATTCTTCACACCAGCAGACAGGTGCTTGATAAGAAAACTACAATGTTCATCTAAACCAGGGGTCGGAAAAAAGCACCCGGAGCCACAACCCGTTTTGACATCATTATACATACTATGCATGTATATGTTATATCAAGGGTGCTCATTACGTCGATCGCGATCGACCGGATCAAGGACATGAGTGTAGAGTCCAGAAAAGATTTAAAAAAAAAAGTACTTCTTACTTTCCATCGTCATGTTTATTAGTTACATGTTTATTTGAACATTATTGTTTATGTACTGATGTTTAAGAACTACACAGTGAGTTTACATAAAGATACTTTTGTATTACCAGATGAAGCGTTTTATTACAAAGACAGAAAGCAGCAGCCATCGTATTCATGCTCTGCTGTAAACGGTGCAATGCGGGGAGCGTGGCATAAAATGAGGCATTCGGCGCCGCCGGCTCCACACAAAGCGCGTGCCTCGCAGCTTTCCTAATGAGCTCGCATCCACCGGCCGAGAACTGCATAGCTGACAGGAGGAGAAACGCGGAGCGACCCCAACAAACTCCAGTTGTTAGGAGTGGTCCTCTGCCGGGGACACAACGTGCAGCGGGGCAGAGAGCAACTCGACAGAGTCTGCGCTCAGTGAATTTAAACCCGCGTCTGCAGTGACGTATGTGTCAGAGGATGTCCGATTGGCCATTCTGCCTGTCAATCAAGCCCCGTACTTTTTGGTGAGGATTTTGATTGGCTGGTGGATTTTTTAGAAGCACTCTCTTCCTCTTCAATCTCCCCCCTTCCCGCGACCCACCCCCACGTCCCCGAAGATGACCGGTCGATCGCGACCGACGCAACGAGCTCCCCTGCTCTGAAACACACATCACTGCACACGCGAGTCCAAAACACCGGCGCAAACTCTCCGTCACCAGAAAGCCGCTTCCCGCTCCGCGCCACGCCAAGCCCCCGGCAGAAAATCACTCCGGACCCAGAGTGTTTATTGAAGCTGCCCCGCGTTTCTCCTCCTGCTACCAGCTCCGCAGCCTTCGCCCGACAAACACGAGCCCACCGAGGAAGCTGTTTTTTACGTGGCATGCGCCTCGCATGGAGCCAGCAGCGCCTTTGAAATGCCATGAAAAATGAACAAACTAAAATAAATTTGAATTTTTATAAAATACTCATTATTTTCCAAAGTCACAGGGAGCCACAACAGAAGGATGAAAGAGCCACATGTGGCTCCGGAGCCATGGGTTGCCGACCCCTGATCTAAACTTAGAGATTTTCTCCTTTTCTGTCTGTTTATTTGAGGATCTGTGGCTCAAAATAGAAAAAGCTTTTTCTTGCATTTCTTTGTTGTGAGAGAGTATAAATAAACATCTGAATGCTTTTTTAGGGCCTTTTGATGTTCAATTCCTCTATTCTCAACTAGAGGACCAGTTAAAAACATTTTGTCAATGTCCTAATTTAACGAATATTAACATGACCTAAAAACACTGTTTTCAGGCCAAGTTTATCACTGAAGAATGTGTTTATTTTTTATTTTGGGATGTTGATTCACACATGGGATGAAACCCTGCGATAAGGAAAGCCTTCAACTGAACTGACGCTGTGTTATGTATTGCAGTGGACTCATCACTCCTGGAGGCTTCTCGTCTGTACCAGCCGGCATGGAGACTCCAGAGCTGATTGAGCTGAGGAAGAAGAAGATCGAGGAGGCCATGGATGGGTATGCAGGGTTTCTGCTGTCACAAACATGCTGCTGCTGCTGCCTTCTATTCTTTCAGTGCTGAAGGCCACTTCCAGTTACTATATCAGCTCTTAAAGCCTGCTGATTGGTGGTTTGGTGCAAAAGCAGTTCAACAATAATCTAAGTTTAGGTTTGAAAAATATGATAAATGCGGTTTTATCTTCAAACTGCTTCTGTTAATATTTTTTGCCAGAATTCAAATAGTTTTTGTTAGAGCTCTTGTTAAGGACTATCAATACATTTGTGGGGGGTACATGATGTGACAAATGAGTTTCCCACGGTACACCAGTCTAAGGAGGTTGGGAGGCACTGCTGTACACAAGGGAATCCTCTTCTGAATACGTCAACCTAGCGCGGGCCTTGGCAGTGTGGCCGCGTCTCGCCCACGAAAACAAGCCGCATTCTAACTATTGCAAAGATGGATGTGCATATTGTGCATTTACAAGGAAAGTGTTTAGCCGATCTGCACCGCAGACTCATCCTGGAAGGGGCTGTTCCTCACTTTAATACATCATAATGTGAGGACCCACTTGTTTTCATGGATTGGGTGGGGCTGGTGCCCAGAGAGCAGAGTTTTACAGGAATGCTCAGAGATGCATGAATGTATCAAATATATATTTTTATTGTAAAGAATTAACATTATAATACACTCTACTGAATAAGAATATCTTGACCTGGGATTTAAAACACTTAATGGAGTCAATCTGATGCAGTGACAATGAGAGGGCAATGAGAGAGTGACAGTTTGAAAGGAGAGATCTCCTCTGGTCTTAAAGCGGGTCTTTGGAATGATTAAGAGTTGTTATTTGGAAGACATCAAGGATCGTTCCAAAGACTATAGGGTTAAAGGTCAGAGATGTAAAGGCTCTAAAAACAGAGGAGTTATGTGTGTCCATTTACTGGTTCCAGTTAGCTGAAGACCAGTTAGTGAAGGTTTGTTAAAACAAGTAAAAAGAGAGCTGCTGTTATCTTAACAAGATGAAATACATTTTAATCAATTTAAATGTTGTACCAAATATTTTTGCAAATGTTTTTAATTAATGTTACATTTCATCTAAATTTGCCTTTTGTTTCCTTGTATTTCACTTTAAGCAAATGACTAGATTTCCTTAGATCGTAGATTGACGGCTCATTTAAGAACATAGAATTATCCATTTAGATAATTTCACTGTTGGAAAATGCAGGAATACTTCTGTTTGCAGAGATGAAACTTCTTTTTGACTCCTTATAGTAGGGCTGGGCAATATGGCCATAAAATAAAATGTCAGATGTTTTTATTTGTATTCGATTTCCGAAAAAATAAAAGCAAAATCTGAGATTTTATTTTTAGGCCATATCGCCCAGCCCTACGTGACTGCAGTACAGGCATAAAATTTCAGTTGCACGTGAGGTCACTAGCAGGTGTCACATTCTGCAGCGACTGGGGTGAAGATGATGAGCGCTAGTGCCTTGGCAGAAATTTGAATGGAATTAAACACTTCCATTAAAGTGTTGCTGACATCCGCCGCCTTGTTTTTGAATGACTTATCGCGTGACTTGGTTTGTGTTTATTCGCATAATTAGGATTTAATAGAAATGATGTAATTGTGAAATTGTGTTTTCTACATTTCTGTAATTTTTGTGCATATGTGTAATGGAAAGTCAGCTATTGAAATATGTCACTGTAAGTATAAACACTTTTAAATGTTTTTGATTTTCTAGGAATGAGACTCCTCAGCTTTTTACGGTTCTCCCAGAGAGAAGAACTGGGCCTGTCGGTGCAGCCATGATGGCCTCCACTCACATCTACGACATGTCCACGGTAAGACCGCATGTGTCTGTGTTTTCAGCACGTTCTTGTGGCATTCTTCTAATGATGGAGGACATGTATCAGAAAAAGTAAGATTAAAATTGCATTTCTGAGTATTTCTTTATTCAAATCGTTCTGAATCAGGAGCAGACGGAAAAAAATGCTGTTTGAAAAAGAGTTTATTTGTGGCATAGACAATACTCTGGGTGGGCCAAAAGCCCCCTGCTCCGAGCTCCCAGCAACAGGAAGGGGAAGGAGGGACGGGGTTGCTTGCACTAATGGTCCCGCCCACAACTCGGTGGGGAATTTTTAATGAACTCCTGCCACTATGCTTTAAATATGTCCTAGCAAACAACACAAGCTTATTTATTTTGGCTAAAAACTGCATAATCATAATTGAAAGACCACAGAGAACACTTTTAACAACATTGAAATTTAAATACTGTAATTTTAGGTAGTGATAGTTTATGACAAACTCCATCATAATTATGTTTTGTTCTTCCCCTTTTGTGCTGCTTGCAGGCCATGGTAAGCCGAAAGACAGGTGGGGGACAGGAGTCGCAGGGCGTGGAGGTGGCCCTGGCTCCTGAGGAGTTGGAGCTTGACCCAATGGCCATGACGCAGAAGTATGAGGAGCATGTTAGAGAACAGCAGGCCCAGGTGGAGAAGGAGGACTTCAGCGACATGGTGGCTGAGCACGCTGCTAAACAGAAGGTACAGATCTGATTATATTTCAGATGGAAATGTGGAGTAATAAACATTCAGCTTTTGATTCTCCATAAGAAGGGTGTTTTTTGGACAAAAATGGTCATTATTGGAGTCTTGTTCAACTCAATAATCCTTTAATTCTAATTTGGATGATTTGATGTATGCTGCATTGGCTCTTCATAAAAACATTATTAAAGATCATTAGTACAGATATTTGGACCATTTTGGTGCAAACATGCAATCCTGCATTAAAGAAAACAGAAAGACTTTCCCTGGAGTTGGAATCTGAAAATGAATTTATTTTCACTTCCGTCTTTTTCTGTCTCCAAACAGCAAAAAAAGAGGAAGGCCCAGCCACAGGACACACGAGGAGGTGCCAAGAAATACAAAGAGTTCAAGTTCTAGAGAAAAACCAAAATAAAATGCAAGAAGTAGGGCTGCAGCAGGAAGAGGAAGAGACCTGCCCCAAAGTCCCTTTGAGAGGATCTAAACTTCAAAACCAATCATATCCTAGACCAGTAACTTCAGGTCCTTTTCCTTTTTTTGTGTTTCAACAATGTTGTCTCTGCATCTCATGTACTGTATGTGTCATGAGTACTAACTGGTTTTCCTCTGTTAAACTTGGCTATGTTCCACCATGTTTTATTTTAATTTTTTTGTAAATAAAAGTGATAAACTCATGTTTGCTCCTTTGCCTCCATGCTTTTTAATTAATCTCATGCACATTGACTTTGTTGACATTCACATACTACTAGGTAATATTCCAAATCTGAGTGGGGTGATCCGCGTACAGCACACTGACGGATGAGACCGACTTCAACTGTCTGCCTGATATTTGTCAAATGTCTTTGCTGAAACTCTGGAAAAGCTCCTGGAGTTGCCCCCCTCACTGCTGGCTGGCGATAACATTCAAGAGCGCCGCAGTCTGGGAAGGACAGTGACCTACATAGCTGCTGCAGCAGCTTCATGCTACATTGGTCACTGGTACATATTCATTTGCAGAGGGAAAAGTTTGCATCCTCACCTATTAATGAGCAAAGAAAGAAACTGCATTACCTTTTCTACCAGGACTGCAGCTGCTCAACATGACAGCTGCAGAGATCAGACCAGTGTTTGTGGTTTTTATGCTGACACTATACGTGTATCTAAAATGTAGAGATGATAACATTTGTAATTCATTTTCTCCTGTTTGTTTCCATAAACCAAGAACTAAGCGTGTGAAGTGGTTGGGTCTCTGGGAAAGATTTGGGTCCAAATAACTTGTAGTGCCATTTGATGGCTTTGCAGATCAGGGCGCTCTTTTTAAAGGAACCTGGGATTATCCTGCCATTAACCTGCTTGATTCTAATCTGGTTATCAGTTATGAGCATTTAAAATGTGTGTGAAAAGTCGTATATAAAATGGCATATGATTAAAAACATATAATAGATATCCATTAAGTGCCCCAAAATGGACAATTTTTATATTTTATCTCTTTGACAAAAACAGTATCCAATTTACATTTGTGTCAATAAGTGTCGTCAAAATTAAGTTTTTAATAAACATGTAACAGTAGCTAATCTAAGGTCAAACTTGCATATTTTGTTTATTGCTGTGAAAAATCACGAGGATTAATAAAAAAAAAAACTCCATATAGAGTTTGTGTGTGATGTTGCTGTGAGCCCTGATCATAGCTGTGATAATCTACTGGATTGATGGCAGGCAGTCACGTGTGGCGTCTGTGCAATTGTCATTAGGTCGACATCTTCTTCATAGTCAGATTCTGAGCCTGTAATCAGAGCCCCGGTTCCCTAACTGAAGGAAACACTGCAAACACTTCACCTATTCCAAGCTGCATCAGCAGGCAGCCACATCCTGGGAGAAGCAGATTTGGAGTCAGATTGGGTGGAGCATCGGTAATGACTTCCAGATTGTGGTCACAAAGTTAACAGAAGTGAAAAAAAAACATCTTTGTGGAAGCTTTATTCATTTCTGGTGTTTCTGGCTACCTGTGGTTACAACTGAAAGGCAAATGCAATGGAAAGAAAACATGTAGTTCAACCAGTGGAACCAACCGTTTTGTGTCTTCTTCCAGTGCTTGTATGACTACCAGGAATAAAATGGACAAATTTAAAAGAGTGGATGATCTGGACCTAGAAGAGAATCATGTAACTCAGAGGGTTTACTGCCAAACTACTGAATTGATTTTTTTTAGTTCACATCTTGATTTGAGTTCCATTTCAATGCATTTTAATATAAATGCATTGCAAAGCTTTCAATACCAAATTAAAGTCCCGCTCCGATCATCTTTTGAACTGTTAAAAAATCATTCCCAGTGGGTTTTTTAATTGTCATTATGCCTATTTTAAACAAAATCAATAAACCTGTTATTTTCTTGGACATAGTTTCTGCAAAAATTCACCTCTGAGTTGTTGGTGAAAAATTGGTGCAGAGCACACCGCACCCCGTTTCCCACCATCCCTTTGTTTACACTCTCTCCCGCTAGCTTACAGCCCCTCACTACCCATACCTCCCAATGGCAGTGCGAAAAAAATGGTGAGCGATATAGGAGCTATCCAGCCATAAAGTTTTGAGCCAGATGTCAGCTCAGATGAGCAAAAGGAAGACGTACATAGATCTAGTCTTCTACAATTGGATGCATCAGAATGGAGTGCAGCAGGGAGTTTGTAGCCTGCGTAGCATATTTTCTTTGTCAAAACTGCAATTTTTGTTTTTATTAATTGCATTTTTAATCTACTCTTGATTTAAAACAATTTGAATAAAGAAATACTCAGTAATAAAATTCCTGAGTCCTCCAATATCAGAAGAATGTAACAAGAATGTTGTTAAAACACAGAAATCCACATTTTTAAAAGTGTTGAAACAAACAAATAGTGATTTAAAAGATTATTTTCAATGATAAAATAAGAATACTTGCATTAAAGACAATCCTTTCATTTTCTCTACACCCTAGCAATTAAAAGAAGATTGATTAATTGACTTGAATTTGATTTGATTTGATCTGATCTGATTTGATTTGATATTGCAAGTTCTGCAAAAAGCATGATCTAATTTTGAGTCCCTGCCCTGGATTCTATACAACATCTGTTTGGTCCATGATGTGTTGTTACAAACTGTAACGTCATTGATGGGGTCTGTGCTACACAGCCTCATGCAAAGACATAAATCATTCATTAAGTTGATTGTGGACTGAAGGTTTCTCACGTCATTAACAGCAAAGATGTGCCAGTAACGTTTAGCTGATATACACTACACAAAATGGCAAATGAATGCATGAAAAATGTACAAAAAGTACATTAAATTTAAGTAGAAGTCAGAGAAAAAGACTAACTTGGTGGTTAACTTTAGAAGAATTCAAATTGCATATTTTTGCCAGTTTGCTGTACTGCTGAAAACATTGAAAGCTGTAAAGGTTGCTACCCATTTGCCTTATAAATGGGGTTGGGACCATCAGTTGTGTTGTGCAGAAGTTAGGTAGATACACAGGTGATAGTCCTACTGAATAGACTGTTAGAATTTGTATTATGGCAAGAAAAAAGCAGCTAAGTACAGAAAAATGAGTGGCCATCATTACTTTAAGAAATGAGAGCAGGTCAATGACACACAGAGTTCTAGCAGACACATCTCTACAACAACTGTTAAAAGGAGACTGTGTGAATCAGGCCTTCATGGTAGAATATCTGCTAGGAAACCACTGCTAAAGAAAGGCAACAAGCAGAAGAGGACAGATGCACTCTACATGCCTGGTTCCCACCGTGAAGCATGGAGGGGGAGGTGTGATGGTGTGGGGGGACTTTGCTGGTGACACTGTTGGGGATTTATTTAAATTGAAGGGCATACTGAACCAGCGTGGCTACCACAGCATCTTGCAGCAGCATGCTATTCCATCTGGTTTGCGTTTAGTTTGACCATCATTTATTTTTCAACAGGACAATGAGCCCAAACATACCTCCAGGCTGTGTAAGGCTATTTGACCAAGAAGGAGGGTGATGGGGTGCTGCACCAGATGACCTGGCCTCCACAGTCATCTGACCTGAACCCAATCAAGATGGTTTAATGTGAGCTGGACCGCAGAGTGAAGGCAAAAGGGCCAACAAGTGCTAAGCATCTCTGGGAACTCCTTCAAGACTGTTGGAAGACCATTACAGGTGATCACCTCTTGAAGCTCATCAAGAGAATGCCAAGAGTGTGCAAAGCAGTAATCAAAGCAAAAGGTGGCTACCATAATGAACCTACAATAGGAGATATTTTCAGTCGTTTCACACTTTTTTGTTATGTATATAATTCCATGTGTTAATTAACAGTTTTGATGCCTTCAGTGTGACTCATGTTAGAAAGTGATCTCCCTTCCACGGAAATTGGGATAGTGTGACATATTCACATATAGTATGTTTAAAAGAGCAAATTCATTTTAGTAGAATTCAGTATAAAGCTAATCTTTAATTTGAATACCTGATATTCACCCCCCGAACTTGTCCTACTTAATGCTGTCTATGTGAACCAAGCTCCTGCTCTGGTCATACAGAGACAGCCCTCAGTAATGGTGTATTCAGACTGGACACATTTGGTTCTGTTAAAGTGAACCGGAGTTTGTTTCCCCCAAAAATCCAGAACAAATTTTCAAATCTGAATAAACCCAATAGGACCCTGGTATGGGAACAGGAACCCCTCTTGTCTTGGACCCATTATTTGAGGTGGTCTCAGTTTGTTTCCAATCAGAATGAGCTTCAGTTTGCTCTGAGTTTCCTGTCTGAATAGGCTCTGCTCAGGAGAGGACTGGATCGTGCCCCCCTGTGGTTACATTCATTCATTCATTCTTTCATTCATTCATTCATTCATTCATTCATTCATTCATTCATCCTATACCATCACATTACCTCTGTTACATCTAACGGATGTAATGTCACCTTCCTATCCACCCATTCCATTCATTAATGTTTCAATCCATATATTCATTCATTCATCAATCAATCAATCAATCAATCAATCAATCAATCAATCAATCAATCAATCAATCAATCAATCAATCAATTCAGTTATTCATCTTCCATCCTTTCCCATTACATCTGTTTCGTATCCACTCTTGAACCAATTTGCCATCATTCTTTCAATCCACACATTTATCCATGTCATTCATCCACCCATCTGTAAGTAAGCCCTGGAGAGTTTCATATTCCATCAGAGGGCCACACAAAAACAATCACACACACTCACATTCCCACAAACATGACAATTTTGAGTCACCAACAACACATATATTAGGCAGAAACACTGATAAATTAATATTTTTATAGGGAGTACTGAGCACCAGGACAAAACCCCACATAAACTAAACAAAATAAATGAAAAATGTTTTGGTTCTTCATAAACGGAGAAAACAATTACGTCAGAGGCTATGTTTTCGGCGCGTCCGGGGAAAGCCGACTCTCACCGAGGGGAGCCGAGTCCTCCCGCCACTGTTTCTCAGCTGTAATTACTTCAAAATACACAAAAGAAAATGCAGGCTTCCTATTGGCTGGCTGCTCTGTGTGTCTCGTGCTCGAGGGCGTGGCTCCTTCGGTCTCTCTGCTCTCAGAGCTGCTTCACCAACACAAATTTCCGCTTCCTGCAAAGACAGCAGACAGGAGCAGATACGGTCTCGCGCGGGGACTGGCACAGATCTTCGGTGTCTGCTTTCGGGGACAAACCCTGAAGACAGCGATGTTTTCATCGTCTGTGCGTGATTAACTCGGAACGGACCAACTTTCTTTCGGTGTGGACGCGTTTACACCTACGCGAGTCTTGAAACAAAAACAAAAAAGGGAAGAAGGAGGAAAAACGACCCCAACCGAGCGAGGGACGGCTGAGAAAACACTTCTGCGGGTGGCCACCTCCCCCTTACGGTTGTGCTCCGTCTGAAAGCTCCCAGTCAGTCTTCAGGATGTCGGAGCGAGGAGGGCTCCCACGGACTGGGGGCGTCCCTTCGCCGCACATGCAGCCCTCCAAGCCGGTCAGTATCTCCTCCAACCGGCCGGTCCACATGAACCTTTACGCCACCTGGGAGGTCGACCGCTCCTCACCCAGCTGCGTGCCGAGGTACGTTAAGCGACCACTGTTGGGGTGGGGGGTGGGATGTGCACGTGCGGGTTTACTCATCAGTTTGAAAGGGCAGAGCGCGCTTTTTTTTTTACACCAGACAAACCCCCATCAGTGGATGTTCTGTAGATACTGTCAGTCATGGGGATGTGGAGTTTGATGCTGTGGGTTCCTAGGGTTCCCCCCAACCTAGCCTGGGGTCTTCCCCCTTCAGTCAGAACTTAATCTCTGCTCCTATTAAACAGCGAACAATCCTCCAAAAACAACCCCTAACACTCATTTATGCAATCCTGCAGCTGGAGATGACAAATGCACCTTTTCTGGCTGCCTTTCGTGACAAAACCCTGGTTTTTTAACCTAGTGTGGATGTGCAGCTGTTTGTCTGCTGACTGATGCAGCATCAACACAGTACTGTTGATACATGGCAAAAAGTATGAATTAATATTGAGCACGTATTTAGAAATACAAACATGTATTATCATACAGTGTGTTTTCCTTCTATGTCATGTTGATCATCAGCAGCAGTGGATGGTCCTGTGGGTTCTTAAGGATAATGCTTCAAGGTCACAAGAGGCGAGATACCTAATGCACCTCAGTCGGCTTAGGTCCAAACACAAGACACGGAAATAAGCTTCTTTATGTGACTGCAAAATGTGTGACACTGATTTTTCAAAATTTGTAATCTGGCACTTCGAAGTGACACTTTCAGATCTTCACAGGCGTAAAGTTCTGAGGCTGGTTCAAAGGGGAAGGCTATATTTCAAGGAGATAATCTCTCAACTGAGAAGGTTTAATTATCATTTCCTCAGTCAAACCTGTATTTGTTTCCTTGAGTAAATGGTAAATGGCATATACTTATATACCACTTTACTACTTCACTACTATGTGCTCTTATGTCTAACACTGGCGCCAACCCATAACCACCAGGGGCAATGCGGGGTTCATTGTCTTATCCGAGGAGGACACTTCGACACATGGGCAGGCAGGGTGGAAACCAAACCTGCGATCTTCTGATCAAAGGTTGACCGCTCTACCTCTGCCCCAAGTGATGCTTTCAAATGTTTTTATGTTGGAGACAATTGAAAACAAAAACTAACAAACTAAAAGGGAAATTACCTTGTTACTACAGCTCTATTAAAGTAGCAAATGGATAATAAATACCTCTAAAAATATGCATGAAAAATTAATGATGATGATTATTTAGCTGACAAAAAGAAAGATCGGAGAAAACGCTCCTTCCTGCAGCGAGGTGTCCAAGTCTCTGACTGAATGATCTCCTCCGTAGAGGATGATGATGATGAAGAGGATCATCCATGATGGATTCCAGTTCTAGCAAAAGTAAATCTTATTTTAAAATGTCAGATGATTCACCCAGATTGGTACATTTTACATGAACACACCAAATTAACTTACCAATTTTTGATGGTTCTTGTTGTCTTTTTTGTTTGTTTGGGTGTGGGAGGCTATTAGTGGGTGTTGAAAACACCAGAATCATCATCAGACAAAGCTTCCATGCTGACATCTTAATGTTGTTTCTAATGTGCTTTGGGAGCTTTACAGGGTTTGAAGCAATGCCTCAAGGGCATATTTAGCTAACTAGCATTTTAGCTATGTGTGTGCATCATGCACTTATAGATAAATCATGTTGTGCATTTGAAAACACTTTCCCACCTCAACTTAAGCATCTGTGCATTTGCCTGCTGTCTAATTTGTGTATTTTTTTATTTTTTGGAAGGTTTTTTTTCGGCAGTTGTTACGTCTTATGGATTAGACTTCACTGCAGCAAACAGGGAGAGTCAGAAAAAAGGAGGAGTTGGAGAAAGATGAAGCAGTGGCTCTGTCACCTACATTTAAATGGGATTTATCCCAGACAGAAGAAAAAAGAAAGGTATTGAAAGGGTGCTGCAAAGAGCCTGCCTCTTGTGATGCACACTGAGTCAGTCGCTGTTAGTTGTGCATGCCCTATTTGCTTCTTTGCGACTTTCTTGTTGCTCAGTCTGCATTGCTGGAGAGAACTAACACCCCCTGCCTTTCCCCAAGTCGAGGTGTTGTTGCTCTAACCTCTTCCTCTTTTACCCTAAAATGCCTCTTCTTGGCGTTTTGCTCATTCAGTGCTGCTAGAGTTTGTCGTTGCAGGCAAAAAGATAAAACACACACACACCTACACACACACACATTCAATTCATTCTATTTAATCCAGATGTGGAAATCAACTAGAAAAAAATGCTAAATATTCCCACCTTGGATTTAGATTGTTGTTGATCATATTTGGTCTTAAAGATGTCAGATGCTTAAGCAGTCATTCCTTACATCTTACAAAGCAAAATTTTCTGAAAATCAGCTGCTTTAGTCTTGACTGCATTAGCGTGACACAATTGATTTGTGCTGATCTGACCGAGTCAACTACAGAGAAATTCTTCTTTTCACGAGTTTCAAACTTGCTCTCCTGATTTGCACTAATTTCTCCTCAATTCTGCAATGTCATGAAGGCAGGAGCAGGCATACGCTCAGTTCATACTCCTCCCTCTGAGAGGTGAGGCTCTCCATCTTCTCAGCAGAGTCGTGTCCGCGTGATCAAGCCTTACCACACAAATGTAGAAGTCACAGAGGAACAAAGATTAGCCACTCTCTATTGTATTTAGGGTTTCTGTTCGGAGGAATGTCAGTGATGTCTGCTAGAACTGAAACACACACACACATGCCTGGGATTCCAAATCCGCACAGATTAGTGTGGGCCTCTTTGTGCTGCTTCTCTGCATCAGTTATTTCAGGAATGGACACCAATGTTAACTTGTTGTCTTGCATCACCAAGAACGCTGTATGGCAATTTTGAAGAGGAAATTCCCATGACTCTGCTTCATAGGTTGAGTCTCAACTGATATTTCTTTGACACTTTGGTGACCAGTTAAGCCAGTTTTTCACCTTCATTTTTAATTTGAAACCCGAAAAACCCAAATATTACCACACAAAAACGGGGGAAAAAACACTCAATAATCTAATAAAGTATCAGTATGTCCTTTTGAGTTGTATTTCTCTGATTTCTCATGAATCCAGTTCAGAGTCAGAGAAGCAACCTAGTTCTCATAATTACCAAAAGGAAAGCAGTTGTTATCAATACCATCCATTTTACTGAATCCATTCAATTTTGATTTTAAAAAATGAACAGAAAACTGTTTTTTATGCCTGGAAAAAACAGACCTGGGGTGTATTCAGACTCAAGCAGGTGGACTTTCTTGTTTTAAACCGAAGCTTGTAGACAACGCCATATGACTAAAGACCTCTTTAGTCATTGGCCAGGGAAAGCAAGTGGAGGCAGAAATTATGGAAGTCTTTGGAATCCTTGTCAGGATAGTTCAATAATTCAACGTTTATTTCGCTGACTAGTTTTGAACTTTGTTAACGTCAGGTATAACACTTACTCACCTTTTTTGGTCCAGCTGAGGTAAGAAGACGGCTAAGAAGGAATCCTGATAAGTGTTTATGACATTGTTGGGAAAACAGTGAGAAGTAATGATCACATTAGAAGTTGTTTTGATGAGCCTGCATTCATCCAACCACATTTCAGTGAGTTTGTGTTCAGACGGAAAACACCCGTAATTTAAAGGAAAATATATTCATGGATTCATACATTCATATTTATTACATGAATATGAATGCATTCTATATTTATCTTGTGTCTTTTGTGAAACCAGCCCAAAAAGAGAGATTTTCTCTGAAAACCTCTCCAAGGTCAACGGTTGGACAAAGTTATCTTTCTAACTAAAACGGCTAGTTTCTAAGAACTTCTGGATTGAAGGACAAATTCAACTGTAGAATTCAAGCATTTTTTTTAAGTTTAAATATAACTTACCTTTTCCCCAAAATGGATAAAACATTTTTGTTAAAGCTACATTTTTGATTTAGAAAAAAGAAACGAATACAAGCAGGGCTCCAGACTGCGACCAATTGGTCGCATTTTGCGACCAAAATTTGAGAGTGTGCGACTGAATTTTACATCCAGTCGCACATGCGCGACCCGTAAATTTGCCTCCCCCACCCTACGTTTTTTTTTTCATACATTAAAAGTGGAAGGGGCACGTCAATGATCAATTAAATAAACATTGAGACGCGAGCGCACACGCACGCAGGCAGACGCACACACTCGCGCACATACTCGTGAAACGCGAGCACACACTCGCGTGATGGCCGTCTGTGAGGCGGCCACTGCGTGTGAGAAGAATAGGGAAAGCCACTGTAAGTGGCTAAAATGCGTGGAGGGGGAGGGGCCTAGAGACAATCGAACGCGCGTGGGAAGGAAACGGAGACAAATATCATCACAACCTGTTATGTGCGTCTGAGCTATGAGTAAGTGAACTATTGATTCATTCTTCCAACCTGCGGCTAGTGTACCAGTGATAGAACTACAGCAGGGGTCTCACACTCGCGGCCCGCGGGCTATTTGCAGCCCCCAAGATGATATTTTGCGGCCCCCGCCTTAATGTTACTGCAGCCCGTCAGTTTGTATGAATGACACTTTTTCATTGTCGTGCACGGAGATGACCAACCAATCACAGCGGGGTATATGACTCTTGGGGGCGGGACAATGACAGGGCTTGAAAGCAGGACACCTGCTTGTAATTTTCTAAATACATGCATTCCGTGCTGAACTTTTCTCTGGGTCACACAGAACCGGAGGAAGGCTAAGTTTTGGTTACGGTTACGGCGGCGCATCAAACGGTTTATGCATGACTGTTACGGCAGCTCACCGCTCCCGCGGGAGTCGGGTCAGCTGAGGAGAATAAATGTCCCACACCTACATGCGTGACAGCTAAGGGAGCTTGGACATTGAACACACTCGAGCAAAAACAACATTAGTTTTAGATACACTGAAAATACGTGGGGAAAATGCAACGATAGACGTGCTTGAGATGAACCGGCACCTCGCCTGGATCGTTGGTGGAAACCGGCCGGGGGGGGGGGTGATCTGCAGCGAGACTGAAGGACAACAGGAAGTTGGAGTGTCCTTAACATTCAATGTAGTTTTAATATTCCTCTCCCCCTTTGTGTGATCTGTGTTATTATATATTTTACATTTATTTTAATGTTTTGTAATGTATGTAGCCTTTTTTAATCAATGGGTATTTTAAATTATTTTAATTGATCCCTCAACTACAAAAACCATCAGGACACATGTCCCATAATGCAATGTTTTGTAGTCCTCAGGGCAGCTTTCAGTCAGTTCAGTTTCCAGCTGTGTTCGCTCAGGTTGGGGCCTTGATCCCGCCCCTTTCTGGTGACATTTTTGTGATGATTGACAGGTGATGTTGGAGCAAAAACAAAAATATGTCTCACACCAGGTGATCTGCGCAGCGTTGCGTCGACCTGGGTGATCTAAAACACGCTTATTGTGCATCTTGGTTGCACTTATTTAATGTCACAAAGATAAATTTCCATCAGTTTTGTTTACTATTTGTACTGTCATGACAGTGATGGTTCTGTCAGTTTACCTGTTGTTGCATCTTCAAAAGTACAGAATAAAATGTGACACTGAATTTGAAACAGCGCATTGTAATTTCTGCATCTATTATTAAAGTATTTATTAGTAATACAGTGGAAATTAGTAGATTTGGTTTGCATGTTGATTTACGGTATGCGCCCCTAAATTTTCTGGTTGTGCCCCTAAAATTTTCAGTTAGGGGCCACAATGCTCCTGGTGAAAAAAGTTAGTCTGGAGCCCTGACAAGTATTACAAGTGTAACAAAAAGGCACGCAAAATCCTGCAGGGATTAATACAGACTACTGAGTTTCTCTTTTTTACATTTATGGTTGATGGTGTGCCTAGAGATTTTTGTCGAGGAAAAAGTGTACCTTGGCACAAACAGGTTGAAAACACTGGTCTAATTCCATAGACTTCTTTTGAGAAATAAACACCCATTACTTATTCTATTCGTCAGAATAACCATTCTTGCTCTACTATCTTTTATTAATGTTTATGCTAATCCTAATTTTTTTAGTGATATTTTTGTTGTAGTACAAGTTATTTAAGTTATAAACTGACCAATCAGATGCCTCAATAAAAGTAGACCTTGTGTAAAACCTTCAAAGCGTTTGATTCTCGATATCCCGCTTTCAGTGGAAGGGTTGTGGCCTTCTAACACAGTCACTCCTGACTGAGAGTGGTTGCCATAGAAATGTAGACTCAGACTGACACAGACCAATCATGGCTTACTGAGGACGCCTGGTGCTGCGACGGACATATTGCGGAAAAATGGCGACTGAATTGACTTTGTGTGGTTGGAGCCAGAAGCAAGGCATTTACTATGAGTGACGTCCCGCGCAACATTTCCAGTTAGTCAATGAATCCAACCAAATGAAGTCAATTCAGTTGCCATTCTTTATGATACTGATGCCGACATGTTGGAACCACACAACGTATGCAGTAAGCATACGCAGTAAGCAGTGATGAATTATTCATTGTGCATTTGTCTAATTAGTTTGCCGCAAATGCAACACAGAATTGGACGTCGCCCTTCATTCCTTGAGCGCCCGCATTACATCTGCCTGAGAACGCCAGCTCTTCCAGGAACCAACATGGAGAAAAGCTGAAAAAAAAGCAGTAGCAGCAGCAGGCTGCTGCATGCATGTACAGACACACTGACAGGGCAGAAATGTTTATCACGCTGGTTTTGGCTGCCTCGCTCATCGTGTCTCTGCTCGTTTGTCTGCTCTGCTGTGTGCCAACCATTGCAGCTCAGCTTTGCTGTAGATGAAAGGATGGCAAATCCCTCTCCCTCTTCACTCCCTGCTATTATTGTTTGGTGCTTTCCCCTTGAGATGACTTTCACTGCATTGCCATTATTGATGTAAAGATCTGTTTAGCCATTGGCTTTCCACAGCCTGTGGAGTTTATGTTTCACTCTAATCCACCTGTCAGTAGAAAATGGCAAACCAGCATCTTCAGAGCTGCTGCACTTCAGTTAAAACCTCTCACCCTACTTTAAAAAAAGCTCCTCACCCACACACCATTTTATTGGAATGCATTTTTTCCTGTAAATCCCAACCGATCACTCTTTAGTTGGAGTTTCTAAGACTAAAGTTTTCGGGTTTACAATGTCAGTTTGTTTTGAAATGTTTGATTTTCACAATGAAGCAAGAAGAGCACTTTCTTTTTTTTCTCACTGAATTTATATAAAAGTATATTTTTCTTGAAAAAAATTGTACAGCTTATTTAGTAAGTTTGCCTGAGACAGTGAAGCAGAGAACAGCAGCCTGTCCAATCACTCCCCTGGAAGAGGGAGCATCCAAAAATAAAAAAAGGAGAAACTCTATAGTCTGTATTGGTGTACATTCTCTCCACAATGTTTTTTCTCAAAGATTTAATGAAAGTTAAGTTAGTTTTCAGTAATAATTTTCAACTAAATTATCTGAAATTTAACCTATTAATTGTTTTACCTTTTAGTTTATTAACACGCAATTGTATGTAACCTTACAAAAACCCCAAATATATTCTTTCTAAATTGTGATTTGTTTTTTTAAATATTATTTTTCGATGTTGGTGCAAAGGCAACTGTAATTTTTGAACGATTATATGATCACAATATGTTTGATAAACATTACACAAAAAAACATTATATTTACGTTTTCTGTAGCCACACGACAAGTGAACATGTTGAAGTTTTAGTTTTTGTCTTGTCCTAATCAAAGATGAAGTCTTTGAAAACTTTAACAAAAATGTTTTATTTCTTTTTAGATGATATTATTGTTTCAATTTAGTTTAATTGTGTCTGTTGGCCACTTCACCTTCATTCTGTTTCTTAAATGTTGTTATTACTTCTATTTAAGTTTAACATAAAATAACCCAGATGTTATTAGAAAAGTGTTTCAGTTAGAAAGATGACTTGGACCAAACTCTGGGATGTTTGGCTGTTAATAAACACAAACCTTGAAGGAGAACTAAACTGTTTACCTCTGGTTTCATCAAGCAGATTTAAAAACTGTTTGTTGTGTGTTCGTTGTGGTTTCAAAATGTTTAACAGGGAAGACTAAGTGTACGCTGAGACGCTGTCACTTTAACCCGATGCATCATGGGAGATGTAGTGCGAAACTGCCGCCGAACGCAGACACTCTCTGAGCTACATTGTTTAGTTCACTTTTTCCACGGTCTGACCCTGGATTCTGCGGAAAGCTACACCGCTAAAGACGAGCTTTAGCAGGTATTATTGTTGGAACTGAGAGACTTTATGAGCAGAATCGGAACAAGGAAGCGAAGACTTTAACCACTTCTGATTGGTCAGACTGATGGCGTATGATTAAGCCTACAAGACTGATTGGCAAAGACAGTTGAAGGGGCGGGACTTTTCTGAAAACACAGCTGAAGCTGTGGCTAAATCGTGGTACCGTCATTCTTATGAAAGTGTCTTTAATGAAATCAAATAAACACAAAAAAAAGTCTTTTATGATCTTTCATATTCCTAACTACTTAGTGTTTTATCAGGGCCTGTTTGGATGAACACAGAGCTGATATCCTGGATATGCTACATTTTTTTAGATCAGTGAATGGGTAATTTCCCACGGCACACCTGACCATCTCTCGCGGGACACTGGTTGAAAAACACTGGTCTATGACACCTATAGCAATGCACTACTATTGGGCCTAAAGAATGACATGCGCTACATATCACAGAAAGTTTCCTAAAGTACTGGAAAAGTCATTACTACTACTGCTTCTTCCTGTTTCTTAGCTCTCTTTAGCAAAACTGGAGCCAAGTTTTAATTAGTAACTCGATCAACAGTTTTGTCTTTTGAGCTGGGAATGTGTTGATGTTAGTGTCATTATGTCTGAAGGAAAACTTGATTGAAACTGCTAAAAGACAGTTTTGCATCGAGGAGACAAAGAACTCTATTTATGTGGCGTTGCTTGACCTACACTTGTCATGACTGATTGCACTGAAAATCCGTTGAATTCTGGCTGATTGATCGATGCATTTTACCTTGGAACAAGTTTTGGAGGAAATTGGTAGCCAGAAGCCCTAAAAAAAACAGCTGATCCTTTTACACTAACTTCGGACACAATCTGGCTATAGAAAGGATTTATTAGCATAGATGGATGGATGCCCCAAAAAGAAATGTAGCTCTGGTTACAGACATGCTTTTTTGTGGCATTGCTTGGATTAGTTCTGGAGTGTCACAACATGCATTCTCTTTTCTTAAAACAGAACAAAAATGTTTAATTCAAGATGAACAATAATACTGGGTTGGATTTTTCTGCGGTTTTGCTGATGGTCAAAGCGTTTACAATGTGTATCCATTATTTATTTACTCGTCATTCATACTTGGTAATGGTAAGCTACTCATGAAGCCTGGGGCAGAGAGAGGCGTGGCTGCCAGTATGCGCCTATGTACGATGGCCGGAGGTGTCTTGCACCTCTCGGCCATCCTACATAGACGCATGCATTTAAGAACAACAAATCCCAGTACAACTGAACAAATGCTGAAACACAACAGCAAATCACGGAACAAATGACAGTCCTGAAACACTAGCCTCTCTGTTTAGTTGCGGTTCCTTCCTGGTTGACCTTACCCCGCCTTACCCCGCCTGCTAAAGTTACCGCTTGTTGTTGTCTGTCACTACTCAATGTGTAACAGCTACCTGATCAGTCTGCACATTAGGGTTGTGCCGATGGACGATATCATCGTCCATCGTGATGGGTGACTGACATCCCGATGGAGAGACCACCATCGTGATGCCACGCCCCCGCCACGTTGCGAGTGGACCCCATAAGCCGCGGTTACATGTACAAAATATCTTGATGGGATCAATGGTCGGATTAGAATCCAACCGTGTACATGGGCCCAGAAAAATGTTTTCAGAATATAAAAACGTTCACTAAGGTCACACTTTCCGTCGGAATAAATCATTCGCACATGCGCAGTAGGGTTTGAAAACCGGAAGGATATAAATTCCGCCGAGCGGCTTTTTTTTTTTTAAACTTTATTGAATGTAACAATTCAATACAAAACTACGTTAAACAGCGCAGAGCGGCTATATTCATTGACATGTCAGCTCGGTAATATACGAGACGATCTTCTAAACGTGCTTTTAATAATGTTACGGTTATTATGAAACACCTGTTCGCTCATCATTTGAATTTTAATCCGTGTGGTCAGTGCTTTTTCTGAACGAAGCCAGGATTAGCAGTATGCTAACACAGGCTAACAACGTTAGCTTTGGGTGGCGCTGCATGCTGGCTGCACGTTAAACATGTAAGAATTACATCCACCTTTATTTAATCGGGACACGACTGGAAACACAAGTCCACGTGATTGTTTGAATGTTTTCTAAGGACTGAGCGACATTTCTGCTTTGAAGCTCAAACCGCTGTGTGTGCTGACGATCCGAGCTGTGCTCAGACACTCACTTAGACCCGGTTCTGAGTTCGGTAGCTCGTACCCCTAGAGCTGTGGGACGGATCGCAGTCCTAAATCTCCCACACATACCGCTCACGTAACACCCCCCCCCATCAAACACAAAGCTGTAAGTCCGCACTCCGCCGGTCCACTTCGCTAGTTAAGTGCAGGAGCGGACTACTTCTTTTCTATTTTGTTTGTTACTTTTTTGTTGAAGTCACTTCCCTCAGTTTATACTGGATCACGCGGATGAGTCATTAGTTGGGAAATAAAATGAAAGAAGCAAAATAACGAATAGCAGTTATATAACAACGAAAAATGTAAAAATACACCCCCCCCCCCCCCCCCCCGACGATGTCATCGTCCATCCCGATGGTTGACAGCAAACATCGTCAACGGCCAATTTAGGGGACATCGCCCAACCCTACTGCACATGCGCAAATATTACGTCAATTCTGCTGTAGCGTTTTATGGTCACGTCAGTATGTTTTTGAATGTCAATAACAATATAAACCTTTTAAAATGCCTATAACAATGACAGTGTTTATAATATTGAAAAAGTTTCCTTTAATGTTAAAAAAACTAGGAAAGTAAAGGTAGCTCTTGTTATTTTGCCATTTCCATTTTTTTTTTGTCATTCAGCTAGTTCTTTTAAAGTTTATAAATGGCTTATTCCCCTGTGTGTACTCATGGTCCCCCTGTCTGCAGTTAAGAAGTTCACATCAAGCTTCACGTTCAGTTAAAACTGCTTGGAGATAAAACACTACTAATGGAGTCCAGTGCTCCCTTTGGCTAATAGACTCGTGCATACATATGAAACCTGTTGACATGTCCAGCTTTTTCATAGACGGTGTCATAAACATTTGATATGTCATCATTAGCTGTTATAGATGCACTCATAAAAAGATGCTAACAGAAGCGTGCACACACAAAGGCTCTTCAGCATTCCTTTTTGGTCCTGTTGAACCCAAACTTGATTGCTGATTGCTGATTGTTGGCCTGCACAATAAATCGCAAATGGATTATTGTGATATCAAGCTATGCAATATGCATATCCCAAAAGAAAATTGCAAAAAATGGTTACCTTAGACGTGTTAAAACAATCTTATGGCAGCTTGAAGTATTTAACTAATCAAATAAATCAATTTATACATTTGACAAATAAGATGAACGCCTTCACGTTGTTGACCAATCGGATGGAGCTCTCTTATGTTAGATGCTCGCCTTCTCTGTAGACTGGAGTCATTTTGAGTTTACTTTAAGCTGTTGCAATGAAATGAGACTGACGTTTTTGGTTGTTTTGCTTTTTGTTCATGTATTGCAAGTTGTATCGTTATCGCAATACTGATCACTAATATTGCATATTGCAAGTTTTCCTCATCGTGCAACCCACAATAATATGAATGCAGACCTTCTATGAACAAACACAAAACAAAACTGTTTGTCCCTTTTGTGTCCATGCAAACACTCTGAGCTCATACATGTAATCCCCTGCAGCTCATATTACACATGCCTTCACCTGCCTGATAATGCAAGCCTGTAATGCACTTAACACAGATTGACCCTGATGCTGCGGCTGCGTCTTATCAGTGGCGGGCCGTGCATTACACACCTGGGCCTTCAGTAGTGCTACGTCTGATTCACTCAACCGCTCATTAAGCATTTTTATGCCTCTAAATAAACTGAATAAACAAAACTATAAACAAATCTCATTATGCAACTACAGCCAGCACAAAACATTGAAAACAACCGCATAAATTTGGAATATTATTTATTATATTTATCATTTCAAGCATAAAAATCCCTCCTCCTCTCTTTCCTCTAAAACAGTCCGATCATCCTGTCATGTAGATGATCGTGCTTCAGTTCTGTCAAGAAGTCCTTTTTTATTTCCATCAAGGCCAGTGCTGAGAGCCAAGTCTCTCCAGTTGTGTTTTTCTGTAGGTTTTAACTAGCTTTAGAGCCGAAAATGTCCGCTCGACAGACGCAGTGGACACGGGGATGGTCAGCGGCAAACACACAAATCTGTACGGCTGTTTCATGTTTTCACTCAGATTTTTCTGATGAAGGAAGTCAAGGAGATCAGTGGGAGATTTACCTGCAAAATTCTCCATGGTGTGCATTACAGTCAGCTCTGTTTAACTGAGACGGATCAAAAAGTGCTCCGCGGCTCTGTGTCAAGCTGGACAAGGCTCCATGTGACTTCCCAAAACTTCTGTCAAATCAGAGGGTCTGAATACCGTGACGTTGCCTAAACCTGCTAGAAGGCCCTGCTGACACCATCTCAAAATCTGATTGGTGGAAAGAAATGAATGATCAACATTGATTTCGCATCACAGGACCTTCACAACTCTTGCTGAAGGCCCTTATCCTGCCTGGCAACAAAGGACAGCTGAAATGTGATTGGGTAAATGCTTCTATGTGAAAATATGTCAGTCTGGAAGCAGCATAACCATCATAAACACAATAAAAGAGAATGGACAGACCATTTGGAATCATTTAATGAGTATTCATGGACAAAATATAATTAATACATGATTCAGATATTTTTAAGGCCTTCAAAGAAGGGCTTGAAGGCCCTAACGGCCCACCACTGTGTCTAATTAATATTGGCAATCATTTGTTGAATTTCATCTTGTTTAAATTTGAATTAATACATTCCTAAATTGTAAGTAACAATTTTATGGATCTAGTCTTGAAGGCCTGTGGAGGCAGGCCTGAACGTCTGAAGCCAGAATGTTCTGTTATGGCGTTTGGCTCAGTTGCTGTTCCCAAGCTCCATTCGCGCTGTCACTCTGATCCACCCGGCCCATTATGATGGATGTATCTGGGTAGTGGTGTCTCCGATAGGTCGTCAACCTGATATGATCACCCAGCACCAGTGGCAGCTCTGTTCGGGTCGCTGAACATGGAGCTTCAACAGCATCGCTTTCCCAACTCTAGATAAACTGGATTAGGTGGACGCTCTGCTCAATAATCCATGAATGCTTTAATAAGGGGATCAGCGGTGTGTTGTTTGTAACAGAGAAAACCTGCTTTTGCTGTTTCTGGAGAGATCCTATTAGCAAATCTTCATATTAACCATCACCTCATGTTATACTCTTGATGGTCACAGGATGTGTCTGTTGGAGAGGCGTTTTCCTCTTCCGCTCCGCACAAACCGTTATCTCATCTGACATCCACACAGATGTTTTTTTTTTTTTTTAGGTCACACACACAGGTTAAGATGAATAAGGTTAAGAAGTCAGAAAGCAGCTCAGTTCTCTGCTATGAAAGCAAACTGTTGAATTTTTCCAATGCAAGAATTCTTTTGTCTTTTAATTTTAAAAAGAAACACAGCAAACTGTACAATGGATGTTATCTCAATCCAGTATGTGCCACTGCCGTTTTTCTTCTTGTGTTTCTCTAAATGCTTGTTTGACCTCCTTAGGAAGTAACAGACTAGCGCGTTCTTGCCAGTAGATGAGGAAGTAGAACAAGACAGAGGGAAATGAGACGGGAAGAGGGAGGCACTAGAGGGGGAAGGAGTATGATGATTTAAAAAAAGGATGCATAAAAACAATTGTATTACTGTGATAATTAATGAACACTGTATGCTGACTGTGCTGGGTGTGCATTAGTGCATTTATTACATTTGTAAGATTCATACTCTTTAGTTCTTTCTGGTAAAGAGGATTTTGCTCCTTGAAGTTTAAGATATGCACAGTTTAGTGAAAGGAAAAGGAAACAGGGTCATATATGTGTCAAACACCAGATTGTGGTCCAAACTGAAGTTAAAGTCACAATGTGCATAAATAATGTGTAAAGGTTTTTTTTGTTAAATTCCACCTAAAAATTCTCCACACGTCCTGCTATTATTAGAAAATGTTTAACACAAAACTGATCTGTTTCTATCTCAAATTGCATTGAAAGCTTTATTGCTGCGTGGATTCCCCAAAAACCTGCCCTTGCTGCATCTGACTGATCCAGAGCATTGGTTGGAGAGGACCAACTCTTGAGTAGGGTACCGAGCGTCGGTATTTGATTTGATTTGATTTGAAATGGTTTATTTCAAGCAATCAAGTAGAAACAATACACAAAAGCAATATAATCTTCAGTTATACATTCATACAGTAACTACTGGTAATCAAACTTAGGATAATTAGACATATTAATAAATATTGCTTGAAAGGGAGTGGAAGGAAGCGAACTTATATAATCCCACCCCGTTATACTATAACCATTTTATTACATGATTTATCAATATCCAGTTCCCAGTTTTTTATCAGACAGAATTAAAAATCATTAGGTATCGATAAGGCACATGAAAAAGATGAATTAATTAATTATTATGTTAAAAATAAAAAATAACTTTTAGAAATCAACATGGCAAATGCAGATCAGTTATCTAAAATATATGTTACTCATAAAAGTCATTCATATGATTACAGCATATTACTATATCAGTAAAATAGACACAACACTGTTTCAGAGATTTTCATAGTAAACTTTCATCAAGTATCAAAAGTTAAAAACGTGCAAAATTATGTTACATTAGGAAAGATTTTTGAATCAATTCATCAATTTTTGGAGCAAGTGAAGTAACATCATTAAACATCGATCAATTTAACCATTTTCAATAAGTGATTAATCATTTGTTTTACTTTTTTTTCTTCTTTTTTTTATTTTCTTTTTCTTTTTATATTTAATAAGGTAATGCTGTAAGGGAAAAAAATAAAATAAAAGGGTCCATAATCCGTCGATTATCCAAGGTTGACATATCTTCTCTGCTGAAAAACAGCTGTCCTTCTGGGTTCAAAACAGTTTCTAGTCTCTTCCATTTATGTCTTTATCGTCATATCGTCTTCAGATTCACTGGGTGAAAGTAGAGCGTACGGTGCGATTTTCATCACCGCGGTGATACCACCAGGGGCCGGTATCGCGTTACGCGCCCCCCCCCCCCCCCCTTCCAAAAAAAAAAAAAAAAACCACACACCAAGCTGCACATAATATCAGTTCAACGTAGTATCTTTATGCCTTTATACAATAACAATAACAACTGACTACTACCTACCGACGAACCCCCCCCCCCCCCCAACACAAAATCCTCCGGCGGGCGGCCGTGTCGCGCACTCAAGAACGCACGCAGCTTAGTGGAAATGAACAATTAGAACGCAGTAAATTTGTCGTATTTCCTCGCAAGACAGAAACTTCTTTTGTAGAATCAGGATGTGTGTGTGCTTCTAAAACAGCGCACGTGTGTCTGTAAGTAGAGTACGCACGTGCCCCGTGCTTCTCTAAGAGACAGCTACAGCCCTGCGTGCGCGCGCAGGCGGGTGCGACGAGGAAAGGAGAAGAGTGATAAAAGGTTTCCAATAGAAACCCTTTAAGTCTGAACACAGGACTAGCAGAAAAAGTAAATTATCAGCAAAGATTAATGTGTTTATTATAGTTCCAATCACGCACCATATGCAAAACTTAAAAAAAAAAAAAAAAACTTTCAAAATAAAAGTGCGGTGATGCGGTGATGACCTCATCACCGCGGTGATGAAAGTCGAGGTCAAGTTGTCTGCAGGTCAGAACTCTCTGCTGTTATTCAGGTGACGTCAGACGATGGAGAAAGTGATGAATCCAGGTGTCATATTTCTTGAAATGATTTGGTTCTTTGGTTTATTACTCCATGTTGTTTCAGACAACTGTAAACAAGCACTTCTCAAAGTCCTTCATGGTGTTCACAACCAGAACCTTGGACCGGTCCGGTGGACCGAGTGGTTTGACGTAAATCCTGCAGCCTTTAACCCAAGTGTTCTCAATCTGCTTACGCTTCCTGAGAAGCCGTGCATGTTTGGAGATTTCAGCATTCCTTCTGGTCAGATGGTCGTTCAGATAAACAGCCGAACCTCTGAGGTTTTTACGTTGCTTCATCAGAGCTAGCTTGTGTTTGTGATTCACAAACCTGATGAGGATCGCTGGTTTATCCGTCTCCTTTCTCCTGGGGAGCGGGTGGCAGGTCTCGATGGTATTGAGATCCAGGGAAATCCCTTTAGATGTTAGAAATGAATGTATTTGCTGACTCAGAGACTCTACACCGCGCTCCGTATTAGCACTGCTAGCTACGCTAGCGCTAGCATTAGTATTAGCAGTGCTTGCTCCTGGTGTTAGCTTCGCTCCAGGTTTGATTGGTAATCCAGTGAGAATGACATTATTCATCCTTACTTGCTGTTCCACATCGTCCAGTCTTTTCTCCAGAATGTCGACCCTGTTTTCTCGTTGCTCGTTTTGAGCCCGAAATCTTCAGAACTCTTCCATCATCTCCATGAGTGGCGTTAGCTTAGCCGACACCTGATCCATAAAAGATTTAAGCGTTTCTTGAATGCTATCAAGAGCTTTTTTGAGGTCTTCATATTCCTGGGTTTTCTTAGGGGGCATGGTCAGCTCTCTTTTTGGAGAAAATCAACTTTTTAAGTCATTTAAAGATAGTTGTATCCGCAGAGAGGCACGCCACGCGTCCTGCCCGTAACCCGGAACCGAAAAAAAAAAAAAAAAAATATTGTATTGAATGAGCCTCGGGGCAACATTCTTCAAGGCAGCAGTATCTGTAAGATCTGACCTCAACGGTTCTGCCATCGGTACTGGAGAAGTCGCATTTTTTTGTATTTCACAAGATACAAACGTTATCTGCCATATTCCACCACCAAGTCAGTCAATTTTCCATTAATTAATGATGATATTAATTTCGGAATTCTCACTGAAGTGGAGAGGTCTGTCTGGCTATGTGTGTGCACGGGGGGGCGGGGCTGTTGTTCCGACAGTATATGGCGCACGTTTAAAATGAATTAAATCTGCGCTGGAGCGCCCCGACTATCGTGTCAACCTGCTATACACTGGAGGAGCGCGGGGGAAAACAACTCGCTGCTGCAGAGGATGTGAACAGGTGAACAGGTAGAGAGGAAAAGCAGGTAGAGAGGCGGGGGAGGGGCTTTGGCTTCAAACTGTCAGATGGAAACCCGGGCGTCAGATTTAGACGCAGCTTTCACTGCAGGAGTTGAAGCAGAGACTCTCTGGGATGATTTTATGAACTCAAACATTTATTTTATTTGTTTTATATTTACATCATGACAGCAATATGTCAAAACATTGCTGTTTATTTTTCTTTAAATAACTTCTTTTTTCATGTATTGTACTTTTGAAGTTGGAAAAATGTATAAAGTTAAATGTTTTGTTAAAAAACATTGTTGCATAATGAGGAAATAAAACACTATGTTCTTAATTTGTAATTTATTTACTGATTTATATATTTTTCGTCCTCAAAAAGTATTGATAAGAGTATCGTTAAAATACCGGATCGATAAGCAGTATCAATAAGAGTAGTAGTACTGTTAAAACCTTAACGGTACCCATCGCTACTCTTGAGGCCTGGAGCCGTACCGTCCTTTTTGTTCAGGCCTTTGATATGTTGTGCATATGTTGAAAAATATGTTAAAGCAAAGCCTAATTTTTAAATATGTATTTGTTATGACTTTTGTCAGTTGCAAGTTGTAGTTTTGTAGCATTGTCGTTTTTTTTTTAACATTAACAGAGGTGGTACCATCAAAATTGTGCATATGAGTGTATGTCCATCCTTCCATCCCCCTATCCACCCATTTATTCACCCATCCATTTTCTGAATCCATTGAATCTCCTTCAATGCTGGAGCCTACACCAGCAACTGTAGGGCAATGGCGAGGTACAACCTGGACAGGTCCATAGCAGGGCCAGTGTATGAACACTTTTCAGTTTTAATGGTTAAGCTTTTTCTTATCTGTTCTGCTTTTACGTCCAATGTCACTACCAAACACACTGACAGATATACATGGCTGTTTGGAAAAACCCCATACTGCTCATGCAGTGTTGCATGAAGCACATATTGTCCATAAGGTAGTCACTGTAATGCACACATACACACACACTCCAACCACACTATGCATTATCTATACCCTACTTACGCTGCATTCACTGACCCACTCTGAACCTCGGTCTGTTTTTTCCACACACTCAGACTGACACATACATATGTCTACTCTCTCACTTACACATACATGCATGAGCTGGCACACTGATGTGCTTATTCATCAGCAAGCTTATGTGCTTGTATAGGAGATCACTGCATCATAAGGAGAGGGGTAGGAGGAGCGGTATGTGTGTCTGTGGATCCATCCATCTCTGCAGCCAAAAATCCATAAATTCATCATAAAAAGATGGGAAACCAAGTTTTTGTTATGTAGCTGGTTCGACTTTGATGCTCTGCGTTATGTTTTGGTAGCTTCGGTTACATGTGCAAAATGTCTTTGATTGAATAAAAAATCGTATTGGAATTGAACAGTGAACATGGCCCAAAAAAACGTTTACATATGCCCCACTTTGTGTCAGACTAAATCCTTTTGACAGAAGTATCTAAAATCCCGGAAACGACCGTAGAAGAAGAAATGGTGAGTTCCGTTGTAAACAAACAAAAAGTGAGATGATCTTCTAAACATGCTTTTATAATTATTATCACTATTATTAAGTGCCTCTTCGCTCATAAATCTGTGTGGACAGCGCTTTATTCTTGGCAAAACGGCAACAGCTGCCGAACGCTGTGGAAGCCTGTCGGTCAGAGAAGTGTAATTATGGCGTTACTATGGAAGCATATTGTATTTTTTTCTTCCTACTTACTTTATCCACAAATTTTACAGAGCAAAACATTGGGTTAGTACTAAGTACTAGTACAAGTACTAAATATTGACCAGTGGGAACTTTTTACCTGCTTATTTAATTTCTGAGTCAATCCTGACGACAATATTGGGCACAATAGTCTGTGGGTGACCTGCTGGAAGCTCACATTGTGGGTGTAGTCAAACCTGCAATAACTTTTTAATTTTTGCATTAAAATATCAGAATGTAAGAAGTAATTATGGTGTTACTATGCAAGTGTATTGCATTCCAAAAAATGACAAAGAAAACTTGCATTACTCAAATAAACTGATTAATTCTTTAGAGAAAAAGTAATGATATTAGGAATTTCTGTGGTGTTTGTTTTAACAATACTGTAATGAGTACCTTTTTTTAGGCTACCATAATTTCCAGACTATAGAGCGCACCTGACTATAAGCCGCACACATTACATTTTTAAAGGATAAACCATATTGTACATACATAAGCCGCACCTGTCTATAAGCCGCATGTGCCCACATTGACACGTTTTGTAGAATGAGTAAAATGTGTATGTGCTGAAACCGCGCGCGTGTGTGTGTGTGTAAGAAAGAGGAGGGAGGGCGTGCAGCAGAAGTGTGTTGGGGGTGTGCGTTTATGTTTGATGCACAGAGTGAAGGGGAACTGTAGTAAAAGAAGGTTTCACCCAGAAGAACGGTGAATGATTCTGTATTAACCCACTCTGGAGGCTCTGAGGGTCCGAACGGAGAAGTGAATCCCGAAGGAAGCCTTCTGCCTAGAGCACATGTGTCAAACTCAAGGCCCACGGGCGAAATGTGGCCCGCCATGTCATTTTATGTGGCCCACGAGTAGGGCTGTGACAATGACCTCATCACCGCACTTTTTTTTTTTTGAAAGTTCAGCGTATGGTGCATGATTGAAACTATAAGAAACACATTAAACACATTCATCTTTGCTGATAATTAACTTTTTTTTCTGCTAGTCCTGTGTTCAGACTTTTCTTCTTTCTTTCAGACTGTTCTCTCCTTCTCTCCCACCGCGCCTGTCACTGTCTCTCGTCAGCTCGTGCTCTCACTAGCTGCGTTTACATGGGCAGAATATCTTGATCGGATCAATGGTCGGGTTAAAATTAGGGCTGGGCGATATGGCCTAAAAATAAAATCTCCGATTTTATTTTTTTTAATTCGATTTCTGATTTTTTCCCGATTCTTTTTTTGTTTGTTTGTTTTTTCCCCCCACCCTACTTAAGGAAAGCAATAAGTACAAACGGCAGACAAGTTCAAGCAAATGTTGCTTTTATTTAATCAAACCCAAGACAAATGTAACCCCCATTTCTGGGATGAATTATAAATAAATGAACACACTCTTGGAATCAAAGTTAAGTATAAGATTTTTCTTCTTACTCCCTTTTTGGACTTGTGTTTAAATAATTTTGTCTTGTTTTATATAACTTTTGTCTTGTTTTTGTCTAATTTCGTTATTCTACACTTGTTTTCACTTGCCCAAAATAAAAAGGTTACTTCCTTACTTAAGTCCCAGCTGTGTTTAAGTCACACTTTGTAGTCTAGACTAAAAGGAAACAAACATTCATGTTGAGAGTAGCACCATTTTCTAAAGGATTAACAATACAGCTCATATCTGGGCTCTAAGGTTTTAATTAGATTAATAAACCCCGTCTTCTCCACGGAGAAGATGATTAAGAAGCAGGAGTCGCGCCGAACCCCAAATAGCCCCCCCCCCCGAACAGAAAATACTACGGCGGCCGCGTCGCAAATGAATCTACCGGTACAAGTAATAATTACAACGCAGTATTCTTTATTAACAAATAACACTAACAACTAACTAAAGAACTAACTATACAGGCGTTGTAGAATGAGTATGTGTCAGGGCGCGTGCGTGTTTAAAAGGACTGAGCGCGTGAGAGCCTTTGACTCCGATAGGCTTTAGGCAGCATGGGGGTCTCTCTCCTCCTCCACGTCTGTAGCAGTAAACCCACGCCAGTTCCAAACAACAGATGATTTTATTCCTTTCTTGGGAACAAACTTCCCACTGTCACCGGTAGCCATGCTGTCGCTAGCTGCTTCGTGCGTCGATTGTCGCGTGTCGCCGTGTGATACTAAAGCTACGGAAGCTCTGGGGAGCCAAAAATGCGCCACATAAAAACTCGATTTAGTTATTTTGGAAATCGCCCGTAACAAAAAATTCGAATTAATTCATTTGATCGATTTATCGCCCAGGCCTAGTTAAAATTCACCCGTGCACATGGGCACAGAAAACCTTTTTCCGATTAGAACAAACGTTCCCATGGGTCACACTTTCGGTCGGAATAAACAATTTGGGCATGCGCAGTACTGTTGAAAAACCCGGAAGGAAGTGTCCCGTTGTAAACAACCCTTTGCTGTCACATACATTTATGCAGTAGCTCGGTAATATACGAGACGATCTTCCAAACTTGCTTTTATTAATGTTATGAATATTATGAAGCGTCTATTCGCTCATCGTTTTATATTTAATCCGTGTGGTCGGTGCTTTTTTGTGCCAGGGTTAGGAGAGGCTATAAACACGGGCTTAGTAACAACATTAGCTTGGCTGCACGTAAATGTGTGGGAATAACATCAGCCTTTATTTTGCCGGGACACAACTGGAAACACAAATCCACGTGATTGTTTGAACAGTTTCTAAGGACTGAGCGACATTTCTGTTTTGAAGCTCACACACCGACCCAAATGTGTGAGCTGACGGGCCGAGCTCTGCTCGGTTCTCGTGGGTCCTGCAGGCGCTAACCCAGAGCGGCGGGTCGGCTTACAGTCCGAACTCTCACACATAACAACACAACAAAACGCACACATAACAAAGCACTCCCCCCCCCCCAAACACATTAATAAATCCGCCTGCTCTGCTCAGAGAGGTTCACTCAGTCCACTGGCACCGGAGCCCGAACGCAGAGCTCGGGTGCCGGGTCCAGACCTCAGTGGGCACGAAGCGCTCCTCCCCGGCAGCCCCCTCGTGAGGGGTTAGAGAGAGGCAGAGAGCCAGCGGGGCGAGAGCGGAGCGGCACTTTTCAGGGGGCCGCCGCAAAACAGCTGTTTGGTCCTGTATGAGCTCCAAAGCTTTCTCTCAGCGAAACACCGTCTATGAATGACGTAAACCAGAGCAGAAGTGACACACGATCGGAATGACCGTTTACATGTACCACGATCGGATAAACGATCGGTATAACCCACCTATCTCGACCGGAAAGAAAGTTTGATCCGAACGAGTCTGACCGGGGCAGACTATTCCGAACGGCGTGTTTACATGACACATTTTCTTTCCGATCAGGCATTCTTTCCGATTACTTTTGCCCATGTAAACGCGGCTACTGTCTACCTCTGCGCTGCACGTGGCACGCGGCCCCCTTACACACACAGGCGTGCGCTTTCAGAAGCACACATCCTCATTCTACAACAGAAGTATAAGTCTCGCAGGAAATACGACAAATTTACTGCGTTCTAATTATTAATTTCCATTGTATTCATTTCCATTACAAGCTGCGTGCGTTCTTAAGTGCGCGACACGGCCGCCCGCTGGAGGATTTCGTGTTGGGGGGGGTTATTACTGTTCTCCTTCACTCTGTAACACCAAACATGAACGCGAGCTGTTAGATTTCCATAAATATCACTACATGTCTTGTTTGGGAACTATTTTGTGCAGCGCAAAGTTATGTGTCTGTAAAAATAAAGGCGGAGCCTCCTGCTCAGTGTTCTTCATGGGTTTCAGGCTCATGGCTACCGGAAAGGTGACAAAGTGTCTGCAGTCAGTTTATTACTGGGGAATATATAATATTCTGAGAAGATGTCTGTAACAGAGAGCACAGGTGAAGGCTCGCGTGCACCTAGAGAGCGGTCCATTGCAGAAGAGTCAACACGCACGTTGGGGGTTCATTAGTTAGATAGGTAGTAATTAGTTGTTGTTGTTATTTGTGAATAAAGAATACTACCTTGTAATTGTATTTATTTCTGATGCGGCCGCCGGGGGATTTTGTGTATTGGGGGGGGGGCGCTGCGGTTAACCGCGGCACTGCGGTGATCAAAAATCCGACACCGTCACAGCTCTACCCGTGAGAGCATAAAAGTTTTTAATTTCTAAAAATAAAAATTGGTGTGTATTTATTCATATCTAGGGGGAATCGGACTTGAAACCTGACAGAATTAAATGCAAAAGGATTTGTGCTAGAGTAACAGGGAAACATATGTTTCTATGAAACTGTAATTGTCACTTCAAAAAGTTATAATAAATAAATAAATAAATGAGTTATTTAACATTGAGGAGTAATTACATTTTTTTTTCATTACATTTAGTTTCATGTATAAGTTCTATCTGGCCCAATGAAGACAGCCGCTATGCTGATGTGGCCCTCTGTGAAAATGAGTTTGACACCCCTGGCCTAGAGGATCTCCCTGCATTTTCACCTCTTATATATTTATTTTTGAATTTATTTTTAGAAAGTTCTGCATATGGTGCGAGATTTGAACTATAATAAACACATTTACAGTGTTAGAAATAGGGCTGGGAATCACTGGGTACCTCACGATACGATATGATTTGCGATACATTACTCACGATAACGATACTATCACGATATGGCGATAATCGATATATCTCGTCTCTAACAACTCGCGATATATCAAACTTTAAGAAAGAAGAACTTTAAAAACAGCTTTTTGGAAAATATTTCCCCATTTATTTTTTATTTTTTAAACACCATGATAATAAACAACTTGTGTCCTATTTGGTGTAATGAATAACAGACTTTTGTGTAACATTGCTGAAATCAGTAATACTCTGTCTTTGACAAACAATGACAATTTTCATTTGGAAATATCAGTAAAATTCAGTTTAAACAATAGAGAACATGAACAGCAGTGTCATTATTTAGTATAAAATTGCTGTAAAAAGGATAAAAAATGAATGAGTCAAGTAGCTGTCAGGCACATTGGTATTAACTTCAGAAAAACAAAACCATAGCCATTGTTTAATTTAAAAAATAGCTGTAAATCAGATATTAATTCTGTGAACAAATTATAGTGTCTAAAAAATAAATGACACCATTTAGTGCAAATGTGGTGTAAACAAAAATATAATTCTCACAGAAAAATAAAAATCAAGTATCAAGGAACTTTCCTTTAAGTTATTTAAGACATAAACTGCTTTCAAAATAAATAACCAGGGATAAAATACATAAAGAACTTGAAGTGCATCTAAAAGTTAACGTCTTTGTGAACAACACGTTTGGGGAAAAGCTGCATGCGATGTATGTTTATGTTCATGTTTTTCTGGAGAACCACAGGCTTTTAGCATCAAGACGCCGCTCTTCTACTGCTGCTTAGAGGAGAAGGGGGGTCTAAGGGCAGGGATGCCTCTCTTTCTTCCGTTTCCATCTCAGCCGTAGCTCTGGTCTGGCCGTACAGTACAGGGATCCATTTTTCAGTATTTCCGAGAGGGAATGTGTCAAAGCGTGGCTCTACTGCATTCAATAAAACCCAAATCCCTTGTTCTCCACCGTGCTGCAGGGACCGTTTTTCATTGCCGCTGCTCTGTCTCTCTCAGAAGACGGCGGTAGCTTTGTATGGAAAAAAGTATCCATGCCGGGCTGTGTCGGCTTCAGGCCAGCAGCAGCCACGGCTTTCTCACACAAGTCCAGGTGATGCAGCTTCAATGCTGCAGGCGCGTCTTTTAACTTACTGCCGTCGCTTCTCATTGATTTCCCGCTCCGCCATCTTTGTTTGAATGTGTGTTCTTCTTCGTCCGCCCGCAACAGCCAATCTCGCAACGAGCGCCCCCTATCGACCCTCCAAGGAATTGTCTTACTAAAGGATGGTTAATATAACGTTTTAGAGGGTTTTTAAACGTAAATAAAAGGTTGATACTTGATGAAGACGTATCGATAATCGATCACGGGACTAAATATCGCGATATATCACCATATCGATATTTTGGCACACCCCTAGTTAGAAATAAGGGGAAAAAATGGTTGTCCTCCGGACAACCTGGCAAGTAAACTTGGTTGTCCTCCCCAATTTTTGGTTGTCCTTATTTATCCTTTATTTTTCTGCTCATTTATCTCTGGATCTCTCGCTGCCTCATCAGTGACCAGCGGGGATCTCAGGGAGTCAGTCTCTGCATTAAAGGATCCATGAGAAAAGTGATCTGTGGTCGTGTCCGTTTAGTTGCGCAAGCAGCGTCACGTTCTGCGCTTCATTCATTTGTATTGCAGCTTTCTGCTGTGAGCTGTGCAAAGTATTTTCCATGATGAGGGTCTGTTCGTGCTATTCATTCACAAAGCAGGAATTTACATTAAACTTGCATCTTCCTCGACACTTAAATACCGTATTCCCCCTGTCTCACTCTTACCCTTTCTGCTTGAGCTCCCCTATGCATAAAAAAGAAAAGAATGAATATATTAGCCGCATCATTGAATAAGTCGCAGGGTTAAAAGCGTGACAAAAGTATATAATCCAGCAATTATGGTATTTATGGTAAGTTATTGACAAACTGCTATTGTTTGGGGTGTTTTTGTGTAAAAATATTAGAACGAAAACCACAAAAAGAAATACGAACGAAGATCACCGTGTTTTTATTTTTTAGCTGAATGCAGTACACTTCCATAGGTTACTGTAGTTTCCTCCATACCAACAGAAACGGCCATAAATACGGCGGCAGCAATTTTAACGGCTAGGCATACAAACTTGGTTGTATCTATATGTGTCTTGGTTTGCTTTAGTGGCATACACTACAATAGTCTGACTGAAATGTATATATTTTGGGTTTTGGAAATTCTCTGAAAGGTGAAGGAAACGTTTTGGAAAAGATGAAAAACCATTGCTAAAAAAAATATACAAACTCTGTTCATGATAGTTACCATATGTACATCATGTGATTGTAGGGCTTTAAGAAAACAGCAAAAATGGATGAAAAGCATAGCATTAAAATATCAAATTGAAAAAAGAAGGGAAACTGAACTGGACAAAGAAATGATCAAGCTTATGAAAGGGAGTTAAAAAACGTTGGGCAGCCAGAGGAAGAGGTGGGTGATGGGATGGAGGAAAGCAGAGGGGCATTCAGAAGAGACAGTTGGAAATTTGTTGATTGGCAGGGGAGAAATGAAACAGTGAATGGATAGCAGGGATTTGGCAAAGGATGCGAGACAAAAAAAAAAAGCTAGTTTTGCCTTTTCTGGTAACTGGTTTGACTAGGTGAGATAAGAAAATGATCAAAAAGTGTTAAGCAGCCTCACACAAACATGAGTGCCTAGCAACTAATGTGTAGGTGCGACCAAGACCTTGATAGAGACTCCCATATATAAAAGTGCATGACATACTTTTAAAAAAGATTGGTCAGCTTTATTTAGACCTTACTGAAGGACACTTACATATGCAAGGCCGGTGAGAAGCAGAGAGATTGGTAAAACTTTATTTCAAGATTTCTTAACAAGCTTTAATGCATTAACAAGCATTATAATAGAATTTTTAGGGTAAGACATTTATTAGTATAGTAAGTATAATAAGGTTTATTAACTTACTTACACATTTACAAGCATTATTATTAGGATGTTTTTAAAATACTAATGATACATTTACTGGCATTATAAATGCCTAACAAATGTGTCAGTGTTAATAAGCCTAATAAGATTTATTAACTACCTTAAAAAAGTAATAGGCTTTATTAATGTGTAAGATGCTAGTAAGATATTTATTAGCATTATAGATGCCTTTCAAATACCTGAAAGTGATAATAAGATTCATTAACATCTAAAGTCAGACCATTGTCTTCAAAGTCTATATTACTAAACTGCTTATAAGCTTAACAAATGTATTAATTAACTTTGTTAACAGTTTATTAAATGTTTTGCTGTACCTCATCTAAAGTGAGGAATGATTTTACCACAAACAACCACAAAGCATAAAGCTTGAAAAAGAACTTTCTAACATTAAAACAGACTAAACATACAAAAATCTTTCTGTAAAAGAAATATAATAATTTAATTCAGACCAAAAAAAAAAAAAAACCATAGGTGTCGGATGACGCTAGCATCATAGCTAATGAGGATAATGTATTAGCAAACTATCCTGAGTGAAACGTTCATTGCAAATCCCATCACCAGGAGACAGTTCGCTGGATTCAATGCCAACTGCATTCAACCACTGTTGCCTTGCTTGAAGTCCACTGGAAAGTTGCACAAACCAGTAATTTTTGAAGATCAAAGGCAATAAACCTACAAGCCATCCTAAAGCTAACACGCTAACGACTAACCGCTGTAGAATTCATGGTAGTCAGGTCTTTTTTTTACCTGTGTGAAATCTTAGAGAAAGTCTAAGAAGCCATTCAATTGACTGAAAGCGAGCACGCCAGTTTTGCTGATGAGTTTGACTGACAGATTCAAGGCAAAAAGTGTAATAGGTAAGTTTTATAGGTTAAAAAAAACTGTACTTCTTATTTGGCCCACTTCTATAGAAAATATATGGATAGAACTAAAGCTATAGGAATGTTGAAAACACACAATTGCTGAGTCCACATTGTTCTGCACATTAGCCATGGGTTTACACCAGTGGTGGGCCGTCAGGCCATCCATATGATTTTTTTACTGCGATGTTAGGCCACATCACAGTATTTGGACCTTGTGATTGGCCCCCAGAAGTTTTAGGAATACAGGGAAACATTTCCCACATGCAGCCTTGTCCAGTTTGATACAGAGCCATGGAGCACTTTTTGAAGTGTCTGATGATTTTGCAGGTTAATCTCCCACTGATCTCCTTGACTTCCTTCATCAGAAAAATCTGAGCGAGAGCATGATCCAGCTGTATAGATTTTTGTTTGGCGTTGACCATCCCCAAGTCCACTGCGTCAGTTAAGTGGACATTTTCAACTCTAAAGCCAATTAAAAGAAGCACAACTGGACAGACTCGGCTCTCAGCACTGGCCTTGATGGAAATAGAAAAGGACTTCTTGACGGAACTGAAGCGCAATAATCTTCAAATTTATGTGGTTATTTTAAATGTTTTTTGCTGGCTAGTTACATAACAAGATTTGTCTACTGTTCTGTTTATTCAGTTTATTTAGAGACATTTATTGTAGCTACAGGAGTTTTCAACATTCAATGCAATGCTCGTTTTTTCATCGTAAAATGGTTTGTGAGGGGTAGAGGGATTCAGATGTAGCACTACTGAAGGCCCAGGTGTGTAATGCACGGTCAAGTGTGTGTAATGCCACTGGCTTACACACACTTCTAAACCAACCAGCAATTTAAACTAACATCTTTAAATATTGGCATACGTGTGTATTGAAATGTACACACGCACACAGCAAGACTTCTGTTAAATGATCATACAATTATTTTTTCCACAGTATTTCTAGTTTTCAGTCTTCTATGGATCTGAGGTTATTGTCACGGTGTACTGTGTTCATGTTTCTCATTCTCCTGTAACATGTCTTTGTAGACTTCTAGGAAAAGACTAATTCAGACAAAAGGCTGTTTCCAGGTCACAGAAGAGGCTTTTCCCAAAGTCTCAAGTGTCTGAAAGTTAAAAAAAAAAAAAATAAAAAGCTCCAAAACAAAGCTTGGTTAAATTCATGTTCATATTACAGAGGGTTTCTTATTGAGATATATATTCCCTCTTGCATATATGCACTGGCAGATAATCTCCCACATCACCCTTTGAATTTGGAACCCCCACAAGTTCAGCCACCTGCCAATCAAAAAGACACGCCCCCCTAGTTATATAGATTTTGTATAAAGTGTTTACTCCTGAAGCTAGCCACTGGTCTTTTGAGGAATTTCAGCATTTAATATTTTTGCATTTGCATCAAATTTTTTAACGGTGGGGACTTGTCGCTCCTCTGATAAATCCAATCAACAATGAGACCCTTGACACAATCACTGAAGTTTATGTTCAGGACAGCGGACCACCTTTACTTCTTCACCCTTTGGAGTTCGGAACTGTGAAGAACCAGAACATACTTTTTGTCAGATTATTGAGAATTTAAGTTTTGTTTGAATTAGGAACTATAATAAAAGAGCAAACAGTCCTATTTATATTTTGCAGACATACAATTACTTACAAACTCTTAAAATTGAATGCACATATTGACTCCATTGTCTATTATGAAGCAGAAACTAATTCTCTTATAGAAAGATTACAATGTACTAGGGCTGGGCGATATGGCCTAAAAATAAAATCTCCGATTTTATTTTTTTTAATTCGATTTACGATTTTTTCCCGATTTTTTTTTTTTTTTTTTTTTTTTCCCCCTACTTAGAGAAAGCAATAAGTACAAACAGCAGACAACTTAAAGCAAATGTTGCTTTTATTTAATCAAACACAAGACAAATCTAACCCCCATTTCTGGATGAATTATAAATAAATGAACACACTCTTGGAATCAAAGTTAAGTATATGATTTTTATTCTTCTCACTCCTTTTTGGACTCGTGTTTATATAATTTTGTCTTGTTGTATATAATTTTTGTCCTGTTTTTGTCTTATTTTGTTATTCTACACTTGTTTTCACTTGTCCAAAATAAAAAGGTTACTTCCTTAAAGTTCCAGCTGTGTTTTCAGTCACACTTTGTAGTCTAGACTAAAATGAGACAAACATTCACCTTAGAGTAGCAGCATTTTCTAAAAAGTTAACAATACAGCTCATATCTGGGGTCTAAGGTTTTAATTCAATTAATAAACCCCGTCTTCTCCACGGAGAAGATGATGAAGCATCAGGAGTCATGGTCAACGACCCCCCCCGCGGCCGCCTCCTACAAAAACAAAATCCTACGGCAGCTGCGTCGCAAATGAATACACAGGTAATAATTACAACGCAGTATTCTTTATTAACAAATAACAGTAACAACTAACTAACTAACTAATGAACTAACAATACAGGCGTTGTAGAATGAGTATATGTGTGTGTGTCAGGGCGCGTGCATGTGTAAGAGGACTGGGCGCGTGCCACGCGAGCGCGCGTGAGAGCCTTTGACTTCGATGGGCTTTAGGCAGCGTGGGGTCTCTCTCTTCCTCCACGTCTGTGGCAGCAAACCCATAACAGTTCCAAACAACAGATGATTTTAGTCCTTTCTTGGGAACAAACTGCCCACTGTCACCGGTAGCCATGCTGTCGCTAGCTGCTTCGTGTGTCGATTGTCGCGTGTCGCCGTGTGATAATAAAGTTATGGAAGCTCTGGGGAGCCAAAAATGCGCCACATAAAAACTCGATTTAATTATTTTTGAAATCGTCCGTAACAAAAAATTCGAATTAATTCATTTGATCGATTTATCGCCCAGGCCTACAATGTACCAAAGCTAGTAGCTGTTGGTGAAAAAGTCAGTTAAGAAAATAATAATAATGGCTTAGATTTATCTGCGCTTTTACAGACGCTCAAAGCGCTTACAACGTGTCTATTATTCATTTACTCCTCATGTATACTTGGTGTTGTATACGCGGCATGGCTGCCTGATCGAGCCTATGGTCCCTCTGACCATCACCGGGACATTCATACGCATTCACACACCAGTGGAGCCACACCGAAGGCAGGTAGGGTGAAGTGTCTTGCCCAAAGGACACAACGACCGTTTACTCGGGGGAGCTTACGATGACAAGTCTGAGAAGTTCTTGCATTGTAGAAGATTTCAGGTACGTTTTAATCAATTCTTCCAGTAACAGGAAGAGTGGCAGAGATTCTAAAAGCAGTTAGCAGTTACCCTATCTGTTAGAGAAGATGGCCAGTGAGCTGGGTCTTTTGGATGAGGAGAAGCACTTGATGCTGTTGCATCACTTCTGGGTTCCACTGCTGAGGTGGAGATGACTGGAGCGGTACTGAGATGTACAGTCAGGACTATAAATATTTGGACAGAGACACATTCTTTCTAATTGTGTTTCTGTACATCACTACAGTGAATTTTAAATAAAACAACTCAGATGCCATTGAAGTGCAAACTTTAAGCTTTTATTTCATGGGTTGAAAAAAAAGATTGCATAAAAATGTGAAAAACTAAAGCATTTTTTAAACACAATCCCTTCCTTTCATGGGCTCGTAAGTAATTGGACAATTGACCTCCATGCTATTGCATGGGCAGGTGTGGGCATTTTCCTTGTTATGTCATTATGAGTGAAGTAGATAAAAGGCCTGGAGTTGATTAGAGGACTCGTGCTTGCATTTTGAAGATTTTGCTGTGAACAGACAACATGCGGTCAAAGGAGCTCTCCATGCAGGTGAAAGGAGCCATCTGAGAAAACAGAAAAAAAAAACATGCAAGAAATTGCTACAGTATTAGGAGTGGCAAAATCAACAGTGTGGTACATCCTGAGAAAGAAAGAAAGAAAGAAAGAAAGCACTGGTGAACTCTGCAACGCAAAAAGACCTGGACGTCCACAGAAGACAACAGTGGTGGATGATCACAGAATCATTTCCGTTCATAACAGCCAACCAAGTGAACAACACTCGCCAGGAGGTAGGCGTATCAATATCCAAGTCTACCATAAAAAGAAGACTGCATGAAAGTAGATACAGAGGGTACGCTGCAAGATGCAAGCCACTCATAAGCTTCAAGAATAGGAAGGCTAGATTGGACTTTGCTAAAAAGCATCTAAAAAAGCCAGCACAGTTCTGGAAAAACATTCTTTGGACAGATGAAACCAAAATCAACCTCTACCAGAATGATGGCAAGAGAAAAGTATGGAGAAGGCGTGGAGAAGCTCATGATCCAAAGCACACTACTTCATCAGTAAAACACTGTGGAGGTAGTGTGATTGCCTGGGCGTGCCATGGCTGCTAGTGGCACTGGGACACCAGTGTTAATTGATGAAGTGACACAGGACAGAAGCAGCCGAATGAATTCAGAGGTGTTCGGAGACATACTGTCTGCGCAGATCCAGGTGAATGCAGCCAAACTGATTGGGCGGCGTTTCATAATACATATGGACAATGACCCAAAACATACAGCCAAAGCAACTCAGGAGTTTATTAAAGCAAAGAAGTGGAGCATTTACAAGCCCATGAAATGAAGGGATTGTGTTTAAAAAATGCTTTAGTTTTTCACATTTTTATGCAATCTTTTTGTTCAACCCATGGAATAAAAGCTGAAACTCTGCACTTCAATGGCATCTGAGTTGTTTTATTTAAAATTCACTGTGGTAATGTACAGAAACTAAATTACAAAAAATGTGTCTCTGTCCAAATATTTATGGTCCTGACTGTATAAACATAGTGACTTGCCATTCCGTTCAGTAAAAAAGTAAGAATCTTCCCATTCTTCCAGAAACGTCCTGTGTTTATGTTTATACTGTGAATTTCACCATTTTCACCACGAGGGTAACAGTCTGCACGCACATCAAACAACTACCTATGTTTTCCGGCATTGGACGTAACCCGCTTAAATATTGGCGATCACTGATGTGTCGGGAGCAGCATCAAAACACACACTGCCAAATTACTATTATTATTATTGATTATTAATTACCTTCTGATAGGTTTGAGTGTGGTTTAAGAGGAAAAAACTATGAAATGAGGCACTGACAGTATATTGAAAATATGATGAGACGCAAAGAGCCGCATGTTTATTGGTCGAGAGATGCGTGTTCGCCACCCCTGACAGATTACAGCATGCTCATGCTAGCTATTTATTGACGTTGTGCTAAAGCCTAACAATGCTATCAATTGTTCTGCAACAGCAAAATGATGTCATTAACCGATTGAAGTCATCTTTACTTTACGTACCTCTGTCTTTTTCGCGTTTCTCCCTCTTTTTTATTTTTTCCTCCCCTGGGGACCAGGAAGTTTTGGATGTTTAGACATTTTAAGTGAGTGAATCTCAACAGGAAGTACTGACGGGACGGCTCTGAGTGTATGACTTCTTCCTCTGTGGCCCGACAACAATCAAACCATTGAATTTCTTATGCAGGCATGTAACAATAAAGATCATTTCAAAGCATGCAGGTTATAGAGATCAGTTATGTTAATGTGAGCTTGGATCAGTTCGTTGGATGATTTCTCTTAACGAAAGATCCACATTTTTCACATTGGAAATAATCCACATTTCAGTACACATGACATCCAAGGAACTGTTAAAATGTATTTAAGAAAGACATTTCTGATCACTTAAGCATGTGTAAACTGACTAACATTTCTACACCAGAAATTGACAATTGTTGACACCCAACAAACATATTTCAAATTAGTTTCTGTGCACTATAGTGCTGATTATATTTTCCGAGATTGTTTACGATTTGATTTGACTCAATTTTTTTATGGTTTTCAAATTTCAATGCTAAAACCAATTTGTTTTGTTAGAAATGACATTTTGTTTCCCTTCCTTTAATAAAAAATCCCTTTTAATCTTTTAAAACCAGAGACATTGCAAGTGACAAGAAATAATCTTTGAACAACTGTAATTCTTTGACTGTCTACATAATTTCTGTAATTCCAGGGATTCTGAAATGAAGAAAGGCAGCTTTGCACCCTTAAAAGTGTTGTAAATTGTCACAATGCTGCTTTTCTCAGCTTTAGAATCTGTTGGAATTTCGGAAATTGCGTGAACAGTTGATGTGCAGTAATTAAAAGAACGTCAACACTGGAGCTAAAGCCTGTGTTTAAAGATAAAATGGTTTGTATTTTCTAAAGGAAGATTGATTAACAAAATGCTTATTTTTGATTTCTTGAACTTGAATAAGTATTTCTAGCGTGTTCTATTGCTCTGCCCATTTTTCTTCTGTAAGATGTAGGCATGCTGCATATTGATCAGCAAATCCATAATTACTCCTCTGTGTGCACTCAGAGGGCATTCCTACTTGTTCTGAGTAATGATCAGGCCTTGTTATCGGGTTGTAATTTGAATCAGCGGGACTAAAGGCTATGTAGCTTTTAGGTAAACATTGATGACAGGAGAGAGGAGGGAGATAAAACGCCAATGGGTTGCAGCTGTCTATAGCAGGGGGTGGGCAAACTACGGCCCGCAGGCCAGATCCGGCCCACCTGTGCCCCAATCTGAACCCCTCAAAAATCCCTGTCATGTCTGTCTGAGAAAAGCGCATAAAGTGGGTATTGAGGAGTTTTACTGCCATAAAACATCTGTAATCCTACTCCATAGATTTCATCGTTCACGGTTATTGTTAGAACGTAACTCCTGAAATAAACAAGGGAACATTGTGCCGGTGAAAAAGTAATGCAGATATATGTCTAGCTGCAGCAGAAAACGTAAGAATTTGACTTTTTTTTTCTTCATTTTTATGACAAACAGACGTGCAGCTGCTCAGTTTTATTCATTAATTTTAGTGCAAACTGGGGGATGTGCAAGGAGCTGCAGCCGTCCAAAGTCTCAACGAGGCTATGATGGGAGAGGATAGAGGATAGAGTATTTATTGGTTATATTTTTGAAATTTAAGCTTATTATTTTTCCTGACTTTTTTTCTTTGAAAATAACAAAGAGAGTTATTTGGTAATTTTTTTACTTCCCAAATTTTATTAAAGGGATCATGAATGAATGAATGAATGAATGAATGAATGAATGAATGAATGAAACTTTATTCATATAGCTCTTTACAACTCATTTAAGGTCCCAAGGTGCTTCATAAGACTAAAGATGTTTAAAATTAGACAAATCAGAGAGGACAAAGGTTTGGGGACCACTTCTCTATCATCCATGTGGTGTTGGAAGATTTGTTTTTCCTTCTTCCAATCATTCAAACACCACATGAACGCTGCACTTCTCTCAGTTCGCATTTCCATGAGGTACCGGTACATCTAGCAATTGGTGCAATTGGCTCTAAAGTGACAACAAAAGCCAAAAGCCAAAGTGTTCTGTTTTAAATGATAAATTAATTTTCAGTCAAAATGTTGTCATCCAGATTCCATGTTATTTCTTTCTCTTATAAGGTGGATTACCAAAACACTTCACACATCTGCTCCTGGTCCGGCCCTTCTATTGAATTTTAGAACCCTTTGTGACCCATGAGTCAAAAGGTTTGCCCACCCCTGGTCTATAGGTTCACGTCTTCTGCTGATAAATCCCTTCTATTTAGTCAGCTTATAGCAAAGGGAAGCAGTTTTGGTGTTTCTGATATAACGTAATTGTGCCCAATTTAACTTAGTTACTCTGCAAACTCGTTCATCAAAAGGCAATGTAGGGTTGAGTGGTTTGCACAAAAATGCAGTGATAATTAAGCCTAGCATTTGAACTCTCAACCAAATGAAATGTTAGGATCTCTTATGCTAGATTCACACTGGGCTGGACTGTTGCTACCTGATTCTAGCGCATGTCCGTCACCTACAGTAGGAAGAGTCTTAGTGCAAATTGTTGAAGTGGCGCAACTCTTGCAAATCTTGCTCCAGGCTTTTTCGTCTACAGCTTTATTCCAACATATGAAAGACTTGGTGTCAAATAACTCCAGCTGGGCACAAATGGCAATTATTAATTTGTTCTCCATTTTCAAACAGTTGGCACTTCCATGAAATGGAGGGGATGCCATCCATACATCATTAATAAACATAAGTGGCTGGTTGGTCAAAGTTCAACCTGGTTTAACTTTCAACGTGCATTCAATGGCTGCATGTTTTGTACGAAGAGCCCCAAAAATGGTCATAGAAGTTTAAAGCAACAAATAAGCATCCGAGGTTTTGAATGCAGAAGCCCAAGTCGCGCATATGCTTTTGATTGGAAGCAGATGCTTGAATCCGGATTGGTGAGGACAAAGTGAACGTACATCAGCTGGGAATTGTGAATACATCAATTGCACATTTTATAAAATTGGATCTCACTTTATTGATGCCCTCAGTATAATTGAAATCAGGTGGTTGAGCAGGTCAGTTAATGGTCGAAAGGTTGACTGTTCAATCCCCCTGTCAGCTGTTGTTTTGTCCTTGAGCAAGACAATTCACCCTGCCTGTCCCCAGTGTGGCTCCACTGGTGTGTGAATGCGTATGAATGGCATTCTCATACTGGCAACATTAGTAGCTTACCATTACCAATTATGAGTAGTGAATGAATTATGGATAAGCGATTGAGCATCTGGAAAAGCACAGAGAAATCCATTATTTTTATTTCTTTATTCTAATTATAGTTATTGTTATTTTTTGTTTTAGCTTTATGGGAGGATTGGGAGCATTATAAGAGAACTGAACAACCTACGTTTGCTTGAAATGTGAATGCTCTGTAATAGGTAACTGACCTTTCTCAACATTTCTTTGAGCGATTATTTGGGCAGGCCCAAGTAGGATCTAGATCAGGGATCACCAACCTTTCTGAGGATGAAGGCTATTCTATGGGGTCTAGGTAGTATGAAGGGTTACACAGGACCTGTTTATTACCAAAAAACAAAATTACAGACTAGTATAGTCATGGTAGTGATCATATTAATTAGCAGTAGTTATTTTAACACTATGGATTGATTGCTCACATATCTATAGTAATTATTTTCCACAATTCTAAAAAATAATTTACATAGTAGTAACAACATGAAAAATGTATATAAAACATTGATTTATTTATGTTTATCTGCTCAAACATTTGAAGGTCAGTAGGGGCACTTGTTGTATTGGTGGTACAAAAATCACTAACATTTTTCTAAGGAAATCATAAATCTTTTTGTCAGAACAATTTTTGAGCTTTTTAACCTTCCTCCTGTGTTAGTTTTTCGTATACATCTCTAATGTGAACGGCTCAGTTTTGACCCGTGCCCTAAATCAGCTGTAAAATACAGTAAAAGCAATTATCTCTACTATATATATATTTTTTATCTCTTAGTTATCTTGTTATGCTTCCTTTGACATGAAAATTGTTAGTTTTAATGCCTTTGGTGGGAGCCTCAGCTCTTATTTGTCAATATGTCCCTCTTTTTTTAATACAAAATAAATGATAGAATGAACCTCAAGATAATAATATAACTAAATAATAGTATTTTTGTGTCATCTGATTATACTGAGAGGTAATAGACTCATGTCTAAAATAAAATTGGTTTGCTTATTTTTACATTTTATGTTTTTAACTTTAGTAATGTATATGGTGTTATGGTGTCAGTTTCAACCGATATATATTTATAATGAGAAGGAGGCAAACAGTATAATTTTTTTTAAAATAGAACTTTAATATAAATATAAAATCAAAATCTAGCACAAAATATAGAATTGCAAGGTCACGCAATCAACAAAACAATAAATCAATTAAACCGATTACTACTTGGTATGTGCAAGAACTTGTGTGTCTTCAGATGCATGTGTGGCAAAATGTGACACATTTAGTTTTCCTTGCAGAGATATTTCTTGCAGGTGAAGCATTGTGTATTTGTCTTTCTGTCCTTACTGCTTAGGCAGACCTGACACCTCTTCCTTTTAGAGTCAGGGTGTCAGGTGTGTCATCTCCTTCATTAAAAATATGATCCAGAACTTGCAATGTTGTAAATCTTCTTCTCATTTTTGCGTCATACAATTTGGAGATGTGCACTCTGCAAGTCATCAACAACATAAACTGACAGTGGGCTTGTCTGGACATGCCGGTCTTTGTTTTATTTTTGCGCAGGTATACAGGAAAACAAGACAATATGAGACTTTCCTCAAGTTAAAATTATTGGGAGCAAAGCCCACTATAACTATTTTGTCTTACAGTGCAACTATAGTTTCAGTTTTGGTTGTAATAATTGCTTTAAAATCAAGTTTTTATGACTGGGTCGAAACTGACCCGAACACCTACAAAAGTTACATTTTTAACCAGACCTATTTAAAAATGGTGAAAATAAAAATTGGTTTATTATTTTTGTTGAAATATAAATTCCTGACAAAGTCAAAAAGCCTTGAAGCAATAAATAAACCCTGTGTGGTTCTTTTATAGATTTAAAATCTAAAACTTTTCATTGGTACTGTGCAGTTTAGGAAGGCTTGCCAAAATTAGACACTTTAGCTTTGCATACAAATGAGATTCCTTCTATTTTTGTCATTGAACCAAAACAGATTTTTAGATTTTACTTTACAAAACATTTAATAATACACCTGTGCTTGTTGAAGTCGTATGTTGGTTAAAATATCATTAGGACTTTATGAGAAAAATCCTTTTGTATTTATGAATAAATGTGTTTGATGTTTTTAACATTCTCTCAGCACAAATATATTTATATGAGCCCTAAGTATTCCTACTTCCTGCTGACGTGCAGCAGACCACGCTTTTCCCTTAAGTATGTCCTCACAATACCAGAGCATCACTGTGCTGCACCACTGTGAAGAAGCCACAGCCTCACTGTAGTCAGTCTGTGGACGTGACCAGCACACAGATAACCAGTCCAAGCATTAGGAACGACATCCACACTCCCCTTTGTCTTAGTTTTTGATCTAGCCTTTCTTAGAGAAGCAAATTATCTTCTTTTTAGTATTGGATGTCCTGTAGACCCAATGTAAACCCACAGTCCTCCTCCCTGCTCTCCATAGTCTCGCCTCCCTCATCTCTTCATTGGCCGTCTGTCGGCTGTCATGTAGCAGATGAGAAGTAGAGCAGACTGCAGAGCTTTATGACTCATTCTGTTCTGCTGTAGCCTGTGCTCTTGGTGAAGGGTAAAGGCAGCCCAGTAAAAAACGATGTCACATGTTTTGAATGTATGGCAAATCAATCTGAGTAGACCATCAAGCTATCAAATGCAACAAGTCTCCTAGAAGACGTTTATTTTCAAAGTCAATATTAGATCCAATCAATTTCTTCCAAGGTCAGCCGAATTACTCATTGATTCATAATCTGCCGTTTCATAAATGAAAACGTCAGACTCCTGCTAGTGCTGTTGTCATGTTCTTACATACATTTTTATGCAGTTATACAGCCTGAGAACCTAACATGACTTTGAAATCGCTTTTGTAGTGGAATTTAGAGCAGCGGTATGTCTTCTCCAAAGCTGTTGACATCTTCACATGCCTCGTCTGCTCAGCCAAAATCTATTTTAAGACCGTTGTTAGTCAAAAGCAGTGCGGTTGCTATACTTCTGGCCCACAAGCATCCATGCTACGAGAAGTCATTTATTCTCACTCATCTTTCATTAGTCTTCAAACTCTCACAGTCTTTACACAGTGTTTGCCTGTGTGAGCTCGGGATTTGGAGCACAGGTTCATCAGCATGAGAGCTGTTGTATTTTTGTCCCTGTAGGAGTTTGTGTGGATTTATAGATACTTTTAGACACTGCTCCCCTCCTAAAACACCTTCACATATAGTTGTAAACTCAAGACTAAACAGAAAGCCAACATTTTTGGTATCCATAGCTACAAATCTGCATTTATTGGCGTTTAATGAAATATTAAAGTGCATTCACACCAGAAGCGATTCACGCGTCGAATTTGCCCACTCTCTTTTGACGGCCTTGACTCCCCGGCCACAGAGCAACCGCCAACGTTTCTATTGACTTAATTTGGTGTCACATCATGGAAAACAGATGAGGCTAAGCAAGTATCTTGGGTTGATATGTTTTGAAGAGCTCTACAGAGGCGCCGGATTCACCAGATTTTTCAGAGTCTCTCAAGGTCCACTTTACTCCTCCAGTGGGAGCTGCGCCTGGGTTATGGCCATTTTAAACGTTAGTTCCATGGGGTAAAATAAAAATAAAACTGGGAGATCTTTCTATTATTGTCTCGATGAAAATAAGATAAACATCATCATGTAAACCCATGTAGCTAAAGCGATTGGGGCAACCGCTCTCCATCTGCTGGGCAGCCAACCGTCCGCGGGCCAGCATGGGGCTGCAGAGTTGCTAGTAGCTGTCTCGGTTATTGTTGGGTGAACGCCGTCGCCCAGGGTCCGGCCGGACCCCGGGTGTCGTTGTAGCGAGCTCCATTGCTGGTGACCTATCAAAGGTGTATCTTAGCTCAACAGTTTTCGGGACAGCCTCTGGCAACTATGTGGCACCAGCTGGTTAAGAAAATGGATGGAAGTTCAGGACAAAAATCCTCGCAACTGCACATTGACTTAACAATGAAACTCAACGCCCCTGACGCCAGAATCGTGTCCTGCGTGAATGCAGTTTTAGCTGCTGCACAAGAAATGGTTTATTTTTGTTTTTAGACCACATCACACAGACTCCTCACTTTCTTTATTTTTTCTACTCTAACTTCCCCTCTCCAATAGTTGAGCAAGCAGAAAGACTTACGACTTGCAAACAGGAAGTTGCTGCTTTAAGAAAATGTTCTGTCACAGTTTAGATGTGTTGCAAAGAGCATCCAGCATACAATCTTTCCCAAGGTTTTGAGACTTGTGCATTTGCTGTAGCAACTTCCTTCTAGGAAGCAGCAGTTGTTGTTTTTTTTAACAGCATATTTGTGATGTATAAAATACGCTTGGCGGGCCACAACCTCCCTATTTGACCGACTCCCTTCTGATCCATCCACTTGTAGATGAATCGATCCATGTATGTCTTAATTTTACTTACCTGAGGTACAATCTGGCTCAAACTGCACAGCTGCACAACTCTGATATTCCTCGCCATTTCTGGTGCACCGGTAATGTAAGGTCGGGGCTGTAAACTAGAAGGAGAGCGTGTAAACAGATAGCTCTTAGTAAAAAAAAAAAATGGGGGGGGGGTCACTCTGCACCTCTGCCGCTCTTCAGGAACTATGTCGTAGAAAACCACATTTGTTTTTTTATTTCGTTTTATTGAAAACAACATAATCCTAATTAAAAGACCTCTGGGACTGGTTTTAAATGGCTCAAAAGATGATTGAAGTGAGACTTTAAACACCGTCATTTGTTCTAAAGCTATTTGCTTATTTTTTTTACAACAGTTTAAATTTTATTCAGTTTTTCAAATCTATTTTGCTTGAATTGGTCCATACATTTTCTTAATTATATAGCCTAAAGCTCATGAATGGAAAGCATTTAGACTGTGACATTCATCCTTTACTAGACATCAGATCCTACAGTGTACTGGTGGTGATCACGCTCCAAAGGCAATCCTCAATGGAAATACCAAAAACATAGAGGAGAGTACCGCGAGAGGACCTGAAAGGATGGTGCCAGAGCTGGCATTGATCAGCATTGGTGAGGGGAGGAGAGACCGCCATGTTATTTAAGACAGGAGATCAGATGAGGCGAGTGCCATGAGAAGGGCAGTACCCGAGTTACGTTTATGTAAGGAAAGCACGTAGTTAACTGAAGACTTGAAGCTCTAATGACAAGAGAGAGAGATCATATGCTGAGGAAGGAAGCTGTTACTTAAAGAAAAGAGTGAAGGAAGTGTCAGGAGTCAGGTGGAAGGCAGGCCATCAACAAGGAGTTAATGTGGAGGTGGGTGCAAAGACTTTTTTTCCCTCCAGGTATGCACCACATTGTGTTGTTTATTTTACATGTCAAGGTCAAACCACCCCTGACTGGCTGTTGTCAAGGCAACCACAGGCACCTTCCTCTTAAAGACACATAGACTTTCGAACCAGCACATTTACCCTCAAGCTATTATTTCTTGATTTTTCGATAAATAGATATAAGACTTCTCTGGAGACAAAAACCTTTGAAAATAACATTTCAATTCATTTTTTGATCAGGTAGTGGTACCACAACAGATCATAATGATCTAATAATTCTGGACTTCTCCTTAATGCATTTAATCCAAAAAGTGAGGGTCCATGTGCAGAAATGACAGCACTTTTCTATAAGGCAGGTGAACAGCTAAAATCACACCATTCACTGTTGTGATTCTTTCTCATTTTTATGGAGATTATGATGAGAACCTTGAAGACTGAATAAAGATTAAACCATTAAAACCACAGATAAACATTTCAAAATACTTTTTTTTAAACTTTTACCCACCCCAAAAGCACGTGTGTCACATCAACTTATGTTTTTTTTATTGAGTTGGAGATTATTGACTGGCTACTTTGAGTTTATTCTGAACCAAATAAAAAAAGATAACAAAATTAAAAATTCAGCATGAATATAAATGCTCAGGGAATTTTTTTTAAGACAGCTTAAGAAAACAATATTAATGTATGTGATTCGTTTTTTGCTTCTCTTCTTTGTACTTAAAAGATAATTTGCTGTTTTGAGTGTCACGTGGATGGTGGGTGCTATGGGGGAATTGTTGCCATTCATCTTGCCATAAATATAAGACCTGGGACTTAGTCCCGCCCATGCCACTAAGACTCATGGGAAGTGTTGATTCCCACACCATGGGTTAGGGAGTTGTGAAGAGAAGTGAAGATCATGTTGTTAGTGTTTTTGTTTGTGTTCAAATTAAATAGGCTATAGTGCTGTAATCAAATGATGGCGGACTACTCCTTTTCTCACCCCCTTATTGAACCTGATAGGGTTTGGGACATGAGCGGGACACTGGTAGATTTCTATTACAGCCAGTTAAATGGCAGCTTCACTCTCACAACCGCAAGAAAAGTGGCGCTTTGACCGGCCCATATTTCTCTCCCTCTTTCTCACGCCACCTTCTTCTGCGCCCCACAACCACACATCAGGCCTCATAGGGCGCCCCTTACAGTTTGAAGAAAATTTAAGACTTTTAAGTGGGCCTTATAGTAGTAACAAATACGGTAAATCCATTTTCTGAACTCGTTTTATTCCTTACGGGGTCTTTGTGACCTTCTCCCAGTGCATGGAGAAGGCAGGGTACACTCTAGACAGACTGTCGCAAGCCACAACCACGCTTCCATGCACACACAACTAGGGACAATTTAGATTCATCAATTCGCCTTTGAAGCATGTTTTTTGACACTGGGAGGAAGCCAGACTCCCAGCAGAAAACCCACACATGGACAGGAAAAACATGCAAACTCCACACAGAAAGGTCCCAGCCAGGACTGTTATTTTGTTTTTTGTTTTGCTTTGAGGCATTAGCAATCACCACTGGGCAACTGTACAACCCATCACTATAAATATTTCTATATCTTCATTTCTGTTTTCCATTCCTGCACTAGGATAACCATTCTCTCTGTCTTCTTGTAAGTGGCTGGCCTTTAAAAGAGATCGTAGGTCAGCCTGCCTACTAGATACAATATCAAACCAGTTCCTGTCTCCATTATGTCCCCTCCGTTTTTATCCGCCTTCACCTTTATCACTGATTAAATAAACAATAAGTGTCAGTCGCTGCTCCAAAAAAAAACCTGCACGTTGTGAGTTAAGCTCAGGGTTTTTTCTGAGTTTGCTCCTATATGATATTGTAACCCTTGTGCTATCCTAGGCACTTTACTGTTGGGAGTTGGGTCATCTAGATTCACTAGACAGTGCACTGAACCTTTTTTTTTCAATTTTTTGTGATCTTCACTGGTTCAATGGATTACATGAAATTTTTCCACCTTTATCCACCTTTGTCATGGTAGGGAGAACATGTCAAAGTAAGGGTGGGGTCATCCAAGATAGCACAAGGGTTAAATAAAAATAGCTTTTTCAAGTTATATTTATACGTGCTCACTTAACTGCATCATTAATTCATTCTTGGGTTCCAGCATTATTTTTTGAAAGCACCTCCCCGTCAACATGCGAAGATCCATATTATACAGATCATTGGAGTTGACCCTTCCAACAACAAATGGATGTTGTACAAGATCAAGGTCCCTGTTTTAAACTTTTAAACCCAGCAGCTTTTTCTCAACTGACACTGAGTCATAGAGTCAATTATCAGGATGAAAAATAGATTTTTCTCCAAGAGATTTCCTCCCCTTTTGAATTGAATCAAACCTATTGCATGGCCATAAAGGTGGCCTATTGCATTATTTATTTATTTATTTTTCCCATAATGCCATGCAGCCTATATAATTATATATCTGCTGTTGATGCCTGGAAACAGGTCTATAATTATTTTTTCAAGAACATTGAGGCAAGCCACTGATTTTCCCCTCTTTGAAGCACATTAGCATGCTGCCATGCTGACTCCTAAATGCTGGGCTGTTGTCAAGCAATTCATTTTTGTGTTTCCCTCGTTGCTTCTTTTGCTGTAAATAATACCACAGTGCAGATTGTTATGGTGCAGGGACAAGCTGTGAAAGAGAAGTAAAAACCAGTCAATAAAGGAAGCGTTGCCGACCTGCAGACTGTGTGACCTTTACCATATGACTCCGTGGTTGCCTGTGCTGACCCTGTTTTGGTCTGTTTGTTTCTGGAAATGATTGATCGTCAAGCTGACAGCAGAAAACAATAATATTCAGATTTCAGAGATTTTTTTACTACACTACAACTTACCGTACTTTAAAATTTTATCTTTAAAACTGTTTTTTTTTGTGGCAGTGCTTGATAATCATCTTTTTTAGTACAACCCCAGCCTCTTTTTTCAGATATTTTATTGTATTTCATTGCAAAAATTACAAAAAGAATAAAAATGTATAAATAAATAAATAAATAAATAAATACATAAATAAATAAAGCAAAGACAAGGTCAAAACTGTGTTAAAAATGTCTTAAAAACCAGGCGATGCTCCCCTAAACTATATGGTTTATTCAAAATGTCAAAGTGTCAAGTTTTGTATTTAAACTTAAAAAAAATCAAGCTGAAAACCTTTGTGTTAAAATGTTTCTGTTGTTCACCTTTCGGCATTTCCCTTCAGGGAATCTGCTGCCACTGATTTGCACAGATGGTTTGGCAGATTTTGTCCGGATGCCCTTCCTCACACAATCCTGTATTTTGTCCGGGCTGGGGACCGGAACAGGGAGACCCTGACTGGGCAGCTAGTCTAGGGTCTTGCCCAAGGACCTGCACTGGATGAAGCTCATTGCATCCGCTGAGAATCAAACTCTGGTTTCCCATGTGCCTGTCCTATGCTTAACAAACTGAGCCATTCAGCTGCTGGGTTGTGTTAAATTTGGAATGAAAAGAAGACTAATGTTGTTGTCCTTCCTACATTATTGTAAACAGCCAATGTGATTGGCAAACAGACTAGTGAGTTCAGAGACCACTAAGAGTTCGCAGGTTGTTTTTTCCAATTAACATGCTGCTTTTTTTGTCCTGCATGATTTAAAACTGGATTTTTAATTCTGATCTGCTATAATTCATATTTAAGTACATCTAACTGCCCCCCACACCCTGCACCCATCTAAAACAGACCCCTGGTCTTCTCTTCTGCCTCCACCTCCATCCATCCCACTTGCATTCAGCAGGTGGAGGCAGAAGCTGCACTTAGCTGTCTCTCCTGCCCACTTTTATTGGCAGCTGGAGGGCTTTAGATTTGAAGGGAAGAACTTCACCGTGTTTTTTACTTTCCCCTGCACTGCATCAGCAGCAGTGGAGGCCACTTGTCTGCCTGTGTGTTTGGAGTGGGAGCCCTAAGAGGCAGATGAAATGCAGTGAGTAATAGCGATGCTTCGGGGGAAGACCCACATAAAATGAAGAGAGGCTAAGGCAGGAGAGGTGTGCTGGGATGAAAGTCAAATCTTTTTGTCCACCATGACTGCCTTTAATCTTCAGGGGGTGAAAAGTGAAGGTTTGATTGATCTGGTCCGAGTAGACCTTGCCCCAGATGTCCTCACATAACCCCTGTCCTGTTTGAACTATTGATTCGTGCGAGGCATTTGCTGTTATTGTTTGTTTTTATTTGAGATCGAAGAGTGATGTGATAAAAGATGCTAAAAAATGTTTCATATTACATAATACATTTTAAATTTACTTTAACCTCCTCCTTTAGTGATAAGTTATTGGAATTTTCTGGTATTTTAGATCCACTTTATGTTTTTTTACTTGTTTTGTTAAATCTGTGTCACTCTTCAATCTTTACACACTTTGTCATTATCTATGTTTGGTTTCTCTATGCTCTCCTCAATTTAATTTGTATGTCTTTTTTCATTATTTTGGTCTAATTTTTGTTTATCCCTCTTCCATTCTTTGTAAGTTTCTCTGTATTCTTGTCACATTCTTTTGTTGTTGGGCTTTCTTTTGTGTGTTTTGCTGCATTTTCCCCTCTAGACTGTGGAATACTCACTTTATTCCCCAATATGAAGTCAGAAGCAGACTGACCGCGACGGTGTGTGTATATTCAGGGACGTGCACAGGATTTTAGAGGGGCAGGGGCTCAAAGTTGGAAAAGGGCAGTAAAAACCTTTATTTATTTATTTATTTATTTATTTATTTATTTATTTATTTATTTGTTTATTTTTGTCCTTTAAACCAGTGGTCCCAAACCTTTCTCAGGCTGCGGAGTGGTTTGATGTCAGACAATATTTTCACGGACTGGTCCATATCTGGTCAAAGTTGGCATTGAACATTTTTAAGCTTCGGGTTTCTGAAATACCCATTATTCACTTTAAAATGCTGTTACAAAAAAAAAGATATTTAAAAAGAAATCTAAAAACATCAGGTTTTTTTGTTTGTTTTTGTAGATGACGAGGATTCTGTGAAGAATTTTTTTTATAGAATACAATTATAGCATTGGGAACTCAACCCAGGCTCAGATAATCTCTTAGAGCAAAAAGAGTTTCCATATTTTGTTCTTACATAAATCCTGAATCATTGTTTTTTTTTTTTTAACACAAGAACATTTTCTGTGCTAAAAGTTTTTAACAGCTGCTTGCCCCCATAATCTCTCTTTACAAATTTCCTCAGAACAGAGACATCTTCAGCAGGTTGGCAGCTATATTTTATTGAATGCATATTAATTAATGCGTATTTGATTTCATCTTCATTCTCTGTCAAATGTTTGCGGCTGGTTTAAATTTAGACTCTTAAATGAAGATGAACACATGAAAGTGGATGCTAACAACAGGATGCTAACTTTAGTAGCGTCCAAATTTTAAGGTGTGACGGATAAATAAAGGAAAATAAAATGACACAACCGTCGTGAAAATTGTACTTTTTAAATATAATATTAAACATAAACCTGCTGTGTCTGTAACTTTATTATCTGTGTGTGTGAAACAATAAAAAGTCAGTCGCCGCTTATCAGGCAGAGTAGCTTCTGGTACGTGAGAACAACTGTCTCAGTAAATCCGTATATGGAGGAAGACTCCTGGATTTGCCGCAGCTTTATGTTTCTTTAAAGTTGAAGGATCTTCTTTGGAGAAAAAAGAGCCAGTGAAGAAACCAAAGAAACTTTCCAAGTACGTTTTATTGTTTTTGGGGGGGGGTTTGGGCTGTTGTTCAGACAGCACACACAAGACAAGGCAGCGCACACACAGTCAGTGGCGATCTCGTAGGGGACACGTGAGCGCCCTAGAATAAGAACACCTGTTTCTGCGTAAAATTAATGAAGTTTGCGCCTAGGAGCCTCTACTATGCTGTCACCTTGCTGCTACGATGACCGTATGTTGCGCTGTTTGTGTAGAACACGCTGGGGTGGCGTGTTCTACACAAAACAAACAGGAAAGGAGGCGGGGCTTAGATTCACTGCTCATGATTCCAGACCCGCGACAAACTATCAGCTGCTTCCTAATACTTAATAATAATTAATGACTAATGATAGTTGTTATCCGTAAGATTAATATAATTTATTGGGTTCACTGGATTTAAAGAAAAATTAATAAATTGAAAGGAGTCTGCATCAAAGTGAATGTGTTTCCATAAGGTTCTCTCACTCAGTTTGTGAATACACGTGCTCACTTATCTTTGCGCTCGTTCAAATTATGGCTGTCATGAAATGCCATATTTGTCTACTAATTTAGCAATCTGTGCAGCTGCTTAAAGTCACGTGACGCTTCTAGGCCGACGGATGTGGTGAACAGAATCCGGTAGTTTTCCAAAATAAAACCTCCTTCAGTGTCGGAAAATGAACAAAACAGAAATAATCAAAGTCGGTGTATATATTATGTTACTGTATATTTCTGTTCTGTCTGTGGCCTGGTACCAATTGGCCCACAAACCGGTGTGGGGGGGTGTAGTGTTCGGGGGCATGCGACTAATGATGACGTCACAGTATTTGATTGGCTGTATGTTGGTCCAATGACGTCTACAATAGTGATTGGTCCGGACAAATTACGATACTTCCATAGAAGAAGAAATTATGAGTTCTGTTGAAATCAAACAAAGCTCCAACATAGAGCGAGATGATTTTTCTAAACAAGCTTTTATTATTGTTATGATTATTATTAAGTGCATGCTCACACTTAGTAATATTTCATTATAATAATAATTCATACCTGGTTATTTTACTGTTCTTATACTTTTATGTCATTGTTTTTATATTCCTATTTCATTGATTGTTATACTTTTATGACATTGTTTTTCTTTTTTTAATACTTTTTATGTCATTGTTCTTATACTTGTTTGAGTGTCCTATTTTTATCCTGAAGTCTTTTACATGTTTTGTGTATGTTGTGGCAAATGGACCTTGAGTCTGCAATAAAGCTTAATATTATTGACAGACACAAATTATGAATGAAAATAACTTTAGGTTACAAAAGGAAACGTGAAATGAAATGTGTAGAGCCCGAGCAGATCTCGACGCTACGTAGTTTGTCCGAGTGGGGTTACTGTAGTGTGACGTCATCATTAGTTTCAGGCCCCCGAACACTTATTGCGGGCCAAACAGTTTTTGTACCTACACCGGTCTGCAACCCGAGGGTTGGGGAACACTGCTTTAAACATTAGGGAAATTGGGTACAATTTTAAAATTAGCTACTTATGGAAAGCTTCTCAACTATGATACCTATGTAGGTGAAAGTGATACTGTTGTCATTTTTTTTTAATGTAAGCAAATTATTGTCAACATTAGTTGAGTTTATCATAGAATTGGAAGCAATTGAACACTGAAGGCTATTTCTGTTGGCACAATGTGCTGCAGGCATAATCAACATAAATTAAGTTTAATCCAGATGATAATATTTTAACCATAGACGTCCTACAACTTTTATCCCCAGAATGTTGGAAATATTAATATTACATTTTATTCTCATACTGTTGCTGTGAGGATTTTGGGGTTTAGTTTGATTTTTAAGTGGTGTTCTTGGTCATGTTCTGTCCACTGTCAGTCACTCCAGGGTCGTTTCTGAATTCCTTCCCTACTCACTACATAGTGCTTTCTCCATTTTTTAGTGTTGTCCAAACCCACGATTTTGTCTGAATTCCCACCCTAATCCCTATACAGTGCACTTTATATTCCGTTCGCAATTTTGTAGTGCTGTCCGAAACTACAATTCCAAAATTGAGTGCCCTAGAAATTTCCCAGAAGTCTCTGCGAAAAACCAGTGCAGTGGGCATCGATGCTCACTAGATTGGCGAATATAGACCACAATGCATTGTATCGGAACAGTTTTTGCCCCAAAAATGTATTTAAATGTATTTTTAAAATAAAACATCAACGTTTTTGTCTTCAGAAGACAGTGGACTAATAAATGATCGTCGTAATACACTCATGTTAATTAGATATTGACATAAAATCAATGAAGTCATATTCACCATTAGTATTGTGTCCGAATTGCTTAGAAAATCCAGAGCACTAGACAGTGCTGCATAGTTTTTTAGTAGTTAGGGAATTCAGTCACCTGTGTTATCTGCTTTTTGTTTCTCCATTGTTTTTGTCATGTTTAAGTTTATTTTTTTAAATGTTTATGTTTCTGCCTCTAAGCCCAGTTTCCTGCATTTGGCTCATATACCTCCAGTTCTTGACTGTTGTACCCAATTAGACTCTTGTGCTATGCTGCGTTTTACAGCTGAACTGTCCTTTGCATCGTATCTTCTAAACACAGGATTTTGTTGTGATTGGAAAGATTTTAATACAAAATATGGTGAAACTGAACGATACAGATTTTAAAGAAAATAATACAGATACATTTAATTTCAAATAGGCAGTGAAGAGGCTATGAATTCGCCATAAATGTGATTAATTTATTTAGTCAGCCACCAATTGTGCAAGTTTCCCCACTTAAAAAGATGAGAGAGGCCTGTTATTTTCATCATAGACTGCGATGAATGCCAGTATGTATTGTTTGGAACTATTTTGTTTAGGGCAAAGATACGCACCATTATAAATGAAGGCAGAGCTTCCTGTCCATCTCTCTTCCTATGTGGCGGACATCAGTCTCCTTTACTGGGTAACTGTGTAACAATTCTGCAAAGATGTCTGTACCAGAGAGCACAGGTGAAGGCTCCCGTGCTGCTATAGAGAGCGGTTCGCAATAAATGAATCAACTTGGGTGTCTGTAGTATTTGTGTTGTAAGCCAGTGTAGCAATGGCCAAGAAACAATCATTCAATTTAGCGTTTACATTTTGTGCGGTGGCATGCGTTAAAGAATATTCAAGTGAGTAATCAGCACCACATTTTGGTGTGGATCTTAAACATTTCAGAGAATGGTGCGAGCAGAGAGAGAAACATTCACAGCCAGTGCTAATCAGAAGATAACACAATGTTCTCAGAATTTCAAAATATCCTAAAATGTTTCATCTGGTCTTGTTTGCATTTTGTGACCGAATATCACAGCAAAATGAACTCATTTGTCATCACTACTCTGTCTACTACTACAGTGTATGTCAGATATACAGTATGCACATCCATCTTTGTAAAAGTTTGAAACATCAGTTTTCATAGGAGAAACACGGAAATGTTGCGGTGGCCGGCTCTAGGATGATGTCGCGAAATGGGCGGCACCGACAGGGAGCGAAGGGCGGTGCCTAAGAGATTGAGCATTTTTACTTTTTACTAGGAAAAGAGTTCATGAAAATAACTCATATTTTATAAATATTTTTTTCTATAGTGTGCCAAAGGTAACATATGATCATATATATAAATATAGTTTACTCTGAAAGGCTTAAGAAAAGCATGATATAGGTCCTTTAAAGAGGCAGCAACTAAAACAGATGCAAAATACGGTCAAAAGCTGCTTCAAAGCTATTAAAAATATAAAAGACTGTATTTATATGCATCAGTTCTATTTGTTCGGGTGATATGAAGCTGTTTTCTCTTCTATTTGTGTATATTCATTCCTCAACAACCATATTTCCCAAATCAAATATTCACCAGGGCTATGTCCAAATTCTGTCACTACTTCCTTAACCCCAATAGGACTATAGTGCAGGACTTTCTAGAACCCTGATTTTAAGTGCAATTCGAACACCATCCTAACTACTTTTTTTTTTTATGCCAAATGTGACATCACCAATTTACTCAAGTAAAAACTAAAATGTGGGCATTTTATGAAGACTATTTATGTATCCACTGTGTTCCTATAGTGAAAACTTGAATGTTTTATAGAAATGTATTTTTTATCATTTACATCTTCCTTATACAACTTGTTTCCACTGTTTTTCAAAAGAGAAAGCAGTCAGATACAATGCCTTCTGGTCTATAGTTGACAATCTTGTCAGGATTGATGCACGCTGGTTTTTCACAGAGATTTCTGGGAAATTTCCATGCCAATGGATTTATAAATTGTACGGACAAAACGACAAAATGGTGAATGCCCTTTAATAAGGAATTAACCAGAAGCAGTGAGTAAATTTTGACATATCCCAGGTGTCAAGTTTGTAAACTTAACCTTTATTAGTGTGATTTTGAAAAAGCTTTTTTTCTTGTTTGTTTTCTTGTATCAAGTCACAGGCATGTCTTTAACCAGTGAATAGACACGTTTATGATTTTTCTGATCTTTTTTTTGTCTTCCTGTCAGAATGCTCTTCCTACCAGGAACAGAACGATAAGGCACACAGAGGCCTTGAAAGTGCTGATGTTCTTTGAACCGGAGTTGTGCTCTGAAGGGTCTGAATGAATGTGACTGAATATTTAGAATGTTATCATTGACCTTGTTTTTAATTGCTCCTCCAGGCTCTTTAATCTGACCCTGAAGAAGCTGATCATGTTGAAGGAGCTGGACAAGGACCTAACTTCAGTTGTCATCGCCGTTAAACTGCAGGTAGGATTAGGCGGCTTTAGAAATGACGGAAAAATGAATCACAGCCACTCACAAGTCAAACTTAAGCTTAACAGGACAGTTAGTCCAAATCCGAATTCTTACCCTACCCTTCTTCCGGCTTTTCCATACCCCTACATTTAGCCCTCCAAGCGGAGAGTTACGGAGAAATAGTTTCTTTAAATTTGGGTGTTATTACCACTTGATGACATCATCAATAGTTGCCGGTGAGCTACGTTAGCGCATAGCTGCCAGGGCTCGGAAAATACATAACATTTGTTTTATAACTTTAAAAAGTCATGCTTGAACAAAAACGTCATTATTTACATTCAAATGTAAACTTTTGAGCTTCAGAGCACACCCACATGAAGAGATGGGTTTCTCTCCTTGGCACAGTGCGACACGGATCACCGTCCCAGCGGAGGAATAGCCAGCCCTAAGTCTATGACTACCCTTTCAAAAAACAAGTACAGCTCCAAATGCCGCTACAATTGGAGCAATAGTGAGAAGCCGGAGGCGTTGGGGAGTAATTCTGATTCAGCCTTATTGTCCTTTCTAAACCAGTAGAATAGATATTATTTCAAATCTACAGTTTAGGAAAAAACAATAAAAACTTGAAAGTTGATAAGTTGAAAATAACTTTTTAATTTAATTTTTAAAAAGTATTAAAGGCTCAACACACTTTAGATTTTAGCTTTAACTTCACTTTTTTATAGCATAAATGAACAGAAAACATTTTTCATGTGCTTCCTTTAGATGTGCCTTGAAATGGTCTATATCATACAAAATTGCCTTTTTGAGCTTTTACCTGTATTATGTTAATTCCTCACATAAATACAACTCCAAGCAGTTTTTTGATCCATTGACGCAATCCTGAGCAATCCTCTAAAAAACTGTGCTCCGAGCACCAGCCCTTCCCAATCCAAGAAAATGTGGCGGTTCTAATTTTGTGCCATACTGTAGATAAGTGAGGAACAGCCCCTTCCAGGAAGAGGCTGCGCTGCTGCACTGCCCCCAGGAACACACACACACCAACTTTCTCTGCGTAGCTAGTGATTGGCAAAATGCTTTCATTGTATAAGCACAATATGCACATCCATCTTTGCAAAAGTTCGGATTTTGTTTGTTTTCAAGGGTTGAAACCCAGACATGCTGCAGAGGGCGTTCTTTAAAGTTCCAAAGGTGATATATTATCATATACAGTATAAGGATATAGTTTACTTGGAAAAGCTTAAACATGGGTGCTCATTACCTTATGTGGGTAGATCGCTGGCCATCAGAAATCAATAACCCAAAAAAACAAAAATATATATATATATACATTTTTTAAAACTCTTCATTGAATCATCTTCCTTACTGAGAAGTACATGAATTATCTGACATGCAGAATGGCCAATCGAACATCCTCTCATACATACATGACTGCTAGTGCAAATTCTTTCTGCCAATGGAAAGCCGCCATAGGCCCCCTTGCGCGCCAGGTCCCAGAGGACCAGTCCGGCCCGCGGGAGCCTCCATTGAGCCCTGGGTCTCCGCGCGTTCCTCCTTGATTGGGACCGAGACGCCCCGTCTGACCTAGAGGTTCTGCCACAGTGCCTGCTGCCGGCTCAGCAGTTCACACTCGTGGAATACTAGCCCACTAAGGCAGCAGTGTTGTTCAGGAGGATGCGCGTCTCGTGGGCTGTCCACGGAGCAGACGCCACCGTTCGCTCAGCGCACTTCAGAAATGTTATTTAGTCTGGCTTCCGGCCAGCTCACAGTACAGAGACAGCCTTGGTCCGAGTCATGAATGACCTACTCATAGCTGCGGACCAGGGCTCCCCATCTCTACTCTTCCTTCTTGACCTATCAGCTGCATTTGACACTGTGGATCACGGCATTCTCCTTAACCGTCTTCATACTACTGTTGGACTCTCTGGGAACATACTCAACTGGTTTAAATCATATCTCACAAACAGGACAGAATATGTGGCTCTGGGGACTGCTAAATCACACACAGACACACAGTCACCTGCGGAGTTCCTCAAGGCTCTGTTCTTGGACCTTCACTCTTTACCATCTACATATCTCCACTTGGACAAATCATTCGTAAACACAACATTTCATTCCACTGTTACGCCGACGACACACAACTATATGTAAAAATGAATTCCACTCCCACCCTAACTTCTTCTGCCCTCCAGGCATGTCTCGAGGAGATAGAAGCATGGATGGCTGAAAACTCTCTCCAATTCAACAGCAACAAGACTGAAGCCATATTAATCGGTACCCCTCACCAGATCAAAACATCCTCCACCAAAAGCATTCTGGTCCCTGGTCACAACATTCCGCTTTCTTCAACTGTGATAAATTTTGGTGTCAAAATCGATTCTACCCTAACATTTGATCATCATATACATCACCTCTCCATAGTCTCTTTTTTCCATCTGAAAAACATTGCAAAGCTCCGCCCCTCACTCACCCAGTCTGATGCAGAAAAACTAATCCATGCTTTTATCTCCTCCAGACTAGATTATTGCAATGCTCTCCTTGTTGGGATTCCTGGCAGGAGCCTTGAAAAGCTCCAGCACATCCAAAACTGCACTGCTAGGGTCCTGACAAGGAGACGCAAATTTGACCACATCACTCCTGTCCTTCAGTGACTTCACTGGTTACCCATCTGTTCCAGAATTCAATACAAACTCTGTCTCCTCACCTACCAATGTGCCCATGGAACTGCCCCTGCCTACCTCAGTGAGCTCCTTTTCCCGCAAGCCACTTCACGACTCCTCCGTTCCAATTTCACACACTGCCTTCATCAGCCAAGGACCAGGCTAACCACTATGGGAGACAGAGCCTTTCAGGCTGCTGCCCCTCGACTCTGGAACAATCTTCCACAATCCCTCAGAGCCCCACAAAGCCTTGGCACATTTAAAAAAGGCTTAAAAACTTTCCTTTTTAATAATGCTTTTTAGTACTTTCATTGTTGTTTCTATTTTTGCCTTACTTTGTTCTTATTGTAAACCATTTTTATTTCTGCCTCCATTGTAGCGCTTTGAGATTTTATCTAAAATGTAAAGCGCATTCTAAATAAAATGTATTATTATTATTATTATTATTGTTATTCTCCCCTCAAGTACACAGTTTACTACAGAGTATGAAACATAATTGTCGCTGCTTTCTGTTTTCATAGTAAAATGTCTTATCTGTTCTAATTATGTATTACTACCAAATACAAAATTTTTTAGCAATAAAAAATTATAATGATATTATAAATTATTTCACACAACAAAGCTTTCTTACCACAAAGATTCTATCTATCTATCTATCTATCTATCTATCTATCTATCTATCTATCTATCTATCTATCTATCTATCCATCTATCCATCTATCCATCTATCCATCTATCCATCTATCCATCTATCCATCTATCCATCTATCCATCTATCCATCCATCTATCCATCTATCCATCCATCCATCCATCCATCTCAAGAGAGAGGGGAAAGAGAAAGAGACGGAGAATTCAAAGAGTGTGTGTTATTTCCTGTCTCTGGTGTTAAAAGGTTAAATTATATTTTGTTCGTCATTGAAAAATATTATATTCCTTTATTTTTCTGGTGTTAAAGGGTTAAATTATATTTTGTTCGCCATTGAAAAATATTATATTCCTTTCTTTTTCTGCTTGGCTGCTTTTTTACAGATTTTTTTTCTGTAGATTTAAACCAGTAGATGTAGATTTATGTCGATACAAAACTGTTTTAGGTCTTTTATGTGTTGTGTGTTGAACAGTTTTCACCTTGGCCTTCGTCTTACCAATATAAATACATAAACAATATAAACACAACACCGTGGTTCTAAAATCTATAGGGAATCCCGTTTGAACATGAGTGGAGGGCACCAAAATAAGAAGACGCTGTTGCACGACCTTAAACCTACAGCACGCGGTGTGGTAACATTTAACTAAAAACTGTGGACTGAAGATAAACCAGACTAACAAAGTTCCAATAAAAAATGTTGAATTTTTACAAAACGTCAGAAAATGTCAACTCCCAAATGTTAACTGATTGTTTCACAGTCACTAGTAGGAGTGTAAAGATTCGTTTTAACAGCAATTTGATTCATATCATAATTTACTGTTGCTGATAGGATTCATAGTAAATATTGGTTTATTTAGAGTGATTCGATTCAATTGAATTTACTAACTTAAGATTGATCCAGAATATCTTTAGCCAAAAAAATCAACCAGTGTGACTCAGAGATAAATACCTGCGTACTCAACAGTTCAAGAAATGTTTTCCAGATTCCTTGTATTTATTGCAAGATGATCAATTGTAAATTTAATATGTGTACAAACAAACAAGTAAACAAGAGTTAATGGCAAATCATTCACATTTTAGTTTTCTAAAGTTCTGGTTCACTGTTGTTTTTCCACATAAATAATACAATCTGACCATTATTAGTACATTCTACCACACTGTATGGTCACGTCTTTGCTAAGTTCAAATGGTTTCCACACATTGGACTGGAATGATGGACTGATCATTTTGTGCTGCCATTGCTATTGCTTAGTCCGCACTTGGTTTGTTTTTATGTTACAGTAAAATACACCTATTGTGCCTCAATCCTAATGGTATTTTAAAATATCGATTAGCAATTTATCTAATTTTGAAACAATTCTAATGGTAGAGTTTGATTTCATTACCAACCATGGACAGATCTGTCTGGTTGGATCGAAGGATTAGAAGTATATTCTCCAATTGATTGTTACACGTCTAGTCACAAAAATATTTTTTTTCATGCTCAGGGGAAGGCCTTCTAACTGACCCTAATGTCACAGATTTCAGATCTGATTTGCTTTTGCAACAATCTGTCTCTGTTTGTTTTTTTTAACGTCAGTCTGTTTGGTGAATTCTAAATGCAGATTTCATAAAACTTGTGAACACAAGCCAGCTGAAATATGGTTGGATAAAAATCACAATGTTCACCACTGCCAGCAGCTGAACCAAGTTGAGCGGAACATGACATAAGAAAACAGACTGTAAATAATCATCACTTTTAATGCAAAGTTTAATGCATTGCACATATATTAAAAAAACAAAAAATGTACTTTTAGACTAGCAGAAACAGCCCAGCTGCTTTGACATGATTGTGATGTCATATCTCTTTTCACTCTCCTCTTGACTTTCTAGTTTTTGTTCTCATTGTGTGATTGATACAGTTTAGTACTTAATCTTAGTTGAACTTAACAGAGCACATTCTCCTTTTCTTTGATCTTAACTCTTTCTTTCACGTACGTTTTTGTTGTTTCCTCAGGGGTCCAAGCGCATTCTGCGGTCCAATGAGATCCTGCTGTCCTCTGCAGGCCTGACAGAAACCGACCTACAGCTCACCTTCTCTCTGCAGGTAGGTACAGACAAGCCAATCAAACAAAGCTCTGATTTTGCTCTGATGTTGTTTTTGCACAAATAAAATTATACACGACTGTCACTCAATAGGTATGGTATGACTCGACTTTACGCCAGTTGTCCTAAAATAATTATAGAAAGATAGGGTCTCGAAGAACTTTAACTTTACAGCCGTTTTTTTTATCCCTGTTTTATTCTATGCTTTTATTATTGTTGCCATTTTGTCTCTGAGCTTTTTTTTATGTATTTATCTGACAGTAGGCATTCCACTTAAAGGGCCAAAGCATGCCATTCTTCAGCCTTTTCTAGTACACCAAATCCAAGTATATGATAATATATTACCTTTTGCATACAAAAGATGGAATTATTTATTAAAAATTGGCTATTTTTCTGGGTTCTGTCAACCAGGAAGTAAGCTCATTCGATCTCTGAGGCCCCAGCTTTAGCTCCATGTGGGAACCGCCCATTTCATGATGTCATCCTAGAGTCAGCCTCGGCAGCGTGTCTGCGTCTCGCACATGAAGACTATCAACATCCTAACTTTTACAAAGATAGATGTGTTTTGCCAAACACTGCTAGCTCAGCAGAGAAAGTGTGTGTTAGCCTGGGGGCGGTGCTGACAGAGCAGACTCTTCCTGGGTAAAGCTGTTCCTCACTGGTCTATGTCGGCTGCTCGTTTTTGTAGTTTCGAAGGGGCTGGAGCTCAGAGTGCAGGTTTTAAGAGGAGTACTCAGAAATGCATGAATGGATCAAAATACCCCTTTGGGGTTTCCTTTTGTGAATAATTAAAATTACAATACACTTAAAAGCTTTAAAAATTTGATTTCCCATGGTATAGGCCCTTTAATTCCAGTTGTTTTTAATGGCGTTTACTAATAAAGTTTGATTGAATTCTTCCATACAGCTGTTGTTTGGAAATCAGTATTTTTTCTGTACTTTTTACCTCATTGTGAGACAAAAAAACCCAAAAAATTATGTTGCTAAAATTTGAAGTCAATTTGTAGCAAGATTGTGAAAAACAATTTATAATATTACATTTATATGTTCTTTTGTTTTTGTAGAAAATGAAATTGCTGCACAAAAAACAGATTAGCGGTAGGTCGAGTATAATACCCAAACCTTCTCTTTCTCAGTGGACACAGTCTAAAGTGAAGCCAGAATAGAAAGTTTGCTGCGTTAAGTGCCAACCTGTTTACACAAACTTGCAGTTTGCAGCATGCTTTCTCAGACAGAGCATGGTTAATCCACTTCTCAGTAGGGATTTTTATGCTCCAAATCATCCATTCGAATGTCCATGTTTCCAAATGCTGCTGAAAGGTCACAGAGGTTTTCTCTGTGGATCTTCCAGTGTGCACTGAGCCAGACGGTATACATTATATATAATAGTTGCTGCAAGGACAAGGCTGCAGAGATGAAACCAGCTGAGCAGCACAGTCTTGTCACAAGTGGTCCTTGTTTAAATTACAGTGAGGTTCCTCATTAATGGTTTGGTGATGGTCTGAATGCTGGTGGGTTTCTTGACAGTAAATTTGTTGTGTTTTTTTGGCAACAAAATCCTCAACATCCATCTAGTAATGTGGTATTGAAGGGAAAGAAAACTGTGTAATGCCTGTAACACCTGTCATTGTACATGCAGTATCCCCACTTTTTGAAGAGGGACGCCAACAAGCTTCAGATCATGCTGCAGAGACGGAAGAGATACAAGAACCGAACTATCCTGGGCTACAAGACTCTGGCTCTGGGCCTTATCAACATGGCAGAGGTATCCCACTTACCTTTAGTTTTAAATCCAATTCTGTTTATAATTTCTTTCTTTTGTTTTTTGAGTTACACCAGGATCTGCCACGGCTTAGTTTGGAGGATTTAGTGCCAGAACAAGTGTTTAGAGGACAAAAACTGTCTAAACTGAGAATTTTTCAGTATTATTTTTAACTGACGTAAGTATGTATAAATGTGTTCACATTGAACATGATTTTCACATCAAAGTTGCTTCTGCTGCCTCTTTTGATGCACGTGAAATTCGCTGCTCGACGCTTGCCCAAAAAATGTGTTCATAAAGTTGATGGAAGCATTGACTGTATTTATCCTTTACAATACATTGAAGACATGGGTGCTTTTGAGAGATCAAGTTTATTTATTTGAAGAGCTCTACAATTGGTAGACTCGACGCACTGCAATGCCCAAAATGCACCATGACACCCAAAACGTGGTGCTGCCAGATCACCACACCTGATGCTCAAATCACACCGAAGGATCTCGGATCCCCTTTGCACATTGACCTAACATTGAAACTAGACACCTCTGACGCACAAATCACGTTCGGTGTGAACACAACTTGAGTTTTGGGGATGTAGTGGTGAAACAAGTGTTTAGAGGGGAAAAACTGTCAAAGCGAAGAGTTTTTGCAAAATTTTTTACTTAGGTGTAAGAACTGCTGTTACAGTAGATTATAGATTTGTTTCTGCTACTAAAGGTAACTGGCTTCCTTTTAGTCACATTACATTTGACCTGTGTCTGGCCTTTTAGTCAGTTTCTTCAACAACAACATGAGTGGTGCTGAACTGTTGGCATGTCAGCAGAGATGTTGACAAAGGCTCCAAACAGCTAATTCATTTAGACAGTTTTTGAACGTTTTGTGTTCAAAACATGTTCTTGTGGCATTTTTCTGATGATAGGATATTTATGAAGAAAATTAAGCTTAAAATTGTTTTATACGTTTTTTTTTCTTCAAATCATTGCTGTTTGAAAAAGAGCTTATTTGGCACAGTGGGGAAAATACACTGGGTGTGTCATAAGCTCCTTGCTCCGCCCCATTTTGATAGATCTACTTGTAGACAAATAGATCAACGTACATGTTCATTTTCCTTGTCCAAGCTGGCATTTCGCTCAAACTACACAGCCGGATGGCTCTAATATTGCTCGCCATTTTTTTGCACCACTAATGGGGGCTGTATGCTAGTGGGAGAGTGTGTAATCAGATGGGGGACAGGAAGTGGGGGCAGGCTTACTTCACGGCAACAGTCCCGTGCACAACCCGTGCTAATTTCTAACTCCTGCCACTCTGTAGATACTGTGTCCTAGAAAACAACACAAGCTTCTTGTTTTACCAGTAAGCTAAAAACAGCATAATCACAATTAAAAGACCACTGGGAATGCTTTCATAGATCGAAAGATGATCAAAATAGGACTTTAAGGACTTTGTGTAAAATCTGATTTTTAAAGAAAGGAGAGAAAATTCCATGCCGGTTTTTTTTTTTGGCACTTTAAATCTGTCATTGCTGAATGCCCTACAAGCTCATCTACTTTCATATCACCACTTTATCAATCAGAACATTCCATTAACTTTGCTGCCTTTCAAAGCATATTCAAAGTTAACCTTTATCCAACACTCAATTTGGGGTAGTGCTCTCTAAAACCGAATGCTGGATTTGAGTGTTTGGACTGGTGGTCAACCTCTGGTTTTCACAAATGTCACAGTAAATCTAAATTTCTCAGAGTAAGTCTTTTTTTTCCTTTGTTGACATCGTTATATCGTCTGCTTCATGGAATCTGTTCTTAAAGAACAACTAATGATAAAAAAAGACAGCTATTGATGATGGATGGCTCTGTGTGCACATGTAGACATTTGCTGCACTTTATGAACGCCTGCTGGAAGTCACGGCTGACCATAAAAAATGAACTGGCAATTCATAAAAGGACATGGAGCACCTTTAGCAAAGGGTCGGCTGGAGTAAGAAGGGCTTACAGCCTTAATCAGGTAATGGGTTCACTCTATGGTATGTCTCAAAAACGATCAGAGGCTTTGCTCTAAGTCAGACAAAAGCATATATGATAAGCTTATGTGGACCATGTTGGCATGCATCAGACAGCCAGTTGAGATGAAAAGCCTTGTCTTTCTAAAATAGGCTGTTACTCAATTGCTTTGGTGAATGCTTGCTACCTCTGATGGTGCCTGCAGCTGACAGGTTGACTGCAGAGTGCATCACAAAGGGGACTCAAAAGGCAGTCACTCCAAAGGTTCAAACTCTTCTTCTGTTGTATTTGTGGAAGATGTTGATTTAAACAACAATCTCAGTATTCTATGTATGCTTCTTTTAATTCTACATTTACATACAGAGTGCTTACAAAGTTTTTAACATTGGCTTAAATGCAAAAACGCACAAACTCTGAGATATAAAGCAGATAGAAAGATCCTTTAAAACCTGTGAGAAGGCCATTGACACAAAAATAATGTGGCGGTAAGTGCAAAAACTGAAATAAAAAAGGGTCAAAATAGGTTTCCAGAGAGTTTAAGTTGTAAAATTTGAAGGCAGAAAGGGTCTAAAAGGTGCATTCTGCAGATTCTCAAAGCCACACAAAATGACCTTAGCTTTGAGAGGAAAGCCTAGACTATAAAATCTTTTAAGATCTTTAAGATGGGTCAAAGTTTGGCTGGTAAAGCTTTTTATGAGATTGTGAGACTTGAGTCTTAGTCACAGCTGCCCTTACGGCTACATACATGTAGTGAAAAATGGGCAATTCTGAGACCCGCAGGAAATATTAAGGGCGTAGACCACTCTGTGAGCCCATAGGGCAAAAATGTTCATGGAATATTTTTACTATGGGCATGCTGCAGGCGACGGATCGTAGTGAACACTTAAACAACACATGAGGGTTAAGTAGGTGAGAGGCTGGCAGATTTTTATTTATTTTTAGCTCCCCAAAATCCTGTGTACTGCACAAGGGGCCTGTTAGTGCTGTTCAAGTGGTAAGTGCGCGCTCCTTGTATGTTGTGCGCTCCAGCCTGGCTGTTAGAAATAAGGAAATCAAACAATCAGAGTGTAGTTTGTGTCAGCATTCTACAGGCGTACTGCTCCTGCACAGCCTGTGCGTTCAGCATTTGTGTGTTGTCAATAAGGGGGCAGTACGTACACTTTACTAATGACTAGAGTGTGGCGTAAAGACACCGTACGACAGCATTACTTTTAAGTCATATGTATGTGTAACTTACATTAGTGTTTACATTAATACTTCACAATACACTTACCACATGCATAACAATGGAACATTCCATTTTTATGATATCCCTTGAGCCTCAAGGTAACTGCAAGACACACCTGCGCTCCCCTTAAGATCTGTCCGCTTCTGTCTATGACCCTCCATTGGCCTGAACAATCCAAAAACCTGCTGTACCTACAGTATATGTTCAGGTGTGACTAAGGCTTTAACTAGAGTCCAGAATAGAGGGTCTGTGATTCGTTTTTTGTGTGTGTGGAATTGGGATAAAATACGACTAAAGAGTCCAGCATAGATTTGTAAACATGTTTATGGGTGTATAGGAATAATATCTTCCTTTTAATCTGTGGATATGATACTGATAGAAGCTGGATGTCATTCAAACATACACACATGCACTCATGTTCGCACTTGCATACTCTGTGTGAGAGTGTGTATCTGATTGTGTGCGTTATGTCTGACATGGTTTAGAAAATACACTTTTTTTTACACATTATTCCAATTTATGCTTCTATTTTGACAGCCCGAGCTTTGGGTTGATTGAGACATCTACATAAATATGTTTGACACATTATTCTTGTTTTTTTGCAAACTGAAGGTGATGCAGCACCCCAGCGAAGGTGCCCAGGTTCTGGGGCTCCACAGCCAGCTGAAGGACGTCTCCGTGCCCGTGGCTGAGATTAGAGTGTACTCCTTGAGCAGCCAGCCCATCGACCACGAGGGACCCAAGGCCAAGATGTCTGGTGCGTGCGTTCACAACCATTGCTCATTGCTGTTTTCTTTGCACTGATCCTTACTGTCTTTTACCCTGGATTTTTTTAGACCGTTCCCCAGACATCGACAACTACTCCGAGGAGGACGAAGAAAGCTACTCGTCAGAACAGGAAGGCAGCGACGACCCCGTTCATGGACAGGTGCGGTTTGGACTTTTCCACCTCAAGTTGCTCTGCCCAGCCAGCTACAGGGTGCTCCCCTGTTTCCATAAAAAATATTTGGGATTATTTTGATGTAACAAAATATAAAGAAACAACAGAAAGATGGATTTCCTTTATTTTTCTTTGCTTGTTTGTGTGAACCTCACCGTTTAATTGCTGCAAGCTTCAGCAGGGTGTTTGTAATTTCTTTATTGTGTCAAACTCTCTTTTGCATTATGTGCAAGAGATTGAAAAGAGCGAGCACACAACAGAACTGCCAGGTTGTCGTTCATCTTTTGGCATATCCCTTCAAGGGTTGCCGCAGCAAATCAACGTTCACTGATTTGCACAGGTGGTTTGGCAGAGATTTCTGCTATTCCTGATACAACCCTGTATTTTATCTGACTTGGGTCCCCTTGTGGCTACATAGTTAGGCAGTAGTGCAAAGGGTCTTGCCCAAGGACCCACACTGTATGAAGTTCATTGCGCCCCTGGGAATCAAACCTTCATTTCCCATGTGCCAGTCCTCCAAAAAGCCATCCAGCCGTGATGAGGTGCCAGGTAGAGGGCTGCATTGGGATTGGGTCCCGCCGGGTCCCGCGGGACCGGGCGGTATGAAGTGTGCTGCGGGCGGGAGCGGGCGGCAAAACCCCCCCCCCCCCGCAGGATCAGTGTTGCCATATTCGGAGGTTTTCTCATGAATAGCGGACCACGTTTGGCCGCGTGGCTGTTGGAGTTCAATTTACTGAAGGTCCGTGAACGCACCAGGTAGAGACGCCTACTGGCCTCTGTCATCTAACCTGTTGGTGGGGGTGTGCATCGCCCCGCCTCTTAGAAATTGGATTCTTTAAAGCTTGATACCGTGGCCGCGTGTGGGTGGAGTTACCGGCGAAAGTTATGGTCTGATCGCTGCATGGAGCGATGTGTTTATCAATGCATGGTAGAAACGGAGAACGAGGAGAGATCAGGTTTATTATTTTGGAGAGTTCTACTTGGTAATCATGTTTCCATGTTTGAGTTCATAAAATCATCTCAGAGAAAGTCTGCTTCAACTCTCGCAGTGAAAGCTGCGTCTAAATCTGACGCCCGTGTTTCCATCTGACAGAGTTTGAAGCCAAAGCCCCTCCCTCGCCTCTTCACCTGCTTTTCCTCTCTACCTTGTAACAATTCACCCTCCACTCAGCGAGGGGAACGTCACAACGCCATTCTGCAGCTGGGGCATTAAATGTCAAGACAATCTGCCCTCTAATATAAACCAGGGAAAAAACTCATATAATCGTTTGTTTGTGTAGCCGTGTAAAAACCCACAGTTCAAACCCAAGTGCCGCAGTCTTGCTAGCAAAAAGAAATGTTCTGGAGGAAAAATGAGTGTTCGACAGTCACGCGAGTAAGGGGGAGGCCGTTCCCCCTTACTCGCTGGAACGAATTCCACCCATCAATGGAGCTGGCACAGATCCTCGTACCGGACGAGCCGAGCTCTTTGGGTAAATTTACTCCGTAGGAAAATAATATGAGCTGGGAAAGATAACCCGTGTGAGAGATCGCTTGCTCCTCCACGCTTCCACGTCTCTGTCAGCTGTGCATTTCTCCCCCCGCGCTCCCGCCTCTCCTTACAAAAAAAAAGGTGTGTCCCCCTGTCACCTGGCTGTCACCTGTCAGCTGGTCCCGTGCAACCAATAAGGTGACGACAAATATACAACACATGACGAAAAAGTTTCATTGAAATAAAACTGTGATTTTATTTTACTGAGATTTAGCTACAACTAATCACATGTCATTAGTCTGACCAATCAGAAGTGGTTAAAGTCTTAACTTCCTTGTTCCAATTTAGCTCAAAAAGTCGCTCAGTTCTAACAAAAATACCATCTAAAGCTCGTCTTTAGCGGTGTAGCTTTCCACAGAATCCGGTATCAGACCGTGGAACAAGTGAACAAAACAATGAAGCTCAAAGAAACCAAAAATAACACACATCAAACAGATTTTTAATTTTCGAACGTAAATTTTATTTCATCTCTTAGAAAAAACAGCTGCAACTTCCTGCTTTTTCTGCCTCAATTATCACACAAATGCACTTGAGATAGCGAGGGGGGGGGGGTCTGGCCGTCAATACAGACAATGAGTTCCTGCTTTTTTTTTTTTGGATGCTGGTGTGCCGCGGGATTTTTGTCAAGGTTAAAGTGCGCCGTGGCTCAAAAAAGGTTGAAAAACACTGCCCTAGACAAGTGACCAATTTGTTGCTGCGCAACCACAGTTACACACATTAAAATTCACACCCAAAGCCTTGGTGACTTAGACCTCTACAGAAGATGACCTGCAATGGTAGAGAGGTGCAGCCGCATTTTAAGTAAAGTGCAGGTGTGTCTTGCTCTTGTTCTTGTTGCTCACATGTCCCCCCCTTAAGGGACGTCCTGTAAATGGAATGTACCATTGTTGTGCGTGTGGTAAATGTATCGTGAAGTAATTGTCAAGATTACTTCATGATACACAAGGGTCATTTGGAGTGTAATTTAAACCATGTCAACTCTTTTTTTAAATTAAACTTTTGTAGTGAATTGGAAATTATCTATTTAGTTGTTTTGTTCATTTATTGCAAGTTATATCGTTATGGCAATATTGATCACTAATATCTCAAATCGCGAGTTTTCCTCATACCGTGCAGCACTACTCTTCACTCATTGGTTAGGTATTACAAGGGCAGGGCAAAGCAACAAAAGGCAGAAGTTGTGCAAGTCCTGTGCTTTGCGGTCCTTGTTAGGGTAGTTCATTCAAACTTTATATTTCACTGACCAATTTTAAATGCCTGTATCAATATCAGCTAGAACACTTTTTACTAGTACTTTGGTCCGGCTGAGAAGAACCACAGAGCGGTTACTGAAAGATGGCTACGAAGGTACTGACAAGTGTTTATGAAGTATAGATTCTCTAGAAAACGGTGTAAGAAGCAATGTGTATCACATTATACGTTGGTTTAATGAGCTTCCATTAATCCAATCACATTTTATTGAGTTACTGTGTCTCATCATTGTGGCGTTATGGCATTGTTTAGGATGATGTCACAGCAGCGCCTGTCGGGTGCATGCCACATAACGACATACAGAAAAGCATGTAAAAAGTGTTTTCAGCAGTGTTTATAAAAAAGTTCCAGCAGGTAATCAGTTGGACCCTTTTTTCCTCTTTGATAACACGACAATTGTTGCTTTATATTTGTCCGGGGCTCATTTGTTGCTACATTCCGACTCTTTTTACATCACGTGACGACTAGCTAAGGGGGCCGTTTTGTTTCAGTTGTTCCGTTTCGAGAAGGATTGTATTCAGACTTGGAGCGAATCAAAGCTCAGTCCAATTGGAAACAAATTGAGACCACCTCAAAACATGGGTCCAAGAGGGGTTCCTGGTCTTGGACAAGGGTGCGTTGGGGTGTGTTCAGACTGAAAATTTGTTGTGGATTATCGGAGGAAACGAACTCTGGTTCAATTTAAGCAGACCAAATGTGTCCAGTCTGAATACCCCCTGGAGTCGCCAATAAACCTATGAAGCAAATTGCATTACATTTTTTATTTGAAGAAAAACAGATGAGATTATCAAATGAATCTAGTATTTCTACTACGAGTTGGACCAGACGTTAACCTGCTGCTATATGAAGCCAAACAAATGAAGAGTTAAAATCAGGACTGTTGCAAGATAATTGTCAGTTTCATTTTATTTTATTTATAAAGCCCAATATTAAAACAATAGTCGTCTCGATGGGCTTCATACCAGTAATCGTATAAGAACATAAAATCACTCATAAAATATAATAGGTAATGGCTAACAGACTAAACAGGGCATCTGTGCTCTTAGACCCTTCTTGGTAAGGAAAAAATCCTAGAAAAAACAGAAAACGATGTCCACATGAAGGACTGATAGGCGATGTACCAGAATTCCTGCTGAAAAATTAGCTTGTCTAACTCTACAACTACATTTGAGTAGTGTTTCTATTTTTTTCCTATTTTTGTAAAACACATTTTTTTTCTGCAAAAATAGATTAGTTGCGTGCATATTGAAAGTGTAAAATTTTGCTTTTTATAAAAACAATATAAATCATAAAGGCTTTTATCTAGATAAAGCAACTGTGTATGAAAATGAAATGTTTTAAAAATTAAACAAAAATTTCAGAATTTTAGGCCATGATTGTTGAAAATATTGTGGAAATAACTTTAAAATACAGTTGTCCTTCACATGTGTAGTTTTGATCCATTCTACTTCTATCTTTCTGTTTTCTCTCTCCTTTAGTATCTGTATGATGAAGAAGATGAGGTAAGGAAGAAGAAGCCGAGGCGTAAGCTCCCTTCCAACGCCGCAATCACTCGAGTAAGAATAAAGCAAAGCCTCGTCTCATCAGTCCATCCATCTTTCTCCCTGTCCCCGCTGTCCTCCGTCTGTGCTTGTTGACTCCTGATTTAATTTGTGGCTAACCTGCTCCTTGCAGCAGCCCTCACACATCAATTTCATTTGACTGCACCCCACAAACCTCCCCTTGGTCTGCCTCTTCACTGAGCCTCTGCTCTCTCGTCAGCTCTGCCTTCTCGTGTCTTTCTTGTCGTTCGCACTGATTCTGTTTTCTCCCTCTGCCTCTCCAAATGTCTAACTCATATAAACGAGTGCCTGGAGGCACCTGCAGCGAGCCTCAGCACACAAATGCTCCACTGATACCGGAACCAGACTGCAGATGATCGATGAAATCAGTGTATCTGCAAGAAAGAAATACTGTGCAACGATAAAACCCCTCAAAGGATGCAGAATTCTGCCAACTAATCATTACACAGTGATATGTGAACAGAGGTTAAGCCCTTATAAACATCCCTGCTGTGCGAAGTGTGTGGTTTCCTAATGCCTAATGTGGCTAAAAGTGCTAGCATTGCGATCAGCATCATCAACTGACTTGGAAAAACACATTGCTTAAGATGCTAATGTAACCGAGCGATGGGGGAGGTTCAATAATCAGTCACTCTGGAGTCACAAACGACACGGGACAACAAGTCCGCCATTTAGTGAATCTGCTCACCACTCCTCTATCCTTCTTCTTCAAACTCCAAAATTCACAATACTCTCTGAACTTGCCACGCCCCCTGGTCTCTAGGGTAACCCGGGAGGGACACACCTCTCCCAAAATAAAAGATCCAAGAAGTTGGTTACATACGTCCACCCTTTTCAAAAGAAATGTCCTCATTTCGATAATAACAGGAAATGCAACAGGCCGGGGAGTCAGAAAAAATTAAAGAAATAAACATTTGAGACCCAATATGGCGCCAACAAAAGTCATCCAAACAGGAACTACTTGAGTTTTCAGAACCCACAGGCAAATTTCCCACCACAGGAGGGAGAAAAAAAATTTCAGAAAAATATTACAACATTGCCTGAAAAACAACAGCATAGTATTCAACCGAATCTTTCAAGGAAGGAAAACAAACAAACAACATATGACCGTCTCCTCCACACACAGATAAAATCAAAATAAAAATCACTGCGACATAACCCTGCATTGTTACATCCTAATAAAGTCCTGATAACGTGACGGAGCACGCGCCATTCTGCCACTGCGGGAGTATGCAGTGGCCGTCCCAAACGCATCCCTCTGACCCTGTTGGGGTGGATCACCGTTATCTGGGGAGTCCAATGAAGTACCCGCCAAGGGAGAGGATGGAGGTGGGGTGGAGTTGGGGTGGGAGGACATGCTGTCGTTTGGGGAACCAGCAGGCAGGGGAAGTGTGTAACGTTTCAACCTGTCATGATGAACAACCCGGGCCAGCTCAGACAGATCCAGGGGGTTTACAATGCGATATGTCAGAGCATATCTGACATATCTCTGCACCTGAAGCCAGAACCTGATCCACACGATAGGGGCCTTTCCAGTGCGGTGCTAGTTTTGTGCAGCCCTCTGTTGGGTTATTAAGCCACACCAGATCACCCTCTGTAAAGCCCTTGTGGTGAGAGTTCTCATCATGGTACAGTTTCTGTTTCTCCTGCGCCTCTGCTGCATTAACCCTCGCTGCACTAAAAGCAATCTCCAGTTGCTCCACAAGAGACGACGCGTATAAAGGTAGCGTGGCTGCACTCCCAATTCCACCGACCCCACTAGGAATAAGAACCTCTGCCGGGATCCGTCCTTCGCGCCCGTGCATAAGATAAAAGGGAGTAAACCGTGTGCTGGAGTGCTTGGAGGTGTTGTAGCCAAAAGCAACAGATTTCAAATGGTCATCCCATTCACCCCCATGGGACAACAACATCTTGGCCAGCTGGTCAATTAGGGTCCGGTTATGTCGCTCTACCATGCCATCTGATTTCGGGTTGTAGGCCGCGGTACGCGTCTTAGCAATGCCCAGCAACCGGCAGAGGTTCTGAATAACTCTGCTTCAAACTGACGACCCTGGTCGCTGTGCAGCACCTCAGGGACCCCGTGCACCAGCACATAGTCCTCAAAAAGACAGCGAGCAACCGTCTCTGCCGTCTGGTTGGGCAGAGCATACATATTCACAAATTTTGTGAAGTAATCCTCCACAACCAAAACATATCGGTGGCCCCGAGACGTTAGAGGCAGCTCCAGGATATCTGCTGCCACCCGCTGTAATGGACGACTGACTGGAGACCCTCCCATGGGTGCCTTGGCTTTTGGAACCAGGGATCTACGTGTCTGGCACGCCCTACACTGCTCACACCGCTGTCGGATATCTTTCAGCATGCCAGGCCAGTAATAACTCTGTCTGGCCTGTTCCCAGACCCTCTCAGCAGAGAAGTGAGCTGCAACCGTGGAGTTGACCCAAAATGTCAGGCACCAGCACTGAAGGAACCACCACCTGCACCTGTTTGGAACCCGAGGGAAAAGATGTTACAGTCCGACACAGCAATCCGTCCACCACTGACAGTGGGTAAACTCAGCCCACAACTTTCGTAGGCTGAGAGAGGAGCCCCTCATAACTCGGCGAGGTGGTCTGGATTTTCCCCGCTCCAGCCAGGCTAGAACAGCACAAATGTCTGCGTCTTCTTTTTGACGTGACTGCATCTCAGCATTACTGTGACACAGTGAATAAGTGGACTGCTGCAAACTGGCAGCAAACACTCCTGTAGGAGCAGATGTATGGATGACAGAATCCGAGGTCACTGGTCGACGGGACAATGCGTCTGCATTCCTGTGACTGAGACCATCTTTGTGAACCATGGTCCAGTTGAAGGGATCTAGTTCCAAAACCCATCTGCCTCTTTTTCCTGAAGGGTCATGATCCAGTGCCATTTTCCTGAGGCCCAGTAGGGGGCGGTGGTCCATGGCGATAGTAAATGCTGAGAGACCAATATAATGTTTGAACTATCGGACCACCCACACCACAGCCCAGAGCTCCCTATCAAAGGTGGACCACCTTTTCTGGGCAGCTGTGAGGGCCTGGCTGGCATAGGCTAATACTCGTTCAAGTCCATCCACTACCTGTGCCAGCACCGAACACACGGAGTTCTTAGATGCATCCGTATAGATTTTGAATGGCAATGTAAAGTTGGGTAATGTCACTATAGGTGCAGATGTAAGCACCTGTTTCAAATATGTGAAAGCAGCCTCACACTCAGGCGTCCAGTCAAATGAAACATTCTTGCCAGCTAATCTATTCAGTGGAGCCGCATACTCAGAAAAGTTTCGGACAAACCGCCTGTCGTACTCCGGGAACGCCTCCGCAACCAGCCGGCGCACATCAGCCGCGTAAACCTCCAAGGTGTCACCGGGAGCCCGGGTCCGAGCAGACAGGCTGGCTCTGAAGCGATCCATAAATTGTCTCTGTCCGAATGCAGCGCCAAGTCTCTCATTGTAATCAGATTTTATCACATCAGGAAGGCTGCCCCACAGAAGGAAAGCAGACTTGCTCAGACGCGTCGGGAGGATTCGGGCCAGCTCATCATCGCCGCGACCGCCGTGTCCCACCATGGCTCTGACTGGCACCTCCAGCTGTCTCACCCAGCCAAGGAACCTCTGGCTCCCGTCGCCGGTGAATGGGGCGGGCAGATGCACTTTGAAATCACGGAAGGGAGACTCTGCGAATCGCTGCATACTGGGCTTGAAAGGATCCTCGTCTCCACGCCACATGTTTCTGGCGGAAACTTTTCGAGCTGCACTAGCTAGGTTAGCAGGAGATCGGAGCTGAATGAATGAATGACGCCACCAGCGGAGTTCAGAAAACGTCAAGTAACTTGCCAACACCGCTACCACCAGTGTAACCGAGCGATAGGAGAGGTTCAATAATCAGTCACTCTGGAGTCACAAATGACACGGGACAACAAGTCCGCCATTTAGTGAATCTGCTCACCACTCCTCTATTCTTCTTCTTCAACTCCAAAATTCACAATACTCTCTGAACTTGCCACGCCCCCTGGTCTCTAGGGTAACCCGGGAGGGACACACCTCTCCCAAAATAAAAGATCCAAGAAGTTGGTTACACTAATTATACTTACTATGCTAGTTAAGCTAATGTGGCTAAAAGTGCTAGCATTGTGATTAGCATCATTAACTGACTCAGAAAAACACATTGCTTAAGATGCTAATTATGTTTACTATGTTAGTTAGGCTAATGTGGCTAAAACTGCTAGCACTGCAATCAGCATCATCAACTCACTCAGAAAAAGACATTGCTTTAGATGATTATACTGGTAAGAGCTACATGTGACAAGTTGATAGGAATTTCAATTTTTTTCTGTTGATTTTATCTCCAGAGCAACCATTTTATATTTGGTCGCCTGGGGATAACAAACAGATCGACATCAGTTTCAGACAAATAAGCAACGGAGATTTTTTGCTAACAATACCCACATTCCTTATATGTTCATATACAATGTATTTAAATTTGCAAACAACAAACAGGTAGAGGGGCCGGGCTTAGACTCACCGCTTATGATTCCAGACCCGCGACAAACTAGCCGCTGCTTCCTAATACTTAATAATATTTAATAACTAATGATAAGATGTTTTCATCCGTAAAATTAATATCATTTATTGGGTTTACTGGATTTAAAGAAAATAAATAAATAGAAAGGAGTCTGCATCAAAGTGAATTTGTTTCCATCATCTCATTTATCTCAACTCTGGTGTTTGACAGACAGAAAAGTCTATTCAAGGTTGTGGAAAATGAACAAAAGATCAAAGGAAACATCACGCTCATAAAGAATACACATAATTTGATTAAATAATTAAATAAGTATCCTGTCTGGAACATTCTCATGTATAAAGTAACATGTTTTTTAAAAAAAAAAAACAATGTTGTTGCATAATGTGGAAATAAAACACTTTATGTACTTAATTTGCTATTTATTTATGTATTTTCCGTCCTCAAAAAGTATCGATAAGAGTATCGTTAAAATACCGGATCGATAAGCAGTATCAGTAAGAGTAGTAGTTTCGTTAAAACCTTAACGATACCCATCCCTAGTCAAGTGTCAGCCTCAGAAGCTGCTTTCATCCTTAAAAGCACAAAGCAAACTTCTGCATAGCGTCTAACCTGCACTTAACAGCAGGCAACAAAGGGAGGGACTTTGGTCAGCCAGAGATGATAAAGTTCACCCACAGAAGACAACATTTATGCATTTATTTTAAACAACTTGTTTTTATTACCAAAATACATTTTTTAATAATATAAAAATGCCATTAAATCAAAGAAAAAAAACCTAACTGATGAGTCATCCTTATACCATCCTGTATAAACGTTTTCTTTTTTCAGTGGCTTTAGATGAATAAAAAAGCTTTGAAGTAATTCCTGCAAAGCTTTTTTTTATGTGAGAGATGTCTGCTTTTTATGGCATCAGTAACTCTTTCGTTCACACTGGATCCACTTTATTAACAAATCCTAAAGCTACCATATTAAAAATCCTTTTTCCTTGCTAAAAGATTTTGACTTTTGCTTCTTTTTTCATCTTCATTCTGTTCCTCTGTCGTTGTGGGAAGATCCTTACTTTTTCTGAGCTGTACTCATCATCTTGTGTTTTGTTTGTTTCCACAGCAACCCAACATCAAGCAGAAGTTTGTTGCCCTGCTGAAAAGGTTTAAAGTCACCGATGAGGTCAGTCGCTTTCCCTCCTCTTACACAGTTGACTTTAAATGGGACATTTGAAGTGTTGCTGAAAGTGTTGCTGTGTTGGAATCATTTCTTTGCCTGCTAGCTGGGGTGGCCGGTAACATCCAGAGTCTACCAGCCAAATTACATTTCTACTAGCCAAACATTTCTCTGGAAAAATCATTTATATGTTTGAAAGCAAATCAGTTATATTCCTTTTATTTATAAAGTTCAAGTTGATGATTATTCTCTCAAGAATAAGAACTAAGCCATAAATAATAATTGAAAGTGTTGTCTTATGTCAGGTTTGATAACATTACAGAAATGTATTGCTTAAAAAAAGGACACTTCTGATCTGTGACATTTTTATGACCACATACCTTTTTTTGAAGCATTGATTAATGTTATCTACAAGCAAGACGTTAGGGAAGTATTAAATATTGACCTATATGAACAGTTTAATTTTTTTTTTCTGAGTCAATCCAGACAAAAATATTGGATACAGAGTAGCAAAGTCTGTGGGTGACCTGCTGCATGTTCACGTTGTAGGTTTGGTCAACTTTATAGCTGGCAGACTGTTTTTCAAGATAGTTTTTTATATTTTTATTATAATTTTAATATCATTTTTTATGTTTTTATGGAAGTGTATTGCATTCAATAAAAAAGACTATTTTTTTACTGAAAGAAATATGCATTAAATCCTTATATCAAAAAGTATTAACTAGTGATAAACAATAAAAAAATAATTTAAAGTCATAGTCTTAGGAGAAAAGCCAAACTTAAGACTACAAAATTCTAATTAACAGGCATTCAACCACAGATGAGTCTAATGTTTCCTTTAAGAGCTGTCCAGCACACAAGTGACTGTAAAAGTGCATTCCTTAACAAATAAAAGCCCTTCCCATTTCATGCTGCCAGCAATGGCTCGCCATGGAAAAGAAATGCCACAAAATCTGACAATGGAAATAATTTCCTTTCACAAAAAAGGCGAAGGCTACAAGAAGATCAGCAAAGCTTTACATATTAGTCCAAATACTATAGCAAAAGTGATTCAAAAATGTAAGAAACTGAAGTGACTGTTTCCTGTAACACCATACACCATACAGCATGCATGGTTATCGTCCACAAAGGATGCGTCTCCTAAAGCCCAGGCACAAAAAAGCACGGCTAGAATTTACTAGTGCATATGCTGAAAAACATGAAGACTACTGGGACTCAATAATCTGGACTGACGAGACAAAGATCACCGTTCTTGGAACTAATGGTTTTAAAATTGTGTGGCGTCGCAAAGATGAGGATTTCAAAGAAAAATGCATGGTGCCTTCAGGGAAACATGATGGTGGCAGTGTCCTAATGTGGGGCTCCATGAGTGCTGCTGCATTTCATTGATGGTATCAACTCAACAATGCACTGCTCTATACTGAAGGAGAAGATGCTGCCATCACTTCATGCACTTGGTCTTGGAGTACTTTTCCAACACGACAATGATCCAAAACACACTTCTAAAGCTATTGTTGCATTTTCACTTTTTTCTGTAAATTTCCTGCACAATCTTAGTCTCAATCATTTTGTTTTCTAATCTTTTTTTTTAAATATCTATACATTTGGTAATTTTTTAGCTGCTCTTTTTGTTAAACTAAGTGATGAATAGATAAGGAAAATAAAAAAATGCTGTATATCTGCATGAGCAATGTTTTGTAAAGGCTCCACCTGTCTCTGCTGTGTCCCATCTAGGTTGGTTTTGGCTTAGAGCATGTGTCCAGGGAACAGATTCAGGAGGTGGAGGAGGACCTGGATGAGCTTTACGACAGCCTGGAGATGTACAACCCCAGTGACAGTGGGCCTGAGATGGAGGAGACCGAGAGCATTCTCAGCACACCCAAACCAAAGCTCAGGTAAGAAACTGCAAGCAGCATTTTGCCTCCGGTCCCAGATATTGAGCATAACTAATAACAGTTTTTATTATTAGTGAGAAACAGCTCGTCATTTGTTACTCCTAAGTGTCAGATGAACTTTACTTTTTTGCCTAGGCCGTTCTTTGAGGGGATGTCTCAGTCCAGCTCCCAGACAGAGTTCGGCAGTCTGAACAGCAGAGGCAGCTTGGGTCGAGATGCTTTCAGCCCGGTGAGGAGCACACTACCCAGGAGGGGACGCCTTTTCACAGCTGAACACTAGAAAAAACACAGATGAAAACAAAGGGAAAACTCAAATATATTACTCAAAAATGTGTGCTGTTGGTGTAATATTGTAAGAGAGCAAAATGCTTAAAAAAATCATTATAGTTTAAGCCACTTGTGCTCTATTCTTACCTCACTTTGGACTTGCAAACATTTTTTATTGGATACACGCAAAAAATGATTATAATACACTTAAGATACATAGTAAAGATTTTTAGTAATGGTGAAATATTAAGATATGTGATAAAAACACTTTAAATCAAGTAGGTTACAGAATGTGTTCACTACTATCAAAAATAAATCCAGTGACTCTTTCCCCAACACTTTCTGCCAAATTACAGTTTATTTTTACCAACTCAATAAAGTTTTGCTGCATCTCTGTGGTGTTCACACAACTGCTTTATTTTCTATTTAAACGGTAATTGCTAAAGTAATAGTTTAAGCCTTCATTTTCTACTTAACAACTCTAAAAACTGAATACTTGAGTAATTGAGACTCATTTGTGTAAATACATAAGTGTCCTCACACAGTAATGACCAGTTTCAGTGTTGTTTTTTCTAACTGAATCCGAAGCCTCATTAAGCTGGTCCAACTGCTGGTCATTTATCTTCCCAGCAGGGGGAGCAGCCTCTTTTGGAGAAGAAACCCTCCCGCAGCCGAAACCTGGATGAGATACCATCTGAGACGGACACGCTGGTGAACATTTCCCTTCACCTATTACAGTCTGTGTGTGCACATGTGTGTGTATGTGTGCATGTGTGTGTTTGTGTGTGTGTGTGTGGGTGTGTGTGTGTGTGACATCACTTTCCCGTCTTCAGGACTTAATAACACAGAATTTTACAGTGATGATGTAACAATATAAATATATATAACAAGAGTTAAAATATGCTAGTGCAGAGGCATTTGTTGTCCAAAGACCATCCTGGTCTTCTATTTAAAGCCTTACTGTAGGATGTAATAGATTCAAATCCCTCTGGGGGGAGTAGAAGAGAGCTCATTGCCCATCTGTGCTGCATGGGGGAATGATCAGAAAAGGGGAAAAATAGCTTGAACTCCCCTTTGAAAGTTAACAATTTATCTTTTGAACTGTGCATGTGTTTGTAGGAGTTAACCGATCAGGAGGTAATTACGGACGTTGGCCCCTGCATCACTGTGTCGGCAGCAGAGAAACCACACACCCCCCTGAAGAGCAGCAAGAATGAAATTCAGCCCATGCCGTCACCAAGGTAACCCAAACATACAACGCTAGGAAAAACTATAAAAAGCAGTGAAGGTCTGAACACACCAGACATGGCTGTGACATCACAGAGAAGGTAGACCCTCTTTTAGTCTGAGGCCAACCCTCCAGGGCCAATGTTTCCCCGACTCAACCTCCTGCTGATCAACTGGTTCAGGCGTGCTTCTCCAATAACAAGGTGCAAGGGCAGATCTATATCACCTTTAGATTTCAGTGCTGTAACGTCTTAATCTGCAGAAATGGGATCTACCAGATTGAAGATCTGCAATGAGTCCACATGTGATCTTATAAGTCAATGGAGGACATGTGGTCCACACAGCCTAAATACATTCAACTTAAAAAGAAAAGAAATAGTCTAAAATAAATAATAAAAATAAAATAAGTATTTATGATTTCATTTTAGAAAAGCTGTCATCTTTTCCCTGGAATCTCTCCACGGGTTTTCTATGCTTTTATGTCTGCAGCTCCTAGTAAAGTGTTTTAGCATTTCATCATCTTCATATTCAGTTTGACTGCAGACAGACCAATCAGACTGTGCTATCACTGATCTCCAGTCTCCTCAGATGCACTCACAAAATCTGGACTGTGTAGATCCATCTTCCGCAGCTTCCTCTTCCTGGATGGTCTTTAGAGGTCCCCACATACAGCCTTCTGTTATGGCGCTGCACTAAAAAAAAAAAAGAAAAAGTTAATTCTTCAGCATTACATCTTATATTTTTTATGTACCGGTAAGCATTTTTTTAACTGATGAAGATTTTCTTTAGTATTTGTTGCATATTTGTGAGTTGCGAGCTATTTTAACTCAAACAGACCAAATCATTGGAGAGAGAGATGATTTTACCCAAAATCAGGAATTTTAAACCTTCTCAGTGTGTGAGAAACCTGGGCGTACTTCTCGACTCTAACCTGAGTTTTATTTCTCACATCAGAAACGTTGTGAAAACAGGATTTTATCATCTTAAAAAATATTGCCAGAGTCCGCCCATTCCTCTCCCTTGCCAGCAATTAATGGTTTATAAATGTTTTGATGGTCTTGGGCCTTCTTATTTAACCAATCTGCTTTTTAGATATGAGCCCTTATGGACCCTGCGGCCCTCTGGCACTGGCCTCTTAGTTGTTCCTAAAGAACCAAAACACACGGTGAGGCCTCGTTCCACCATTACGGTCCTCGCCTGTGGAACAGCCTGCCAGACAGCCTCAGGGCTGCAGAGACTATAGAGGTTTTTAAGAGGATCAAGACCTACATTTTTAATTTGGCTTTTATCTTACTTTTGTAATTGCTGAATTCTTTTGCTCATTATCTATTTATTATTCATTCATTTATCTATTTTCCCTACTTAGTAAAGTTTTTATTTATATAAGGACTATTCTTATTATTTTTTTATAAACCCTATTTTATTATTATTATATTCATGATATTTAAGGTTATGTTTTAATAATTTCAAATGTCTTTTTTTAATGTATTAATTGTATTTTTTAATTACTATTGTTATATAATTTCTATTTATTTTTTATTTTTTAATTATTATTATTATTTAATTATTATTTATATTCTTATGTTCTTTTACTCCAGTGTTTCCTCTTGGGGATCCATTGTTCTGGGGTACTACTTGCTCCATCTGTAGAGGGGTGCTGTTGCTGCGGTGCTCGTTCTCATTAGGCTGGCTGGGGTCCTGCTATGTGGTGTAATAGCCGTAGAGTGAGCCCTGTGCTGCTCCGTGTTTGGCGGGCGCTGTGGCGATGACCCTCGTGGTTGGGCTGGGCCTTGGAATAAATGGATCTGGTTCCTAAAGCTGCAGTTCTTACGTTTTTGTTCAGGATTATATTGGGGGAGTTGAGTGGGTGGAGGGAGGAATCTGGTGAAGGAGTGGTGCCAGCTGTGTGTGAAAGAAATAGATGTGAAGAAATGTGAAGAAATACATGTTTGTGATGTATATTTTTTTCCCAGAATAGCTCACAGTACTTTCTGCAGTTGGGCTTACCGATTGCTGTATAAAAGATTGCTGTTGGGGACAAATATGGAAATGTTTGGTTTGATGATGCTGCCCTGTGTTTTTCCGCAGGCTGGAGGGGGGGCACACACCCCGGCACAAGCGTAACAGCAGCACGCCCATGAAAGAGAGACAGCTGTCCAAGCCACTAAGTGAACGCACCAACAGCTCCGACTCGGAGAGATCTCCGGATTTAGGACACAGCACGCCGGTACAAAACCACAAACCTCACACTTTTAAAGTCATTTTTGTGTAGAGCACATAAAAAAACGTGCGCTATGATAATGTTGCCCAGAAATCAATTATGCATGCGCCAATGAGTCATCTGAAGTGTAGATGTACCACCGCGAGGACGGGATTTACATACTTGACATGTGTGCAGGCCCTGAGGAAAGCGGTGTATGATCAGCTCAACCAGATTCTGCTGTCAGACTCTGCTCTTCCCGAGAGCCTCATTTTGGTGAACGGCACAGAGTGGCAGGGGCAGGTAAAGGTTTCCACGACAACTATTTGGATTTGCGTTTCAATCCAACATTTTAACTCTTTGGAAAATTTGCAGTATGTTGCAGAGCAGCTCCAGGGACAGAGGCATCCAGTAGTCTCCACGTGCTCAACGGCTGAAATCCAGGCGGTGCTGTCCGCGGTGCTGACGCGCATACAGAAATTGTGAGTTATGCATTCAACTTTGCTGCCCAAACGATGTGCAATTTGTTGATGTTGCTTCTTTAGTCTTTGTTTTCCTTTCGCATGTGCTTCTTTTTGCCCCCACTCCCCACATAGTCTCTTTTCTTCCCTACACCCCCCCCCCCTTTTTTTTCCAGTTTTCTTGTTTCTAACACACTTTTTACTGAGATCATTTACTGAGTTGGTTTTTATGTGTAACTAAAGGACACGCTTGATTTTATGATTTAATGCGATTTGGGATGCTACATACACATTGGGCATGTGATGCGTGATCATGAATGCTCTAAACGAGCATTCATGTTTCACTAGCACATGTTTTCACAGTTGGAAGAGGCTTGGATCAACAAGTTGAAGTGGTGGAAATCTCACGAGTCTTACTCCAGGCATTTTCTTTCATTTGTGAACATGGAAGCCCAAAGTGCACATTTACATGTGTTTTACATAGGCTTTTTCATTAGAAGTGTTACTTGAACGCGCATTTCCAAGCCGGGTGTAAGCGTAGCATCACTTGTCCACTTTTTTTTATGACATCTCAATGAATTTTATTTGTGTATGAAAGAAACTTTCAACATCTGATTCAACTTGACAAAACAGCTGAAAATGGAAAACTAACAGAAAAGCTTTTTTTATGGGGCAAGATAACTGTCAATAATGAACTTCTGCATAAAACCAAAGTTGTGCACAAATAATACTTAATGCACAATTAAAAAACAAAAAAAAAGAATATAACATTTAATTTTACATTTGACGTGTCTGTTTTGAATAGGATTTGTCTTTTTTTACCAGTTAACAAACTGTCAAAAATACACCGGCCAGTTTATTCCTAGGACTGGGCTTGTGTGGGCTTGCAAGTGTGCCTCGCCCTTGGCCCACAGTTGCCGGGACAGGCTCCGTAAGCACCTGGATACTGCTATTTTCCATCTATTTTCTTAACCCTCCATGCAGCATCCCTTTTGGAGTCACTGTGCTGTTGTATGCCCAAAAAGGATCAAGAAAGCTAGCTCGTAGCTAAAGTATGCTAACTTGTACCCAACTGTAGAAATAGATAGATAAAAAGAAAGAAAGTTAGGTATTCTGATCCTGCTGATGTTTTTTATTTTATTTTATTTGATCCTTTTACTGCAGGAACGGTCTGCTGCCAGTTAGCCTTCTTTAGCTCCGAGTTAGCATAGCTGTTTTTTTTTGGTATCCTACTATCAACCAATTTTGACAGACACTTTTTTTTTCTTTTTAACACCTAATGAGTAAAGCGGCATGGCTGCTACCACTTTCTAGGCTGTTCCCCACCACTTCTGGGTCTGAAACAATCTGCTGGTAACAAAATAATTTCCCTGTCATGGGATCAATAACATTATAAAAAGTTCTGTTTTATTTTATTTTAATAAATAAATCTCAATACCCATGTACAATTTGAAGAAATTATGTTTCCGGAATCAATATAAATGCCTGTGACCCCGTGACGTATTTTGGAGTTTACAGTGGAAAGGCTGCAGGGTGGCGCAGTGGTTAGCGCTCTTGCCTCACAGCAAGAAGGCCCCCGGTTGGGGGGGGGCTTCCTGGCTGTGGGACCTTTTTGTGTGGAGTTTGCATGTTTCCCTCTTTGCCCTGCGACAGACTAGCGACCTTTACAGGATGTCCACTGCCTTCAGCAGGGCAGCCCCGTGACCCCGAAAGGGACACAACGACTTTGAAGATGAATGAATGAATGAATGAATGAATGAATGAATGAATGAATGACACGGGAAATTTAAAGTCAAAGAAAAGTCATATTCAAAGCAAAGAAAACCGTATTCGCAACAGACATGTTAAATAAAACTAAATATTGTATTCATATTTTTCTGCAAAATTGTGCACAAAGTATATTAATTTGTACACAACTTTGTCTCTATGAATATGTTTCTTATTGACAGATTCCTTATCCCATTTTTTTTATAAAAGAGAGCTCGATCTGTAGATTCAATAAATTTATGTTACTTTTATTAAGTAAGAATCTCCCCTTTTCCCCCTTTTTGTCGCCTTTTTTTTTCTTTTCTTCAAAAAACACCCCCCAAAACACCACACTATTACAATATCTATGGGAATTAGGTCATATCCAGAATATAAGCCTTATGAACATCCACAGGACAAAACGTGTTTAGTTCTCCTTTTCAAATCAGCTGATTAAATAAAAATAATGAGCAGGTTTCATTTCATCACATACCAATACTTTTCAGAATTTACCTACTTGGTTTGGCAATAACATCAATTACCAGAAAAGACACAGGAGCTCCTACTTTTAGTTTAAAGATGATCAATCTCTGCTAAGTGGTGTGGAAAAGAATTGTTGGAGAAAATCTATTTTCTTTTTTTTCATGACAGAAGTCAGTGGGCCATCATGATGTGTACTTCGGAATATGTTTGAAAACATGCAAAACAGGAATATTTTTGTTCTATCAAAATTCTCTCTGATGATATTGTCTAATCTATAACATCTTTATTTTAGAATTTGTTTTGCCTGTCAATTTGGTTGTTCGTACTTCTATAAAAGTTACTTTGTCGTTGTTTTTTAGTCAAGTTCTTCAAAATTTGAACTAATTTGGTTACTTTTTTCTGGGTTTTAGTTTGAAGGTCAAACCAGCTTTTATGCTTTTTTTCAAGTATGTGTTTTATGTTAAAGGTGGATCTCTTGAAAGGTGAGAGGTCCTGAAACACTAGCTGTAGAATAAACCCATAAGGTGCTCCTCATGACTGGCTAAAGGCTGGTAACGTCTGTTATGTTTAATGCGGTCTGTACAATACAAACAAACATGTATCAGCACTGTTGGATAACGGCCTGTGTCCGTCCTTCTTGCAGCTGTAACTGTAACTCCTCCATGCCCAGAGCTGTGAAGGTGGTGGCGGTGGGTGGCCAGAGCTACCTGGGAGCCATCCTTCAGTTCTTTGTTACCCAGCTGGCCAACAAGACATCCGACTGGCTCAATCACATGCGCTTCCTGGTGGTGCCTCTAGGTGTGGGGTCTGTTTTTGTCCAATTAGCAGAGAGCCCTTAATGATGTGACTCTATGTTTTCAGTTCAGAGTTAGTTTCAACAGTCTGCAATGAAAAGTAGCTTTGCAGCATAGAAACAAATAAAGCATCACATTTGGAGATCATTTAAATTTTTTTTTCTAACTCTCTAAGGCTCCCATCCTGTTGCTAAGCACCTGGGATTCCTTGACAACCGTTACAGCTCTTCCTTTCTGGATTCAGTATGGAGAGATGTGTTCAGTCGCTCTGAGCCCCCGCAGACAGGTATTAGTTGCTCTACTTGTGTGGTTTTCCTTCTAAAGTAGATCGATTCTCATTCTTTTTTTTATCCAACTCTTGTGCTTTAGATCAGCTGGATGTTGCAGGAAGGATCACTCAATACATAAGTGGAGCCACTGTTACACACCAGCTGCCCATCGCCGAGGCCATGCTAACCTGCAAGCATAGGACGTGAGTGCTAACACCCAAGGGACACTTAAAGGTCTGACAGGATGCCAGAAATAACAGCCGGTTTCTTCTAATCTCCCCTCAGGCGTGATGAAGATTCTTACCAGAAGTTCATTCCTTTTATTGGGGTGAGTTTTTGGGGGAAAGTTCAAATTCAAATAGTCTCTCCTCGTCACTGATCTTATTACCTCACATCCCCCAGATGGTGAAGGTTGGCCTTATTGAGTCTGGAGGTTCTCCAACAGGTGGGATTTTGTGAAGCGTTAAGTTGGATCATCCTGGAAGTTTGTTTGGTTTCTACGTTGTTTCTTTCATTCTCTCCTTTGTCCAGGAGACTCTGAGGAAGGAGTGGCTGTGAGCTTGGCCGTCCCCTCCACATCCCCTCCATCCCACGGCTCTCCCACAGGAATGATCAAAGAAGCAGCCACCCCCCCCTCCTCCCCTTCTATGGGCAGTGTCCTAACAGTTCAAGGGTTAGTTTCAGATCCTTCCAGGTTGGTGCTTCAACATCTGCTCTGTTTTTATGACAAATTTCAAACATCCTTAAAGGGCCTACATCATGAAAAATCAACTGTTTGAGCTTTTAAGTGCATTATAATAATCATTCCTTACAAAAAACAGTCATGATCCATTCATGCATTTCTGAGCATCTATCTAAAAAAAAAACCTGTTCTCTGAGCACCAGCCACTAATAATTCATAAAAGCGAGTGGGTGAGAACATCCCCTTCCAGGAGGGGTCTGTGCTGCCAGCACCGCCCCCAGGCTAGAACACACACACTTTCTCCACAGAGCTAGCAGTGATTTTATTTTATATGCACATCAATCTTTTCAAAAGTTCAGATGTTGTTTTCGTGGGCGAAACGCAGACAAGCTGCAGAGGGCAGCTCTAGGTTGACATCATGAAATGGGCGGCACCCACAAGAAGCGAAAGGTGGTGCCTCAGAGATCCAGTTGTCTTACTTCTGGGTAGGAAAATGAATTGTGAAAATAATGTATATTTCATAATAAATAAATTCTTTATTGCGCCCAAGGTAATATATTGTATATATGGATGAAGTTTACTCCAAAAGTCTTAAAAATAGCATGAAATAGGCCCTTTAATTAATCTAACTTGGAGACTAATGACTGAAGACCAAACTGCTTCCCAGGATGTGAAAAAAGAAAAAGTTCTTAATGAGGATGTTGCTCCTGCAGGAGCCCCAGCATATCTCACGGCGTGGACGCCATCGGCCTGCAGGTGGATTACTGGCTGGCTTCCCTGGCAGAGAAGAGGCGAGAGGGGGAGCGGCGGGATGTGAGCTGCAAGAACACACTGAAGAGCGCCTTCCGCTCGCTGCAGGTCAGCAGGCTACCAGGAGGGGGCAGCAGTGACCCACAGGCCCAGGTCAACACTATGGCCATGACTGTGGTCACAAAGGAAAAGAACAAAAAAGGTGGGAAGAGGATCTGTTGATCTGTCTTTGATGTTTCAAATACTCACTTTTAACTTTGTTAGGTTGAAGGTATTTTAAACAAAAAAAATTTTTCTTCTTTTTATTTTTCTTCTTCAGATTAACCTCTTGACACCTGAATTTATTTACAGCTATGAAAAAAGTTTTTTGTTTTTGTTTTCAAGTAGATGCTAAATTAAGATAAATTTGGAGCCAACGTGGTTTGATACATATTTATACGCGTCTGGGGGTTAAGGATCCGGTGTTAGCCTGTAGGAAAGATGGTTCCTTTACTTTACATTTCGTTGTTTTTAGAAAAATATCTACAAATAGTTTGGAGATTTTCCATCTATTAATGCTTTAACCTGTATTGTAATCCTGTCGTTTGTTTTGCTGCAGTTCCTACAATTTTCCTGGGAAAGAAGCTCAAGGAGAAGGATGTGGACTCAAAGAGCCAGGTCATTGAAGGCATCAGCCGCCTCATCTGCTCTGCCAAGCAGCAACAGACCTTCCTGAAAGGTACCACAAACTTTGATGCTTCTGTAGCTTTAAGCTGCGCTCACCGGACGCGATTTCTTGCGGCTGTGCGCTTAGTTTCGGGTGAAGTCCAAAACAGAATCCAGTGAATCCTGAAATTTAAGATATTTTTACTTAATTGCATGGAGACAATACTTAAAAGGTGCTATAATTTTTCTTTTCATCCTGGGACTAATACCGGACAGAAAGTCATCAAACTGGGTCATAGAGAGACAGAAATGTGGCTTAAACCGGCCGTCATGTAGACCCAGCTTCTGCAGTAGATGCTGAACCTCACCGTACTGGGAGAGTCTCTGAATGATCTCATGAACCCAGACATGGAGATGTGATGACCAATGTTTTTATGAGCTCTCTTTTTTTGCTGCATTAGTGTTGCTGCATCGAACCTCACTTCCTCTTCTGTTTTCTGCAGTGTCCATAGATGGAGTGGAGTGGAACGACGTCAAGTTCTTTCAGCTGGCCGCGCAGTGGCCCACTCATGTCAAGTACTTCCCTGTTGGACTGTTTGGCTACAGCAAGCCCCTGTTGTAGGACAGAGCCGTCTTCAGAACCTCCGACCAATGATCAGACCTTTCGCTTTCCTGTCTAAACTTTGCACACAGACCCCACCTGTCAGCACCGTCACAGCGCAAACATTTCCTCTATTCATTTTTATCTTTATTGTCTTTGGAGCCGGAGAGGAGGAGGCGGAGGAGGGAGGGATGGATCACTGTTACTTGTCACTTTAATGCCCCTTTTTGTGTGTCTGTGTGTATGCAGTAAGAATTCCTACACACATGAATGTATGGAATGTGTTGAGGGGGGCGGGGGGGTCACAGCACAATTCTATCAGCTAACTGCCATTTATGTTTCCGTTTTAAGGAATGCATCAACATTTAACTGCAAACTGCTTTCAAGCCTTAAGAGTCTAAGGGCTCAAAGGCCGCCTATTTTTTTGTTCTGTATTTTTTTTGTTCATCAAGTATTTATTCCACAAGTGCATGCTCCACCTTTTTAGTTACACCCCTGATGGGACAGTGACCCCACAGAGCAGAAGTGACTGTAAGCTCATCACATTCAGTCAAGAAGAAGGGAAGTGGTGATGTCATCAAGCCTTTATCCGCAGAGCAATTGAGCCTAATATCAAATCTCTTTATGTCCTTTTTGTTATTTTAAAGGCTTCCAGAAAAGAGTTGAACATGTCAAACTGCTGAAAAGTACTTTTAGATGCCATACATCGGGAAAAAACCATACCTAGAATTTTTTTCGTGATGTCATGAAACACTTGAAACAATTCATTTCAAGCAATCTTTTTCAATTACAACTTTTTTATTGCAATGAGAAATGCAGCAAACATACTTTAAAATGCTCAAAAGTTGTTTTTTCCCAATCCTTTTGAATAATACCAAGAATGAAGCACAAAACTATCACCAAACAGGACTTTACCGGCACAATCGTCCACTCTTCTCCAATAAAAAAAAGGGAGTTGGATCAATCAAAATGAACTTTCAAATTTCTCCCAACTTTATAAAAAGTATATGACAATGGAGGGGAAAAAACCACGTCAGTTTATATTCTTATTTTGGTGCAGGCTCGCCTTATGCTGTCTCACCATAATAGTGGGATGATTAGTGAGTGTGCAATATGCGTGGTGGAATAAATGTGCAGAACTTAAAAAACAAAAAAGAACAAAAAATGAAGAAGTTCTATGTTTTCTATGCTGTTTTGCAAGGCATGGCTTTGATGTGTGTATGTGTATGTGTGTGTGTGTGTGTATGTGTGTTCCTTTTGACTCGGATCTTTAATCTTCACATGCAGGGCTGCGCAAGCTGCAGCGATGTAGCCCGTCACAGGATGATGCAAACAGAATTCCACCTATAAGTGCTGCAAACTCCAAATGCATTTATATAATAAAACAACAATAATAAGGTTGTATCGAAAAAGCTTTTGCAGATTCCTCTTGTGTCGTCTACACTGTAACTCCCACTCAAATATTATATAAGAATGTTTTTCTTTTTCAAGTTTTTTTTTTATGTACTGGTTGGTGTTAGTCTGGGAGTATAACGGCAGTGCGAGGGGGGGGGGGGTTCTTTGTGGCTGTTACAGTTGTGATCTATACTCTAGTTTTGTGCTAGAAAACTCCTGTTTCTCGCTGCCGAATTTCCGTGCCAGTTGGACGCTGCTTTATTTTTAATTACAAATTTGAATTTATCAGTTTTTATTTCTTCTCCAGTTTTTTGGGAATAAAAGGCAAGGTTCAAAGTTTTTTTATTTTTTTATTTAATTGGCTATTTCCAAGCAGTGGACGTCAATTCTGTTTTCTTGCGTTTTGGCAAACTCTGAAGGGCTTGATTGGAAGATGGACGGATCAACAGCTGTCTGTCAGCAGCTGGACTCCACTCCTTCCTGAAGCTGTAACACTGTGGTTGACATGTGGACGTTGCTCAAACTTGAAGTTTGACTTTAATTTCATGTGTATTTTAAAGCAACTCATTCTGATGGTCAGGGATAACTTGTAAAAAGATTCAGGGGGAGCTTAGTCGAGGCTCACACCCAGAATAAAAACTAGGAATTTCTCCATAAAACAGTTTATTTTTAACGTTCATTTTGAAAATTCATGTTTCAAATTGAAATTGTTTCACTCTCATTCATTCAGCCTCATAATTGATGTGACTGAATGATAAGCAGTAGTTTTAAACATTTTTATTTGCCACTCTTTATCTGTTTAATATTTGAAGCAAAAACATTTATTTTCTATTCACGCAAATGTTTCCTTAAAGTTTGTTTTTTTCTGCAGTATTGAAACAAAGTGAATATTGTTTGATTCATTGGTTTGCTTCTGTTGTGGTTGTGTGAAGTTTTTATGACAATTTATTGTCTGTTTTTTAGTAGATGGCTTTGAGAGCGGTATCTGATCTGTGATAGATGAACCAAACTAAAAAAAAATCAAAATAATCTACCTGCAGATTAAATAAAGCTCTTTTTTTGCATTGATAAAAAATGAAATCACCTTTTTGGAAAACCAAATACCAGAAAAAGGAACCCTGATACACAAATTACTTGCTGTGAATACATTTTGACAAAGGAATAAATAAAGTGTGAAATGACATTTCACAATAAGACAACTGTTCAGCCTATAGGGATCTTTAACAGGTTTTCTTGTCTGGCGATCTCTGTTCGGAGATACTGTCACATCGAAATAACAATCATGAGAACTTCGACCCCCAAAAATCCAAAAAGTTGAAATTAACTGAGTCTTTATTGTCACTTGTTAGAACAGTCATAAAAGTTTGTTTGTTTTTTGCTAAAACTTAGACTTTCTTATTATATTTATTGATTCAATACAAAGAATTACATACACTTGTCAGGTGCTCCCAGATAAGTGTTTTTTAAAGATCTGATTACAGGAGTCCTCTTCCACACCGGTTGTTCTGTGTCTTCTGCTGATGCTGTGAGTTTTTAGCTGTACTCGTCTGAAGATGATGTTTCCTCTGTCTGTGGTTAGAGATTAGGAGCTGTTCAGTCCATTCAAATTTCCATCAGTGATCAACAGCCTTTCTCTGGGATGTCCCTCTGTTGATGAGTAACTTTTCTTCACCAGGCTCCCACCTCTGTGAAAACTAGACGCTCCACCACAGCTTGTGGACGATCCTTTTTTGAGAGCAGTTGCTTTGTACCCGGGGAGATCCCGTCAGGAGCTTGTGGACTTTGTGGAGAGTATTTTTGCACATGCCATGTTTCTTAAGCAGCATTTTGTTGTTGATTTTTTTTGCCTTCTGCCTATAATAACAGTTTAATAGATTACGATGCTTGTACATATCAGATAGTACTTGTACTGTAATATGGAGGTCTATGTTGGTTTTGTTTCAACATGTTTTGTAGTACTGCTCTTCATGACTGCGTTTGTTGTTGGATTAGTAAGGTGAAAGTGTTGTTTCATCTGTTTTTGTTTTTTAAATAAAAATATTCATGGTTTTTAGCTGTGTCTCCTTTCCTGGCAAAACATTCCTAAGAAAAAACAGCAGGGCAAAACAAAAATATAGTTTAAAAGCACATAAGGCTTAAAAAAAACCTGAACAATATACATTATGAGGAAACAATGGTTTTATTCATGTCAGTCTCTTAACCTGTGTTAGATGATTGTATGAAAATGACAAGTATGTACTATGACTAAAGAAGTTCAGTTCTCTGTGTCCACAGACTAAAAAATAAAGATGTTTGTTTTCTGAAGGCTGACTTCAAAAAAGGCACAAACACTACAAGAAGCTTGACCTTCAAGTTCCTGTTTTGTAAACCTGTTGTGATGTTTGCTTCCATTCACTGCTCCATCTTTAAGAAGTCCCGGTGCTTAAACTTTTACAGCCTTTTTTGAGCTTCAACAAGAGTCAGCTCCTCTGTAATAAATATATTGAACAAAGGTTTGATGTGCTTCTCCTTTCTCATTCATATTTAATGGTTAATTAAGCAAGAACTGAATTATAGCTTCTGCTGTTTACTTAATCATTAAAAAGTGGTTTCTTGGTCTGAAATAAACATAATTAAATTAAAAACCTAACACCGTTACATTTAAAAATAAAAGAGAATCAGACAACAGCCTGAACTGTTTCAAACATTTAGTTTCAAAATGTTTTGCTCTTTTGTACCATCATAGGATAATTTTAAAGACTATTTACAGCCCCAAAACAGTTACTCTGAACATTGTGACATCAAAGCCAATTCAAGGAAAAGGGGAGATTGTTGGTGAGAGGAAGGAAGAACTATGATGCCTACCAAAGTAGGGAACTTATAAAAAAAAAAAACAGGAATCTTAGGACATAACCAGTTTGGTTCTATGGGTCTGTTCAAATATGGAGTTATTCAACTTGCAGCATATTCTGCCGGGATTCGCCACAGCGAATCAGCCTTGACGAAGCGCACACATTTGGACTGTTATGTTGAATGACCTTCCTGACACAACCCTGTATTTCATCCTGGGTGGGGAACTGCACAGGGAGACCCAGACTTGGGGGCCCTTTATAGCTACATAATTAGGCAGTAGCGTGAAGGGTCTTGCACAAGGACCATCACAGGATGAGTAATGGATGTGAATACATAGAAGAGGGTATTTCAATCCAAAAACTTATTGTCTTTATGAATTCAATTATTCTTTTAAAAAACAAAATGGTATAGATTGCCATTTCATTCTTTAAAAATATCTTAATCACTAGATATGTATTAATCACTCTTTGATTAAAAATCCAAATCTATTTAGTTTTGTAAGTTTTATCCCAATTCACTTCTCCATAATAAATGTTCTCTTTCTGGAATAATACGTTTACAGATTTCTGAACATAATATTTGTATTTAAATTATTATTAATGCTGTTGTTGTGGTGGTAATATTAGACTTGCTAATGAAGACGTCGGTAAAAAGAAAAACAAATAATTTCCTCTTCATATAACGATAAGATGGGGACGGTCACCATTGGCTTTTATTTTTGAAAACTTCCCGGAAGTTGCCGCGAGTGACGCAGACTGACGCAGGTCAAAGCATCACAACATTCAGCTGCTGCTTTGTCCCGAAGTCGGAAAGCGTCGCACCGTTTTCGATGAAGGTAGCTAAGTTTTTACAAAAATATAGACATATTTGTAGTGTTATAATTTAAAGAAATGATCTATTATATTTTTCTAAGAAAAACGATTATGTGTGCAATTATGGGCCAGCATCGCATAATTTGTGTTTTTTCTTCTTTATTTGTCGGCTGTAGTAAAATGTCATAAGCCTGTGATTGATAACGGACATCAGCATTCATAGCGCAGTAAAATAGTGCGCGACATCTTGTGCATCCCCTTGTATAAAACTCAAGGGAGCGGCCTGTACGGTTCATTAATGTGGAGAGCCGAAACGTGAATGTCTTTGGGAGGTTTTTCCTGAAGAAATCAAAATGTGGATTTTGTGAGTTTCGTCCTTGTCGGTCACCTCGATTGATTCGCTGCCAAGACAAATGTCGCCGCCTCCCTCCTGGTCTCAGGCCTTGACGCATCCGCCGGTATTTTCCTCCTCAGTCTGCAACTTAAAACGTTCCCATGAACGCGAACCTTTTAAAGTGACAAATCATTAGATTACAGCCCCGTTAGACACGCGGCGGTTTGAAAAACTAAAATTAGGAGTATGAATACTGGTGCATTGCAGTCGTTGTGCGAGGCGGATGGGAGGGGGGGAGGTAGATGGGTGAGTGGAACAGCCAGGGGAGGGGCGGGGGGAAACAGGTGCGCTGTGATTATGGAAGGCACCAAGTTGCAAAAGTGTGGAATAGATATTTTTATTGCAGTCCGAGAAATATCAATATTTTTAGAGCTGTAATTTACAATAGGGGTGTAGGGGAAAATCGATGTATCACAAAGTTTCACTTGGCGATATTTGTATCAATTAAAAATGCTGCATAGACGCTATTTATTTATTTTGAAGTTTCCTTTAGCGTCTGACTCTTATTTTCCATTTAAACCCGCGGCCGCTAGTCGGCAGCACTGAGCCTCTTTGAGCAGCTCTACACCGCACCAAAACAAGATCCCACAAGAATAAGCTTGTAGAAAATGCTACAGGTTCAGTCATCCTCACAGTTTTAGTTGTTATGAGGCATTCTACTTTATTTTTCCTTGGTGTAGGTCCCGAACAAAAACTCGGTGCCACGTTGCTGCCAATACCATATAGAAACGCGGATTGTGATGCTTCGTTGTGGGCTTCAGATGAGAACGAATGACACCTGATCTGTATTGCGATATATCGTATCGCCAGACTCTTGACAATAAATACAATATATTGGTAAAATGTTTTATTTAATTTATACCAAAATACTCAACATCAGTGGATGAGATTTAAGACATGTTTGTAAAGTATCATTGTTAAAGACTATATTGAAAACATGAATTCAAGTATTTTGTTTTGTCGAGAAAGGTTTTTGCTAAGGGTGCTCAGAGTAATCCATATATATGATAATATATTACCTTTGGCACACTAAAGAACGTTTTTTTTTGTTTTGTTTTGTTTTGTTTTCTCCAAAAGAAACAACAGTTATTTTCTTAGCTCATTTTCCTACCTGGAAGTATCACGACTGCATCTCTGAAGAACTGTCTTTCGCTCCTTGTGGCTGCCGCCCTTTCATGATGTCAGCCTAGAGCTAGCCTCGGCAGCATGTCTGCGTTTCGCTCACGAAAAGAAACAACATTCAAACTTTTACAAAGATAGATGTGCAAATTGTGCATAGAAAAGTAAAGCGTTTAGCCGATCACTGCTAGCTCCACAGAGAATGTAGGTGTGTGTGTTAGCCTGGGGGTGGTGCTGGCAGCGTGGACGCTTCCTGGAAGGAGCTGTTTCTTAATTTCATACTTATGAATGTGCTCACAATGCTAGTACTTTTTGCTGTGTTAACATAACTAGCATGGTTAGCATTATTAGCATCTTAAGCTAATTGTTTTCTGAGTCAGTTTATGGTGCTGATTGCAATGCTAGCAATTTTAGCCACATCCAGCTCAGTTAGCCTTGCAGTAAAGAAGGGGGAGTTAGATGTGCGTCGTGGCTGCTCAGCAAGTGGGGTGAGGTCAAAGCTGAGCGGCGGTGATGCAGACAGACCACCAAGGGCGGGTGGTGCGTAGAGTTGGGCTGCGAGGGCGGGTAGCCCCTGCGGGCCATACAACGCCGTTCGCATCGGGTTTCTTTTTGTCTAATGTTCCCAAGGTCCTCTCAGAGGGCAGCTAATGCACTTATGAAATATAAACTGCTTCAATGCCGTCTCATTTCCTGCTTTCAGACAGCCTGGTTATACTTGGAGCATTCCCTCATGTTTGTCATGCTGATTTCAGGAAATGTTCCATTAATTCTGAGTCCTCGGTTTTTTTTCTTTTTTTTTTTTTGAGTAAAACAATCTTTAAAATAAACTTTTCTGCCCCCTCCTTGTACTTCTGACAATGTGAATACATAGAGCTGCTGCTGTTTAGATTTAGCTAAATTAAAGACGTTAAACAAACTTTTTCTCAGTGTGTATGAACCCAGGCAATGTCCACCATGGTTTATCCTCATGAAGAAGCTCTGGAGCGGCTGAGCCAGGATGAGATCGTCCTCAACACCAAAGTAGTCATGCAGGGCCTGGAGTCGCTGCGCAGCGAGCACACCCAGCTCCTGAACACGCTGCTGGACTGCTCTCAGCCGCCCGTTGCCCAGGAGAAGTCCGGCTTGCTCCGGAAGAGTTTGGAAGACATCGAACTGGGTTTAGGAGAGGCACAGGTAAGACGAGGAACATAAGCTTGCTTTACTCTTGATTTTTTTTAACACATTGAGTAATCTATGTTGCTTTGATCCTGTGAGGTCATCATCGCCCTCTCAGGCCACCTGAGCGCGGTGGAATCCGAGAAGCAGAAGCTGCGAGCTCAAGTGCGGCCGCCTCTGCCAGGAGAACCAGTGGCTGCGGGACGAGCTTGCAGCGACGCAGCATAAACTGCACTGCAGCGAGCAGAGTGTGGCGCAGCTGGAAGAGGAGAAGAAGCACCTGGAGTTCATGAACCAGATCAAAAAGTTTGACGACTGACGCCTCTCCAGCAGAGGAGAAGAACCAGAGCTGTGATGGCAGAGGGGGAGGTGGAGAAGCTCCAAAGGACAGTCTGGACGACCTGTTTCCCAATGATGACGACCAGGGACCAGGTATGACATCAGCAGGCGGCAGGTCTGCTCTGTGTGATTTAGAGACAAAGCGTTCAGGCTGAGGTGAAAGGCCTGTTTCTCTTCAGTCCCATCTGTAGCTGCAACGTGAATATTTTTTTGTTTTAATAGCTAAACATTAATATCTAGCAGTCCACCACAGAAGGACATCCTCACAATCACTGCACACTTCTAAGAACAAAAGTGATCAGGTGACAAACATATCCAAAAGTCTCTCTAACATTTTCATTTTGTGTCTTGTGGTTTTTAAAGATTCAAATTAATAGTTAGAAACCTGTCAATCTTACTAGGTTTTTTTTTTTACTTTTTTGGCTGAATACATATAGTGACTTTGAAGCAGGCAGGTGTGTGAGACCTCTGCCTGTTGCTATGGCTACAGATGAGAAAGAAACATGGAAGCATTGACAGTAAATGAGAAATAGACTTGGTCACCCCTACCCCCTCGCAATCTAAATGGGAAGTACCCCCAGTTCCAAAAAGCCAAAATCCCATAGACCTCTATTGAGAAATAAACAGCCAGTACTGTCATTCTATTTGTCAGAAAACCATTCTTGCTTCACTACTTTTTCTTAAACTTTTTATTAAATGTTTTTTTTTATCCTATTATTTTTTCATGATATTTTTGCTGTAGCACGAGTTGTTCAAGTTATAAACTGACCGATCATATGCCTCAATAAAAGTAGCTGGCCTCACATGGAACGTTTGAAGCGTTTGACAGATTCTTCTGAGCCTGCTTTCAGTGGATTAGGTGTGGCTTAATATGCTCACTCCTGATTGGAGAGAGTGATTGCCATAGAAATGTACATGGACCAGTCACGGCTTACTAAGGACGTCTTGTTCCAAGATGTTGCGGAAAAATGGTGACTGAATTGACTTCATTTGGTTTAACCAGAATCAAGGCATGTTCTATGGCTGACATCACCCGTGATCTGTCCAGTTGTATTATCCAGTCAATGCATGGAAGGTGACTATTTTCTTCTGTCATTCAAAACAAAAATCCCTGGGCAGACCTCTCAGTGCAACAAATAAGTTACAACTTATACAATTTAGACTAAATGAAAAAAAAGACAAAAAGATCAACTTTTTTATAACATTTAAGAATTTCTAATGTTTTTGTATATTTATATTGAATAGATTTTTGCAGTTCAGACTAACTCAGCACCCAGAGTTTGATTTTCCTGAACGCTTGTGTTTTCCCACAGCTCAGCCCAGTGGGGATGTGGCGGCCCAACACGGGGGCTATGAGATCCCAGTGCGCCTCAGGACGCTGCACAACCTGGTGATTCAGTACGCCTCTCAGGGCCGCTACGAGGTCGCTGTGCCGCTTTGCAAGCAAGCCCTGGAGGACCTGGAAAAGACGTCTGGACACGACCACCCTGACGTGGCTACCATGCTGAACATCCTGGCTTTGGTGTACAGGTCAGGAATCTGCACAGCTTTGTTCCATTCCCTCCTGAGATTGGTTTGTTGATGGGAATAAAAAAAGCTGTTTGTTGTGTCTTTAAGGGACCAAAACAAATATAAAGAAGCTGCTCACCTTCTGAATGATGCCCTGGCCATCAGAGAGAAGACTCTGGGAAAGGACCACCCAGCTGTGGCTGCAACCCTCAACAACCTGGCTGTGTTGTACGGCAAAAGGGGCAAATACAAGGAGGCGGAACCCCTTTGCAAGAGGGCGCTGGAGATCAGAGTAAAAGTGTGGCTCTGCAGCTGTGATTTTCTTTTGACCAGAATCAAATAAGCAGGCGGGGATTTGTGTTGCAAATGTATGTGATTTGTCTGAGTTTAGGTGCTGGGGAAGTTGCACCCAGATGTGGCCAAGCAGCTAAACAACCTGGCCTTGCTGTGTCAGAACCAGGGCAAGTACGATGAGGTGGAGTACTACTACACTCAAGCTCTGGAGATCTACGAGTCCCAGCTGGGACCCGACGATCCCAATGTTGCCAAAACCAAAAATAACCTGGTGAGTAGTTTAGATGATCGGTTGATGGAAACTCGTGGAGGGTCCAAAACATTTGTCTCAAACGTTCTTTAAGTTTTCATTTGGATGGAGAGGACTTCTTGAATGTGATCCACGCTGTCTCACTGCAGGCGACGTGCTACCTGAAGCAGGGTAAATTTAAAGATGCAGAAGTCCTTTATAAGGAAATCCTGACCAGAGCGCATGAGAAGGAGTTTGGATCTGTAAATAGTAAGTGAAGCCAGGAGTTCAGCAGCACAACAAGATGGAACTAAAACTCCACACAGTCAGTGATTCTTGTTTTCATGCTCAGCGAAAACTAGAATTATTCTTGAACTGCTGGATTCTGTTGGGGTTTGGCCACACTTCATCCCCAAGTCAGTCCTCAGCAAGACGCAGGATTATTCTGTGATTGTGAGCATGTAACATGCTGATGTTTCCCTCCTGCCTGCTTTACTGTCTGTGAAGCCCTGAGCAGCACTCACGTTTTGCACAAAAAGGCAGAGCAAGAGTACGAAGCTCCAGAATTTTGGACAGAAACAGCAGAATCATTACAGCATTCATCCACAGTGGCTTTAAACATGATTCTTTCTTTTATTCTTTGAATTTCTCAAAAGGCAGACTTTAAGAGTGTTTGACTTCTTTTGTCCTCACCTTGCAGATGACAACAAACCAATCTGGATGCACGCAGAGGAGAGGGAAGAAAGCAAGGTCAGCTGTTTATGTAATTTTGATCCTCCAACAGCCAAACACAGCGAAAAGCTGATCAGGACAGCGAGCATTTTAAGTTAGTATCTTACTTGCTGTTCCTGCCTCTGTGCCTTCTCTCTCTGTTGTTGCCTTCTCAGGGTATCCGCAAGGACTCAGGTCCGTATGTCGAGTATGGGAGCTGGTATAAAGCCTGCAAGGTAGACAGGTAAAAGTGTGTGTGCGAGCGTGTGTGCGTACAGACCAGACCAAAAGTTTGGACACACCTCATTCATAGAGTTTTCTTTATTTTCATGACTATGAAAATTGTAGTCACACTGAAGGCATCAAGACTATAAATGAACAAATGTGGAATTACCGTATATACATAACAAAAAAGTGTGAAACAAATGAAAATATGTCATATTCTAGGTTCTTCATAGTAGCCACCTTTTGCTTTGATTACTGCTTTGCACACTCTTAGCATTTTCTTGATGAGCTTCAAGAGGTGATCACCTGTAATGGTCTTCCAACAGTCTTGAAGGAGTTCCCAGAGATGCTTAGCACTTGTTGGCCCTTTTGCCTTCACTCTGCGGTCCAGCTCACATTAAACCATCTTGATTGGGTTCAGGTCAGATGACTGTGGAGGCCAGGTCATCTGGTGTTCATTCCTTGTGTTCTTTAGCCCAAACAAGTCTCTCCTGCTTGTTGCCTTTCTTTAGCAGTGGTTTCCTAGCAGATATTCTACCATGAAGGCCTGATTCACACAGTCTCCTTTTAACAGTTGTAGTAGAGATGTGTCTGCTGCTAGAACTCTGTGTGGCATTGACCTGCTCTCTAATCTGAGCTGCTGTTAACCTGCCATTTCTGAGGCTGGTGACTCGGATGAACTTCTCCTCTGCAGCAGAGGTGACTCTTGGTCTTCCTTTCCTGGGGCGGTCCGCATATGAGCCAGTTTCTTTGTAGAGCTTGATGGTTTTTGTGACTGCACTTTCAAAGTTTTCCCAATTTTTTGGACTAACTGGCCTACATTTCTTAAAGTAATGATACTTAGCTGGTTCTTGCCATAATACAAATTCTAACAGTCTATTCAGTGGGACTATCAGCATATTTTCAGTTGTTTCACACTTTATAATGTCCATTCTTTTCGTGAGGAATGGACATAATGCACTTAAAAGCTAAAAAAAGATTTTGCATTGTATAGACCCTTTAGGATGAAATGACTTAAGATATTCAAAATGTTTTGTCTTAAAACAAGTCTTTACACCCTATTAAAAAGTTACTTAATTTTGACTCAGATTAGGTTTATAAGGCATTTAATCTAAAAACCTGACAAAAATACATGGTGATCATGTGTTTTTGCAGTGTAGCCAGAGCATATGCCGCTCCAACTCATTTAATCTCTGAATTCTAATCTCATCCCTGTTAGGATCATAACCTGATGATGATTCTGCTGTAAATTCAGCGACATTAATTTATTCCAGACATCCAGGAGCACTCATCGTATTTTCTGATGGTTTCATGAAATCACTTCACTGATGGATGATCATCTTTAACACACTTTCACTGCAAAAAGAGCCCCCCTTGGATTATGTCAAAATTCTTCAAATTTGACATTTTTTCTTTAAATAAGCAAAAATAATCTGCCAATAGGGTAAAAATTGGCTTGCCAAGAATTCATTTTCTGCGAAAAAGAATTCTAGTCAGTTAGTGACTAGAATTTAAGCTATAATTATTTTGCCATTGAAAAACCTTCTTTAAATTAATTTTCCTGCAAGACGGGAAATAAGAATTTTTTTCTGGGGGATCTTCTTACTTTCTTAAGATTTCGTTTTTTAGTCCATTATTGACTTGAATGTGACCTCAGATTCATATTTCAGAAACAACAGGAAATGTAAAAAAAAAAAAAACAGTTTGTATTTTGTAAATAATGTAACTTTTCTGGTGTGTAGTTTAAAAAAAAAGAAAACTTATTCCTGAAGTGTTTTTCTTTGAATTTGTATTTTTTAGTCCAACAGTGAACACAACCCTCAAAAGCCTTGCAGCGTTGTACCGTCGTCAGGGCAAACTGGAGGCAGCGGAAACACTGGAGGAGTGTGCCAGCAGGTCACGCAAGCAGGTACAATGCCAAGCTGTCCTGTACAACAGAAACAGTTCAAGCTGTAGTAGCATGTAGTTTGTGTGTTTTCACTGCGGTAACCAACTTAATTTAAGGAGTGTGATTTATAGGCCTAATCCAAATTCTTCCCCTTTCCCTACGGCTTTTCCCTACCCCTACATTTAGCCTTGCAAACGAAGAGAAATGGAAAAATGCATAACAACATCAGTTGTATAACTTTAAAAAGTCATGCTAAAACAAAAAATCATTACTTAGACTTATATGTAAGCTTCTGTGCTTCAGAGCACGCCCACGTGAAGAAATTTCTCCACGTTTCTCCTATGCGGCACACCGCGACGTGGATTACCCTCACGACGAGGGGCTCTGTATCCCTCCGCCGCGAGGGTTTCCCAGTCAAAAATCTATTTTGGACACCCCTGTCCCTGGAGGGGTAGGGGAAGGATTCAGATTCGGCCATAATCTCATGAATTTCTCTAAAGTGATTCAGAGGTTACTTTAAGACTGCTCAGTGTGTCCTCTTCATCTCTTAGGGCATTGATGCCATCAACCAGAGTAAAGTGGTGGAGCTGCTGAAAGATGGAGTGGGTGGAGGGAGTGACAGACGACACAGCCGGGATGGCGTTGGAGGGTCGGGGGGACAGCGGAGGGATGGAGAGGGGGACGACTCTGCTGAGTGGAACGGGGCAAGTACCTGCTTTTACAGTTCACGGGCTAATTTCATTCAGCTCCAATCAACAGCTCTGATTTTGGTTTCAGGAAGGTAACGGCTCTCTGCGCCGCAGTGGCTCTTTTGGGAAGATCCGCGACGCCCTGAGAAGAAGCAGCGAAATGCTAGTGAAGAAGCTGCAGGGCAGCGGACCCCAAGAACCCCGAAACCCAGGGTGAGTGCGCAGAAATCTCTGAGCGTCAGAAGCGGTCTCAGCTAGTGAAAAAGTATATGAAAATACAGCTAAGAAGGACTTTCAGTCTTAAAAATAAATCTAAACACACTAGAAATTCACTTAATTTGGGTGAAAAAATCAATAAATTATTATTGAGAACCTATACCTATAGTTATCTCCTTTATGGAAGTTCATGCTGTCTGCTGCTCTCAAATTGCAGTGCGTCGATGATTCTTTATTAAAAATAAATTACTCTCTGGCCACTTATTAGCCACATCTGTCCAACTCCTTGTTATATAAAATTTTTATTTAGTCAATCACATGGCAGCTACTTAATGTATTTCAGGATGTAGATATGGTCAAGAAAATCAGAATGGGGAAAAGGCAGACTTATGTGCCTTTTAACGTGACATGGTTGTTGGTGCCATACGGGCTGGTCTGAGTTTTTCAGAGACTGCTAATCTACTGGGATTTTCACCCACAATCATCTACGATTTACAGAGAACTGTTAGAAAAAGAGGAAATATTCAGTGAGCAACAGTTCTGTGGGTGGAAATGCTTTGCTGAAGCCAGAGGTTAGAGGAGAATGGCCAGACTGGTTACAGCTGATAGGACAACAGTGACTCCCATAACCACTGGTTACAACCAAGGTCTGCAGAAGAGCATCTCTGAACGCACAACATGTCCAATCTTGAGAAGCAAAAGACCACACCAGGTATCTCTCCTGTCAGCTAAATCAGGAAACTGAGGCTACAATGTGCACAGGCCCCCCAAAACGTTACCTGATCTGACGCGTCTCAATTTCTGCTACAACACTCGGATGGTAGGGTCAGAATTTGGCATCAACTATGTGAAAGCATGGATCCATCCTGCCTTGTATCAATGGTTCAGGCTGGTGGTGGTGTAATGGTGTGACACACTTGGCACAATGTTGGCCCCTTAGTAGCAAATGGGCAAGGTTCCAACACCACGGCCTACCCAAGTACTGTTGCTGATCATGTCCATTCCTTTATGACCACAGTGTACCATCTTCTGATGGCTACTCCCATCAGGACAACACGCCATGTCATAAAGCTGGAATCATCTCATACTGGTTTCCTGAACATGACAATGAGTTCACCGGACTTAATTGACCTCCACAGTCACCAGATCGCAACCCAGTAGATCTCCTTACGGATGATATGGAATGGGAGACTGGCATCATGGATGTTATGTTGTAATGTTACCATGTTGTTATGGACCAAACACCAAAGAATGTTTCTAGAACCTCGTTGAATCTATGCCAAAAAGTATTAAGGCAGTTCTGAGGGCAAAAGGGGCTGCAATGCAGTACTAGCAAGGTGGACCTAATAGACTCCATAGAAATGATATTTTAGTTGTTTTAAATGAACATTTGATGAATAAAAGCAAGTAGTAGTAGTACACTAAAACAGTGGTCTCCAACCGGGGCGAATGGTGTTGTATGAAAAAAAAAAAAATCAATATTGTTGATTTTCATGAATTATATACAAATCAGAAACAACTTCTACAAATCAACAACTTTGTTTTAATTAAATCTTTTTCATCTGTAAAAAAAGTCACACACTTTTATTTTAGATTTTTTTAAACTAAATTTCTTGTTGTAGCATTTTAATTTGAAAAATAGTTTTTTCTGAAACTGGAAGCTTAAATATATTAAACGCAAACCCCTGCCCTGGTCAGACCAGTCCGTGAAAATATTGTGTGATGTCTAAAAGCTTTAGTCACATGCACTCGTAGGGTGGTTGACTCGTACCGGTGACGCCGGTTTTTCTGGTTGTCCGGGCCCATGCAGGTTGATAACTCTGACAATTTTTAACACCTGTCCAGGGACCATGGTGAAAAATAGCCTTTAGGTTAATTCTGACGCATTGCAGCAATGCTTTTGATGTGCACTGTCCCTGTGAAATAAACAAATAAAATAAAGAAAATAAACAGAGTTGTAGACAGGAGTGGCTGTATGTTAAGGTGAGCGCAGGTGTGTCTCGCAGTTCCCTTGAGGCTCCTGCGGCGGCCTTAAGGGACTTTATGAAAATAGAACGTACGATTGATGTGTGTGTGGTAAAGTATTTGAAAGGCAAATCTAAGTAACAGGCACATATGACACACAGGAGATGCTGTCGTATAGCGCCCTGACGCAGCACTCTAGCCATAAGTGAACTGCACACACTGGCTTCTTACTGACTAAATACAAATGCTGCACACACGGGGTGTGCAAATAATCCGTAGGTGCCCGTGGGATGCCCACACAAACTACACTCTGTTTAATTTCCTCATTTCTAACAGTCAGGTTGCACGTGAACTGCACGTCTAAGTTTTCTAGGTGTTCACTACCACCCGATGCCCGCAGCATGCCTGTAGAAAAATGTGCATCAACATTGTCTCTCTGGACTCCCTGAGCGGCATGTTTCTGTGTTAACAGAGTTAATAAAGTGTTAGGAAGTTGCACTGTATCCTCTTACTTTACCTTTACCTCTTAAACTGCCATCAAACAAAACAGAAGAAGAAGAAAACATTTGTAGTCTGCTGTCAGATCTGGCAGTGCAAGGAATTGTGGGATACCATTCCCTTTGCCTGTCTGGGCGGATTGGGGTTTAAGTGTGGGTTTTGCATGTTGGCACCACACAACACATACACAGTACACACAGAGGGACCTCGGGGTGGGGGGCTTTGCTGCTTGGCACCGCACCGGAAAACTCCCATTTTACCTGCAGCACTCACACTGCACCCCCCCACCACAATGCATAGGTAGGATCGTGGAGGGGCGGCCGGGGTGTGGGGATCCTGTTGGCCAGGGTAGTGGCTGGGCGTGCGGTGCTGAGGGGTCAGCCAGTCGGCGGAGTTACTGCGTAGCGACAGGGGGCGGGGGGCAACCAGAAGAATGTGTGTGTGCATGTGAGAGTGCATGGGTGGGGACAGGCCTGGGGGCTACCTCACCGGGACCCGCTGGGGCTCACCCTCCCTTTTGCAGAGTGGGGAGGGCATTTGAGGGGATACGGGAGGAGGGGTTGAGGAAGGTGACCTCAGGGGAAGACCTGCTTACATCATCTTTTAAAAGTGACCCGTATCCGATTTTTGCATTTACACTATACAATGCTTAAACTATCAAACTTAGACGTTCTGAGGACTACGTAGCAGCATTTCCACCTTCCGCAGACCTCCTTTAGACTTTTGTGACTGCGGTTGTCATGGAGGCAACGCAGCGACGGAAGGAGGCGTTGCCTTGGGCGCTCCTGAGGGGATGCGCGGGAGAGGAGAAAAAGGAGGGCTGCTTGGCTCTCTCTGAGTTTTGAATGAGGAAGTGTTTGCAGACGTGTTGTACTAACAGTTTGATCCAAGTGTTGAACCTTTCCTCCGCGATGACTTCTCTTTTTCCGACTGTGGTCACAAACGCACGGGAGATTTTCTCCAGGGCTAAGGCGGATTCTCCTTCGGGGTTCACTTTCCCGTTCTGAACCAAGAGCGGGTTAAGAAAGACTCCAAAACTTTTGGGGGAGAGACCTTATTTTTAATTTACAGTTCTCCGACATTCCCCCGCTCCGCGCTCACACCCCCTGTCCTCTCCTCTCACACACACATGCACGCACGCACGCACACACACACACACACTCACACGGTCCCCATCATACACGCCCCCACTTCGCAACACAAGCAAAGAAATAAACAGCTTCTGGCCTGTTCCAGACCAACAGTGTCCCGCTTCATTAGTTACCGTTTGCGTCCGGACCGGAAATAACAGCGGTTTCTGACTACAGTCTGAAGCCTGAGGCTAAAAGGTAACACGCTGACAGCAAAATCAGCGCACAAAAGCACTTTAATAAGTCATGTTATTTCAGTTGGTGGTGTCCTGAGTTGATGTCACTGACGTACGACTCGCATTTACTGGGGAATATGCGATTTGTCTGCTTACATGGCACATGCAAATGCACGTATCCGATTCGTTTCCGATTTATTTCCACATATGAATGAGGCCTGTATCCGATCTGAGAAAATCGGAATCCATGCGCTTTGGTCCTGCTTACACGGTCACCGGTCATATCCAATCTGTGCCACATGAGAGGAAAAAATCGGAATTGGGTCACTTGAACCGTGCAGTGTAAAGGCGGCCTTAGTGACCTGTGATGCAAGTGTGCAGTGTGAGCAAGCAAATGGGGGTCTTAGAATAATCCAATAATTTATAATAATTATGCATTTTTAATCTAAAAAATAATAATCCCAACTAAAGTTTTTGAGTTTAGTATTTGGGTTATTTCACAGAGCTACTTTAAGAAGTGCCGGTACTGAGTACCGGCCCACTAAAAGCACTAATTAAGGTTTTTTTAGCTATTACCTGACTTAAATTAATTTTGTATCCATATTTCTGTTTATACAGAATGAAGAGAGCCAGCTCGCTGAATTTCCTCAACAAGAGTGCTGAAGAAACCACACAGGTACCACTCTCTCAGTAGGGAGGTAAGTTAGCTTAAAGTTAACAGCCGTTTGTTTAGCTGCCCATCCTGATCTGTTCTCAGGATGTCAACTCCGGCCTCTCGGACCGCCGGGAACTGAGCGCCAGCAACGTGGACCTCACCAGACGCAGCTCTCTGATTGGCTAGAGAGGCGGGAGGCAAGTGTACCAATGAAGAGGGACCATTTGCACGTCAGCTCAGTCATTCACCACAGCAGCATATGTTTACTGTTTTCTTTAAAACAAAAGAAAGAATATTAGCACACTTATGTCATGTTGCTTTGTCATGCAAATTGCTGCCATAAGTCTGTGCGATTAGGATTCTCACATTTATAAGCATGCTGCTTACTACAAAGTGGAATGTCCGTGCCACACCCAAACGTCTTGCCATCTCAACTCAGCACCAAACAAATTGTTTCGGGGAGCTTCTTTAGTGGGCTCAAAGTGCGCCACCGTCAGTTCAGACAGAGGCACTGCACTTTATGTATTTCACACAGAACATAATGTTTCTGCTGAAAGAAACAAACCAAGAACTCACACCGCTGATGGATGCAAACAAGGTACGACCTGTCTGGCGGGAAAAGATTTATCTGGGATTAAAAGAAAGATTAACTCAAACCATTTCAACCTCACCCTTTTGCCTTTTTTGTTTTTAATGTACAAACTGTTTTAATGTAAGTTTCTGTATGTTTTGTGCACTTTTATTGTTGTTAATTTTTTCTTTTGTGGACACCACATCAGGCGAATGAGCCTCTCACCTGGAAATCCACACATATCTGAACAGGGTAGACTGAAAAAGAAAAACAAGATAGATTTAAAAGATCATGGGGTTTTGTTGTATTTAAGTAGTATGGAGTCTCAAGTGTATTTATGCTCTTTAAATATGTGTCGGTGTTTTTGTTTGGCAGCTGGATCACTTATTTGTAAAAATTTAAATCTGAACTCAGCTGCAGAGGAACATGGGATCTTACTTTAAACATGTGATTTGCAATCATTCCAGCAGGATAATCATGGCCTTTAAATGGGCAGTCAGTCCACATTTAGCACTTAGTTTTTCTTTTTTCTGTTTTGTAGTAAACGTACATTTTTTTTAAATTTTGTTTTATTATTATTTTTTAATCGATGATGCAGGAAGAGCTCAGTCTCTATCAAACTCTTCATAATCTGGCACATGATCCTCAAACAAATTTATTGTGTTGCTGTTTCCTGTTTTGGCTCTGAGCTTTTATTTTGAAGGTTCCCAAGAACTGCTGAATGTTACCTTTGTTGTTTACACTTTTGATTGTGTTCTTGATGCAGGAGAGAAGCACTTATCAAACACCAGTGCATATAAACAAACAAGCAAACAAACAAAAGGATTGCTATGAATGTAAAGGCTTTCTTAAAATAAAATAATCTGGTGCAGTGACATCACACTTATCCTCCAGTTCTTATAATGCAAAAAAAATATATGTACCGTATATATAATCTAGATTATTCTGAAATGAGAGCTTTTCTCTTAGATGTTATCATTAGTAATTTAAGAAACTCCAAATCCTGAGTTTGTCTCTTTAAATAATCAGCTGCAAATTGTTCTGCTGCTCTTCATTTGGAGGGGGACACTAAAGGAAGTGGTAAATGAAGGTGTTTGAAATGTCATGAGGGGAAAGTGCTTTACAATTTCACAGCAAATATTGTAAAGACTCACCTTTTGTAGGTTTAAGTTGACTGGACTGGAGGATTATGGGAAATGCTGATCACATTGGTGTCAACACTAAAAAGCCTCTGTCACTCTGGCCTGCTGCCTTTGTCATTTTGAGCACTCAAAGAAATAGTCCAGAATTGTGCTTTTCTGAGAAAAGACTGGTGTAAATATATTTCTCTTCAGTTACTGTTACTGGAAGAAACTGTTCCAAAGCTTCAGTTTTTTTCGTTTTATGTGCTTTTAGTCCTAATATTTTTGCTGTCAGATGATATTTCCCTGGCAGATTTGTAGGCATGAAGGTCGCGTCTGTGTGGAAGAACTCTTTAAAAATGGTAATCTAACCTGTATTTTAATCTGTGTCCAATAAAGATAAATTCCACTTTTTAAACTGCTTCTGTCTCTATGATTTTCATGCTGTTTTTTTTTAACCGAGTGTTTCCTTTCAGAAGGTGTTTGTGTGTGTAGTGTGTTCACACCTGGAAGTGTGTTAACCCAATGCTGCACTGCTGCCTGAGCAAGTGGGGGGTGGGGGTGGATAGGGGTAATGTCACTGCTGCTTCCTGTGTCATCGGCTGACAAGTCCCTGAGAAAGGAAACCAGACCACCGCGCTTCTTCACGTTGATAGTCAGCAATGATAGCGATCACACCATGACTGAAGAGGGATTTCGCAGTAAGTTTAACATTTCCTTGCTGTCTTGTCTCTTTGCAAAATCTTTGCAGCCTTATTTTGGTTTTCACAAAAGGTCAATGAGGTTTTATCGATCTTAAATCCCTTTAAATTCGTCCAGGTCTTTCCATAAGCAGCTGCTCCATGTCGGAGCTCTCCTCTTCCAGTGCAACAATGTCTGCTCTGATCCAGTTCAAGCTTGGACTGTACACAGAGATGGTTCGGGTCTCAGCCGGCAACCTGAGCTACCAGCACGCCCAGAGGCTGGCTGCTGAGGTCATTCAGCGCAAGGTAAAAACAGTCTCACACATGCGCTAGCTTGGTTTTGGTCCCCTCCCAGCCGAGAAGGCTTCAACAAAGAAGCCTCAGATGTTAAAAAACTATTCAGATGACCATCTGCACCTGTCAGTTCAGAGGTCAACCTTCTAGACACAACCAGTCAGGGATCATGCAGTTGTTCAGATCTTTATTCCACCTGGAAGAATGACAGATGCTCTCTGACCGTGTTTACTGTCCCACTTGGAAAATGTTTCATTTCATTTTGAAGCCTCTGGCCTACAAGAAGTGGACTCTGAAGGGTCATAGGTGAAGGAGAATGTGTAGAATAGGTGAGAGGCTGCAACATTCAGCCATGTTGACCCAATGGAAACTTTCAATACTTTGTTGATTCAAGAGTTCAAGACCGCATTTCACCATTTTTAGTCATTAAAGAATAACTCCTCTTTTCTTTAGGGAAATTACTTTAAACTTTACGCTGAGCTAAATGGTTCCTCCTTAGAGCTCAAAGTCAAAATGTGTTCACTCTCTCAGAGCAGCAGCTACTGTTTTTTTTTCTTATATGTTTTAAGGCCACTGTGGTCGACCTGGCGTGCAGAAAACTTTCCAATCTCTTCTTCTGTTCTCTGTAACGCTCACACACACAGCAGCAAAGCTTGTGCCTGGGTGAGTTTTGTCTGGTCAGAAACCACTGTGTTTTCAGAGTGACCACACAGCAGCTGCACCAGAGAAATCCTCCCGTCCACACTTTTAAAATGAGACATCCTTCTGTGGACTCCGGAAGCAAAGGTCAACCCAAAAGTTGTGCTTTCAAACAAACAAAATAATAGAAAATCAGATATTGCACATTGTTAATCAATTTAGCTGTAAATCGAATGGACGTGTTTTTAGGCTTCAACAGTAACATGTTGTGGGTTGAAACTGAAGCAGAACAGGACAGAACAGCTTTCACTTTCAAAAAATACCCACACAGTTTTCATATTTAGCCTTTTTGTATCGAGAGGCCTTTGATATATTTTTTGTTTTTAAGCTAAATATATGACTCCACTATGAATTTAAACATGACGTGAAGGTAAACATCTGCCGTTGCTGCTGGGGAAGAGAACCAACCCTGTCCTTTATTCGCTAAGCATTCACAGGAAAGTCTGCTGCTTCTGAGTTACTGGGTTTTCTCAGGTCATTGAAGTCGGATGGAAGTCGTCACAAGGGACAGCGGTGGATGCAGTTTATTATATCTGGACCGAAATGCAGATGTGGAATTTTTGTTTGTTCTTTATTGTTTTGCTCCACCATCTTCCTCACAGATACTTTTGTCATGGAGCTTTTTCACTGAAGAGGAAGCAGAAAAAAATCATTTATAACATTCATGTGTGTTCTAACCAATCAAAAAAATCAGTGTTGCCGCAAAATAGATCTGTGCTTGAGATGTTCTTAAAACAGCAGAGTTCATGTTTTTATCATGGTTAATAATCTTCTATCCGCTTGTTTGTTATGAATCCCCCCCTGATGTAAAGAAACTAAAAAGTGCTATTTCAACACCAATACAGACCAGAGGGTTGGTTTTCTTGTTTGAGAAAACTAAATGGGAATTTCTCATGGTCTGGACAACATTTTATCTTCTTTTTCACATAAACACAAGGAGTTATTCTAAAGTTATAACAAGTTTTTTGTTAAACTCTTGGGTTTTTTGCCTTGTGAGTGTATTTTTAAAATCACTTTTACAGTTCCACTATGATAAAAACAAACAAACCTGGGTCTATTTCTAGGACAGTTTCTGCCGGGCAGCAGGAATTCCCTAGAAGTTCACTTCTGAGTTGTGGGCACCTCCGCTGGCGCCCTGCCCCTCTTCTGTAACTGAGCCATAACTGAGAGTTCTCCGTTTACATGCTCTTCTGCTAATGAAACAGCCCCCTTACTCCCCAACCTAACATTACAGATGAAACAAAAATGGTGTGCAATATTGGAGCTAGCCAACCGTAAAGTTTTGAATCAGATGCCAGCTTGGATGGGGAAAATGAAGACGTTCATGGATCTAGTTGTCTACAAGTGGATGCATCAGAATGGAGCAGAGCTTGTGCCTTGTGCCAGTGTAAATTTCAAACTACAGTACTGATTTTCATCTGTTCCTGATTATCAACGATTTGAATAACGAAATACTTAGAAATGAGAATTTAGCTTAGTTTTCATTGTTTATGTCCTCCACCATCAGAAAAATGCCACAAGAACATATTAAAAACACATCTTTTAGTGGGTCTTCAAGAAGAAAATCATTCCATCCATCAATCTGCTTAACCTGCTGTATCCCTTTTGGGGTCACAGGGCTACTGGAGCCTAACCCAGTTACTATTGGGCAAAGGCAGAGACCCTGGACAGGATGCCAGTCTGTTGCAGGGCACACATTCACACTCTCACATTACACCCAGTGACCATTTAGTCATAATTAACTATGAAACATTTTTCAGCAGATTTAGTTGGATTTTTTTGTGTGTGTTTATCTTCAGGCTCCAGACTGTAGGGTGGTCAGCTCTGGGGAGAAGATCCTGTTGTTCCGACATCAGCCCGCCTCTCAGCAGCTGCTTCACCGCCTGACAGCTGATGATGAACTCCAGGACGGGGATCTGATTGAGGTCATCATTTCAGGTCAGATCTCATAAGGCGGGTGTTTGGTGGAGGGGTAATTTAGCTCCAGTCAGTCAGTTTGTTTATGAAGCACATTGAAAACCAACCTCAGCTGACAAAAGTGCTGCACAGGCAAATACCCACAACATAATAAAATACATAAAAACAAAAGAATGACCCCCAGCATAATAAAAAGAAAGATATTAAAGATAAAAAATCAACTAAAAAGACATTTTAACAAATTGGAAAGTAGAGGTCTCAAGCTTAAATAATAACTGTTTATCAAAACCTCAAAATGGATGAAATAAATGGACTGAATAAAATTGAAATTCATTGAAGAGAGGAAAGCTCTAGAGTAATGTGATTTCTTTTTTGTTTGTTTTTGTTTTGGCTCAAAGATAAGTTTTTGGATTCTGCACCGTTTTCAGCAATGACTTGGAGGGAAATGTTAAAGTTCTGTAGCTTCTTCATCACACCAACAAGCTTTTTCCAATTGCATTTTTTTCATCTGTTCCTAATGTACAATTTGAACAAAGAAATACTATACTCAGAAATATAATTTAAGCCTAATTTTCTTTTTATACAGTACAGACCAAAACTTTGGACACACCTTCTCATTCAAAGAGTTTACTTATTTTCACGACTATGAAAATTCTAGAGTCACACTGAAGGCATCCAAACTATTAATGAACAGATGTGGAATTATATACATAACAAAAAAGTGTGAAGCAACTGAAAATATGTCATATTCTAGGTTCTTCATAGTAGCCACCTTTTTATTTCATTACCGCTTTGCATTCTCTTGATGAGCTTCAAGACGTAGTCACCTGAAATGTTTTTCACTTCACAGATGTGCCCTGTCAGGTTTAATAAGTGTGATTTCTTGTCTTATAAATGGGGTTGAGACCATCAGTTGTATTGTGCAGAAGTTGGGTAGATACACAGCTAAAAGTCCTACTGAATAGACTGTTAGAATTTGTATTATCGCAAGAAAAAAGCAGCTAAGTACAGAAAAATGAGTGGCCATCATTTTTTTGATTTGAAATGAAATGGTTTATTTCAAGCAATCAAGTATAAACAATACACAAAAGCAATATAATCTTCAGTTATACATTCATACAGTAACTAATCAAACTTAGGATAATTAGACATATTAATAAATATTGCTTGAAAGGGATTGGAAGGAAGTGAACTTATATAATCCCACCCCGTTATACTATGACCATTTTATTACATGATTTATCAATATCCGGTTCCCAGTTTTTATCAGACAGAATTAAAAATCATAAGGTATCGATAAGGCACATGACAAAGATGAATTACTTAATTATTATGTTAAAAATAAAAAATAACTCTTCTAGAAATCAACATGGCAAATGCAGATCAGTTATCTAAAATATATGTTACTCATAAAAGTCATTCATATGATTAGAGCTTAATACTATATCAGTAAAATAGACACAACACTGTTTCAGAGATTTTCATAGTAAACTTTCATCAAGTATCAAAAGTTAAAAACGTGCAAAATTATGCTACATTAGGAAAGATTTTTGAATCAATTCATCAATTTTTGGAGCAAGTGAAGTAATATCATTAAACATCGATCAATTTAACCATTTTCAATAATCATTAATCATTTGTTTTACTTTTTTTTTTTTTTAATTATGTTTTTCTTTTTTTTTTTTTCTTCTTTTCTTTATATTTAATAAAGTAATGCTGTGAGGGAAAAAAATAAAAGGGTCCATAATCTGTCGATTGTCCAAGGTTGGCATTTCTTCTTCTACTGAATAAACAGCTGTTATTCTGGGTTCAAAACAGTTTCTAGTCTCTTCCATGTTATGTCTGCAGACATTAGATTCAGGTCCATATCCTTCTTCAGCTGATATCAGCTCGGTGAAAGTTGAGGTCAAGTTGTCTGCAGGTCAGAACTCTGCTGTTATTCAGGTGACGTCAGACGTATGGAGAAAGTGAGGAATCCAGGTGTCATATTTCTTGAAATGATTTGGTTCTTTGGTTTATTACTCCATGTTGTTTCGGGCAACCGTAAACGAGCACTTCTCAAAGTCCTTCATGGTGTTCACAACCAGAAACTTGGACCGGTCCGGTGGACCGAGTGGTTTGACGTAAATCCTGCAGCCTTTAACCCAAGTGTTCTCAATCTTCTTACGTTTCCTGAGAAGCCGTGCATGTTTGGAGATTTCAGCATTCCTTCTGGTCAGATGGTCGTTCAGATAAACAGCAGAACCTTTCAGGTTCCTCCTGAGGTTCATCAGAGCTAGCTTGTGTTTGTGATTCACAAACCTGATGAGGATCGCTGGTTTATCCGTCTCCTTTCTCCTGGGGAGCAGGTGGCAGGTCTCGATGGTATTGAGATCCAGGGAAATCCCTTTAGATGTGAGAAATGAATGTATTTGCTGATCCAGAGACTCTACACCGCGCTCCGTATCAGCACTGCTAGCTACGCTAGCGCTAGCATTAGTATTAGCAGTGCTTGCTCCTGGTGTTAGCTTCGCTCCAGGTTTGATTGGTAATCCAGTGAGAATGACATTATTCATCCTTACTTGCTGTTCCACATCGTCCAGTCTTTTCTCCAGAATGTCGACCCGGTTTTCTCGTTGCTCGTTTTGAGCCCGAACTCTTCCATCATTTCCATGAGTGGCGTTAGCTTAGCTGACACCTGATTCATAAAGCTTATCAGTGTTTCTTGAATACTATCAAGAGCCTTTTTGAGGTCTTCATATTCCTGGGTTTTCTTAGGGGGCATGGTCAGCTCTCTTTTTGGAGAAAATCAACTTTTTAAGTCATTTAAAGATAGTTGTATCCGCAGAGAGGCACGCCACGCGCCCTGCCCGTAACCCGGAACCCCAGTCAATGTAGGCCAGTTAGCCTAAAAAATTGGGAAAACTTTGAAAGTGTCCCCAAGTGCAGTCACAAAAAACATGAAGCGCTACAAAAGGAAAGGAAGACCAAGAGTCCCCTCTGCTGCAGAGGAGAAGTTCATCCGAGTCACCAGCCTCAGAAATGGCAGGTTAACAGCAGCTCAGATTAGAGAGCAGGTCAATGCCACACAGAGTTCTAGCAGCAGACACATCTCTACAACAACTGTTAAAAGGAGACTGTGTGAATCAGGCCTTCATGGTAGAATATCTGCTAGGAAACCACTGCTAAAGAAAGGCAACAAGCAGAAGAGACTTGTTTGGGCTAAAGAACCTTTGGTCTCCACTGTATGTCCTCCATCATCATAAAAATGGCTCTTAAACACGTTAAAAACACCATTTTCATTGGAGTGGGTCTTTAATATTCCTTATCTTGAAAAAGAATGTGCTATATATTTCTGTAAAAAAAAAAACAGTTAATCAGAAGCTGACTTACCATTAGACAAAGGTAGGCGATTGCCTGGGGCCCCCAACTCTCTAGGGTCCCCGAGTGTCTAAAATACACAGTTAGTGTATTCATCATTATTTAACTCTGTCATAAAAAACACCCCACATCACTGAACCGTGACTTTAACTTTTATGTTAATTTTTTACAGTGTCTTATTTTTAAGAACTCGTGTGCTTTTGTCCACAGTAAAAAAAATAGTACTTGTGAAAAAATGTGATTTTTCTCTTCATATTTCAACATTTATACATGAAAATAAAACAGTAGTTCAGATCTAAATCCTAATCATAGTCAAATGTATCTTCCGGCTGTCGGATTTAGAGCTCAGACGTTTTTTTCTGCTGCAGACATTTTTTTTAAAAGTATTTTTATGGTCTTTTAAGCATAGTTTTTAAACAAACACAAACATTGCTCAGCACAACATTGGTCCACAATCATGTACACTTCTGTAGAAGTGTTTTCAAAATTAAACTACCTTTTTATACAGATGCAAATAAAAATAAATAAAAATAGATAAGACAAGTAGCAATAACAAAAATAAAGTTAGTCCACAATCATGTTGCTTAGTATTGAAGCAATAGTGAGACTGGTAAAGCGAAGATAGGGGGTCCACGTTTTCATGAAATCACTTTTAGTTGAGTGGAGCAGACAGGTCAAGTACTCCAGAGGAAAGAGTTCAATGATAAGTCTATGTCAGTTTGCTTTGGATGGAGGTTTGTCACTGATCCATGACAGAAAAATATTTTTGCGTGCGGCAGATGTTAGGATGTCATACAATCTGCCAGACGTGGAGATGACTTTATCTTCCCTATAACACAGCAGCAAAGAGACCAGATTCAGGACCAGGGCTGTCCCAAATATTTTTTCCATGTCCTCCAAAATGTCTCTCCAATATGATAGGATTTTAGGGCAGAACCAGATACAGTGAGAATAAGTTCCCAGTGCTGATTTACATTTTAGACACATAAGTGATATTTGAGGGTTCATCTGATGTCTTCTGTTTGGAGAGATTTGCAGTCTGTGAATAATTTTATATTGTAAGAGCCTGGCATGATTACAAACAGATATTCGTTTTGTCTGGTTCCAAATAACATTTCATGTATCTTCATCAATAATCACACCCAGGTCGGTCTGCTATTTCTCAACTGCTTCTAGTACAGTCAATAAATTGATTTAGAACATTTTAAAAGCATGTGATTATTTTTCTACCAGGATGTTTGAGCAGTAGCTTCTCTAGTTGTGAGAGCGTAGAATCGGAGGTCAATGTGGTTTTCTTAAATATAAAATCCCGGACTTAACCAATACAAAGTCCAAAGTCCATGTCTGCCTCCAAGCACTGTCAATAGTGAGACAGAGACACCTGATTGGTTAGAATCTAGACCAATCAGCAGGCTGTTTGATGGCAACTTTGTCATGCTAAACTGAAACTTATGTGAGCAAAATCAAAGATAGGAAAAAAGAGAAATGACATACAACGCATGCGAAAACATTTGTTTTACAAACGCAAAAATATTTTTTGAGAGCAAAAAAAAAGTTTAATAGGAATCCATTATTTCATGGTTTTCTCTGACAGCAAAAATGGTCGATGTAATATTGAAAATGTGTCAAAGTTGAACTTTAAATAAAATCAGGAAATAAATAATGGAGGATTCATTACTGCTAATCAATCACTGGTTAATATTTTTAATGTTTTTTTTGTGTTGGGTCTGTTGGCTCTGATAACTTTTAGGCTGGAAAACTGTGACTCTATCTGGCAACACTGGCAGAGATTAAATAATGATTCAAAGAAATCTTTTAAAAAGTGGTCAAATGAAGTAGTGATTTGAGGGGCTGTGAAAAGAGGAAAAGACCAAGTGAAAGCAAGACATTTTTAACCAAACTTTCAAAAGTGCTGGAAGACGGATAAAATAGGAAAAACAAAAACGGAATACAAAAAAAACAGTTTTGTCCTCTTTAGTGAAACCTGAAAGATTAAAGAAAAGACAGAAAATCATTATTTGTTCCTTCTAGGAAATGAGGGATTAACAATTTAGTGCATTTAATAAATATAATGTTTTTCCAAGTAAAAATAATGTAAATAGTATAAAATACATTTCTTTAACAATTAAATGTGATTTCAGTTTTTAAATTCTTATCAAAACATTTTAATTCTTGACATCAACATTGTCTAAAAGACGACCAGTAAGGAAGTTATTTGACGTTTTACCCTCTAGGTAAGGGTCAAATTCTTTTTTTTTTTAAAGAATATAACCGCTGCAGAGGGCCCCATGTTATTGTTTATGGAGTCCTATACTGTTCATAATGAAATATATAAATATTTAATTCAATAAATAAATATGACCTCATGCTAATAAACAATCAACCAATAAATTTCTCATAAATATATAAAAAGATCATGAAATTGTGAAAAACCTGCACACTGATTTTAAATTAGTCATTATATTATTCAATATATTTCATTTTGCTTTAAAAACCTGTTCATTATTTTAAAACAACATTTTAAAATATTCATTTTTGATCATGTTGAATATTATTGTAATTCTGTCTTTTTTCAGAAGCTCGTATTTCAAAATCAATATTTTCCAAAGTAGCTTTGTTTTTATGTCATGTTGCTGTTTTTCACAATGACTGATTTATTTATTTCATGAAGAGCTTTTTCAGGAGAATGACTCTGTCTGTCAATCAGTGAAAGTGGGCGGGATCTAAACGCTCATTGGTTCATCCATGGAAATCGACTCATATTCCTGGATACCCGCTCAGCGGTGTTCCAGTTAGAGAGACGACATATTTCAGTGACATCTGCTGACATTAGAGATCAAATAGAGACAAACAGTGTGTCTACTGCTGCAGATACAAACATGGACGACTCTGTTTCTGTAGTTTGAGGGTTTGTGTGGACCAAACCACAGAGGAGCTCCGGTCGTCCACATGAAGTCGTCCGTTGAAACACTCCTCATTCTCACGCCGTTCACAGAGCTCACATCGTGCCTTATGTCGGCTGGGAAGAGGCGAGCTGGCGGACCGACAGTCAGACCAGGCAGCTGCAGAAAGCTGAACCAGCCTGCTCGGCCTCCTGAACCTTGTGATATTTTTCTATTTTCATTGAGACCATGATAATAATCAGGTCCTCTGATTTTATTTTTCCCTCCCGGGAAAATGTTGAACCTTTCCTGCGATGACGTTTCTGACCGTGGTCGGAAAACGCAGCGGAGATCCGAGATTGATTGAGCAATTCTGCAGCCAGGGCTGACCCCAAGAATCAGGCTCTGTACTTTGGAGGAAACCTTTTTTATTATTACTTTTTCAGGGAACTGGGCAACACACCCTTAACTTGCGCTCACACACTCACACACACACACACACACACACACACACTCCTGCGCTGCCTGGGATCTCTGATTTACACGTAGTTTAGACGCAGTTTGACTGCAGGAGCTGAAGCAGAGACTCTCTGATGATGTCATGAACTCAAACATGGAAACATTGTTATCATGTGGAACTATTCAAAATAAATAAACCTGATCTTTTAACACTGTGTGCATTGTGCAACACTAGCGGTAGCTCCTCCCACCCGCGGCATGGTGCGGTCATGGAACTCCAGTTCATAGAAGTCTTGTGGAACTCCAACAACCACCAGCCTACCTTAGATCACTACTAAATCTTCATGAGAAGATGAAAATTGCCGAACTGACCACAAAATCACCAGAATTATGCACACTCGCCCAAAGCCACTTTTATCCGCAAATTTAGAACCAAAACTGCCCAATATATTATAACTGTGGATGTGTAGAGGTGCATACTCCCCCTAGTGTTGAGAGGGGGGGGGGCATTGCCCTGTCACGTTTGCTGAAGCGTCTTCGATCGATGTAGTCAGGGTGCTGCTGCTCATGCTGCTGAGTAAAGGAGCAGCCAATCACAAAAGAGTCTCCGCCTTGCCTAGTTTGATTGACAGACAGAGTCTTTCTGCTGAAAAAGCTCTTCATGAAATAAATAAATCAGTCATTGTGAAAAACAGCAACATGAAATAAAAACAAAGCTACTTTGGAAAATATTGATTTTGAAATACGAGCTTCTGAAAAAAGACAGAATTATAATAATATTCAACATGATCAAAAATGAATATTTTAAAATGTTGTTTTAAAATAATGAACAGCTTTTTAAAGCAAAATTAAATATATTGAATAATATAATGACTAATTTAAAATAAGTGTGCATGTTTTTCACAATTTCATGATCTTTTTATATATTTATGAGAGATTTATTGGTTGATTGTTTATTAGCATGAGGTCATATTTATTTATTGAATTAAATATTTATTTATTTAATTATGAACAGTATAGGACTCCATAATTGTTTGGCCGGAGCCCCAGGACTGATAAATTCCCCACTGCTCGTGACAACAAGTGTGGGAAGTGAGGAAGAGGCAGAGTAACTCAAAACAAGAAAGCAAAATGGTCATAAACATAACAAACATAATTGACAACGGAAGGAAGATCAGAAGACAAGATCTAATGTGTGTCATTTATTGTGCATGGGAACCTTTACTGATCTTTACAAATTCAAAGAATTAATGGTTTCCAGAAATTGTCTGGTCGGGGGTTTAGATTCAGAACAAGAATAATTGTTGGAGTAATTACTATTGAATTAAAAGAAAAAAAACTCAGGTTTCTCTCTAGTGCTAACCAAAAGAGTGTAAAATCTGGGTGGATGATGATAGATCAGAGAACTAGAAGATCCAAAATGATTAGAAACATTTGCAGTTTAAAAGCTGGAAAAATGTTGGTGCTAGAGAGTTAACCTTCAAACTCTGTAGACCGGGTTCCTCGTTATGTTGATCCCATCGACCGGTCCATCTTCAATGACATGAGTGTAGATTGCAGACCAGCAAAGATAAATAACCCAAAAAATAAAAACATATTTCTAAAAAATCCATGAGCGAATCATAATCCTCACCGAGAAGAACATGACTTGATTGACATGCAGAATGGCCAATCTAACATCCTCTGATACATAAGTCACTGCCCATGCGTGTCAATGCGGCCCTCTGGAGTCTTTATCGAGGCCCGGATCGCCCCGCATGCCTCTGCAGTTTCCGCCCGATGGATCCGAGCTCACTAAGGCAGCAGGGTTTTCCTGTAGCACGCACTTCTGGAGCACTGTCCCGTATAAACGTGTGTATACTCTGTGCAGTTTTTGAATTATCAGTACATAAATAATGTTATGTACTAATAGTTCATAATAGAATGTTTATTAAACAGTATTTTTGTCTCAAAATAATATATATAAATATATATATACCACAGCTGTAGACAAATGCAAACCCCACTACATCTGCCGGTGGGGGTGTTGGTGGGGGGGTTAAATAAAACAACTCATCTAAATAAAACCCCAATCCAAGGATCAGAATCCAACCAGGTGTTGAAGGCCCAGCTGACGGGTGAGAGCCCAGACAGATAAACAGAAATGCAGACAGAAGAACCTTAAAAAGCTGCTGATTTGAGCTCGTACCCACAGATACCCTGCTATTAAGCAGAGGCTAACACTAAATACATCCAGAAAGCAGACCACACCAAGAAAATGAATCCTTCGCTGTGACAAACCATGTACTGGCGCTGTCTTGTTTTTCTTAATTCTGTCTTTTCAAAAAGGTTTAAAAAAATAATGTAGATAAAAAGTGTCTTTTACTTTCCTGGTGTTTTTGTGATCACATGTAAGGGAAAGATGGGAAAAACAATTGTTTATTTTTAATGTTTTATGAAATCTTTTTTTACTTTGTTTATTTTGTGTCCTCCTCAGGGTCGGCCTTGGTCACGGAGGTGAGGATCCGCCCTCACTCTCTGACTGTGCACTCGTACCGCTCCCCTACATTTTGCCACCACTGTGGAGAGATGCTGTGGGGTCTGGTCCGGCAGGGCCTGAAGTGTGACGGTAATCTCCTGCCACCCTTCTGGTCCCACGAACTATCCAGACCACCTGGAACAAAAAAAAATCCCTCTGCTCCTCTGCAGGTTGTGGGTTAGACTTCCATAAACGCTGCGCTTTGCAGTTGCCCAATGACTGCAGCCGAGCTCGTCGCCAAGTTAGCTCCAGCCTCTCACTGTTCCCACCGCGGCGGTCCCAAACACATGCATTGTCCTATCAGGCAGGAGGCAGTCTGGAAGAGGTAGACATAAAGACGTAAATCTATCATATATAGAAATAAAAGAAGAAGAATGAATGTCATTAATGCTAATCTGTCTGTACTAGATCAGCATGTCCAGGCCCTCCTCCCAGCCTCTGTCGTGGACGGAGCCTCCAGTCTGGCTGGGCGTGGGATTAGGGGACCAAACCAGAGCGCAGGTCCCTCACACCTTCTACATCCACAGCTACACCAAACCCACCATGTGCCAGTACTGCCACCGGCTACTCAAGGGGCTCTTCAGGCAGGGCATGCAGTGCTCAGGTAAGAGTCCAGGAGGAGGAGGAGGAGGAAGCCTTCCTTATAACTGAAAGTTGACAACTCAAAGGCCAAACAGAAAGCAATTAGCGGGGCTCGAACGGTCATGAAAAACCTGGAATAGTTTTGGAAATTGAAAGTGCAATTTCTAGGTTCTTGAAGAGTTTTTGAAAAACGAAATATTTTTTAAAGTTTTGGAAAAGTCATGAAATTTTACTATTTTGGATGCAAACAACATAAAAAAATAGCTTAACATGAGATTTGAATTTAAGTTGTGGCAAAAATATAACCTCACGCTTTGATGATGATGGGAGTTCACATTGCCGTAAAGCATCACCACAGACAAACATGAAGAGTTCATATAGAAATACATCCAATGATTTGCTCTGTAATGTTAGTGGATAAAGTAGGAAGAACAGACTGGCGATATTGTGACGAGCTCATAAACAAAAAGCATCATGCTAAATGGTGTATACTTGTATGGTGCTTTCTTTTTTACCTTCCTCAAAGGCCCAAAGCGCTTTACAGTCACAGTTCCATTCACACACCGCTGCTGAACACTGGCACCAACCTTCCAGAGGCAAGGTGGGGTTCAGTGTCTTGCCCAAGACCACTTCAATATATGGGGGGGCAAGGCGGGAATCAAACCTACATACTCCGATCATGTCTATGACACAGACACATTGTGGTTTTTATTAATTAAAAAAAAAAAAATTACTTGTCCTGTCCAACAAACCATACGTATGTCTGAATAAACCTCTTTTGTAATCTAGGCCAAACTTTATTCATTTTAATAATTTTTGAAATGTTTTTTGGTTGGACCAGACGGAAAAGGAAAGTAGGGAAGAAGAGAAAGGGATGTTAGATAGGAGGGGGGTAGGAGGGTGATTATAGAAGGGGAGGTAAAATCATGAAGCAGCATAAAGCAACAAGTTGCTGGATGTTTATAATCATTACAGTCAGGCTCAAATGTAATTCAAATCTAGAAGGGGCGGGGCCTGTCCACACGCACACTCAAATGTTGTGCTCGAGTGAGTGTTTCTGTTCTTCTAAAGTGGATGATGGAATGTAAGAAGAAAGAGAGAGGGTGCCCAGCCATCCCCAAACCAAGACCCCCACCACAGCAGCAGCAGCAGCAGCAGCAGCTAGGACCCACCAACACTCACACGGTAGCATATAGAGAACAACCGCCCTCTGGGCAATCACATCCGTCACCCAGGCCAGGGCCAGCAGGACCGCCACGGGGGCCCCCAGAGCCAGAGTGCAGGGAGGACAGAAAATGCAAGCTCCAGCACAACCAGAAGAGCAGCCCCCCACCGCGCCCGGAGGACCCAAAGCCCCCCAAGAGAGACCCGCCCCACGCTCCAGGCAGCCACCCACCCGGCCCATGGTTAGTCCAGGAGAGAGCAAGGCAGGGGCCAGCCGTCCCCACCCAGGAGGAGGACACCCAGGAGAAGTGGGGGTTCACAAGGACTGTTGTAAACATGGCCTGACCTGGCTCACCCACAGTTGGAATTTTGGCGAGGCCCAGCGCTTCAGGGCAAGGACCAGAACCCACACCAGAGGGACACGGACACCCCCAGGCTCAGATATGATGCTCTTAGTCTTGCCAGAGAACTCAGGGATCCCTCTCCCTGCGTGGAGAGAGGGCTGCCGGGCCCAGAAAGCCAGCACCCAAGGGACACGGCCGCCATGTGTGTTGGAGTGTATATTATGAGGGGTAAAGGGTGTGTGTGCTAAGGGGGTGCAGTTAAAATTGGCGGGTAGGGCACTGAGAGGACATCTAATTACTCACAGTGATGTCCAAACACCCTCCCAACCATCCATCCATCTTCCATCCATCCATCTTCCTCCGCTTACCCGGGACCGGGTCGCGGGGCAGCAGTCTAGGCAAGGATGCCCAGACTTCCCTCACCCCAGCCACTTCCTCCAGCTCCTCTGGGGGGACCCTGAGGCGTTCCCAGGCCAGCCGAGAGATGTACTCTCTCCAGCGTGTCCTGGGTCTTCCCCGGGGCCTTCGAACCGGTGATAAAGGGCAGGTCTGCCAGAGTCCAACGTGGACCGGAAACAGGTCTGACTTAATGCCGGCTATGGGAACCAAGCTCCTACTCCGGTCATACAGAGACCGGACAGCCCTCAGTAAGGCTCCCCGGACCCCATACTCCCAGAGCACCCCCCACATGCCATGGGGGACGCGGTCGAAGGCCTTCTCCAAATCCACAAAACACATATGGATTGGATGAGCGAACTCCCACAATCCCTCCAGCACCCTAGATAGGGTGTACAACTGGTCCACTGTTCCACGACCAGGACGGAAACCGCACTGTTGTTCGAGGTTCGACTATCGGACGGACTCTCCTCTCCAGTACCCTGGCATAGACTTTCCCAGGGAGGCTGAGGAGTGTAATTCCCCTGTAGTTGGAACACACCCTCCGGTCTCCCTTTTTAAAGAGGGGAACCCCCACCCCTGTCTGCCAGTCCAGTGGTACAGTTCCCGACCGCCACGCGATGCTGCAGAGACGTGTCAGCCAAGACACTCCCACAGCATCCAGAGACTTAGGGTGCTCAGGGCGGACTTCATCCACTCCTGGGGCCTTGCCACTGAGGAGCTCGTTGACTACCTCAATGACTTCAGCCTGGGTAATAGACAGCCCCACCCCAAATTGAGGAGATCCTCGAAGTATTCCTTCCACCGCCCGACAATGTCCCCAGTCGAAGTCAACAGCTCCCCATCTGCACTGAAGACGGTGCCTGTGGAGAACTGCTTTCCCCTCCTGACGGTTTGCCAGAATTTCTTTGAGGCCAACTGATAGTCCTTCTCCATGGCCTCACCAAACTCCTCCTAGGACCGAGTTTTCGCCTCCGCAACAGTCCGGGCCGCAGCTCGCTTAGACTGCTGGTACCTGTCAGCTGCCTCTGGAGTCCCGCAGGCCAGCCAGGCCTGGTAGGACTCCTTCTTCAGCTTGACGGCATCCCTTACTTCTGGTGTCCACCACCGGGTTCGGGGGTTACTGCCGCGACAGGCACCAGAGACCTTGCGACCACAGCTCCGAGCAGCAGCAGAGACAATGGAGGTGGAAAACATGGTCCACTCGGACTCAAAGTCCCCAACCTCCCTCGGTACCTGTTTGAAGTTTTCCCGGATGTGGGAGTTAAAGACTTCCCTGACGGAGGGCTCAGCCAGACGTTCCCAGCAGACCCTCACAGTACGTTTGGGTCTTCCAAGTCTTTCCCGCCTACTTCCCCGCCAGCGAATCCAACTCACCACCAGGTAGTGATCGGTGGACAGCTTTGCCCCTCTCTTCACCCGAGTGTCCAAGACACAGGGCCGAAGGTCGCCTGAAACAACTACAAAGTCGATCATTGACCTCCTGCCTAGGGTGTCCTGATGCCAGGTGTATTGGTGGACACCCTTTTGCTCGAACATGGTGTTCGTTATGGACAAACTATGATGAGCACAGAAGTCCAATAACAAAACACCACTCGGGTTCAGATCAGGGGGGGCGTTCCTACCTATCACACTCCTCCAAGTGCCACTGTCATTGCCCACGTGGACATTGAAGTCCCCCAGGAAGACAATTGAGTCCCCCGTTGGGGCACTTTTTCAGTACCCCTTTGAGAGACACCAAGAAGGCCTGGTACTCCGAACTGCTGTTCGGCCCGCAAGCCGAAACCACAGTTAGAGTCCTGTCCCCCCCCTGGAGGCGGAGGGACATGACCCTCTCGTCCACCGGGGTGAACTCCAACACTTGGCGGCTGAGCTGGGGGCTCACGAGTAAGCCCACACCAGCCCTCCGCCTCTCACCTTGGGCAACTCCAGAGTGGTAGAGAGTCCAAACCCTCTCTAAGGACTGAGTTTCAGAGCCCAGGCTATGTGTGGAGGTGAGCCCGACTATATCTAGACGGTATCTCTCAACCTCTCGCACCAGCTCAGGCTCCTTCCCTCCCAGAGAGGTGACATTCCATGTCCCAAAACCCAAGTTAAATAACTGGGGTTTGGGCCGCCGAGGCACCTGCCCTCGACTGCCACCCAAACCACATTGCACCAGCCCCTTTTGAGTTCTCCTACGGGGTGGTGGGGCCATGGGAGAGTGGTCCCACGTCGCTCCTTCGGGCTGTGGGAAGAGCCCCGGTCACCAGGCGCTCGCCTGCGAGCCACGACCTTGAGCCTGGTTCCATAGCGGGGCCCCGGTGACGCCAATCCGGGCGACGTAATCAGGTCCTTGTTTTTTTCTCGTCATCAGGGGGTTCTCCCAACCAAGAGACCCTAAATGTGTTTTTTCAACTTTTTATTGGGAACAAAGAAGCAAAGTCTGTGGGTGACCTGCTGGACGCTCACGTTGTGGGTGTGGTCAACTTTGTAAACTTTGCTATAGTTTTTTTGCAATAAAAAATGTATTTTTTTATGGATAAAAATCCTTAATTTAAAATTGATTGACTTACTTACCATTATTAGATCTAAAGGAATTGTGGTTACTGGAGTTATGTTTTAGCCTAGATAATTACTATTATGCTTAATATATTTGCTTAAATGTAAACCTAGTAATTATGCGCCCACCCTATGTTATTTTCTCTTGTCCTCTGCATTAGGTGACAATAGTCACCAGCATTGAATACATGAAGTCTTTGTAATTGTGAAAACATTTACATCAAATTGCAAATGAGGCTTGAAAATGTATAAAACACTAAATATCATGAAAATCAAAAATCTGAACTCTATGAACACTAAATTGAACAGATTCAGTTTTTTTATATATAAAAACGCCCCTCTCACCCTTCCACAGGTGGTTTCTCACCCAAGCTCGGGTCCTTTTATTTATATATATATATATTTTAAAAAATGCCCCTCTAACCCTCCGCGGGTGGTTTCTCCTCCAACCTTGGGTCCTCTACCAGAGGCCTGGGAGCTTGAGGGTCCTGCGCAGTATCTTAGCTGTTCCTAGCACTGCACTTTTCTGGACTGAGAGGTCTGAGGTCTTTCCAGGTATCTGTTGTAGCCACTCCTCCAGCTTGGGGGTTACTGCCCTGAGTGCTCCAATTACTAAGGTCACCACTGTCACCTTCACTTTCCAGGCTTTCTCCAGTTCTTCTCGGAGTCCCTGGTATTTCTCCAGTTTCTCATGTTCCTTCTTCCTGATGTTCCCATCGCTTGGCACTGCCACATCCACCACAACGGTTTTCCTCTGTTCTTTATCTACCACTACAATGTCTGGTTGGTTCGCCATTACCATCCTATCAGTCTGGATTTGCAAGTCCCACAGGATCTTTGCCCTCTCATTCTCTACCACCTTCGGAGGTGTTTCCCATTTTGACCTTGGGGTTTCCAGTTCATATTCTGCACACATGTTCCTGTATATTATTCCAGCCACTTGATTGTGGCGCTACATGTATGCTTTACCTGCCAGCATCTTACACCCTGCAGTTATGTGCTGGATTTTTTCAGGCGCCTCTTTTCACAGCCTACACCTTGGGTCTTGTCTGGTGTGGTAGATCTGAGCCTCTATCCCTCTGGTGCTCAGGGCTTGTTCCTGAGCAGCCAGGATAAGAGCTTCAGTGCTGTCCTGTAGGCCAGCCCTTTCTACCCATTGGTAGGACTTCTTGATATCAGCCACTTCAGTTATGGTCCAGTGGTACATCCCATGCAGGGGTTTGTCCTCCCATGAGGATCGGTCCTCCAGCACTGTATCCTCTGCTCTCCAATGCCTGAGACATTCACAGAGCACACTGTCAGTTGGGGTTGAGCTTGATGTACTCATGCATCTTGGATGTTTCATCCTGGATAGTGGCTTCTACGCTCACTAGTCCTTGGCCTCCTTCCTTGCGGCTAGCATACAGTCTCAGGGTGCTGGATTTGGGATGGAACCCTCCATGCATAGTGAGGAGCTTTCGTGTTTTAACATCTGTTGTCTTTATCTCTTCCTTTGGCCATCTTATTATTCCTGCAGGGTATCTGATAACTGGCAGTGCTTCTCAGGACTTGCCTTACTCATTGGAGGTATTTAGCTGTTGCAACTTTCCTTGTTGCCTGCTCCAGGTTGCCATTTGCCTGCGGAATTCCAAGGTACTTGTAACTGTCCTCGATGTCTGCTATTGTTCCTTCTGGGAGTGAAACCCCTCCTGTGTGGACTACCTTACCTCTCTTTGTCACCATCCGGCTGCATTTCTCGAGCCCGAATGACATCCCAATGTCAGTACTGTAGATCCTGGTGGTGTGGTTCAGGGAGTCAATGTCACGCTCGCTCTTAGCATAGAGCTTGATGTCATCCATGTAGAGGAGGCGACTGATGTTGCCCCATTTCTGAGTCGGTATCCATAGCCAGTCTTGTTGATTATTTGGCTGTACCCTTTGAGGTATCCTTCTGGATCAGGATCGTTCGCCCTTCCAGTTCGCCTTTCTTGTCCAGTTCTTCATACCTGAGACTCTTTCTTGGATGTCTGCCACTGTGTTGGTTACTGGATTTTGTTCAGGGAGGTTGCTATGTTCTTTTTTCAGAGAGACCAGCCACTGGGCATTGCTGTTATGTGCTGTCTCTTTCTCTTTACTTTTCCAGTGCTGTTCAGTTTCTAGCCTTGGTGGGTCTGGCTTCATTGTCTCTTGTGTTTGTGTCTATGTTTGGCAGTTTCCAGTGCTTTAGGTATGGGCATCTGGCTGTATCTCATAGGTACTTGCTTTCTCATTGTACCTCTTTGAGCCTCTGTCAGCTTACTCACATCCTTCGGAGTTCCCTTGATTTTGGCCTCTAACCGTTACTTCCATGGTGGGTATTGTTTTCTTCCATGGTTGCTCTTATAGCCAAGCATCTCAAGGATCACTGCTGCTGAAGTGTAAAGCACTTCACTGGTTTCTGTGATGGTTGTGGTAGGAATTGTCCTCAATGCTTCATTCACAGTTTCCAATAGACTTTCAGGCGGTACATCACTTAACCGTTGTAGCTGGTGTCGGGTTGCCTAGTGTTCATTGTAGACATGATCTTGTCTTTCAGGTCATTTGCTGCCTCGCTCAGTGTAATTGCAGTTGTTGGGGCTGTGTACCCACTCTTAGCTGTTGTTTTGGCTCTCCCATGGCATTGTATTGTATCACTTCAATCTCAAGTTGTGATAGGAGTTGCCGTTTGTGGATGTTAGAGCATTGGGCTACCAGTTGTTTGGCAGTTAGCCTTGATTGTGGGTTTCGAATCATCCATTTATTCCACATTCTCTGCATGTACCTATTCTGGGTGGGATTACTTGAGTAGTAGCATTCTAACAGAACCTTGTTCTCGCATCTAGTCCATTTCCGTCTTGTTCCAGTAGCCCACTTTCCATCAGAGTGCTCTGGTCCCTCAGCACCTGATGCAGACCTTGTTTGGCCGGGCGACATCTGAGCCGGCATGACTTGTGTTTCATTGTCTCTCATATTGTGAGGTAGGCATTAGCGTTAAGGGTCTTGCCCAAGAACCCTCACTGGGTGATGTTAATTGCCCGTCATTGTTATGGTAATTGCCCCATTTCCATTGTTATGGTAATTGCCCCAATTCCATTGCTATTGCCATTAGGCCTGGGCGATAAATCGATTGAATGAATTAATTCAAATTTTTTGTTACAGGCGATTTCAAAAATAACTAAATCGAGTTTTTATGTGGCCCATTTTTGGCTCCCCAGAGCCTCCGTAGTGTTAGTTTCACACGGCGGTATGGCACGCGACAGACAACACACGAAACAGCACACGACGGCATGGCTGCCGGTTAGAGTGTAAAGTTTGTTCCCAAGAAAGGAATAAAATCCTCTCTTGTGTGGAACTGGTATGGGTTTGCTGCCACAGACGTGGAGGAAGAGACCCCACGCTGCAACATTTGCCTGAAGCCCATCGGAGTCAAAGGCTCTCACGCGCACTCGCGTGACACACGCTCAGTCTTCTTACACATGAACGCGCCCTAAAACACACGCGACCTGACACACACACATACTCATTCTACAATGCCTGTATAGTTAGTTCATTAGTTAGATAGTTAATTGTTATTTGTTATTTGTTAATAAAGAATACTGCGTTGTAATTATTACTTGTACGGGTATTCATTTGTGACCTGGCCACCGTAGGATTTTGTTTTCGGAGGAGGAGGCGGGGGCGGGGTTAACCGCGACTCCTGCTGCTTCATCATCTTCTCCGTGGAGAAGACAGGGTTTATTAATTTATTTAAAACCTTAGACCCCAGATTTGAGCTGTATTGTTAATCCTTTAGAAAATGCTGCTACTCTCAAGGTGAATGTTTGTCTCCTTCTAGTCTAGACTACAAAGTGTGACTGAAAACATAGCTGGGACTTTAAGTAAGTAACCTTTTTATTTTGGACAAGTGAAAACAAGTGTAGAATAACAAAATAAGACAAAAGCAAGACAAAAATTATATAAAACAAGACAAAATTATATAAATAACACAAGTCCAAAAGGGAGTGAGAAGAAGAAAAATCTTATACTTAACTTCGATTCCAAGAGAGTGTTCATTTATTTATAATTCATCCCAGAAATGGGGGTTACATTTGTCTTGCGTTTGATTAAATAAAAGCAACATTTGCTTTAAGTTGTCTGCTGTTTGTACTTATTGCTTTCCTTAAGTAGGGGGAAAAAAATTGGAAATCGAATTAAAAAAAATAAAATCGGAGATTTTATTTTTAGGCCATATCGCCCAGCCCTAATTGCCATCTTCCATTACCATTAATTGTTCATTCCGCCCTGGGAATCGAACCCGGGCTTCCTACCGGTATGTGTGTGTGTATATATATAGTATAGATATAGATAGACAGATAGATAGATATGCCAAGGAAGCATGTGTTTTTTTCAAGGGTATTTTAACCTGGCTTACCTTAAATGTCCTTAGTGTTTTTTAAGATTTAACCCTAACCCTAACCCCTAAACCCTAAACATAAAAACATAATTTTTCATGGTTGTGCTTTTTTTCTACAATACATGTGTTTATTGTTTATGTTTTATCAAACACCTCTTTTTCTCAGACTGCAGGTTTAACTGCCATCGGCGCTGTGTGCCGTTAGTCCCCAGAGATTGTCCAGGAGAGAGGAGAGGTGATGGTTACGGTGAGCAGCAGTTTTTGTCTCTGGTGTTTGAAAACTGTGATGTAGACAAGCTGATACACCAGCAGACCGTTGTCCCTGAGCAAACAGATTTTAAGCTGGGATGCCTTATTCTACACCTACATGTGTGGTTTTGTTGTTTTTTTTATTTTTCCTCGTCACTTTTTCCAGAACCTGCAACCTGCAGCCGGAGCTCTGCCCCGAACCCGGAAGACACTGAGTCTGAGTTAGATAGCACGTCCTTGGATATGTCAGACGACGATTTATTCACAGACTTTGACCTCCTGGCTGAGATCAACGAGGTTGAGAAGCTTCGAGAACCAATGAGGTCAGAAAGTGTCAATGCTTTGATTAAGTTTGTCCCTGAATTTTTCTTCTGACGTGCTCAGCTCTTTCTTCAGCCCATGCTTCAGCAGCAACATCCCTCTGATGAGGGTCGTCCAGTCGGTGCATCACACCAAAAGGAGGCCCGCAGGAACACTTAGAGAAGGATGGCTGCTGCACCACACCAACACAGACGCACTGGTGAGAAGCTGGCACTGCTGTTTTCTCCTCACGGCTCTGTTGGGGCATTCCATGTGAACTTCCAGATGTGTCGATGTTTTTGGTTTTATCAGAGGAAACGACATTATTGGATCTTGGACTGGAAGAGCATCACTCTGTACCAGAATGAGACCAGCACCAAGTACTACAAAGTAGACAACAACTTTCATCAAACCTGATTTTGATTTGGGTTTTTTTTTTTTTTGGGAGGTGACCTCTTTTTCTCCCTGGTAGGAGATCCCTCTTTCTGAGGTGCTGCAGGTCCGAGGCCCGTCCCACCTGTCGGTGCCAGTGTTGCCAGGCGACGAAGGTCACTCTTTTGAGCTGCTGACGGCCTCGCTGGTGTTCTGCGTGCAGGCTGGGGTGGAGGCAGCATCCTGGGAAAGTGCCATCTGTCAGGCCCTGATGCCGATGCAGAACAGCAAAGGCCGGGCAGAACAGGAGCAGCAGGGTAAGAGTACCAGAATCAAACATCTGCTGTGTGGGGACAAAGCTCTTAACTGCTCTTGTAATGAGGAATCTTCATTTTCCAAGTGTTTAGCGTCCTTGTTCCAGATAAAGATAGAGAAGATGATGACGTGGTGAGGATCAGCCTGATCACTCCATAAAATCCTTCAACACAGAAGAGTCACGCCTCACTTTTGATGTGTTTCAGGACATCAGCTCGGTCTATCAGATCTTTACTGATGAGGTTCTGGGTTCAGGACAGTTTGGAGTGGTGTACAAAGGTGAGATGACTTAACCTTATTTTGTTATTCTTATAGACCCATTCCAATACAAATTGTGCTTTTAAGATGTTCTTGTGGCATTTTTGTGATGAGGGAGGACACACAAAATTAAGCTTAAAACTGCTTTTCTAAGTATTTATTTATTCAAATCATTGCGAATCAGGAGCAGACGAAAAATGCTGTTTAAAAAAGATCATATTTGTGAGGTGGAAAATACGCTGGGTGAATCACAAGCTCCTTTCTGAATAAGACGACCAGATCAATGTACAGCTTCATTTTCCTCGTCTGAGCTGGCATCTCGCTCAAAACTGTGTGGCTGGAATGCTCCAATATTGCTCGCCATTATTGTGGCTAAAAAGGACATACCGGTAATCATAATTAAAAGGCCACTGGATCAAAAGCTAATTGGAGTTGGACTTTAAATCGTTTCTTTTTTATTTAATAAAAATCTGTATCTGTTAAAAAACTTTTAGTCATTAGATCAATAAAATGTGTCAGAAAAAAAACTTCAATTTAGCCTTTTAGGTTGTTTTCTTTTTATAACTAATTCATTTGTTCTATTTCATGTTAAAACAAAATGGTTTATTTTTTGTGCTCTTTAGAGAAGTCATTTCTAAAGGACTGGATCAGCAAACACCAACTTTTGGTCGCTGCATCAGACTGCAGACAGAATTTATTTGAATTATTATCTTTAAGGTTGTGTTCATCTTTCAGGCACTCACAGGAAGTCTGGCCGAGCGGTCGCCATCAAAGTCATTGATAAAATACGCTTCCCCACCAAAGTGGAGCGGCAGCTGAGGAACGAAGTGGCCATCCTGCAGGTGTTTCTCACTGTGATCTTTTTGATTCGGTCTTTTATCCATCCCACCTAATACCCCCTTCCCCTCACACACACACACACACACACACTTTTTTATTGTTTTGTTCAGAAACTGTCCCATCCCGGCATTGTTCTTTTGGAGGGAATGTTTGAAACCGCAGAACATGTCTTCGTCGTCATGGAGAAGCTCCATGGAGACATGCTGGAGATGATCCTCTCCAGCGAGAAGGGCCGACTCCCCGAGCGCATCACCCGCTTCCTGGTCATGCAGGTGAGAAGTCTCCCCGATGAGCCTGCTGCTCTTATCCAAAACTCTGCACCAGAACCAGGGTTCTTCGTGTTCTCCTGAACAGATCCTTGAGGCCCTGCGGTATCTGCACCTGAAGCATGTGGCTCACTGCGACCTGAAACCGGAGAACGTGCTGCTGGCCTCCGCAGACCCCTTCCCACAGGTGAAGCTGTGTGACTTCGGCTTTGCCCGCATCATCGGGGAGAAGTCCTTCCGACGCTCTGTGGTGGGAACTCCGGCCTACCTGGCGCCTGAGGTGATCAGCAGCAACGGCTACAACCGCTCCCTGGACATGTGGTCTGTGGGTGTAATCGTGTATGTCAGCCTGAGTGGGACCTTCCCCTTTAATGAGGACGAGGACATCCGGCAGCAGATCACTAACGCGGCCTTCATGTACCCCCGCAAGCCCTGGTCCTCCATCTCACTAGAAGGTGCTGTAAGAACTTGCTCTTCGTCATCAGCAGGAGCATAAACATTCTGTGGAACATTCTCCAACCTTTGAATTCTTCCCAACTCTCTCCTCCCTGCAGCTGTGAGCCTCATCAACAACCTGCTGCAGGTCTCTGTGAAGCGCAGGTTCACTGTGGGCAAAGCTCTGGGACACTCCTGGCTCCAGGTCAGAACCTTCAGAGTCCAGAAGCTAAAGCGATCTGAAGGATATTTGGTGTTTGGTTTGTTTGTGACTATCTTGCTTGTGGCAGGACTTCCAGCTGTGGTGTGACCTCAGGCAGTTTGAGCTGCGTCTGGGCTGCAGGTATCTGACCCACCAAGGAGACGATGACCGCTGGATGTCTTACGCTCAGGAAAAGGGGTTGAGCTTCCCCTTCCCATCTATGCTGGGACCCTGAGGATCAGCTGGAGCTGAGGCAAAGGTCAGACGCTGTTCCTAAGCCCGGAACCAAACCTACATTTCACAGGAGAACATTTCAAGTGACTTTGCATAAAAGAAATAGAAAAATAAAACACAACACAGATGACTGTTGTTTAAATATAGGACTTTCCTTTTTTTTATTCCAACTTTGAAATGGTAAGTGAAGATGTTTCTGCATCTTTTTTGCTGAACAGACTGAACTGAGGATGAGGGTGAAAAGAACAGTCGAAGATGCAATAAAAAGGCCTAAAAACACGAGCAGCAGAGTTGACTCGCACGGATTTTTTTTCTGCTCTTTTTTTCCACGTACAGCATCAATTATTTTTGTCACAACTTTCCCGATGTCTTGCTGTCTCTCACTACTCAACATATCTTCTCCTCCTCCCCCACATTTAACTCACAAGAAAAACTCGGGGGAATCATTCTTCCCTTCCAAGTCACCATCAGGTCATCTTTGTATTTACCCACAGAGCTCTGCTTTCTGCTTGCATCCCATCTCCAGCACATACGTGTATTTTTTGCCTTCATTCCTCCATGTGTTCCTGGGTGTCTCAAGGCTTTCAGGTCTGCAGCTGTGCAGCCTTTGTGACAGAAAGGTGTCTTTCTCTGGGATACCTTTAAGATAGCATGCATCTGCACAAATACAACCAACTGACCAACCAGCTTTTTATCATTTTCCTTAAATGACCTTTCTACAAAAAATAAAATAATAATAATCAGAGAACGAGAACAGGAGTCTCTGCTCAAAAATAAGTCTCTTCAAGGCAACTGTGTGTTCTGCAGGTTTTGCTCAAATAAGTTTTCTTAAAGTCCCAACAGATTTTCTACGATTTGAGCAAAGTCTTCTGCTCTCTGCTCTCTTAAGAGTTTCTGGGGCTGATGAGAGGGTGGAGGAGTAGGAGGAGTTCAGAATTAAGAGAGAAAACTGCGATTAGAAGGAAGCATGTGGGAGGACAGCAGAAGCGTTTCAAATCTCCAAACAGGAGAAGTAGAAGCTGAGGGAGGAGGAGAGGAGCGGCAGCTGGGTTTATAAGTCGCTCTCTCCGTAGAGGGCGCTGGAGAAGGAGATGTAATCCAGGGCGCCTGGGGGAGCGTCGGGTCCGACAAATCTGGTCATGCGGCTGATGCAGTACTCGGCCTGCTCCGGAGGCAGCTCCCTGCGCAGCTCATCCACTGTGATGTAGTTCTGTGAGGAGGAACAGACTCCTCAACGTTGGATTTCTAAGCATTTACACCCTTTTCCTTCCCTCAATACAGGATCTACCCAGCCCTCCTAAAAGAAATCACCTCCACGTAAAAACCTGCTAAAAAGTAAACAAAAAAACAAACTAAAAATGAAATGTGGCTTTGACATATTCAAAAATATCTTTTTTTGCTAATTTTAAATAAATCTTTGCACAAACTTGAGAAACTGCAACATTTGTATGAATTTGTACATTTTTATATTTGTTCCTGAATATGTTTATAAAACTTAGCTTTTCTTCATCATCAGTGTCATTTTTGGTGTTTCAGTTTTGCTGCGTTCACATCAAACAAAGTTCTCTGTTTTGATGCTTGTCAAATTCACTGCTTGGAGTTTGTCCAAAAGTGTGTTCATAAATCTGACCCTAAAAATAATAAATAAAAATGCAGGATCTATTTTTATTGTCTTGATCCCAATAAGAACAGAATCATAAGGTTTGGGAGGAGCACAAACAGCAACAATGAGCTCCTCTTCCATGTTGGTTTAGTAATCCACCCGCTGATCAAACCATCAACACGTCACGGGCCAAAGCTGAGAATTTGTTGACGTGACGTGGATTCTTCGCCAAAGTTCAGATATTTGATCCCTGAAAACACTGTGCAGCGCAACAACAACTCTGAGTCCAGCTCAAACTTTGTTCTGCTGCCCAAAACACAGTCCTACTAAAGAATTTCACCACACCTGACTGACGCTAGAAACCTGCTGTAGGATCTCTCATCACGACTGAAGTTTGACTTAACATTTAAACTGGATGCCTCTGATGGGTAAACTGTGGACGGTGTAAACATAGTTTTAGTCGTGTTGGTTCTGAGAATTCCAAAAAACCCATTAAAGAACCAAGTATGGACAAAACCCACGTCTCCATCTTCTTGCATGCTAACATTTCGTACAGTTTCCTGGAATCTAATCAGTTCTTGGAGATCCATCAAGTCGTTTGGTTGATTGACCTTATGAAGCCAAATTATTTAAACTCACCTGTTTAGTTCTCAAGGGTCTCAGAAGTAGCCGGGTTTAGGCTCTTACCTTGTCTGAGGCCAGAATCTTGAAGGATGCCATGACCTGTTCTGCTGTGTCTGTTTCGGCCGTCTCTCGGGTCATGAAATCGATGAAGGCTTGGAAGGTTACAACACCAGTGTTGTTGGGATCAACCAGGGTCATAATCCGAGCGAACTCCACCTCACCCTGACAGGAACGAGGAATATCAGTGGATTTTTTCTCTAATGATGGAAGATCTAAATTTCCCATGTTAGGGTTTGGGAAGAATGGCGTCTCTCGCTGACCAGATCGTAACCCATGGAGATGAGACAGGCACGGAAGTCATCTGGGTCCATCATGCCGTTTCTCTTCTGCGAAGTAGAAACAGTTAAGTTTCCTTCACAGCATGGCTACTCCCCGTTAGTAGCAAATAAGAAGAAAGATGAACTCTCACCCTGTCGAAGTGGTTGAAGGAGGCCCTGAACTCGTTGAGCTGCTCCTGGCTGATGCCTTTGGCGTCGCGGGTCAGGATCTGGTTCTCCACCTCGTTGATGGTTCTGGCGATGGTGGTGAGCAGCTGTTCCCAGCCAACACGGACGTGCTGCAAGGAAGGAGGGACAGGAGCAAATCAAAGTGAGGTTGGAGTCTGTGAAGGGCCCAGTTGAAGGTCTTGCTCCTGCTGCGGCACACCTCCATGCTATAGTTGGTGTGCTTGTTGTCAAAAATGAGTGACTCCTGGCTGAGCTGGTGGTCTCCCTCCAGCTTGTCGATGTTAGATTTGTAGTTTATGATGTTCTGCTCGTACTGCTTCAGGCTGTTCATCTGCTCCTCCAGGGAGCCGGCGATGTCCACAGACACATGGCTGATCTCCTGGATGAGGAAAAAGTGAAGTCAAGTTATTAGCTGATGCTCCTGTAAAACTGCGCATGTGTAGAAATGAGTTTCACCTTTGTTTCATGCTTTTATACCATGGTCCATGTGAATACTTGATACTTATTGGCTGGAGAGTGTCTTTAACCCTTGTGCTATCCTATGACCCCACCCTTACATTGACGTGTTCTCCCTACCATGACAAAGGTGGATGAAGGTGAATAGGATTTCATTTAATCCACGGAAACCAGTGAAGATCACAAATCATTGAAAAAAAAAAAAAGGTTCAGCGCACTGTATAGTGAGTCTAGATGACCCAACTCCCAATGTTAAAGTGCCTAGGATAGCACAAGGGATAAAAAATGATTATGGATTCCTAAAACAAGAGTCCCAACCTGTGTTGGAACTCCCTCCATACTCTCTCTTTTTTTCACATGAAAAATCCTCAAAAAGGCAATGCACCAATCAAGTAAGAGTTGATGCACACTGGTTTTTCCTGTGGGACATTCATAGGGGACTGTACTTTGGAATTGTAGATTTAGACAGCTCTACAAAATGGCGAAGGCACTATACAGTGCCCTAAGTAGTGAGTAGTGAAGGAATGTGAACACAACAGGAGTCACATAGCCTGAATGTTCTATGTTATTTCGTTGGCCTTGGTAACCGGAACAACAGAAACTTGGATCATAGGTGGACATGTGTTATTGTGTTATTCCACAGTTTATCACAACAGCAAGACAGTAGAAAAGATCCCTGTCCTTCACTATTATGGACATGCCAGTATCCCTGTCACTATCACAATAATGACACTATTGTTCAACTTTTCGGCTTATCCTGTTATATTTCTGCAATCAAAATGATCTAGGAAACTACTTGTGGACTTTGTTTCTTTGAAACAAACTTCAATTTCCTAATCTGGACAAAAACAAGAGTAAGAGGTGAACTTTCCCTCTGAAATGATCCTTTGTTTCACTTAACATGACTTTTAGCTTATATACCACTCTCCTCCGGTGCAGCAGAGGTCAGTGCAGGCTTTGTAGCCGTTCCCTGACATGTCGCACCGTGTATCAAATAGTCTGCTTCTTGAGAAAAATGATTTCAAAATTTTAAAAACAAGATTAAAGCACTAATAATTTATTTATTTTTTATTTATGGCTGCATGGTGGTACAGGGGTTAGCGCTCTTGCCTCACAGCAAGAAGTCCCCCGGCTCAAGTCCCAGCTGGAGGACCTGAAACAGAACATCAATGGGGGACTTTTCTGTGTAGACTTTGCATGTTCTCCCCGTGCATGTGTGGGTTTTGTCCGGGGACTCTGGCTTCCTCCCACCGTCCAAAAACATGCTTCATAGGTTAATTGGTTACTCTAAATTGTCCCTAGGTGTGAGTGTGTATGGGTGTGTGATTTGTGGCCCGGTGACAGACTGGCGACCTGTCCAGCATGTCCCCTGCCTTCGCCCACGAGTGACTGGGAAAAGCTCCGGCATCCCCGTGACCCCAAAAGGGACAAAAGCACGCTTAAAAGATAAATGAATAGTAATTTATTTCGTAAGTGATCGTGGTAAAAGTGGGATCATGCCCTTTGATATGTGCATGATCAGGTGTCAGGTGTCTCGAGCCGCGTGTGACTCTTGGCCAATGAGCGTGCGGCTCTTTGCGGCTCATCATATTTTTTATATACTTTGGCTCATTTAATATTTTTTTCCCTCTTAAACCACACTCAAATCCATCAGAGGGTATTGAAAATAAATAATAATTAATAATAAAAGTAATTTGGCAGTGTGTGTGTGTGTTCGATGCTGCTCCCGACACATACGTGACCGCCAATCATTTGCGCGGGTTACGCCCACTGTCGGAACACATAGATACAGATTTGATGTGCGTGCAGACTGTTACCCTCATGGTCAAAATAGTGAAATTCAGAGTGTAAGATAAACACAGGACATTTCTAGAAGAACGGGAAGATTCTTACTTTTTACTGAACAGAATGGAAAGTCACGATGTTTCTCATTATGAGCTTTAGGAAGCAGTAACATTGGTCATGGAAGAAAAGAACTAAACGTATCCCGGAGAAAATTAAAAACTCTTCCTGATCATCTGACACAAATTGTCTCCTTTATCAACAAGTTGAAGCTTTTCTAAGTGCACATTCAAAACAACAATCATCCCACGTTCCTTCTTTGCGGAGCTCACAGCAGAAAGCTGCAATACAAATAAATGAAGCGCAGAACGTGACGCTGCTTGCGCAACTAAACGGACATGACCACAGATCACTTTTCTCATGGATCCTTTAATACAGAGACTGACTGATGAGATCCCCGCTGGTCACTGATGAGGCAGCGAGAGATCCAGAGATAAATGAGCAGAAATCTCTTTATAATTAGGAGAACAGACATCGGTCCGTTCTGACCGACACTCACGTAAAGGAGCTGATCAGAGAGGCTACAACTGGCCTGGGGATTAGCCCCGCCTTCAGCCCCTAAGAGTCATGGGAAGTGGGGAATTTTCAGTGTAAAACCATGAGCCAGGTAGCTGTTAGCAGAATTGAGCTGCATGCCGTTTGGCTGACTGGGTGTGAGCAGGAAGGAGTGGGTGTGAGAAACACAGTCAATTAAATTAAAACTCAGTACTTGTTGGATTAATACCCTTACGTATGAACTAACTCCTTGCAATGTATTAATATTTTAAAAACATTTTTTTTGATGCAAATGTCAGTCATTCAATTTAAAATAAAAAAAAACATATAAAAGCAAGATATTATAATGAAGTTCAAAATTAATTTAAGTTGCACACAACTGAAATGTAATGTATTTAATGTGTTTATTGTGAATATGAATCACTCAGACACCAGAAGGATGCTCTGTCCAGATGTTTGTGTATTTGTTGGTGTAAGGGTCATTGAAAGAGGAATGTTGAGATACAAAGAATTACCAGTTAAATGCTGTTGGATGAACGGTGAAAATATTCAGTTTTTATCATTGTAAATCTGACTTCAGAGAAGTCAGTGCCTCTCCAGCATCAACCTTACCGCACGTCACTGAGTGGTTGTGTGTGTCAGAGAGAGGCAGAGAAAAGAGTGAGATAAAGAGAGAGAGTGTGTGTGAGAGAGATGAGAGAGGCTGTGTGTGTGTGGAGGGGGTATCTGACCTCCAGGGTAGTCTCTGTGTTAACTCTGGTTTAGCTGCATTAATGTGTGTATTGAGGGTGGACACTTTCCTTGAAATAAACACAAGTACAATACTTGCTGTTCTGTTGTAGGGAGAGGAGTGTGTTATGGAAAGTAATACGGCTTTAATTGCGTGTTTGTGTGTACATCTTGGCAGGTCAGGGTGTGGTGTGGCTCTTTGACTCTCACAGTGAAAAAATTCGGCTCTTGATGTCAAACTTGTTCGCCACCCCTGCTCTATGCCATCCATTACTTTTTGATAATGGACTCCTTGTCAGGCATTTTCCCTTCCTTAGACCTACAGTGTGTCCTTCTGACAGATCACACCGGGCTGCGCGGCCTCCTTACCTCCATCTTAGTTTGGATCCAGGGACCAATGATGTTGGCCTGTGCAGCAAACTGGCGCCTCAGTCTTTCATTGGCCTGTTGTCGGGCCACCTCCTCCTGGAGCATTTGGTCTCTGAGAGGCACAAGGTGCTTTACCTGAGGACAAAATTTAAACCTGGATCAGAAGAACATTTACAACATGCAGAACATTACGGGGAAATGGGTCAACATTTCCAGTTCTTGTTTTTAAGCCAGAAAATCTTACGTTTTTCATGTTCCACACAAACACATGGACTTCCTCCTGTCAGAGTTGGCAGTGATCAGTGTAATTCTAACCTAAATGTTTTGTACTATTTCTGCACCAGCATATGAGGTATGAGCTGGACTTATTTTTAGCCAGATGACCAAACGCAGAGAGATGAGACTCTACTCTGCAGCCCTCCTACTCGCCATGATGAAGGTAAGGTAAGGTAAACTTTATTGTCCTCAGAGGGGAAATTTGTTCTGGGCCACAGAGCTACTTAACTGTAAAACATCATTCACACATCAACACACAACAATTATTAAAACTAGGACTGGTACCCGAAGTAATAAATACATAATGTAGCTGCCACATTTTCTTTTAAATTTAGTGTGTCTTTTTTGAAGGGTTTTAAGGTTATTTTAAATATGTAGTTTTATAAGGCACCTCTAGATGGCGCTGTGGTCAAATTAAGTTAGAAAATAGAGAAGTAGAAAAGAGAACACGAAGTAAGATCATAAGGAAGAAAAGAAACTTGAAGAAAAAGGTTCTAATTCCCTATTTGGCAGCATACAGCCAATGTGTTTTTACGGTGTGTGTAAGACCTTAAAAAAGACACCCGTTTAAGAAACCACGTGTGTCTGGACTGACTGTGAGGGAATTACACATACATATTATTATATTCCTTAAAGCAGTGGTTCCCAAACTGGGGAGCGCGGAGGTACTGCAGGGGGGGGGGGGGCGCGGTGGAGTTTAGAAACAAAGGATTTGTATGTTTGTGTCAGTGTGGGGGGGCTCGAAAATATTCTAATCTTCAGAAAGGGGGGCCCTGCAGAAAAAGTTTGGGAACCACTGCCTTAAAGTAACTAAGAAAAATGCAGATTTTGTTATTTCTATCTAGGACAGCTGCTCTACAAAGATTTCCTTCAGCAAAAAGAACTAGTGAGTTCTTGTTCAGGAGGCTGACGGCTGCTGGAATAAATAAAAGTCTGTAGCGATTAGTTTTGTGTTTGACTGCTCTAAATTGTCTGCCTGAAGGTAAAAGCTCAAATTCAGGAAACAAAGTGACCTGGGTTATTTATTATTTTCTTTGCTAGCCAAATTGTTGTTTCCTCATATGTGACTTGCACTGCTTGATGGTCCATACAACCACAGATCTTTAGAGCTATGTTGAGTACCTTGTAAAGTTTAGTTACATCTTTGACAGTGCCCCAAACCATGCTGCCATTGCGTATCTCGCTAGGCTTTCCAGTACTGCATTGTAAAAGGTGATCAGTATCTTGAAACTGACACCAAATAGCCTCAGCCTTCTCAAAAAGTCTAGTCTTTTGGCAAGTTGTCCACAAAGATAATCTGTCGGTACATGAACAGTCCATTTCAGCTGGTTATCAATGCAGACACCCAAATATTTAATAGAGTTTACAACTTCAACCTGTCTGCTTTCAATTTTGAAAGGTTTATGTAGAGTGACACATTTTGGATCAAATATGATCTCTTTGGTTTTTGTTGTCTTCAAGAGTAAGTTATGATTCTCGCACCATTTTTAAAGTGTTTGATCTCATTAAAGTAAATTGAAGGGTTATCTGCAGCAGATGGGAGACTGACAATAATTGTGTCAACAGAAAACTTCACAATTTTCTTTTGGCTATGGCTGCTTTGGCAACTGTTGGTATGAAGTGTAAAGAGCACGGGTGAACTCACTGCCCCTTGTGTTACAACATAACACTTTTGAAAGTGTGCCATTGAGCCGTACTTGTTGTGTTCAATCAGTCAACAGTGAAGAAAACCATTTAACCGTGTCTAGATTTATGTTCATGAAGCAGGCTCAGACAGACGATGGCGGGGGATGTAAAGGTTGGTCTGCTCAGACTCACAGTGTCCCACTTGTTGGAGATGTCCTGTGGGCTCAGGTTGGTGTAGGGGTTGATTCCCGACAGCTTGATGCCATAGGTCTGAGCAATCTTCAGGATCTCGTTATGGATGCCCAAGGTGGCCATGCGCTCCTTGTCGGCCTCAGGTAGCGTGGCCTTGAACTGATCGTGAGCTGTGATCAAACTCTGAAACACGACAACAAGAGTGGATTTACTATAAACCAGTTTACACTTAAACCATTTTCACTCATTCACACAGTTTATATCTTAAAAAAAGATTCCTGCTTTTCTGATGAAATGAATAAACAAGTCAAATTCTGATCAGCTTCGTAGTGTGAGTCTCGTGAAGTCCTCAGATTCTCAGGTGGTGACCTTCTCCATTCCCTGGCTGAAAACCCGAGACCTTCATGACGTCACCTCGTCTGTAAATAACCTCAGGAGCACAAGCTCTACTAAGAAACTACAACTACATTTAAAGTCTAACCCTAAGTTTGATCTTTCATACACGTTTCTGTACGTTTCAAGCTAAAAAATAGTCTTTTTCAATGCTCCAATTAAAAGTAAAAGTATAAGCGGTTGCACTTGATTCTTCTTACGAATAATGCAAATCTTGAAGTGTTAAAGCATGTGGGTGTACCTGGATCTCCTCAATGCTGTGGACAATGAACATGTCCTGCAGGTCTTCCATGGCTCCATCCATCCAGTTGTTAAAGGGTGCTGCCCTCTTGGCGAACTCCAGGTAAAGCTGGTCAATGGTCTCCCACAGCTTCTCCACACGCTGAAGTCACAGGAACCAAATCTCTCAGCACATTCTTGTCGAGTCTTAAACCTGACTTGTGACGTGGACTTTCATGAACTTCACCTCCAGTGCGTCCCTCCTCTTCTGGGTGAGGGTGCCCAGGTTGTCCCACTGGTCGCAGATGCCCTGGCAGCGGGCATTGACTGAGGCAGCATCATGGTAATCCAGCTCACTGACGGAGTCAAAAACACCATGAGCTACATCCATGTCACTTTGGATCAGAAAAAATAGTATTTAAACCAAAATTATTTGATCCTCACTGCAATAATTATATCAAAATAAAAACTTTTAATCCTTGTACTATCCTATGACTCCACCCTTGCATTGACACCAGTGAAGATCACAAATCATTGAAGAAAAAAGGTTGAGCGCACTGTCTAGTGGGTCTAGATGACCCAACTCCCAATGTTAAAGTGCCTAGGATAGCACAAGGATTAAAGGAGATAAACCTTCCCTAAAAAATGGAATAAAGGCTGGACTATTTTCCTGCATCACAGTGTTCTTTTTTCTGGGAATATTTTTGTTTTAAAAACATAACATGAGCTTTTGAAGTGCCTAATGATAAATTAAAAAATAATTAAATTATGGGTGGCTTTTATTCATTTTCAGCCTCAGAGCTAAGTAACCTCAAAGAAATTCCCTCAAAGCTTCAGAGTCGGAAGGAGAATAAGAGAACTCCAGATCCGAAGTTTCTGCCCTTTCATGAACAATCCTTTTATCTCTTCTTGTTAATATTCCCTCCACTCATCAGTTCCAGCTTTTGTTCTTCACGTAATCACATCTGGATCTGCTGAACTTCTGCTTCTTCAATTGCCTTTGCTTCTACTTTTTTGTTTCATCCTCAGATCTTGGAATCCTTAACTGTTAATTTCAATACTCAAAATTTTGATTTAAAAAAAAAAAAAAGAAAAAAATGTATTATTAAGTTTCCCAAAACAGTTGAGAGGTTTTATCGGTTCTCTGTTTTTTGTCTTTGTTTTTACTGTTTTCATCCCTGGTTGAACAGAAAAACCATCGAGTTCAACCAAACTGCTTTTTTTTGTTGCTCTTATAGCAAAAGGTGAATCTTCCGTTACTCCTATTTCAGATCAGAGTGCCTTCCTGTCAGGCCCACTTCCCTGCTAAATGTTGATTTTTAAAGTTCAAAGTTGACGAGTTATGGAGTATTTTTAGTCTAAAATTCTATGTTTATGTATTATTATTATTCAGGCTATAATTCTTTGTTTTTATTTTAAAAAAATTACATAGTAAAAGTACACAAATCATTGTGAGTTGACAGTACAGGACGTGTAGAACAAGTATATATTAGTCATGGCCTGGAATTGTGCACCAAAATCACTTTATTCAACTTCAAAATCGACCACTGCTACCATACCTTTAAGCAAAAATACTGTTTATGTACTAATAACTCAAAAACTACACAATAAGAATGCACAAAAATATTTGTGGGCAGAACATTTTGTTGTGTGAATTATTATTATTCTTGTAGTCATGCATCATTAGAACACATAAGGCGTTTATTAAGAAAACAGAAAGCAGTGACGATCGCGTTTTATGCTCTGTGTAAAATGTGTAATAGGGGAACGCGCATGACATTTTTAAAGTGTGGCTGGCTAACCACGACTGAGCTAACGGTGGCCCCTTCTCTGTGGTTAGGGCTTGAGAAGAGCGTGCTTCAAGACACCATTGAGGCCTGAGCGGGCTTGGATCTCCTGAAAGCCGGCAGAAGGAGCTGTGGCAGAACGGCTTAGTCAGACAGGACGTCTGGTCTCGCTTCTATTTGGGGAAATGTGCGGGCTAGCCCGATCCTAAATAAACTCACAAGCAGGCCGGACTGATCCTCCGCCGGGGATCCACATTCTTCCTCTACAGTGGAGCCCGTAGAGGCAGAATTTGAGCTCAGAGATTGTTTGATTGGCTGTTCTGCATGTCATTTAGGTGACGTACTTTACGATGAGGCTAATGATTTGCTGACTTGTTTTATTAAAAAAAACGCCCCTCTCACCCTTCTGCGGGTGGTTTCTCACTCAAGCTCGGACCCTCTACCAGAGGCCTGGGAGCTTCAAGGTCCTACGCAGTATCTTAGCTGTTCCTAGCACTGCCCTCTTCTGGACTGAGAGGTCTGAGGTCTTTCCAGGTATCTGTTGTAGCCACTCCTCCAGCTTGGGGGTTACTGCCCCGAGTGCTCCAATTACCACAGGCACCACTGTCGCCTTCACTTTCCAGGCTTTCTCCAGTTCTTCTCGGAGTCCCTGGTATTTCTCCAGTTTCTCATGTTCCTTGTTCCTGATGTTCCCATCACTTGGCACTGCCACATCCACCACAACAGCTTTCCTCTGTTCTTTATCCACCACTACGATGTCTGGTTGGTTTGCCATTACCATCCTATCAGTCTGGATCTGGAAGTCCCACAGGATCTTTGCTCTCTCATTCTCTACCACCTTCAGAGGTGTTTCCCATTTTGACATCACCTTGGTATATCCCACATTTGATGGACACTTGTGCAAGTGGCTTCCCATTGGCTTCAAGGGTGGTTTTCCACAGCTTCATTGAGTTTCCTGTAAAGGCTCTTAGAGTCCTGCTGATGTTGTACAGCTCCAAGCATTCAGTGATCCATGTGTGTGTGGCATTGAGTCATAGGGTTTCTAGTAATCAATTCAGGCTGTGCACAGGTTGGTGTGTCGTGACCTGCAGTCTTGAGCGACTGTTCTGTCGACCAGGAGTTGGTGTTTGGCTCCTCTGGAGTCTCTACCAATGCCCTTCTGTGTGCTGCTTATGTATTGATCCATGTGCCTATTTATCTTGGTTGCAATGATGCCTGACATGAGCTTCCATGTTGTGGAGAGACAGGTTATTGGCCGGTAGTTGGATGGGACTGCACCCTTTTGGCACCCTATTGGACTTCACATTAAGCATTACCGTTCTTTTGTAGCAGCTTTAGTTGTAAAAACCACTGCAAAATAAAATCAGTGCACACATGAAATTACTCTTCTTTTTGTAATAGTTTTTTGATGAAAATCATAGCAAGATTAATCTAGCCCCATTCAGTAGAGGAAGAGAGGGAGCAAAATTCATGTTGCTATGATTTCCACAAAAAAAAGCTATAACAAAAAGAATTGTAATTTTATCTGTGCAACTCCACATTTAACCACTAGGGTAAAAAAAATGGTTGTGAAAGTTGTGCACTGTCTTTTTCTATTATATGGAGCTAGTTCACTCTTGTTAAGATTCTCACAAAAAAAGCTATTACAAAAAGGAAGAGTATTTTATGTGTGCAATTAAACATTCTATTCTTTTTATGAATAAAGCTGGTACAAAAAATGATAAATATTTTATGTGAAGTCCCATATTGATCCACAATGTTTAAAATAATTGTGAAAATTGCCAAGTTTCCTCATATGTTTAATAAAAATTGTGACAACACTTATCTCAATTAAAAAAAAATGAATTTTATGTTTGCAAACGCTGGATAGAAAAAGTATATATTTTTTTTTTTTACCAAGTGACACTGGCCCAGGCACAACCCACACTTTCATTTAATTAAATAAAAACAGAAAAAAATAATAAAATAAAAAATGGGGGAAAAAAAGGAAATTCGTAGACGACCCTTTGCTTACTGAAATGGCAAGCTCAAAGCGCTCCGGCTGATCTTGCATCGAAAAAGGCTTTAGTGGGGCTTTGCTCGTTATATGGGCCATGAATAAAGAAAACAAGGCATGTGAATTTTTTTTTTATCACCTGTTCAGAAATAATACATCAATATTTTTAGTTAATGCATTATATTGCTGTCTATCGCTTAATGTGCGGTGAATGTTGAAAATGAATCTAATTAACCGTGCTGAATCGCGTTTGGTGTGAACGCTGCTTTACAGTGTGCAGAGGTACTATGAGGTTCTCCAAAGATCTTTACATCAACAACTGCTTTGAGCAATTTTCCAGCGCATATGTTCTGTCCAACGGCTGGTTTTAACTGATGCTGTTGTCAGGTATGCTAAAGATGATGCCAAGATGATGACAGATTTAGACTAAAATGCTCACTGGAAATTTTTCAAAATGATAAACAACACACCATTTTGTGTGTGACCACCACCCCTCTTCATAACATTTATCAAATGATTCAGAGTTTAAATTTTCCTTTATCCAGACATATATTCTGAATGTGTCTGAGGCTTGAAAATTCCAGAGTAGAGCAACAGCTCTTGATCTGGATCCACTCATTGCACCCCATGCCCAGTGGAAGGGTAACAGTATGTGGTTTATAGGTCAGTTAGATTTGTGGGACCAACATACTGTACTGGTTCACAAACCCAGCAGAACTCTGAGGTCTGCAGAGACTGAATCAGAATCAAAACAGGAAGTGAGAGATACTCCTCAATAATCTGCCGTTGATTTTTGTCGTACTTCAGCTCCTGAGCGATGGCGGCGATCTGCTCCACTCTGTCCTGGTGGGCGGCCAAGTCGCTCTCAAAGGCCTCGTGCTTCCTCATCAAGGCTCTGATCTCCATCAGAGATGCAGACTCATAATCCTTCTGGGACAACAGGTCCTCTTTGCCTGAAAACCACAGATATTTTTGGTTTGAGAAGCATCATCTGCAGGTTTTCTTAGTTTGGTGTAGTTTTTTTGAGCCGACCTGAAGTCCAGGCCTCATGCATGGCACACTTCTGCTTGAACTTCTCAGCCAAATGATCAAGTCTCTCCAAACGACGGATCTCAGTCAGCAGCCACTCCTCGTAGCCCTTTTCTACCTGCTCCAGACCCTTCCAAGCATTTGCAATATCCTAAAAACAAAGAAGTTTTATTGTGAAAAGAACAGATAGTTGGATCCCGCAACTGGCTGCATGCTCCTGCTCACCGACACCATCTTGCCCTCAGAGGGCATGAAGGCGGGCCTGTTGCTGAGTCTCAGCTTGGTTTGCAGGGTGTTGAAGTTGATCTCCAGCTGACATTTCTCCTGCACACGCGGAGGCTTGTGGACACGGCGGTAGTCACGGAAGTCCTCCAGCTTCTGCTGCATGGCGCGCATTGTCTGCTCGGCCACGCGGTTCTCCAGCCAGGGGATGGTGCGGCGTATCCACTCCAGCAGCTGCAGAGGAAAACACCATGAGCGATCAAGGCACACTGACCAATTCTTCACAACACAATGCTCCAGAATTATTTTGAAAGAGCAATTTTTCACGTAAAGTTGCATTTTAAGCGTAAATTTGCAATTTATTGAGTAAATTAGAGTCAAGAAATCTTAGTTGTACTTTTAAAGCTCCAGATTCTTCAAAATACTGGTGTTTTCGAAAATTCTCCTGACCTTTATAATCCCACTGTCCTTCAGAGGGATTGTCCAGTTATTCCATGAAATTAAGTCAGATAACTGATAATTGAAATTTGGGGGGAAAAAGGAAAATGCTTCACAATGACCTTTAATCTGAAAACACAGACAGCAGGAAAAATGTGTCTTTTCAACCAAAGTTTGACCTTAAACCAGTTTTCAGAGTTAAGTTCCTGCATCTGTGGTGCAGGGATCACCATGCACTGACTCAAAGGATGCATGGTGCAATTTCAGGATGAAGATCAAAAAGTTTGAACAGAAGGAACACTGAGAGCAGATTAAGATGAAGCAGAACAGATTGTGCTTTCTTGCCTCGCTGGCCAGCTTCTCGTACTCCTCCATCAGTTTCTCATTCTCCTGGTTGACGGCCAGCACCTTGCAGATCCGGTTGGCAGCAGTCTCAGCCTGAAACAAATCCAACAGAAGTTTATTTCTAAAAAGAAGGTCTCCAAGATTGTTGCAGCACGTCACTATTGTTTAATTGAAAGTCGTTGGTGATTGAACTGGAATCTATGGAGCCCTGGACATAACATAGAAAACATATAACAAACAGTTCCCCTAAATTAGTGTTTTGTGCACTCAAAATACTAATTTGTGGCCACAAATTTGCCTTTAAAAAAAAAAATCATCTCGTGCGAACAATTTATCATTTATGCACACAAGTTAGCATTTTGTTCACACAAGTTAGCATTTGTACACATTTAACATTTTTACACAGAATTTAATATATTGTGCACACCAATTATGATTTTGTACCCACAAGTTAGCTTTAGTGCACACAAATTAGTACTTTGTAAACACAAATTAGGACTTTGTGTGCAACAGTTTGCATTAGTGCACACAAGTTAGCATTTGTACACACAAGTTAATATTTGTACACTTAAGTTAGCATTTGTACACACAAGTTACCATGTGTGTGCACAAATTAGTATTTTGTATGGACAGTTAGCAATGGTGGTCACAAGTTAGCATTTTGTGTGCAGAAATGAGCATTTTGTGCGCACAAATTAGTGTTTTGTAGCTACAAATTAGTATTTGTGTGCACAAATTAGTATTTTGTACCCACAAGATAGCATCTGTGCGCACACGTTAGCATTTGTATGCACAAGTTAGCATCCGTGCAAACAAATTAGGATTTTTTGCACAAAAGTTAGCTTTAGTGCACACAATTTATATTTTGTACACACAAATTAGGACTTTGTGCCCACAAGTTAGCATTTGTGCTCACAAGTCAACATTTGTGCGCATAAATTTGTATTTTGTATGGACAGGTTAGCATTTGTGCACACAAGTTAACATTTATTTCCAAGAAAAAGTAATTTTTACCCACAAGATAGCATTTATGTGCATAAATTAGTATTTTATATGCACAAATCAGCTTCTGTGCACACAAGTTATAATAACATTTAGACTAGTAGCAATTTTTTGACATCATGTCCAGGGCTCCATAGAAAACTGTTTTTGTTTAGTTTTTTCTTGTCAAACTTGAAATGAAACAAAAAATAAACCACAACCTGCTCAGCTCCAGCGAAGGCGTGATAGAAGCAGGACACGTAGGTCATGATGGCCTTCTCATCGGGTTTTGGTGTGTTCACAATATCTGGGAAAGAAGACAAGAGGATGAACTCTAAACAGCTTCTCCAAACTAAATCATATTGGATTAGAGAATTTTTATTCCACCAGATTACTGTCAAACACGAAATGTTTTGTAACACAAACTAAACTGATCAGGGTTGACTTCTGCTGTTTTCCAACAGCAGCTCGCTGACTTTCCGATGTCAAAGTAATTCAATAACTGCTTTATAGGGATTAAAAAAAAACAGATTGGATCATTTCTAAGAAGTGCTTATAACCTGCCATCTGTCGCTGTGCAGTTCATGATTTACGTCAGCGTAAACGGAGGTTTATGCTTACGTAAACTTTAAAGTGGGTCCTGTTTAAAAGTGGGTGCAGTGCACATTCGTCTTTGATTGCAAAGTCATGGTTTCGCTTGTGCTCCCTCACCTTCAGCATCAAGCATCCTGGGAATGTCCAGGAACTTCTCGGCCACCTCAAAGGCGGTGTTCAGGTTTCCAATGGGGTCATCCTAAAGGCAGTCACAGTCAGGGGTCAGACCTTCGGACCGAGCTTTGTTTTTAGAGTGGAAACATGTTTAGCTCAGGACGGTAGTTTGATGACACTCAGAGCATCATAAGGAGATAATGATGGGGAAAATAGAACAAGGAATGCAAAGAATAGGCATACATGAAAACAACAATGGTCCATTACGAAAAAAAACTACCACAATTTTCAGTTAAGGATGACTTTGGAAGTGATCTAATCACAGTCAGCATAGAAATCAAGCAAAATAAGCCCTGCCGCAACATTAATAACCTAAATATTTTTATCAAAAAAAAAAAATAAAAACATGTTTCATTAACTCATCGGAGCCAAACACAACTTTAATGTAATTCAGTAAACAAAAGCATCAGTGAGGCTTTAAAGTCCCACTTCAATCATCTTACAGTGGGTGAGTTCAAGTTCGAGGGCTGCGCTCTTCCTGGGCTGTGCTTACGTTACAACACTACGTCAAGCTCTGTCCATTGAATGACTCCTTCAAATGCGGCCATCGAATACGGCCTTTTTTTTCCCGATTTCAAGGATTGGTCTGCTGCATCCTTCGTTGCTGTCCATATCCCAAGATGCATTGCGGCCGAACGCTGAGATTTTCTGACAACAATGGCGGACTGTGAAGCGGGACCCGGAGTTGGAGATAATAACACCTTTTTGTAATTACACTTCCAAGATGGATAGAACGGTAACGGCTGGAATTATCTAAAGGCTAGATTTGTCCAAATTCATAGCCGTTAACATCCAGCCTATACGCTCGACGAAGGACCCGGCCAACGTCGCCTGGGAAGGCCATTGAAGGATGAATCGAATTTGGACACACCCCATCAATTTTCAAAGCATTCAGGTTAGATCTTTAATTATGATTACATCATTTTATCCAAAACTTTAAATATCTGTGTCCTTTTCTAGGACATAGTTTCTGCAGGAGTTCATTAGAAATTCCTCTGTTGGTGCAGAGCAACCCATCCCTGTAAACAGTGGGATGGGGATGGCTTACAGCCCCTCATAATCCCAACCTTAACATTATTGGTGAAACAAGAATGGCAAGTTGAAGCACTCCATCTGTACAGTTTTGAGCCAGATGCCAGCTCAGACGAGAAAAAAGAAGAGATGCAAAGATCTAGTTGTCTGCAATTAGGTCCATCAGAATGAAGTGAACCATAGAGTTTGTGGCCTGCCCAGTCCTTTTTCTCTGTCACACAAAGGATCTTTTCCAAGCATCTTTATTTTATTTTTTTTTAACTTCTAATGAACTCTGCAGAAACTATGTTCTAGAAAACGACAGGTTTCTGATTTTGGTTAAAAATGGCATAATCATACTTTAAAGACCACAGGGAAAATTTTAAAAAAAGATCAAAAGATTATCGAAGTGGGACTTTAAGAGGCTGGAAAAAAAATGGCACAAAAGCTTAACGGGGGCAGAACAGAGGAGCAGCCACCTTTCTCAGTTTGGAGTAATCAATGAGGTCAGGTCTGTGTCTGTGGATGAGGGCACAAAGGGCCAGGCCATCCTTCCAGCTGAGGAAGAGGAGAAAACAGAAGTGAAAAGATACTTGAGAACGCCTGATGTTGAACAGAATACTAAAGGAATGCAAAGGATGTGGGACACGATAATGAAACAGAGTTCAGAAAAGTGCAGATTTCCTGAGACAGGACTGCAGTTTGCTTTTTTTTGGCCACAGTCGGGTGCCTTTGACTAACCTGATGTGGAAGTTCTGCACGTTGACGTTCCTATAGGGGGCAGTTTTCCTCTGGCACCACAGCAGCAAACCCTCCTTTGCAGAGGTCTCTAAAAAAAGTTGTGGAAAAAGATAACGTTAAAAACAAATGAATCTAAAACAGAGCTGGTTTAAAAAAGGAAATCTAACGTTGGCAAATAGATAGACTCTAAGTATCTGAATTCTAAAATCTGCACCGGCGCAGAGGGGAGATTAAAGACAAAGAAAGGCATAAAAGGCACATGAAGTCTGGTTTTAAAAAAATTGAGCAGCAATCAAAAAGAGATAAAAGCATGAAGCCAATAAAGCAGAGTGCATTGGAAGGAAGGGCCAGACAAGGTCCTGCTGAGAGATTTAATTTGGGAGAAGGTCATCTGAAAACATTCAAACAAAAAAAACTGTCAAGAAGTGCCGGTTCAGGGATAAATGCTACTAGGATATTATTCACCGCAATGGAATGACTACAGATAATTACTCTCTGAAAGACAGAAAGCTTTTTGACCAGAGACACAGGCAACACCGACAATGCTCAGCTGTGCTTGTATGAAAAATTAAACACTCTCTTTTAAAACTGGAGGTGCATGCTGGGAAAAAATAAACAACCTCTAATAAAATTAAAAGAACATCTTCTTTCCAACCACCCAGCTTGTTTAAAGATGCACTGCAGCCAAAATAATTTAAAAAGACACCCAGAAAGCTGTTGAGATTCCATAATGTCACCATCAAAGATACAAACCTTCCACAGAGATGTCCTGGATGGCAAAGCGCAGGATGATGGTCCAGATCATTCCAAGAGTCATCTTCACGTTTCCGTCAACAATCTCTGCCAAGAGATGGAGACTTTATAGCAGAGGTCAAAATGCACTGTAGAGCAGCAATTCGCCGTAACCCACCACCATCTGCACCTACACCGGGATTTGGACAAAAGCTGCAACTGGGATCAGAGTTAAGTTCAATAAAATAAAAATAATTGTTACTAGCTGATTTGCAGTTTTCTATTCAGATTCCCCCCAGAAAATCCATACAAATGGCTAAAATAAAATTGTTGTCAAAATGTTGAGTCAGGTTTATACGTTGTGATTTTGTCTTTCTTATTAAATACTTTTTTTAATTACTGATTTTTTTGGTGGGGAGGAAGATTTAGACCCCAGGAACTGTGTTCCAGCAAAATATTGGTAGAAAGTTTAATCTTCTTTAAGCTCTGTTTATTATTAGGATTTAAGTCCACCGCCGATGAAAATCATGTTTTTTGAGTTTTTGACATTTGTAGCATTTTTCCTCATGAAAGAGAACAAATGTAATAAAAAATCATGACATTTTCCAATTCTAAGTATTTCTCTTTTTAAATAGCTGTCATGAAAACTGTCACAAAGATGCTCTTTTTGATTTAATGAGCCGTTGTGATGTCAGAATGGCCAAAGAGCGCATGGCCAAGCTCCCTGATTTGCCCCGTCTAGCCTGCACAAGCTCAGGGCAGGAGAAGAGAAGATGGCACATTGCTGCGTTGCCCACACGTATTTTAAGTGCGTCCAAGGCTGGATTTGATTGTTGGCTGCACATATTTAAAATTAAACTTAAAGTCTCAATTGCTGTCATATACCTATATGCGTGAAATGTGTTCTTCACATTTGATCCATCCCCTAGATGAGCGGTATTCTGCAGAAACAGCTGCGCCCAGGAACCATTTTGTGGCTAAACCCCAAACGCAACCTGTAATCCTAAACTTAACCCTTCCTCTGGGTCTGTGCAGCCAAGAAAAAAGTTCAGCATTTTTTGGATTTGTGTTGTTAAATATGTTCATTGGTGTCTTATTTTTAAAGGAAGTCATATGTGCCTTTGTCAAGGGTGAAAAACATGTTTTATAATAAGAATAAAATGCTATCTTCTCTTTATATTTCAATCTTTCTAATGCCAACAAAGAAAAAATTCAGTTGAACTTGACATTAATGCAAAGCAGGCTGCACGGTGGCGCAGTGAGTACTGCTCTTGCCTCACAAGTCCTGCTTGGGGGACCGGAAACAGAACATCAATGGGGGACCTTTCTGTGTGGTGTTTGCATGTTCTCCCTGTGCATGCATGGGTTTTCTCCAGCTACTTTCTACTCCGGCTTCCTCCCAAGCTAAAATGCTTCAATTGGTTACTCTAAATTGTCTATAGGTATGAATGTGAGTGTGCATGGGTAAGTAACTGCTGCCCTGCAACAGACTGGCGACCTGTCCAGGATGTCCCCTGCCTTAGCCCACAAGTGGCTGGGATAGGCTCTGGCAGCCCTGTGACCCCGAAAGGAAGATGGATGGATAAATACAAAGTGGAGATAAATTTTTCTACAGCATGAAAGCAAGATTTTATGTCTCCATCTAAATTTCATCCATCCATCCATCCATCCATCCAAACAAAAGAGAACTAAATTCATTTGAAACCTCATCTGGAGAAACCTAACTCGAGATTAGTCTTATTTTTTCTCCTATTAGTGTGATGAGGTTTGGTCTTTCATTAATAATGTTTGTGAAGCTATAAAAGCTAACTCAGGAAGAAAATTTAAGCTCAAGGACCTTAAAGGGCCTATATAATGCAACAACAACTTGTAAAGTGTAATATTATGATGTTCATTCCTCACAAAAAACAACCTCAAAGTGGAATTCATGTATCTGAGCATTCTTCCAAAAACCTGCGCTCTGAGCTCCAGCCCCTCCCAATCCATGAAAACAAGTGGGTTCACACATTGTGACGTAAAAGGTGGGGAACAGCCCCTTCCAGGACGAGTCTGCGCTGCCAGCACCCCCCCAGACTTAACACACACACACTCTTTCCTTGGAACTACACTGCAGAGGCCGTTGACATCATGAAATGGGCAGCACCTCAGATATCAAGTCGTCTTATTACGGGTAGGAAAATTAGCTGCGAAAATAACTTATGATTCAATCAATGATTCAATTTCTTAGTGTGCCAGTGGGAATATATTATCATATATATTTATATAGTTTACTCTGAAAGGCTTAAGAAAAGCATGATATAAGCCCATTAAAATACAAAACATGAGATGCCTAGTTGGGACAAGGTGATAATTTAAAGGAGGAACAACAGGGATGGGAATAACTGAAGGGGAACTTTTAGTGCAGACGGGACCCTTCTCACCCTCTGCTCCAATGGATACCAGTTTGACCCCCTTGCTGCAGATGAAGTCCAGAGCTTTGTTCACGTTGGCGATCTTATGGAAGCGCATCTTGCCTTTGTCTGGTTTAGGCAGCCTTTCTCCTAAAGGACAAAAAGAGGATTCAAACAATTTTACAGACAAATGTAAAAAAACCTCCATCCACAGTCTGATCTATAGCAGTGTTCTTATCTTTTCTTTTTTAAGATGGGTGTAGACTTTGACTTTGGTTTCTTTGATACTCTTTGTATCTCACTTTTAGTATTATTAATTGCATTGCAAAAACCTTTCTCCTCCAAAAAGTCCAAAATATGCTACATTTTCTTCGCAATAAAACAAAAACAACTAAAAACAAGCAATTTTTTTTACTGGGTCCACAGGGGGAAAAAATCGTGCATAAAAACTTTTTGCAAAACTAATTTGCTTTTTTTCAGACATGCTCATGTGTGCAAAGTGTGCGGGGGCATCCACCTGATATGACCTCCAGCAGCAGCATGAGCTTGAGGCCATTTCTGAAATCCTCTTCAATGTTCTCGATCTGTGTACCGGCTTTCCTTAAGTGGGAGTTGCACCAAGCTGTGAAGGTCTGGTGGGGAAACACGCAACAAGAGAAAAAGGGTTTTAGAAGCATTCCAACCGCATGCCAGCAGCAGAGAAACCCCACAGCGTGCCGATGAGAACACATGTGCACGCACGACTGGATTATTCTTTTCTGCGGTCAAAGCTGCTTAGAGAGGGCCAAATCCCCCTCTGTAATTTCTAACCTTGTTTTGGCTGCAGCTGTTGAGTGAACAGGAATGATCCTACAAATTTACCAGAAAAATCATTCCAAACTTTCTCCAATTCCTGTTATCCAGATAAAATGATGTGAATCAGAGCCAAACTGGCTCCTCAGAGATGCTCTTCCAGCAGACAAAAAAGGTCTTGTGATGCAGAAAAGACACTGAGTACCTGCTTCAAGTTCTCCTGCAACAAGGAGAAGGAAGGGGGCGGGGTTGCTTAGCGCCAACGGTTGCGCTCATAACTCAGAAGCAAATTTCAAATAAACAACTACCACTTTTTAGCTAAAAACAGCATACCGGTAATCATAATTAATAGACCACTAGGAACCTTTAGAAAATAGATCAAAAGACGATTTGAGTGGATCTTTGTGTATTTATTTATTTTTTTGTATCAAAGACCTCTTAAGTTGAAATGTTGAGATCTTGATTCCTTTGTTTTCTTTTTTAACCACACACATGCTTTAATTCCCCTGTCGAGTGTCAAACACACGGCAAACAAACAGTTTACTGCTGTCTGCAGATTTGATAAGAAGTAACTAATGTTTGGATGGACGAACTTCTTCAAATATTAGGTCAAAATGAAAAGTCAACGAGGCAGTGCAATTATGCCGACTCCAGTTGCGGTATTTACACAAACTCAATGCGTTTTAACCAGTTAAAATGGGTTTTAAGCAAAAATGACATTTAGGAAAGCTGTAAAAATGTTAAATGTACACAGAGTTTATATAAAGTTGATTCATAAGTAACTGTGGAGTGCGTGTTAGCCAGGAAGGAGCTTTTCTGTCCTCAGTGTTTTGTCAAGCATTTGACCGAAACAAGAACTTCTTTTAAATCTAGTTCTCACTTTTTCAATATAACTAATTTACTAGGTAATGGATGTAGCATACCCTCCTGTTCTGTCAGGAAAACTGCCTGACGGCTGCAGAGCTCAAGGTAATTAGCAGCATCCGATCCAGAATTTTCAGGAGCCTTCATGGTTTGTTCGGCTTCAAGTAAAAGAAGCATGTTTGTGTTTATGACGCCTAAGACTGCAGCCGCTGTTTGGCTGGAACTCAGGGAATGTGGGGTAGTGGAGGCAGAAAAAGTGCCTGAGTTGAATTGCTAAATACTCCTGATGGTGTGGGTCTCCACCCACACCATCAGGAGGGGCTAAGCCTCTCTAAATCAGCAGAGAATTCACAAAGATTTCACCGAGTGTGGGTGCTGCTAGCTGAACATCTGTATGTTCATGAGAAACAGGACAAACACTGGAGGAAGAAGCAAACCAACATATTGACGGACCCCAGACTAAGATGTTTACCTTTTGGCTTAACCCATTGGGGGCCGCCACAGCGAATCAGCTTTCAGTGTTTCACACAGATGGTTTGGCAGAGTTTTATGCCGATGCCCTTCTTGACACAACACTGTATTTTCATGGCCCAGGGAGACCCTGTTAGGCAGCAGCACAAAGGTTCTTGCCTAGGGGTGTAGCGATTCATTTTAACAACGGTTTGATTCAATTCAATTTTTATGGTCACTGATTTGATTCACTTTCAATTTTGGTTCATGATGCGATGGTCAATGATGCGATCCGAATCACTGATCTAAAAATGATACAACATATCTTTAGCAAAAAATTCAACCAGTGTGACCCAGAGATAAATACCTGGGTGCTGAACAGTTTGGTAAAGTTTTCCAGATTCTTTGTACTTGTTGCAAAATGATCAGGTGTTGTTCTTTCCATCAAAATAACACAAACAGAACATTATTAGAACATTACTGTATGGTCATGTCTTTGCAAAATTCAAAGTGTTTCCACACATTGGACTGTAATGAAGGATTATTCATTTTTTGCCGTCATCACGTGTGTGCTGTCCGCTGTGATGCACTTGGTCGATTTTAGGTTATAGTAAAATGGACCTATCATGTCTCAATCCATGTGATATTTTCCAATTAGGTTTCGATTATTGATTCATTTTATTTTGAAACGATTTTTTTAATGGTTCAACTCGATTCTGCTCAGACAGCTCGACCTGGTTTGATCCTAGGAATAGAAATTGATTTGTTGAAAAATTATTACACCCCCAGTTTTGCCTAAGGACCCAACACTGAATTTTGACTCATTGCATGACCTGGGGAAACAAACCCAGGTGTCTTGGGTGGCAGTCTTACACCCTGCCAATTGAACTATGTAAACTAAAATGACCACATAAAATAAAACTCTTAAAAAACAGCTTTTTTTCTTCAACCTATTTCTGTCTGATGCAACAATAAAACACAGTTAATTATAACTGATTAAAAAATAAACTACAGGGGCTACTGTATTTTTATATTATTTCTCAGTCAGGCGAGTTTAGTTGACAAAACAAAAAAACTTTTGTAACAGTTTCAGTGGCTGTCATGGTGCAAAGGTAGAGCGGTCAACTTCCAAGTGAAATATTCCAGGTTCAGTTCCTGCCTTGCCTGTCTATCTGTCAAATTGTCTTTGGGCAAATTGTCCTTGATCTAACTATCTTATCCTTTTTTCTTTATTGATCTGAATACTTCTAAAAGAAATTAAGATAGGGAAACTGTAAAGGCTCATCAGACTAATCCTATAATCCTGTTGTCTTCCACTCATTAAAGTTTGATGATATTTAAAGAATCGGTAGTTTGAGAATTTAGCTTTTTCCAAGTTTTTCTCTTTTTCAATTGGGATTAACATAAATTCAAAACAAATATCTACAAAATACAATTTATCTATATTTAATCGGAGTATCAGAAAGTCTGGAACTTTAGTATTTAACCCTGGGGTGGGCCAACTACAACCCATGGGCCATATGCAGCTCATTAAACTATTTAATCTGGAAAGCCAAACTGGAATAAATCTACTGATAATCCTTAATGTTTTACTTTCCCTGTAATTATGATTTCTTGCCATAGATGGGAGACTATAAATGAATTGACCATAGTCTAGGTTCAGAACGTTATTTTGCATTCATTTGAGTCAGTTTTTTTTTTCCAGATTATTCCAACACCCCATGAATACAAAATTTCTCTTTAATTTGCGTTTTTCACTTTGAGACATTAACCCGTATGTGCAAATGACACTAAAATAAAAAAAGGCATATAAATAAGCCAAACAAAAAAATGAAATGTTCTAAATCAAAATCTATATATTAAGTTTCAATTAAAATGAAAGCTTGTTTCTGTACAGTTTTCATATTATTTCTTGTTCTTATGAGGTGGATTACGTAAATGCTCCATGCCTCTGCTCCTGGTCCGGTCCGTCTGTCAAATTTTAGAACACTTTGTGGCCCACAAGTCAAAAAGTTTGTACACCCCTGATTTAACCGCTTAAGACCCGAACTCTTGTTTGATATGCCATTTTTTTACTTCTGTGAAACAGGCAGACGCTGCAGCAAGAAAAACACTCAAAGGGTGATGAATTCCTGCACTGAATATCAAAGCTACAGGCAATCATTACTCCATGCACTCGATAATGCATGATGTGCTTAAAGTCAATAAATTAACTGAATGATGTTATGTAAATTTCAGCTATAATCAATGAGAGGAACACTCAACTTCATCACAACTTTTCTTTGTTGAAATCTTGTTTCTTGAGTCAAATACAGTTGCAATAACTGCCTTAACAAACAATGTGATGTGTTGTTTATCCTAATGTATAATTGTATAATAATGTATAATATATTGATGTCCTCTGAAGGAAAGAGTTGCTTGTTATGTGTTGTGTTTCCTTGTGAAAGTTAAAAAACAGTGGGTACCCACAAAGAACATGTGCATTTTTATTCATTCTTACATGGGTATTATGGACTCCAAATAACCGAAATTAAAGTGATGCTTTTTTAATGTAGACTGCAAATCCCAATCTGATCTATATTTGAGATTTTAAATCAATTAAAATGCTTATATCAGCAGTAATATTAGATTTTTCAGGGATTAAATTGATTCTTAATAATCAGTTATTCATAAACATTTACTATATTCAGACATTTGTTTTGTTGTTGATGGAAATCTGAAATTTCCTGACATCTGCCTGTTTAAACTACCTTGTCTCCAAACAGATTAGTGAATTTTGATGGCTTTTTGGATTGTGAGCTCTGCAGAGAACAAGAGCTCAAGCAGGAATGCCCTCTCTCTGCTGTAATTTGATGTAAGCAGCGTCCCAGGAGGAAAAGAGGCTGCCTGTCAAGCTCGCCGTGGTTTGAGCAGGTGCTACTCCCGCTTTACGGTGGCATGACCAAATTAAGACTGACTTCTAATGCAGCACCCGAACCCTTAGCCCAACTTGCAGAGGATATAAGGAGGAGTCTGAAGGAGGAGGCAGAGCGCCAGCGGAGAAGGGAGGAGGAAGTGGCAGAGGGAGGATGTACAAGCTAAATTGGGTTGGCATGGGATATCACTAGGCAGCTGAGACGACAGGATTCCTGAGCTAAACTGTAAGACAGACGTAGCGGTGCAGGGAAGGAAAGAAGATGAGCTGATGAGAGATGACTTGTAACCCTAAAACCAGGAAATGGAAGGACACCTTTACAGATTTCCACATCACAGACATGCATTCACAAAACATAACTTTCTCCTAAATCTCCAATCTGTAATTATCCGATCACAGATGTGTGTTGGATTGAATTTAGTCCTTCAGTATGAAGTCATTCTGTCGCTGAAACCTTATCTGCCTCCTGTGGTCTTTTCCTTCTGTCCACACCTGTTGGTCTGTTCTGACCGGCTTTGTACCACTTCTGGCAAAATGAGGTCACTGCAGCTCAGCTGCATGTCTGACATAACTGCGGCTCTGCAGGCTGTCCCCCCTCAGTACAGCTGGCATGCCTGCATACATGTCCAACCACACCAACAAAGACTCCACTTCCCATCTGAAAAGGCTTAGAGGTCTTAAAAATGCCGCTGGCTTGACTGTCAGTCATAACACTGTGAACCGCAGCTATACTGGAGGCCTGGACGCCGCCACCTCTGGGCAGTGAGCTAGGAGCTACAATTATGCGACATGAACATGCTTTTTTTTTTTTTTTTTTTTAATAATTTTTGTACAAATATAAGTTTAATCAAGGGTAAGCAAAAATGAAAAATAATGCAGCATCTACACAATGCAGCAGCACAATGGTCCTTGTACAGTTATTGCTCCCCAATCTTATTTTTTTATGCCATCTTTTATTTTTCCTACATTCAAGCTATGGTGCTTTTCTATGTCCCCTGGATGTGTGAAATGAAAGTTAAATGTGTTAGTAAAGAAGGCTAGGAACTGGTAGGGGTAACTCTACCAGTTACTCTATGTAAATAAAAACAAAATATTTAGCTTACTGTTGGTCATTTTTATTTAATTTATTTATTGATGCTTTTCCATTTGCTCTCAGAAAATGTGAAATATTAATAAAAATGTGAAAGAAAATCAAGGACGAAAACCCTAGCTCATTTTCGGCTATTACAATATTACTAATGACCTGACAGAACCCATAAAATAGGATTACTATTTAGTACTTATGTAGTGCTTGTATTAGTTGCAATGTAATTCAGCCAACCCATTCAAATATTACATGATCCACCCTGATAAATAGCTGAGCTGTGGTACACATTTCCAGTATGTAGTTTACAGAAAGATGTACAGTGTGTCCAATATATCTTTGGACAATTAAAAAAGGAGAAAAAGAGCAGGTGGAAATAAATGCAAAAATCTGCTAGCTTTTAACATTGACTATATAAAAGAACTGGTCTAAGTGAGTGTGATCTCATTCTGTGCTATGTCCAAATTCCCACCCTTATCCCTAACTACAAAAAAAAGCTATTTATGTAGACTATGTAGTGCCTTGGATTTTAGAAGCAATTCGGACACCACGCTCACTACTTTTTTTTTCATTTTTAAATGGCAAATATGACATCATCAATTTCACTGAGTTAAAACCTAATTGACATGAACATTTGGGAAAAGGCTGCATGGTGGCGCAGTGGTTAGTGCTCTTGCCTCAAAGCAAGAAGGCCCCTTTTTCAAGTCCCGGCTGGGGGATGTGAAAAACAACATAAATGGGGGACCTTTCTGTGTGGAGTTTGCATGTTCTCCCCGTGCACGTGTGGGTTCTCTCCGGGATCTCCGGCTTCCTCCCACCAATCAAAATCAAAATCAGCACTACAAAATGGCGAACGCACTATATAGTGTACTATACAGTGAGTAGGGAAGGAATTTGGACATAGCCATAGACTTTTTATGATTCGGACTTTGCCATGTTGGAGCCAGACAAGGTCAGTAAGCAGTAAATTGTCCGAGTCGGTCTGAGTCATCGATTCTATGGCAACAACTCAGCAATGAGCTTGTTTTCAGACCACACCCATACCACTCAGGAGAATCTGGTAAACAAACGTTTGAACGTTTGACACCACATACCTTTATTGAGGCAACTGATTGGCCAGATTATTGCTTGAATAACTTGCAATAAAGGAAAAATATGATTAAAAAAAAGATTATCAAGAACATGCTAGAAATGTATCAGAGCGAGAATACTTATTCTGACAATTACAATGACTGAGTAATAGCTGTTCATTTCTCAATAGGAGTTCAGGGGATTTTGCCTTTTTGGAACCAGCGAGTACTTCCTGTTTAAAACATGAGCGAGAGGGGTAGCTAAATCCAGTTCTCTTAGTCAATGCTTGTGGCAGCTGTTTTCTTAGCTACAGAGAGAAAAAAACAATGTACTTAAGAACTGCTTTTTTGTTTTTATTTTATTGCAAACGTTTTTATAAGAAAAAATGAGGGTCTGTATTTTGTCGCTTGCAGTTCTTAAAAAAGAATTTGAACAGGTACAATTTATAACAGATAACTATTGATACTATATTTAAAAACCTGCCAGCCAAATCAAGAATCTGATGCATTCAAAACAGCTTTAAAAGCCATAACATCTTAGATGCTGACAATAACCGAGGATATGCAGAACACCACATGACAGAAAAGTAACCACAGAATCATGACTTGCAGCTTTGTTCATCATTATTGCTTTTGTTGTTATAACATAGGGAAAAAATTGGTTTTAGCTTCAGAGAACATTATTTGAAAAATAGGAAAAAGCAAAACTCTGTTTTGAGCTTTGAATATTCTGCCTCCTTCGACCAAAAAATCCCATTGACGGCGTTACCACGAAGCAGCCCTTCAAAGCTAACAATTTCGTACAGAAATGTCCAGGTTAAGCCTTAGTCTGCACCCAAAACTTTGACAGTATGCTTTTTCAAGCCTCAACTGCAAAAATACACGCCCTTTTCTTGTCTGCTGTTTAAATGTATTTGAATAAACATGTAACCAACTGTGCTTGTTTACACAGCTCAATAAACCTTGAAAAAATAGTTATGATCCTGCTTTTGTTTTTAACAGCTCTTGTGCTTTAGCAAACTGCAATCTTTTAGATATGTTTGCCACCTTTTTATAATTATAAAACAAGTATTTAAAGCTCTGTAAGAGTGTAAAAATAGTTTCCCTGCACAAGTGACCTTGTTGACTACAGCTAGAGTTTTCATCCACCTGTTCAACAAACATTTCCAACAGTCTTCATCATATATCCACTCATGACACATTAACAACTCAAACCCACTTCCATGCACTGTGCAACATGTAAACTAATATAGGCAGACATAAAAACAACGTGCTCTTCTTTTTATAAAGGTTTATGTCCATCACAAACGCATATATATGAAATATAAATATACATCTGTTATCACCTGATCTCCGACATGTAATGATTCCCTTTTTACTTTACCTTTTGACCTAAAAGTGTTTTTTTGATATTTGATAATAAGATTTTGACCACTCAGAATAAAAAATAATACAATTATTTTGTCACTAGTCCAATCAAGGTGTCAGGCAGAAACTTTAATCCTTGTGCTATGCTATGACCCCCCCCCCACACACACACATTGACGTGTTCTCCCTACCATGACAAAGGTGGCTAAAGGTGAAGAGGATTTCATGTAATCCATGGACACCAGTGAAGATCACAAATCATTGAAGAAAAAAGGTTCAGCACACTGTCTTGTGGGTCTAGATGACCCACAAACACAACACAACACACTACTAAGCTTGATTCATGAAGGAACTGGAACTGTGGTTTTGACCTTAAAATCATGAATTTTGCTTGTAGCTGCTGCATTTTTTCCTCTCTATCATTATTCATCTGCACTTTTTCAACAAAAATTGATCAGAAATGCCACAAATTCCTTAACAAAGGTGATATCCCAACATCTTTCTTCTATTTATATATATTTAATCAACTTCCAGACTTCATCAAGGTTGAGCTCAACTGTATTAGAAGCACAATCAGGTTAAACCCCAGATCATTAGAGCAGCACAATAAAGGCCTCCAGTTAAAGCCCCTTGGATTTGTCTACAATTAGAGGGTAAAAGCCCCAGCTGCCCCACTCCAGCCAAAGATGTAAATAAATGTAGGCATATGCGTGCATATTAAGTCAATTCAAAATAAGCTCACAAGGATTCTTCTTGATAAGAAAGTGAAATCAGATGTTGATTTAAGACATGCATTCCACAAAAAATAAATGAATAAGAATTCGGCTCAATTTACAAATATTTCATGCAAACTGTTGCATTAACCGAACACTGAAAACTCTAATAATGTTTGCAAACCAGATTAATTTGAGAGCTTTATATTTGTCAAGGTAATAAGCCAAACACCTGCCATTGATTTACAGCATACAGACAGATGAGAAGAGGCTTCAGGCTGCAGCAGAAATGTAACTTCCACTGGTGATACCATGTCAATGCTGATTAGGGTTGTTTTCATCAACAGCTTTTCTTATTTTCATCTCTGTGAATTTTTACTGTTATTTTGAAACAAACCAAGAGAAGCACTGGACTGGATTGGCAGACATGGGTGGTGGTTCCCCTTTTTAAGAAGGGGGACCGGAGGGTGTGTTCCAACTACCGGGGAATCACATTCGTCAGGCTCCCTGGGCAAGTCTATGCCAGGGTACTGGAGAGGAGAGTCCGTCCGATAGTCGAACCTCAGATCCAAGAACAACAGTGCGGTTTCCGTCCTGGTCGTGGAACAGTGGACCAGCTCTACACCCTATCTAGGGTGCTGGAGGGTTCGTGGAAGTTTGCTCATCCAGTCCATATGTGCTTTGTGGGTTTGGAGAAGGCATTCGACCGCGTCCCCCGTGGTATCCAGGGGAGGGCGCTCTGGGAGTATGGGGTCCGGGGAGCCTTTCTGAGGGCTGTCCGGTCTCTGTATGACCGGCGCAAGACCTTGGTTCGCACAGCCAGCAGTAAGTCAGACTTGTTCCCGGTCCATGTTGGACTCCAGCAGGGCTCCCCTTTATCACCAGTTCTCTTCATAGTTTTTATGGACAGAATTTCTAGGCGCAGCCAGGGGCCGGAGGGGGTTCTGGTTTGGGGACCACAGGATTTCCTCTCTGCTTTTTGCAGATGATGTTGTCCTGCTGGCTTCATCGAGCCAGGACCTCCGGCATGCATTGGGGCGGTTTGCAGCCCAGTGTGAAGCGGCTGGAATGATGGTCAGCTCCGCTAAATCTGAGGCCATGGTCCTCGACCGGAGAAAGGTAGTTTGCCATCTCTCGGTGGATGGAGTGTCCGTACCCCAGGTGGACGAGTTTAAATCTCTTGGGGTCTTGTTCACCATTGAGGGAAGATCGAAGCGTGAGATTGACAGGTGGATCGGAGCAGTGTCCGTAGTTATGCCATCACTGTATTTGTGGTGAAGAGTTGTGGTGAAGAGAAAGCTGAGCCAAAAAGCGAGGCTCTCAATTTACTGGTCGATCTTCGTTCCAATATGTACCTATGGTCAGGAGCTTTGGGTCATGACTGAAAGAACGAGGTCCCGAATACAAGCGACTGAAATGAGCTTCCTCCGTAGGGTGGCTGGGCACTCCCTTAGAGATATGGTGAGAAGCCGGGTCACCCGCAGAGAGCTCGGAGTAAAACCACTTCTCCTCCACATTGAAAGAAGCCAATTCAGGTGGCTTGGACATCTAGTCTGGATGCCTCCTAGACGCCTCCCTGGGGAGGTGTTCCGGGCATGTCCCACTGGACGGAGGCCCTGGGGAAGACCCAGGACATGGAGGAGAGACTACGCCCCCTGGCTGGCCTGGGAACGCCTCGGGGTCAGCCCAGAGGATTTGCAGGAAGTGGCCGGGGAGAGGGAAGTCTGGGCATCTTTGCTTAGACTGCTGCCCCCGCGACCCGGTCCCTGATAAGCGGAGGAAGATGGATGGATGGCCCAAGAGAAGACTGTGTCTTGTCTCTCCCAGCTCAGCAGAAACATTAGGTTTCTTTAGAAGAGCTTGATCCACATTGACAAGTGTCACGTGATTACCTCATCCATGTGGGGAACGTTTGTTTTGACACAACCGTCCGTCTGCATTGTCAAACTAACTGTCAGTAAAGCAAACACATGTTGCACCTTCATGCTGCTCTTTGTGGCGTTTCTCTCACAAGGGTTGCTAGGTTACTACATCATCAGACGATGCAGGCCACAAAGTTCAGTTTTAACTTAGCATCTGCACACACCTGACGGAAGCAGAGACACACATCAGCATCCATTTCTAGATTTGTCAAATAAAAGGATCAATGAAAAGGAAAGGTGGAGGTGAAACAGAAAACAACAGTTTATTGTAGAAAAAATCTAATAAAGTACCAAAAAGAAATACCTTCTAGTTTCAATAAACTGAAGAATTAAGAAGATGTCAGAGTTCTTTATTTTATTTTGATGACAAAAACAAACCACACAATGCAGACAGCATTACAAATTATTTAGCAGCTACTCAAAAAAAAAATGGAAGAGCTGGTCCTAATAAGGTAATTCCTTAAAGAACAAAAAAATAATAAAGTTAGATACAAACTTTATAGAAATTTTAAGAACAATCTATCGTTGATTTTAAAAAGAACCTAAAATTACAAATATGTTGTTCATATCATGATCTTCTTTCTCTTTTGGCTTATCCCCATCAGGGGTCGCCACAGTGCATCATCCTTACTTCCGAGGACGAGTCGCATGGTTAACTGGGCAATGTTTTATGCCGACTGCCCTTCCTGACGCAACCTTCTCAAACAATCCGGGCTTGGAACCGGCACACAGAGGTAGAAAAGGGAACACAGATTTGAACCCTGGTTTCATGGACAGAAGGCGCCGCCAACCAGCATGAGCTAAACCAGCTCCCTATGTTGCTCACATTCTGATGATTCATTTAAATTAGGCACCAAACTGATCCAATTATCCACAATAATAATAACACAATACTAGAAGAGTATTTTCTAAACCATCACAAAGATTCCAATTAAATGTTGTTTCTTGCAACAAACTAAAAAAATTACACTTTTGTCCTGATTCCTTTCTGGTTTTCATGAATGGGCTGAACATCTGCAGCAAACCCCAGATCTTAGCTGCAGGCAAGACAGTCTGAATATACACTGATCAAAAATATAAACGCAAGACTTTTGTTATTGCTCCCATTTTTTATGGTATGAATTGAAAGATGTGAAACATTTTCCACATATGGTTGTCTGAGTCCCCTGACCCCCTCAATAAAACAAAACTCAAAATTTTCCGAGTAGCCTTTTCTTGTGGCCAGTCTAAGGCACACCTGTGCAATAATCATGCTGTCTAATCAGCATCTTGATATGGCACACCTGTAAGGTGGGATGGATTGTCTTGGCAAAGGAGAAGTGCTCTCACTATCACAGATTTAGACAGATTTGTGAACAATATTTCAGAGAACTGGTTATTTTGTGTATGTGGAAAATGTTTCACATCTTTGAGGTCATACCATAAAAAATGGGAGCAATAACAAAAGTGTTGCGTTTATATGTTTGGTCAATGTATATACTGAATAACACACCTGTCCGTAGCGGACACACTGGGCATATTTCCATGGACAAGACGCTCAACCCTACATTACTGCTGGTGGCTATAGGCAGTGTAAAGCTACGGACACAGAGGGCAAGTGACACATTTTCTTGAACGTGCCTTTAGTCCATTGTGTTTACACTGGATGAAGCAGTTTTTCTTTTTCTACCGTTTACTACTGCATGTCCACTGCCTACAGGTAAAGAGCTTACTGTGAAATGTTGAATGGTGCAAATGTGGCAAATCTTGCTCCAGGCTTTTTCTTTCACAGCTCTGTTCCCAGATATGAAAGACTTGGTGTCATAATTCCGGCCAGGCACAAACTGGATTGAGCCTGCCTGACAAACATGTTTGTACTCTCGTCCTGGTCATCTGAGATCTAAGATCTAATTCCAAGATCCGAGATTTAATTCCAGCTTGGATTTCCAGCTAGGATAAAAATGATCTATAATTTCCTATGAACTGCTGATGCTGACTCATCTGTTGGTGGAGGACTTTGTTCTACTCTGACCATTTAAAACTTCTTAAAAATATTGTAATTTGGCAAAAAAAAAATATTTTTAATTACTTATTACAACATACAGAATAACGTTATGATATTCTTGCACACACAAAATCTAACTTTATCATCAGTTTGTTTTTCTCATCTTTGCACCTGCCAGCAGCTAAACTGACACCATTGATTGATTGGAGAGAAACGCTGGTGATCTTAGAGGTTCATGGATGACCTCAACAGCACCGCCTCCATTCTCACCTTCAGCTGTGGAGCCACGGGCCAGCTAGATGAACTGGGACCAGTAGTTAAAAAGGATTTACTGCAGAGGAGCTGTCCTGAATCGGATGATTGGCGGAGGCCGGGAGGAGGGTTGGGTCTAATTTCATTCTACATCTTTCCAAAACTCTTCAGGCAGATCTGCGCTCAGCTAATTCATCTTAGCAGAAACCTTGACCATGAAGACATACATGTGAAACTGATCTAGGGGCTGTATATAGCAACAGCTAGGTTTCCCAGCATTCATTTGGCCGAAAGAGCAAGTCACAGAAATGACCTTGTGGTTCCACCTCCAGCTTCACCAGATGTCTGCAAAATGAGGTTCTTTAACACTAAATGGAGCAGAGTTTAAGGTTTCACTTTGAAGATGTGAAACTTGACTAAGCGCAAAACCACGAGTCATTCCTTAAGCATGTTTCATCATTCAGGAAGTGCTCTTATAAACACAAAGGGCTAGGGAGAAAGCTTTTACATCATCTCTAAAACTACATCCAAAACAAGGTTTTGGCTATATCAATATTTATCTTAGTGTTTTCCAGTTAACAATGTATGACCAAAAAAAAAAAAAACTCTGGAATTTGGATCTGAGCTGCATGACTGAAGATTTTTGGAACATTTATTTTTCTCCATTTCTTGTTTTTTGAAGCAGCAGACTTTAAATTGACTAACTTCTGCCAACTAAAAATATCAACTGTGTTGGTGAAACAGGAGCTTAATTCAGATTGTTTTTTTGGTTTGTTTTGTGTATGAAGTAAGACTTGTAGCTCAGGCTGTTGGATGATGGGAGCAAAACAGCCCAAACAGTAAATTTCTGAGCATCTAGATCTCTTAGCATCTAGACGTGGATTGACGTCTTATTAACTGTTAAAGAGCTCACAGACATGGTGGTGTGTCCATCTGCATTCTCAACACATTTCAACACATTAAGCCTCAACCCTGTGACTAGATTTTCATTTTTTTCATTGTTTGCTGGAGTGGTTAATTTGTAAAGCATACAATAATTTTAAAAAAACGCATTTGTTTTTTATTTTTACTAACCATTTGTTCTTTTTACAGTCAATTCATTTCTCCTGTGTTCACCTCATAGATTCAGACACTGCTGCTGCTGCTGTATCGAGAGCCTGGTCTTGTCGTCACATCACACACAAAAAGGCAGGATTTCATGGCATTAACACACAGCAAAGCAGCCAAGTCCTCAGCCTTTCCTCCATGCAGTCTCAGAGGACTCCCGGCCTTGCACTACAGCTGTTTTTAGAAGCCTCCATACATGGACACGGCTTCTGGAATAGTAACTGCTACCCGATCTGCCTGCACACTCTCACCTCTCCGCTTACGTAGGCCCTCTAAAACATGGTCTCTGATGAAGCTCCCAGTGCTGATACACTGCACCACAGCTCTTTAATGCCAGTGATTTTAACACAGGTCAGGTCAATCACCCACTGCTGAGCAGGGCGTAAAGTTCTTTATTTATTTATTTTTTAATGGATCAAGCCTTTAAATCTACTTGAAATAATGTAATTATGGGTTAATGCAAGACAAAAGAAATGTTGACACATGATGTTATGTAAGAAAGCTATTTTAAAATGCACTAAATGCATTAACAACTATTATGTATTATTTTATTAAAAGGATCCCTTAATTAATGTTACTAAATGCATAGTTAGGCATTAAGTGACTATTAAAAGGCATTAACAACCACTTCTATGCATTACTTTGAGTTACCAAGTGTAATACGTAATGCATTAGTTAGTAGTTAACTAATGCTTTATTATTCAACTATACCTAATCTTATGTAGGTATACATACATTAATAAAAGTTGCCTTGTGCAATTTCTTCAACATATAATGAATACATACATTAATGCTTAGCAATTGCACAAGGTAACATTTGTTAGTGCTTTGTAATATATTAAGTAATAAACACTAGTAAACTATTAACTAAGGCATTAAGTAATACACTTAGTAATGCATAAAAGTTTATATTAGCACTTTATTTAATAATTAATGCTTAACTATGTATTAACTAACATTGTTAAGGAACCCTCATTATCAGCCTATAAATATACTTTGTGTTACCAACCTCTTTAGTGTTGTTGGTCTTCTGGGAGAAATGATGGTGGAGACATCTAGGCATCACCTCTAAAGCTTGACTTCTCAGTCAACTGATCTCTAATCCCATCTTTACATTTTGGGATGTAAAGTCACCAATTGTGTCTGAGTGCTACAAGTATATGACAGCAAAATCTGACATTCTGTAATAAATGCAAACTGGACACAGACTTCAGTCGAAAAACAATTGCCTTAGTATGTGTGCTTTCAGTTGCTGCAGTCATGCTGTTCGACAGAAACAACTAAAGAAGTATGACAACTAATTCTTAAAGAGGAATATTTTTTTTCAAGTCCACATTTAGCTGATGTCAGGAAATGAGGACTGTCGAGAAGTTTTATGTCTGATAGAACTCGCTCAGTTTTTAGGAACAACAAAGAAATGGAGAAACCCTTTCAAGCATAAATGCCAGATCTTTTTGTTTTCAACACTTTTGTTTATCGTGCAAGCTGCAGGAAACTGCTGCCTCCAGTCATCTTTCAGTAAGGAAAGGAGCTCTTGAACTTTAGAGGGGAAATGAAAGTCTCCTCTGGAGGAATGATGTGGTGGTGTGGACACTAAAGAGACAGATCGATATGTCTGTCTAACTCCCACACAGCCAGCTGAGCTGCTGGAAGTTCACAACGAGATTAGACCAGAAGAAACCTAAATATGCTGCACCTTTAGATCTTTCCTCACACGCTCGCACACATGAGAACATTACGTAATGTAAAGTATCACATTTCTAAATATGACATGGTGAGAGTCAAAGCTTTTGGCCAATATTTTATATCACCTTGATCCTCTGAGTTCCAGCAAACACAATGTCATCACCGTTTCCTAGATGAACCAATAGGAGAGTCGATAACACCTCCGAGTGATAGAGAGGAAACTTGACTGAGCAACAAGTTGGTTAGCAGAGGAAGTCTCAAACTCAAACTGAAGAAGACTTCAGTCACAGTGAAGACCTTTCTTTTTGACTTTGTTCTTTCAGTTCACCACACAGACTGGTTTGCTCAGAGAAAGGATGGATGTGATGAGAAATCTTTCAGGGATCTGGTCTTCAGACATCTCCTTCACCCATAAATGTCTTTTTATCTGATTAAAAGTTTGTCTGTTCACACGATTTTCAGTGATCTCGCTCCACAAATAGTTCCAGATAGTTTTAAGTCATTTAGACAAAACCTTCTTTGTATCTTCTTATATGGAATTCTAACTTCTGGTTTTGCAGTAGACACATCTTTTTACTCTGTTTCTGCTCTTTGCTAGTGCAAAATGGAAAAAAACTGTCAATCATTTCTTTCACAATCTTAAAAAGGCTTCATGATACACAGACCAATATTGTACAATACAAATATTTGAATTATTCTTTAAAGCTGTATCAGATTCTGTCCTAATCTGTGTTGACAAACACTTTACAACCACGTCAAATGCTGGGTGGCTTTTTCCGCTGAAATTTCAAGGATAGAGGAGACAACAGGTGCTGTGAGGCTTTGCTTTCATATTCATGACACTACTGTGATGCGGGGGCTATATTCACAGGCTGATATCAGCTCCTTGAGCTGCATTTTACATGCCGACAAGTGCTGTGAGGGCCGTGACCTACTCCACAGGGAGGATGGAGGCTGAAGACCACATGCCTATTTCACTACGGAGGCTTGATTTGAGCAACAAACTGCATTAAAATAAACATTTGTAGGTCCACCAGACACATAAAAACAGGGAGCAAACTCCAGCAATATTTTCCACAAAATAATGATAATAAGAAATGTTCCTGAGTGAAGAAAAGGCTGGGGATGGACGGAAGGAGCAAACCTGGAGCCAAAAGATTATTTTTAGCATGATGTTTATTTGGAGGCCTGTGAAACCAAGCCGGGGGCATACATCCACCAACCTCTCTCTAACATCTGTTGAAAGCTCTCAGCCTGTCACTGGGCTTCACAGGACATTCTATGTCCAATGCAGATTCACCCAAGCTGCTGTCATTTTGGTATTTTAAGACAATATTCTTGCAATTTTTCTGATAAAAATTATAAAAAAAAAAATTATTGCAAATAAAGTAGACAACAACAACATGTAAAAGAAAAAGTCAAAAGTAGTATTCAAGTAAAAAACAAAAAACCTAATGTGTGTGCAAAGTGCTGTAGCACACCTGCGGATGTTCTTTTTACAGTCCTGCAGAACTGCTCAGGTCAATTCATTTCTGCTGTGTTCACCTCATAATAATCAATTTAATGTGAATTCAATTATTTGCTGTTTTTTTGTATTATCAATGACGTAAGATAATTTGGAAGACTGTAAATAAGAATAAAAAAAAAAACATCCAGACAAACCTGTACTAGAGCAAAGAGTTAACATGCAACATTCACTATTTAAATCAAAACACTCCAGAATCAGAGCTCTTCTGTTATTTGTGAACATGTGTAAGTTTCACGTAGGAATTCCAAGTAAGTAAAAAACAAAAACAGACAGAAGCATGAAGTACATTTAAACAAATAAAAAAAAACTTTTACATCTAAGAATAAAATAGCATTTAAGGTGGGGTACTACGTTGGTAATTTTTCCAAGAAAGACAAAGTCAAGTGTAACAAAGTTTTATATCATGAAGAGAAATCAAAACTTGAGATTATATTTGATTTTAGAAAACCTTATACGGTAGAAAAGTTGTACCTGGATGGTTTTCCTTAGCAAAAGTAGTCTATTTAAGTGTACTACAAGTATAAGTAGTCTATACTAAAAGTGAGAAAGTAAACTTGGAAATCGACTTTTTATTTACTGTCTATCTATTGTAAACTTAAAATGTTTCAATTTAGTCTGAGCAAGTATTCAGTTAGTATACTTCCTACACCACGTGTACATGGTGTGGAAGCATACTTGCTATACTTACACTCAAGAATATTTAATCAAATAAACTTCTAGTGTATTACTTTTTGCCAAGTGTTAACCAAACCATTAATGATGAGCTTTTTTTAGCTTAGGCTCAAAAGGAAGGCCCGAGAACTACAACACACACTCACTCACACAGAGCTAAAGCTAACATGAAGCTAACACGCAAACGAAAAATAGATATCACTACGACAGATAAATTTGGACCTGGAGTTTCTAACAGACACCTGGCACACCTGTCTTCTTGACTGTGTTGCCATCGGCTGTTTGTTTTTTGCTATTTTTTCAGAATAATATAAGTAATTCAAAAAAATCTAACACAGTGTATGATTGGTATTTGCCTCAATAGGCCTTCTTATACAGTACTATCTTTATTCATATATTCACTAGTATTTCTTTTTCAAATAGTATCATTTGTATTAGCAATTTTATATTTTAAATTAAAGCTCCAAAAAATGTTTTTCTTAAATAACAGCTAAAATGCACCCCCCTCAGCTTTGGCTCTTAAACTGTTAAAATAATATCTAAATGAATTTGATTTGATAAAAAAAAAGCTTTTAATGACTTCAAAAAGAATGGGGAAGGCAGAATTATATTTAGACAGTCTGCAAGGGAATCGGGGGGTGACTGAAAGACAACACTGAGAAAGTTTGGGCGCCTAAAATATCTGCCCACACAGCTTCCAGTAGAACTGAAGGGCCAGGTGCATCGGCTGCCAAGGAACCAGCTATTTACTGCGCTCTTCCAAGATTTAGCCTAAATACAGCGGCAGGCCTCAACATGAGTGGAACTCAGAATGCTAAAGAACGGGGCGGTTATGGCGGTGTGAGCTGACGTAGTTGTTCTGCGTCATTAGGCACAAGCACTCATTTTCAGAGGAGAGCCAGCACATCCAAACCCACCTTCCTCTGTTGCTTCTCCCAGGCTGGGTCCAGCAGCAGGTCCCGGTCCCAATCATCCTCCTGAGACATGTAGGTCTCCTCTTGGTGGATGGAATAGGAGTTGGTGTATGTTATTTGGGATTCAACAGCTGTCATCATTCCGCCTCTGTCAGGACTTCAAAAGTCCCCCACAGCTTATAGTGTGGAAAAAAAACAACAAACTCAGCAGTAGAGACGACTTGGTGAGGGCAGAAGCCTCCTGGAGATGAGGAGACAGTTAAGGGCTGCTGAGACCAGACTCCACTGGTGAGAGGTGGCTGTGCGGAGGTGGTGCTCTCCCACTACCAGAAGACCCTGCTGACAGGTGCTCCTTTCCTGGTCAAGTGTCACACGTGACCACACCCCAATAAGTATGGGAACCACAGGCTTGGGTGTCAGGTTCTGAGCCTAAAAAGGGCCAAAAGGCGGGGGTTAGTGTGTTGTGGGCATGGATGAGGACTTGTGAATGGTGTGGTGGTGGATGAACTACACCTCCTCTCACCAGTGAGAATTTTATGGGCCATGCTATGCACCTGTCGCTGTTAGTGATCCTCAAAACAGACGTCTTCAACCTTAAAGACCAACTCCAATGAATTTTTTGGGGTATTTTTTAACACGTTCTTTTAGCATGTTTCTCATAATGAAGGACATGTATAAAAGAATTTAAGATTAAATCTTCATTTCTAAGTATTTCAAATCATGTTGGATCAGGAGCAGATGAAAACCAGATGTTTGAAAAACTTGGACACCTGAAGCATCAAATGCCATGGGCGGGCCATAGTCTTGCTGTCTCCACTACAATTTTATATCCTCTACTTGCAGACAAATAGATCCATGTACGTTTTCATTTTCTCGTCTGACCTCTATCTGGCTCTAAACTGTGCTGCTGGATACTCCAATTTTGCTCGCGGTTTTTTGCTACGCAAACATTAGCTTGGGCTTGTAAGGCACTTGTTAGTGGAGAGAGTGTAAACAAAGGCATGCTGGGAAATTAGCTAGGTTAACTTCTGCGCCAATGATCCTGCCCACAACCCAAAAGCGAATTTCTGAGCTTCTACTGTTCTGCAGAAAATAGGTTTTAAAAATGACACAGGCTTTTTGATTTTAACTAAAAATGGCATAATTATAATTAAAAGACAAACGAGAATGATTTTACAGAAGAAAATATATATATATAGTCTTGAAAGTGCCACTCCGATCTACAAGTAGAGTACCTTCATCCAATTCCTCTCCAGCTAACTTTCGACGGGCATGCACATGTACTGGCTTTAGCAGGGGGACACGTCTAGCACTGCAGGATTTGAGTCCCTGGTGTTGTAGTGTGTTACTGATGGCGTTTGTTACTTTAGTCCCAGCTCTCTGCAGGTCCCTCTGTGCTGTTCTGGGATGTTTACTCATTGTTTTTGTGATAATTTTGACCCCATGGGGTGAGATCTTGTGGGGAGCCCAGATGGTGGGAGTGGTGTGTTTAATTCAGTTTTATTTATATAGCCCAGTGCTTCTCAATTATTTTTTGCCAGGCCCCCCCTAGTAAAAAAGAAAATGTTTCGTGCCCCCCCCCCCCGACCCCTCCCCCCCACACACACACACTCGTGCGGTGACAATGTTTTAGGTTAGTATATATAAAATTTGTGTAAGTATACCTAAAATTGTATCTTTTAACATTGACAAAAGAAAAAAACAATATAAATCCACTTTCCACAAATATTAACTTTATTTTGCCACACAGAAACCCTTTTCTAGTCTAAAACAGAAAAGAAGCTTAAAATAAAAAAATCTGTCAGTCCTTATTTAAACTAGAAACATTTTGACCAACTGAACCATTTGATGCTGAGAAAAATAATTAAATCAAGGAATAATATTAAATGTAAATTGATCTGAAACAATAACACAGCAACACCAATATATTTAATGTTTTTAGTCTGAAGAAATAGATGAAAACATTGTTCTGATTTCTTTTCTAAATGATGGATTGTTTATTCATGATCTCATAAAGTGCAGCTGTTTTCCTGCATTACTGCTGTCTTCCTGTCTGTCTGACACCAACTAAACAACAGGCAGACAAAGAAAACATTGATGGAAAATAAAGACACGTCATCAAACCTGGCTGTGGTTCCTGTCTCCGGCTCGACTCGCGCCCCTGACTGTCCCCAACCCCGGCTGGATGAAGCTCGTCTGCTGGACTTTAAATATGTAGATGTAGAGTTAGATAAGTTAATTCTTCTCTGAGTTCTGGTAATTGCCTGTCCGTCCTGGGGGAGGATCCCTCCTTCATGTGGGCACCCCTGAGGTTTCTTCATTTTTTTTCCGGAATCCGGGTTTTTAGGAGTTTTTCCTTACCGCGAAGGGGGTCTAAGGGCAAGGATGCCAGTATAGCTTAGTCAGTTTGTTAGTTCATTTTAGTATTTTCCTATTGACTCTTTGTATTCATGATCCTTTTGAGTTCATGTTCTACTTCAAAGCCCATAGAGACGACTGTTGTGATTTTGGGCTATACAAATAAAATTGAATAAAATTGAATCAAAATGCCTGTAATAGTTCATAAAGAATGACATTATTAGCATGAGCTGAGTCATCTAAAGCAGTGGTCCCCAACCACCGGGCCGCGGACCGGTACCGGGCCGCAGGACACTTGGCACCGGGCCGCGGGAAGTTTTGGCACCGGGACACACAGAAAGAAAAAATAATTTCCATTTTTTTTTTTTTTTTTTTCCAACAAAAACGTTTTATTTTGAAAAGTGACCGGATTCTCTCTGTTACATCTGTCACACTTAACGCACGTCAAAGTCGCGACACCAAACATCACGTGATACACCCCGATAAAATTAAACCCAAACAACCAAAATGAGCAAAAAACAAACTTCTTTAGAAAGTTGCTTTGACAAGGGGAAAATTATTATTATTATTGCTATTATGATTATTACTAAAGAGAAATACCCCCCCGGTCCGCGGTAAATGTGTCTTGCGTTGTACCGGTCCACGGTGACAAAAAGGTTGGGGACCACTGATCTAAAGGCAGCGAGGATCCTGGTGTTGCGCAACAGGCAGAGCAGTCCACGTGCACCATTTACCTGGCAGTCAGAGCCCACACCACCCCTCCCCTTTTTTTCTTACTCACGCAGACGCGTGTGACAGGAGACGGGAGCAGCTCCACGAACAGGAATTCAAAGGCTTCAGGCTTTTACAAACTCTGTGATAGAACAGATCATAGGAACCGCAAAGTGGACCAGATTTTTTTCCAAGCACTGAGCCACTGTCACCGCTGCCCCCACGTTAAATTTGCCCACCGGATAATTGCCCGTATTACCTGTGCATAACTTAAGACCGCCACCACCGCGCGCCCCCCCCTGGCATCGCTTCGCGCCCCCCTATTTGAGAAGCACTGATATAGCCCAAAATTACAACAATAGTCGTCTCAATGGTCATCATACCACCAATTGTATAATAATCATGAAATCATAAAGAGCATAAAGTCATAAAATTCAATAGGTAATGACTAAACTAAACTAAACTAAATTAAACAGACTAAGCTAAACTGGGGATCCCTACCCTTGGACCCTCATTCTCAGAAAGGAAAAACTAAAATAAATTGGATTCTGAAAAAATAAAAGAAGAAACCTCAGGGATGTCCACGTGAAGGACGGATACTCTCCCAGGACAGGCTATGTATCAGAACTCTTAGAGAAGAATTAGCTTATCTAACTCTACAACTACATTTTTAAATAGTTCATCAGATGGGCTTCATCCAAATAGGTGGGGGGGGAGAGCTGGGGCGCGAGAAGCAGGGTCAAAGGCCAAGTTTAGGAGCACCGACGAGCCAACTGGAATCTGGAATCACTCCCACTCCCCCAAAGGGGAGTGGGAAAGAGGGACAATACATGAGTCACGCCGCACCAAACAGAGGCACAAAGAACTAAATGATAAATAAATGGTAAATGGCATATACTTGTATAGCGCTTTTCTACCTTCCTTGAAGGCCCAAATTGCTTTACAGTCACACTACCATTCACCAATTAAATCATCAAGAATAGAGAGAAGTAGATGAAAGAAGAATATAGAACCCCAGTGCACCATACTTTACCCAGCTTCTTATTTCTAGCAGCCCACTAACAGCTAATTGTTATTGAAATTAAGTTTAATTCAAAAATGTTAATAGTAAGTTAAATATTATCTAATTACTAGCTAGCCTGGCAATAGGCCTGTCCAAAGACGAATGTTTTAAGTCTAACTTTGAATATAGAAACTGTGTCGGCCTCTCTTACGTGAGCTAGGAGCTTGTTCCATAAGACCGGGGATTGGTAGCTAAAGGATCTACCTCCAACTGTACTTTTAGAAATTCTGGAAACCACAAGCAGTTCTGCACTTCGTGAGCAAAGTGTTCTGTTTGGGTGGTAAGGCACTGTGAGGTCTTTAACATAGGATGGGGTTGTACCAATTATGGCCTTATATGTTAGCCGGTAGATTTTTATAGCGTTTCATTGCTGCCATAAATTGAACGAGTGCAAAGACAACTGAGTGAGTGTATTCAGGAACTGAGTGAGCGAACCTTACAACCGCGCAGGCACAATTCTAACCCGCATTTGAAAACTGCACGCCTGCAATCCTAACTGAGCGGTGATCCTGCACGCTCACTTCACTCATGCGCTCGTTGGGTTTGCGCGCAGTGTTAAGAGGGCGATTTTGTCACTTGGGGGGTTGTGTTCAGGGGTGTGTTTGTCACTTGGGGGCCGTAACCTTTGAAATAAGGAGCCAAATTTTTTAACTGATAATCAAAGGGCTACACCACTCACTGACCTGCCGGACACACACACACAATTAAAGCCATATTATTTCACATAACACACTCCTCTCACTAATACAACAGCACTGGGTTAAACGGCGCAGTTTCAGTTATGGGTGTTTTTTTCTGTATTTAACGTTTAAACATACGGGTAAAACAAGCATGCTAGTGTGTGTTTTAAAAGGCAGCGGGAGCACAACTGAGTTGGTTGCGATTTATTTTTTCAATTATCAATCAGCGTCCAAAAATCCATCCAAGTCCTCATCTTCTGTATCCGAAATGAACAGCTGGGCTAAATTTCTATCAAACACTTCCCTTTCATCATTGTATCTCTTTGCATTTCCAGGGTTTCCAAAAGGAAGTTGTTCTGCATTATGCACGTCTGCACCTTTGTACTATGGGGGGTAGGCGGGTGTCTTCTTTCACGTCCTCACTTCTCTCCGTACCGTTCTAATGCTTTTCTCTCCTCGGTCCTCTTTACCGAAGTCACACAACAACACATTAGGTCTGTTCCATAAATTTTGGAAAAAATGTAAGACTACGTGAAACTATGGTATATAGAAATATGATAAAAGGCAGAGAGCTGCATGAGGCTCAAAAGCCATCTGTTAGCCACCCCCTGCTCTAAAAAATGAAAGTCCCATCCCGCTGCCTCGCCAGCTTTTACATGCAAATTTTGGCTAATCAGATCAACCAGAAAAGTTACGGCCCCCAAGTGACACAAATGCCCTCTTGACACTGCGCGCAAACCCAATGAGCGCGCAGGAGTGAAGTGAGCACACAGGATCACGGCTCAGTTAGGATTGCAGGCGTGCAGTTTTAAAATGCGGAGTCGTTCAGTAAAAAATGCGCTTGCGCGGTTGTAAGGTTTGCTCAGTCAGTTCCTGAATACACCCGCTCAGTTGTTTTTTGTGCTTGTTCAATATATGGCAGCGATGAAACACCATAGATTCTGAACAGATTTTGAACTTGTTTCTAGAATCAACTGGGAGCCAGTGGAGTGAAGCTAACACAGAAGTAATGTGTTCTCTTCTGCTAGTTCCTGCTAACAATGTTGCTGCTGCATTTTGAACAAGCTGAAGACTTTTTAAGGAACTTTAAGGGCATGCTGCTAGCAAAACGTTACATTAATCCAGCCAGGATGTAACAAATAAATGGATGAGTTTTTCAGCATCACTTTTAGATAACATGTTTCTTATCCTAGCTATATTGCGGGGCTGAAAATAATGCAGTTTTACAAGCCTGTGATATATGAGACTTAAATGATAAATCATGGTCAAATAAAATCCCTAGGTTTCTTACTGGAATTTGGGGGATATATGTACGACATCCATGGAGACTATCTGATCAGACAGAGCATCTCTTAGGTATTTAGGACATAGTACAATGACCTCATTTTTTTCTGGGTTTAGGAGGAGGCAATTAATTTTTATCCAGGTCTTGATCTCTCTGATGCAGGCATCAAGTTTCTCTATATGGTAATTCTGGTCAGGTGTAATAATAAAAAAATACAATTGTGTATCATCTGCACAACAGCAAAAATGAATGCTGAATGTGTTTCCATCAGGGCAGCATGTAGACCAGGGGTCGGGAACCTTTTTGGCCGAGAGAGTCATAAACGCCACATATTTATAAATGTAATTTCGAAAGAGCCATACAATAATGTAGCGTCCCTGTCCCACACTGAGGCACGGAGACTTAACTTCTTTTAAGGTTCTTTATTCTGGTTACTACAGACCGCAGCAAACGCCGTAAATTTAATACAGTAACTCCTCAATCTCTCCCGCTGAGACGAGAGCTCTTCTCCCAGCTTTATATTCCTCTGCTCCCGCTCCAGCGCTGCTATTTCCCTTATTCGGCCCATAGCTGAACCCCATTGGTCCAAACTACCTAACAACAGGCTGAGCGACAGAACAGAGAGCCAATCAGATCTCTGCATGATGTGTTTAATGAACTCCAGAACTTTTAACGCGGTGCAACAGCGGACCCAACTCAGTCCGCGACAATATGTTTAAAACTAAATATACAAGTGAATGTGAGCATTTGATGTAATTTCAACATTTTTAAAGTACAATGAGTCTCTGGATTCTTTTTAATAACATGGTTATGCTGTTGCTAATAAATGATGAGTATTTCTCGTGGTGGTTCTGCTGATGGTCTAGTCTGGTTGTTACGTGATGAGTTTCAGCTTCATGCAGGCGTTGAGACTTTAAACGTGATCGTAGGTCTGAATGTTCTGGAGATGTGACAAAGACTCACATGCAGACGTGGAGACAAACACACACACTGCAGTGAGTGACGTACAGCGTGTTTTACGTTTTTACAATCCCTGCGCGATTCACCTGCTGCCTGTGAGGAAGAAAGCAGAGGGTGGGGGGCACCCCCAGCCTCTGCTTTCTTCCTCACATCCCGTCCCCGCATCTGCGCGCTCTTTCTCAGAGACGGGAGCGCGCAGGTTTAGGCACGGCAATTAATAGGTTTCCTGCTGGAATAAACTCTGTGAAATAGTAGATAATAGTAAACTGAGTGCTGGCGCAGGTTTTTCTCTCCAAGCACCGCTACTACTGCGCGCCCCTCTGGCATTGCATCGCGCACGAGAAGGACTGGTTTGATGAAAAAAAAAAATGGTATAAATGAAGATTTGTCTGCGAGCCATACGTGACCATCAAAAGAGCCATATGTGGCTCGCGAGCCATAGGTTCCCGACCCCTGATGTAGACCATAAACAGGATGAATCCTAGAACTGAGCCCTGTGGAGCTACGTTGTTAACTCTAGTACAATGAGAGGACTGTCCATTTACATTGACAAACTGGTACCTGTCCAATAGGATTCAAATCACTGGAGGGCAGATCCTCTGATCCCCATGTCATGCTCTAATCTCTGGATACTGTGGTCGATCGTGTCAAAGACTGCACTGAGGTTTAACAGGACCAGAATAGAGAGTCCCTTTTCTGAGGCCAATAACAAGTCATTAGAGACCACCTAGTGCAGTTTCGGTGCCGTGGCGTGGTCTGAACCCTGACTAAAAATCTTCAAAGTGGCTATTTTCCTGTAGGTGGCGGTAAAGCTGCTTAACTACAACACTTTATGTCTTCCATTTCCCAAAAATTGCTCCCACAGTTGATTTCTGCACACCAAACAGCTTACCTATTGCAGATTCAGTCTCCCAGCCTGGTGCAGGTCAACAATTTGGTTTCTGGTCTCTTTAGACAGCTCTTTGGTCTTGGCCATAGTGGAGTTTGGATTGTGACTGTTTGAGGTTGTGTATAGGTGTCTTTTATGTAGATAGCCAGTTTAAACAAGTGCCATCAAAACAAAAAACAACCATCATTGGAGTGGGTTTTTAAGACTCGCTCTCAAGCAGAACTGAACGATGCTTCGCTCGAGTGGATTCCCCCTTTTGTCTAAACTCAAATACTGTATATGAGAACCACTAGTGTTCTGAAAATTGACTGTAGAACTGGACTCAGTGTGATGTCACCCATAGAAAATGACTGGCTTCTGGCTCTGTTCAAGTGAAGTAAATTCAGTTGCCATTTTTTCACAATACGAACATCGCCATGTTGGAGCCAGAAACCAGTTATTAGCAGTGATTAATCCGAGTCAGTCTGAGTCAGCATTTATGACAACCACTCTCGCTAATTAGAAGTGAGTTTGTTGGAAGTTCGTAGCCCTACCACTTGAAAGCAAGTAAGGAAAATCTGTCAAACATTTTGAACGTGAGGGTCAATGGGCTCCACATACTTTTATTGAGGCATCTGATTGGTGAGTTTATAACTTAACATGCAGTAAAGAAAAAAAAAGAGGATTAGCAAGAACATGTTATAAAAGGGGATCAGAACAAGAATAGTTATTCTGAAAAATAGAATGAGTCATAACTGCGTATTTCTTTATAGAAGTCTATGAGATTTTGGCTTCTTGGAACCAGCAGGTACTTTCTGTTCGGAGCATGAGGGGGTTGAGGTGTTAGTCCAGTTCTCATATATATTTAATGGTCTTAACTCCACAAACAAGTAAAAACAGGGATTACTTTTTTAAATCCAAAACTCGTCTTCAAAGCATCCTATGATCTTCGTGCAAACATTTTTTGTTAAATAAGAGATCTAGCCATCATTATTTAAGAATTTTTATTCATGACTTGCATGCCTTCTGATATTCCAGAAATACAGATTAAATGGCATATTTATGTACATACAAGCATACATAATCATATAATATCGTTAAAAGTCTATAACCATGACTAGTAATTCACAGTAAACCTATTCTAAACTAACAGTTGGTCAAATAAAACCTTACATTCATCTTGAAGCTCATTTTTGCTAAATTCTGGATTGTTGCTTTTATTGAGATTATATATTTTAACCCCCCACCCCCACATACATACATATATGGAAAGTGTTGGTGAGACTGTTTGGTTTTCTACTTGAAGCTGGTTGTTGTGGTTACACTGTTGTGCTACAAGGAAGCCACTGCGTGACTTATTCAGAAAGTCTTTCATTTTTAATACTGTGAGCTCCTTCAAAGAGGAACTCATGCATGCAAATGCTAAGTATAACTACAACATCTTCTGAAGGAGGCGGTTTATTTCCTCCCCGTCAGCTTTGAGGCATTAGCTGAGAGTAAAACCCAGCTGTCTATCCCATCTATCCTACGAAATAAAGGCATTGCGGTTTGTATGAGTTTAGGACCCTTCTGAAGAGTATCAAGATGGGCACACGTTTATCTCACATCTCTCAACATCTGGGATTAAACCAGCACAACAGAGGCTTCAATTGATATTTCCAGTTGAAGCCACACATGGCAGAGGGGCAGGGAAATTTGCCAGATGACACCGTGAGATTAGGACTTTTTTCTTTTTCTTTCAAAAGACGCATGGCAACATTTACTGAAACACTGGAAGCCCAGTTTGGCAAGCTCCTGATGAAGCCTTTGTGGTTGGGAAACAGAGGAGTTGGAGGCTGTGATGCAGTGTGATCTGTTCATGGAGGAAGGGAAGGATGGTCTTACTTCTGATCTTTTTGAATCTTGCTTTCTGGAAAACTGGCACGAATTTTTCCCCATTTATCAAATTGTTAGCAAATTAGGATTATAGGAAAAACTTTCTGAAAGTTTTACCTATGATCCTAATTTCTGATGGGTAAAACTATCTGAGATACAGTGGCTTGCAAAAGAATATATACATACCCTTTAAACTTTTCCCCATTTTGTCACATTATGACCAAAAACTAATATATTTCATTGGAATTTTATGTCAAAGATCAACACAAAGTGGCACACAATTGCGAAGTAGAAAGAAAATTATATAAGAGTTCAAATTTTGGTTTTAAAAAGTAAAAAAATAAAAATTGCAGTGTTTAAAACTATTCAACCCTCTTTACTCTGAGTGCATCCTATTACTTATGAAGTTGCTTGATGATTGGTGACTGATCAAATGTTGACTTAATCACTAAATAGAGTCCACCTGTGTGTAATTTAATCTCAGTACAAATATAGCTGTTTTGTGACAGTCTCTGTGGTTTTTTAGGACAATATTGGGGAGAAAATAGCATCATGAAGTCCAAGGAACACACCAGACAGGTCAGGGATAAAGTTGGGTATAAATTTAAAGCAGGGTTAGGCTACTGTTCAGTCCATCATCCCCAAATGGAAAGGGTATGGCACAACTGCAAACCTACCTATACATGGTCTTCCACCTAAACTAACAGGCCGAACAACGAGAGCACTGATCAGAGATGCAGCCAAGGAGCCAATGGTGACTCTGGATGAACTGCAGAGATCTACAGCTGAGGTGGGGGAATCTGCCCATAGGGCAATGATCAGTTGTGTACTGCACAAATCTGGACTTTATGGAATTGTGGTAAGAAGAAAGCCATTGTTAAAAGAAAAGAAGTCCAGTTTGCAGCCATGTGAGTGACCCAGCAAACATGTGCTACAAACAAAGCTATGTGTGGCGGAATCCAACACTGCACATCACTCTGAACACACCATACCCACTGTCAAACATGGTTGTGGCAACATCATGCTCTGGGGCTGCTTCTCTTCAGCAGGGACAGGCAATCTGGTTAAAGTTGATGGGAAGATGGATAGAGCCAAATGCAGGGAAATATTGGAGGAAAACCTGTTAAAATCTGTAAAATACTTGAGGAGGAGATTCACCTTCCAACAGGACAGCAACCCTAAACATAGAGGCAATGCAACAATCGAATGGTTTAAAATGAAACATATTCATTTGTTGCAATGGCCCAGTCAAAGTCCAGACCTAAATCCAATCGAGAATCTGTGGCAAGATCTGAAAACAGCTGTTCACAAATGCTCTCCATCTAATCTAATTTAGCTTGAATTGTTTTGTAAGCAAGAATGGGCAAAGATTTAAGTGTCTAAATGTGCAAAGCTGGTAGAGACATACCACCAAAGACTTGCTGCTGTAATTGCTGCAAACGGAGGTTCCACAAAGTATTGACTCAGGGGGGCTGAATACTTTTGAACACTGCACTTTTCAGTTATTTGTAAAAAAAATTGAACTCTTGTATAATTTTCTTGCCATTTCACAATTGTGTGCCACTTTGTGTTGGTCTTTCACATACCATTCCAATAAAAATATATTCATGTTTGTGGTCATAATGTAAGAAAATGTGGAGAAGTTCAAGGGGTATGAATATTTTTGCAAGTCACTGTAAATGTTAAAAAAAAAAAAAAATCAAGAATATTTCTCAAGTAAATTGAGCTAGTAAAGTATAAGGTTTGCGACACCAGAAGTGTGGTTCTCCACGAGCAGGAGCTGAAAGGCTCAAACACCAACTCACCTAATAATCAACTGCTATCCTTTCTCACAGTTTCATTTGTCAACTCTGTTCCTTGTCTCCTCCCCCCACAGAGGCTGTGAGGGTCAAGTAAAAGACCTCTTAATTTTATTTTTAGAATCAAACAGGTAAGAACTCTTCAGTCAGTCAGGGCTCATCACCTTCTCCCAGCTGCCAAACCAGAAAGGTCCTATAAGAGTCCTGAGATTGATGAGAATCTACAGGTTAGGGAAGGGGCCTCACTGCCGTGGGAGCGTCTTATAGGACATTTCTGATTGGAACATAAAGAGGAGCTGGTTGATATCTAAATTGATGTGAGGACAGAACACTGCTCCATGTGAGGTAAAGTCCAACCCCTCCTGCATATACAGTCTCCTGATACTCCGAAGTCACATGATGGAGAGGGGGGGAGTATGGGCCAGGTGGGTGCTTCTGCCAAAAAAACCTAGATCCAAAGTGTCGGCGGCGGTGGCGGCGGGATAAGCGTTGTTCGTGGACGACAGAGAGGAGAGGCGCAGAGGGACAACAAGGGTGGTGAGGGAGGGGGAAAGGAGGGGAGGGAGAGGTAAGGCGGCGAGTTCGGCGGCGGTGGACGAAAGTTGGCAGGGTAAAGGGTGAGGGTGTGTCCGCAGAATTCCAAGCCTCGCGGTTCAGTGAAACAGCACCAAAAAGAGGACGCTCTGCCGGCACACACGAGCACGCCATGACACGGCAAACACCCCGCTTACACAAGCTCATACATTGGCAGGACAGAAGGGGGCGCTGTCAACCGCATTCTGTGCTGATGCAAGGCCGGACCCAGTCTTAAGGGAAGATCTCAAACCTCCCTACACGACCCCCTCCCCCAGCAAGGAGAACCCGAAGTACACAGTCATATGCAGACAATAGCATTCTCTCCTTCTGTCGTGTAAAAACAATAGAAAAAATAAATAAATAAATACATGAAAAAAATAAATCAGGTGATTGTACTTAATCTTGGTACAGGGAAAAATACTCAAGACTTTATTTTCCTTTAATTGAGTCAAAATGATGCAGCAAAGTGTAAAATACAAAATTTAAAGAAAATCTATTTTTTTTGACTGATGTCAGGCAGGAACCAAGTCAAGCAGTTTTAAAGAATTTTTTTGCAGTAAAAGTGTACTTATTGGCCTCTAGAATCGGAAATAGCCCAGAATGCTGTTTGATGTTTTTATGTAGTTACGATTGAAATTTTACATCCATAGTATAATTGCATGCATATCGCAACACTTAAACTTTACTTATTTAGAGCCACTGGAATACACGATGGCGGAGCAAACTGATCCAGAAAATTTTGTTTTTTTATTAACACTGTCGTTTCGGCAAAAGAAGAAAAAACTGTTAGGAAGGTGGCGATTCAGGAGACCACAAGTCTGCTTGGAAGAATTACCAGTTCCATGTAATTTCTGGAACCCTTCATCAAGCATTATCCAACTGAAAGCAATTCAACATGTATATATTTATTCCAAAAGTACATGTCAGAGTCCCCTGGTTGTAAGCAAGGTTTAATTCTATTTGGCATTATAATTCCCAATACACAGAGAGGGAATAGATGCACAATTAACGCACATTTTTAAGCAAACAACAGAATCACTTGAAAAGTATAAACACCACCTAAAGGTTTGTTGGAGTTATCGCTGTCAGTTGCAAGTGAAACTAGCCAACCTTAGTATGAACTAGACAACACAATTGTGGAAGCAACGCGATACAATTGATGCAAAAGCTGATTGCTATAAAGCAGGGGTGTCAAACTCATTTTCACAGAGGGCCGCATCAGCATAGTGGCTGTCCTCAAAGAGCCAGATATAACTTGTACATGTAACTACCGGTAAATATAATGAAAAGTAAATCTAACGTTAATGTTATTTCTTTACTATGACTTTTTAAAGTGACAGTTACAGTTGCATAGAAAACATATGTTTGCTTGTTACTTTAGCATAAATCCTTTTTAATTGGATTCTGTCAGGTTAGGTTATATGGACAGTGTTTAAGTCCTAAAGTATAGTTGCCCAATCCGATATTTCAAGTCTGATTCCCCCTAGATATGAATAAATACACACCAATTTTTATTTTTTATTCAAAGAAATTAAAAACTTTTATATTCTCGCGGGCCATATAAAATGACATGGCAGGCCGCATTTGGCCCACGGGCCTTGAGTTTGACACGTGTGCTATAAAGTATAAAACCTGGCATTAGAGACTATGTCCATAAGGAGCCAACTGGTGGTTTAACTCATTAACACCAGAGTTTTAGCTCCAGTGTTGACATTCTTGAGACTACTGCAACTCTTCAATTGTTTACGCAATCAATGGTATCCCAGTGGATTTTGAAGTAGATAAAAGCAGCTATGCGCTGATATGCAACATTTTACAGTAGTGAAGGGCGTACACGATGAACGTAAATCAGCTGACTGTCGTGAAGAAAAGCGGCTTTGTGCCAGAATCAGCTGATCAAGTAAATGCTGATTTGAGGTCTGTCAAAGGGAGTGTTATTTAGGTGTCACTGGAAAAATTTCTGGTGTTAAATGAATAACTGACAATACTGAAGGTAAAAGTGCCTACTTGACACAGCAGAACAAATACTCTAATCATCATGCTCCCACAACCATGCTTGGCTGAGGAAAAGTTTCTGATACAAGATTTTTGTTTCATCACTAATGCCAAAATTCTTGTGCTTCTCTCTTTTTGGTTTGTTGAAGAAGTTTTCCTCCTCAAAACTCATTTCAACAAACTACTTATTTTTAACAACCTGCTGCTGAACTGTCTCAGACTATAAAGGTTACTGAGACCTTCCGGTCTAAGATGAAACTCTTTGACTGGGATCTCCTTTCTTGAAATGAACATCTAATATTTGGACAAAATGTGATGTTTGTCAAAGATTGTATCGTCCTATTCTAAGTCCCACTCAGAGGAGTTTTGCTTGTTTTTACAAAAAACACAATCATGTTGAATTACAGGAGGAGGTACTAAAATCTGCACATGAAGGTAAGCACTGCCAATGCAGCAGAGGAGGGGTGAGGGGAGGTAGCAGACCGGGTAGAAGGAGTACTGATGAAAGAGGGTAGGAGCGGAGTGGTGGTGGTTGGTCAAGGCACAGTCAAAGGAAGGGAGGCGAGTGAGAGGTCAGTGCTTACATTTTGTTTCCTGGGGGAGTGGGGTGGGTGGGGTGCCGTTTTTTCCATTTACCTTGGTAGTGTAGAGGGAGACAAGTTTCCGCTGTGATGACGTTGCGCTAAATGTTGTCCCCGTGGTTCACGTTGGGTCATTCCGGGCCACCTAATTCAGTTGACATGGTTAGTTCAAAGCTGGACTGTCTAGGTTTTTTTTTGTTTGTTTATTTGCTTGATTTTTTTTTTTTTTTTTTTGTGTGTGCTTTTTTTTCCCGGGAAAGTTACAGTTTTTCACACATGCAAGTCAAAGAGTAGAATGAACAGAGACACATGAAGAGGAACTTGGTGCAGCGAGTAAAGACCAGACCAGACGCACAGCCATCAAACCCAGGGACAGAATTGCTCCACAGATCAAAATGCACCCAGGCCATTCCATCTGTGTGCCTCTCCCCAGCTCTCAATGTCAGTAAAATCATTTCTCCAAAAAAAAAAAAAAAAAAAAAAAAAAAAAGAAATCAATTGGAGGGCCACAAATCTTGCAGGAATATGATAAATCACTACCAAAAAAAGTCCTAAAGAGGTTTGGATTTGAGGGGCTGGAGAGAGGAAGGAGCTCCAACCCAAACTTACCCTGACCAAAGAGAGAAAAGCTGGAGCAGCAGCTACACCTGCCTCCCCCTGGGTCCCCCAGTCAAATGGTTCTGGCCAGTATTAACGAAAGAAACAGATAGTAGAAAAGAACATATAAACAAGAAGGGGAAATGTCCAACCCTTGTCTTTCTTTTATCACAGCAGTCAGCCAACATTCTTTATTGTTATAATAAGATTAATATTATACACGGTCTCAATAAAAAGCATGCAGATTTTTTTAAACTCGGCTTTTCTCTGTTCCCTATAAAAAAAGGCTAAATAAAAAATTCTTCTCTAAAAAATACATATAAAACAAGACATTTTCGCAAACCACATTTCTACAAAGGATGCAAACTGGTATGTGTTTGTATAAACGACACAGAGATTATATTGGGAGATGCAGAAGTTACTGAACCACTTACAAAAAGAAAAACACAAATGGGAGAGGGGAGAGGGGTATCGATGAGGCAGTAAGGTGACTCGAGAGTCTGTGTGTGCATCAGACTGCTGTCAAACAAAACTAAAAAAATATCAGAGTTAAATGGAACTAAATAGGTGGCATTTACTACTTTTATATGTCTATAAAGCAAAATGTACATGCAGTCTTAGGTTCAGATCTTTTTAAAATCCATCCCAACTATCCCTATGTGGCAAATCCCACCTATAAGGTCAGACAACAGTTTTCAAACAGATAAAAATCAGAAACAACAGCAGGTCTGGGATTTTTCAGGACCCAAAAGGTTTTTTCAGGCGACTGGAAGACACTGCCCCATCTCTGACTTCATTGGTGCTATCACTAGTTTTCTGCTTTAAGCCTGCAGCTGCTTCCAAACCTGCCAGGCTGACTTTGTGGCTTTTGTCTAAAACCTTTGTACATGAAAATCATAGATTGAGAAGGAAAAAAGCAAATCTGGGTCGGATGTACTTCCGAAGCATTTCAAAAACTAAACAAAAAACAGGAGATCCCTTCACATAATGCACTTTACTTGAGAATGATAGGCACACGGTTGACTGCGTCACATTACTTTTAAAAGAATACAGTTTGAATTTGTTTTGTAAACAGTTAATTCAGTAGTCACAGAAATTATTTTTGTACTTTTACAGTTCATTACATCCCAAAAAACCCCCAAAAACTTGTATGTAAACTATACTACAAATTGACAAAAAAAATATTGTTTACTCTAAAAGAAAAAACAAAAATCCTTCGAATACGAAGCAGGAATTAACGCAGAATCTCTTCAAAAACAAAGCCATGCTTTGCTCTATCTATATTTCCAAGTCCATGAACCGGATGAAATGTAAGGGAACAGAGTCGGTGCTGAAGTTTACAGTAAGAGGTAGGTTGGACAGAGGTGAAGCAGTGTCTTTCAGTGTGACAGTTGAAGTGAGGGGAGGGGCCCAGAGGGGTATCTTAACAGACAGTGCAGTACGCATATACGTGTGCCTTTTTTTTACCCCCCCCCCCCCCCCCCCCGACTAGGCTTAGACTCCGACGCTGCGTTTGTGTGTTGCAAAGTCAACAGTTCGCAGCGTCTCAGGCATTTACACAGACCCCCCCCACCCCAAACAAAAAAGAATAAAAAATAAAAAGCAACCCTGAACCTTGGTTCCATTGAACACAATCCAGTGCAGCGCCTCGGCTTCCCGTCTGGTTACAAATAGAAACATATCAACTTAAGGCAAAAAAGGTTTCAAACTAGCTGCCCTAACTGATCATCTAGGCCGAAAGGAGCATGGCAGATGTTCACTGGAGATTTGGCCTCAGAAAACCATCACAACAAAGAAATAAAGGCATATGAAACGACCGACTGGGTCAGTCTAATACTGGCACAAGGGTGAGACTGGCACAACAAGAACAGAAAACTGAGAAGCGTAGAGAATGCCCGCAGAATAGACGGGAACCTCCCTTTAACGGCTGCACTGTGTGTGTGCAAGATGGACCAAGGTGAACAGGTCGGGTCCCTCGTAAAACAGGTTAATAAACCCAAAAGCCCCAACCCCCATCCAGCTTGATAGCCCCACCCACAAACTGGAGATTATCCCCACAGGCAAGCACACGCAAACACACAGCTGCTGGAAGGTCAAGTCTGGGTGGAAAAAAGGTGATGTGGGGGTGGGGTAGGGGGTTCAGGGCAGAAAGGGAGGAGCTGGGGGAGGGCAGACAATTGAGTGCGACTATCGAAAGGGGGGCTCAGGCGTGTGAAGGGAGAGTTCGGGGCGGCGGAGGATGGCCTCCTTGCGCGCGGGCGGCGGCAACGGCGGCTCATACACCCTGGGCGCAGCCATGGCGGCTGCTACTGCCGCAGCGGTGGGGACCACTGGCCTGAGGGCATCCAATGTAGCGACAGGCTGGGTGGTCATCGCAGGTACTGCGGGAACTGCCGGGACCCCCGGTATGCCAGGAATGGCTGTCACTGTGCTCTGTGGGTAGGCATACTGGAACTGGGGGTACTGCTGCAGCTGCTGGTAGTACTCTGCATAGTACCTAAGACGACAAGGGTATAAGCACAGCAGAAGAATGATGTTGAAAACTAAAGTAAACGTACAGTCACTTGAAGGGGAAAGGTCCAACATGAAAGCCAAAAATCACCAATTCTGTTGATGGTACATTTCGGAGGGATGTCCTACCTGGCCATGGGGTCTTCCACGCCTTCTACTGCTTCTTCAGCTGCACGGCCAGCCGGTGTGGGCAGCAGCGGCCTGCGGGGTTTGGCCCTCTGGTATATAAATGGCTTCATCACGGGGTCTGGGAGCAGAGGTGCCGACCTCCGTAGAGGACTGCGATCCCTCTCCCCAGATTTGGCCGCAGCAGCGGCTGCCGCCACGGCAGCAGCCGCTGTCTGCTGCTGCTCAGCCACGACTTGATGGCCTTGGGCAAAGTAGTGTGCCTGTCTGGCGGCCTCAAAGAGGGCTGTGGTTGGGTCTGCGGCTCCCAAGGCGCTTATATGAGCGTAGGCTGGTGTGGCAGCGCCATAAATTGCTGAGGCAACGCTGTAGGCGGGGTTGACAGCGGCTGCCCCTGCTGGAACTTCAATACCGGGTGCAGCTGCTAGATAGACGGGGTGGTTGGCCATCGTTGGGGTGTAAACTGGAGTTGTGTAGGCGGCGGCTGCCGCAGCAGCTGCAGGGGATGTAGCCATCTGCCCATAGATGTTGGGCGCCATGGAGCTGTATACTTGTGTGGCCCCGGAGGTGAGAGCTGCCTGACTGGCGACTGTTCCGTAAAGCTGACTGGCAACGTTGGCACCGTACACCTGACTGGCCAGGGCCCCATACACAGCTGGATTCACTGGATTGCCGTCAGTACGCGAGCCCGTGGTAATCCCTGTCAGAGCAGCATATGTGGGGTCAAAGGTGGAGGTGTTATAGACCGAGTTGTGCACACTTTGTTGGACTTGCAGAGGCAGACCAGCAGCTGCAGCTGCTGCCGCAGCCAAGACAGCGGCCTGACTCTGGTACTGCTCCAGAGAGGGCTTGCCCACAGGGCACTCTCCAGCATAGTGGCCCTGCTTCCCACAGTTGACACAGGGGATTTTCCCTGTCGGCGCCTGTTTGCTGGGCTGCACCTTTGACAGCTCTACAGAGAGGGGGCGGCCCTTAAAGGAGGTGCCATGGAGGGCTTCAATGGCCTGAAGCGCATCTTCCTTGTTTTCCATGTGAACAAAAGCATAACCTGCAAAGAGACTTTATTTCAGTTACACAAATTATCAGAATCAGAACATCAGGAATAATTTTCTCCCTAATAACATTTACTTAAGCAAGTAACATTTACCATGACGCAATAACCTTTATAAAATATCCCATGTTTGTTTATAGGTTGATAATTCAGAGCAGTATTATTAGTCTAGGTTTTCTTTTTTATTGCTTGATCACTTTTCCATTGTAACAATATTAGACACTGTAGACTGAACATTGTTAGACATTTTTTGTTTCATAGGATGCATGACAGCCAGACTGATGCACAATTTCCCGAAGTGCAGAAAAAATATAATTCACAGAGCAAAAAATTAAAAGTAGAAAAACCCAATAGAAAAGTAAAAACTACTTTTGATTTATTTTATCATCAAAGCTTTGTAACGGTAAACCGGTTGTGGCAAGTGAGTGCATAAAAGTTGTTTCCATGGCAACCAGAGGTGACAATAAATGACCAGGGCACCTGGTGTTACAGAACTCAAATCTTCCAGCAGAACAGATATGTTGTGTTCTAAATGTGTTCCAGCCATCAGTTTCATACAGACCGTGTTGGTTCATTTATTCTTTCCAAAGCTACTCTTGTCTGACAATGAAAGCAGAGACTTTGAACCTGCGTTTCACTTTTGCTTCAAACATTATTAAAATGTGCTTGTTTGAATTGTTTTCCAGAGATAATTGTGTTTTATAGAATTTTTTCATATTCGTTTTTAACACAAATAAATGTCAACTGTGAGACAAAAAAATTAATAAAAATCCAGGAAATTACATTGTTTGATTTTTAGAGAATTAATTGTATAACAAAGCAGAAAATAGACTAAAAATAGACTGAAGTTCACCTCAATGCTTTGTAATGTAACCAATGATCAAATGACAAAGGTCAAACAATTCCTGTATGTCTTCACCAGATTTTCACTGTAGCTGTTATTTTGGTCCATTCTACCATGCAGAATTTCTCAAGAGCTATGATGTTGGGGGGCCTGTTTCTGGGCAACACATACTTTCAACCCTCTGGCTCGTCTCACACTGCCTGCTGTCCCCCAGTTCCATCTGGATGAAGCCTTTCTGCTACACTTCTCAAACATGTATTTGTAGAGTTAAATTAGTTAATAATTCCTCAACAGTCCTGGTACATCACCCCTGTCCGTCCTGGGAGAGGATCCACATGAAGGAACAAGAAAAAAAAAAAAAAAGATTCCCAGGGGGAAAAAGAGAAACCTCAGGTTTTGGAATCCTTACCAAGAAGGACGGTCTAAGGGCAGGGATGCCCAGTCTAGTTTAGTCTGTTTACAAATAAAACTGAATTGGGGGGCTTCTTAAGGGTTTTATGTTCTTCCTCTTCTTAACAAGGCGAGTGGCCTTTAAACCAAACAGTTCCAGTTTGGTCTCATTTGACAACATGTCATTCTCGCAATCCTTCTCTGGATCAACAAGAGAGTTTCTGGAGAAATTTAGTCAGACGTGTGTTGGTTTAAGCCGGGGAACTTCCAAGATTTGAATTTGTGTCATATATTGTGTTACACATAGTGACATCTTTGTTATTTTGGTCCCTCGTGTAGCTCTGGACTGTCTCTTCGAGGTTCTTATGATCATTTGAACCTCATCTGGTGGGATCTTTCTTGGAGCTCTAGGTGGAGAGAGATTGTCAATGATTTTGAATTTCATTCATTTTCTAATAACTGCTTCAATGGTTGACCTCTTCTCACCAAGCTTTGTGCTTATTGTAGATTGGTTCATTCCAGTTTTGTTCATGGTGAAGAGGTTGCAGTTTGAACTGTTTAAGGGTGTGGACAGCTTATACAGATAACCAATTCAAACAGGTTCCAATACTGCACGTAACCAGTGGAGGATAGAAGAACCTCTTAAAAGGAAAAATAACAGGTCTGTGAGGAACTGAATTCTTGCTCGTTTGTAGGAACTTAATATTTATTTTCTGTACCATAATACAAATTTTAAGATTTCCTGGATTTTTTTTTACATTAAACCTTTGAAGTGTATCTATGATAATCATTACAGAACTCTCATATTAAGTGGGACAGCTTGATGAACAGAGATGGGACCAATTCATTGTTTTACAAGTCACAAGTAAGTCTCAAGTCTGTGTCTGGAGTCAAAAGCAAGCAAGTCCAAGTCGAGTCCCACGTCAAAGCCCAACCAGTCTTAAGTTTTCAAGTCCTTTCAATGACAGAGTAATAACATTTACACAGACACAGGTAGAGCTTTTAGGAACTGGAGTTATTTTTCAACATTTTGATGGCGCCCCACCAAAACAAAACATGTTGAAAAAAAACATCACATATCCTGCATGTGCCGCTATGATTGCTCACGTCTCGCCCATTACCGGTATATGAGAATACCGAGATTGTGACCTGCTGCAGGTGTCGGGTATCTGAGTGGTGTCAAAGTCATCTGTGTCCAGTCTGTGATTACAGAGAGCCTCCTGCACACCCACACAACATAAAGTTAGCAGAGAATTTACTGTAGTTTCATGTACATGCAGATAGCCATTAGCCGATAGCGATTAGCTTTCATTTAGAACCCACTGGTCATTATGTAACTGAAAGTCCAAGTCGAGTCTAGAGTCGTCAAATTCATGACTTGGAATGAATCGAGTCCAAGTCATGTGACTCACGTCCACACTTCTGTTGCAGAATCGATGGCTGTGTCCAAATTCAAGGGATGCGTTCTTTCTGGGCTCCATTTGTAGGCTGCTTATGTCAGCAACGCAGCAAGTGCTATCCAAATTCAACGACTCCTTCAAATGCGGCCATCAAATACGGCCTTCTTTTTTCCCTGATTTCAAGGATTGGTCTGGTGCATCCTTCTATGCTATCCACATCCCAAGATGCATTGCGGCCAAACCCGGAGATTTTTTGGTGGACTGTGAAGTGGGACCCGGAGTTGGAGATAATACCTTTTTTATAATTACACCTCCAAGATTAGAAGTTGGATAAAATAAGCCAGAAAATTTAGAGTTCCATGCATGGTTCACTACTCCTCTCTGTTTGGGACTCACGGTTTCTAGGCAACAGGACATTCACAGATGTAACTGCTGGAATTATCTAAAGGCTACACTCGTCCAAATTCACAGCCGTTAACATCCGGCCTACCCGCTCAACGAAGGACTTCTTTCAAAGGCCTCTGCCATTGAAAGAGGAAGCCCTCAAAGTTGGACAAACCCCATGAATCAGAAATAAATGCTAGAGATCATGCAACTGATTGAATCTGAAAAGATATATTTTCATTTTGTTTTAAAAAATAAATAAATCTAAATTACATAATGGTCTTTTTGGCAGTTCAGTACTGATATTCCAGAGAGAAAAACATCTTTAAATTGAGACTTTTAGTTTTGAGGTCAAAATACCTTATTAAACTTACAAAAAAAAAGATCATTAATGTCCTGACCTTCTGAAAGTATTTACATTATAAGCTCCATCTTAACATACAAACATGGTGAAGAGATTTTGTAACAACAGAGACCAGGTTAGAGTCTTAGCCGTACCTTTGACTTTGTCACACTCGAGAACTTTTCCAAAAGTCTGGAACAGCTGCTGGAGGTCTTCGGTGGTGCACATGCCACTCAGATTACCCACAAACACCTTGGTGGAGTGCAGCGGCCTGCCCCTGGACTCCTCCACTACCAAGTTTCGGCCACGAAACTCTCGGCCATTGAGCTCCCTGATGGCTCGCTCCGCGGCGCCCTCACCCTGCAGATGCACAAAGGCGAACTGTCGCAACACGCTGCAGCTGACCACCTGGCCGTATGGCTCGAAGATGGCTGACAGCTCCTCTTGGGTGGTGTCTAACGCCAGGTTGCCAACGAAGAGCTTGACTGTGTGGCTTTTGTCCATGGCGCTGCACAGAAACAGAGGAGCAATGTGTTTGACCACACTTGGGGACAAGAAAACAATGAAGTGAGCAGCATTGCTGCCAGCTGCCACCGATTTAGCAGCCACAGTGACAGGACAAAGCAATATTTTTACTCATGGATTAGTCTAGCAGAGAGGGAGAAGTTATGGGAAGCCTTTGTCTGGATATGACAAATGACAGCAGTCAAGGAAGCACATCACACACTCTTTATGTTCCATGTGAAGGCTATTGCTAACCCTGAATAACTGAACCAAGCCTATCTCTATGGCCTGAATAAGACGCTCAAGTCTTTTTTGATAGATGATGAGTGCTAGTAGGGATGTGTATTGGCAAGAGTCTGGCAATACAATACATATCCCGATACGCGCCCCACGATACGTATCCCGATATTCTACCGGAACACATTTTCTTTCTTTTTTTTAAATTATGACTTGGAAAAAACTCCGCCTGAATTTCAATACGTCTTCCATTGTAATACAATTTTCAAATTTAGTTTATTTACTGATCACAATGTTAAGCACTGCAACTGTATCTCATATGTACTGTGGTGGACAAAATTGTTGGTACCCCTCAGTTAAAGAAAGAAAGTCCACAATGCTCACTGAAATTGCTTGAAACGTTCATAAGTAATACTAAATTAAAATTTATTGAAAATTAAATAATCAAAATCAGCCATTAGTTTTGAGTTGTTGATTAACGGAATTATTAAAAAAAAAAAAACTAAAGAAATAGGGCTGGACAAAATGATGGTACCCATAACTTAATATTTTGTTGCACAACCATTTGAGGCAATCACTGCAATTAAACAGTTTCTGTATTTGTCAATGAGCCTTCTGCACCTGTCGATAGGTATTTTGGCCCACTCCTCATGAGCAAACTGCTCCAGTTTTCTCAGGTTTGACGGGTGTCTTCTCTAAATGGCATGTTTCAGCTCCTTCCACAGATGTTCAATGGGATTCAGATCTGGGCTCATAAAAGGCCACTTCAGAATAGTCCAACACTTTTCTCTTAGCCATTTTTGGTTTCTTTTGGCTGTGTGTTTTGGATCCTTGTCCTGTTTGAAGACCCATGACCTGCGACTGGAACCAAGCTTTCTGACAGTAGGCAGCACATTTCTATCCAGAATGCCTTGATAATCTTGAGATTTCATTTTACCTTGCACAACTTCAAGACATCCTGTGCCAGATGCAGCAAAGCAGCCCCAAAACAGAACTGAACCTCCTCTAGGTTTCACAGTAGGGACAGCGTTCTTCTCATTGTATGCTTCATTTTTCAGTCTAAGAACATAGAGCTGATGTGCTTTACCCAAAAGCTCCAGTTTTTTTCCTCATCTGTCCAAAGGACATTTTCCCAGAAGCTTTGTGGCTTGTCAACATGCATTTTTGCAAATTCCAGTCTCGCTTTTTTCTGATTTCCTTTCAACAGTGGTGTCCTCCTTGGTCGTCTCCCATGAAGTCCACTCTGGCTCAAACAATGACGAATGGTGCGATCTGACACTGATGTACCTTGATCTAAGAGTTCACCTTTAATGTCTTTAGAGGTTGTTCTGGGCCCTTTGGATACAGTTTGAACTGTCCGTCTCCTCAATTTGTCATCAATTTTGTTCTTCCGGCCACGTCCAGGGAGGTTAGCTACTGTCCCGTGGGTCTTAAACTTCTGAATAATATGTGCCACTGTCGTCACAGGAACTTCAAGCTGCTTAGAGATTGTTTTATAGCCTTTACCTTTACGATGTTTGTCTATAATTTTGTTTCTAATGTCCTGGGACAATTCTCTCCTTCGCTTTCTGTTGTTCATGTTCAGTGTGGTCCACACCTTTGCACCAAACAGCAACGTTAACTATTTGTCTCCCTTTAAATAGGCAGACAGACTGATTATGGCTTTGAAAACAGCTGTAATGTCAATTAAAGGACATACCTGGGTTCATCATGACCCCCTGGGCAATTAGTTCTCAGTCTTTTATGGTGGTACAATCAGTTTTGTCCATCCCTATTTCATTAGTTTGTTTTTTAAAATAATTCTGTTAATCAACAACTCAAAAGTAATGGCTGATTTTGATTTTTTAATTTTCAATACATTGTAATGTGTTACTTCTGAACATTTCAAGTCATTTCAGTTTTCATTGTGGACTTTCTTTCTTTAACTGAGGGATACGAACAATTTTGTCCACCACTATAAGTTGCTTTTACCCAAGCAAATTCATAGTGCTTTCATTTTGCCAACTTAAAATATATAAAAGGGAACAGTCAACATTGTCTAATTTTCCCAAAAAAGAACATTTTTTCAGTATAAGAATAAAGAATTGAATGAATGTGCCTTAACCAATAAGGTTTTAAAAGTATAAGTAAATAAAGTGTTGCTTATTTTCAATATTGCTTAATGTAGCTTCTCCTGAACTTTTAAAACGGGTTAGGAGCCTAAACGGTACTTCAAAAATAAAGGAGGAAACAAAAATACCAATTCTTTCCAGAACCAATAAATTGTGATGGTGAGGCAGCATGACAGGGTGAAAGAAAGTTGCTTTAATGTGGCGAAGATGCTTTGTTGACATATCAGTCTGATAATCAGTCTGCACTGCACAGCTACAGTCCTGCTTTCTCACACGCGGAAGTAAACTGGTATCGGTCATCACCAAAACGTTGGCCTTTTTTCAGGGGGTTGTACACATCACTCTGATCTATCAGGTCACTAAACTAGAATCTATTGCTGGGAGGTTCTGCAGAACTTTGGCCCGCATTGCAGACAGCATTTGCCTGGTGGTGCTACATGAATTTGCCACTGATTATCCACTATCTGGTAGATAAAAAAAAAACAGACAAAAGGCAGAACAGATTGTTTTCTCAAATCAATTCCCACAGATTTGAAACTACCCCCCCCCCTTTTTTTTTAACCTAAAGACTCTAATTATATTTTTATCTATTGTAAAAGCGTTCCCAAAGCAGGGAGCTTGTGATCCACCCAGCATATTTTCTACGTCATAAATACGCTGTTTTTTTTAAAAACAGCATTATTTAACTTGTTTGAAACCAAAACTTGGTGCTGGAAAAATAAAAGATTTGAAAAAATGACAAGACTTGAATAAAGTATGCCTTCCAAGTTATACTTATTTTGCATTTCTAGTCGATTACTTCAAATTACTTACATTCTGTACGACATTTTATTGTTCATAGTCTACATTTTATCCTGTCGTTTTTACAGTTTTTCTTGTTTCACAGGGCTGTTTCACACGGTCCATAAATGTTTAGAGCTGTTTTGTGAATGAATCCCGTTTAAGGCTTAAATTAATTGAGATTTTGATTTGCAAAACATCCTGGATGAGAGGAAATATTCTCACAACTGATGCTTTACATGCATGGACACATTTACGATCTACAGGGAAAACAATAAAGACCAAACACAATTAAATACATTATTCATTTTTGTTGGTATAAAAATTTCATTTATTTATAATACATGTATTTACATTATTACTCAATTAGGGAAGAAAAATTGGTGAGAGCACAATGTCAACTGCTGTTTTGTCAATAAGGGTCCATTTCTCATTCTCTTGAATGATGACAAATTCAACTGAAAGGGGACCACTCAAATTTTCTTATTTTTGTCCAACAAATCCAATCACTTTTACCACACGAATCCTGACAATAGCAAAAAAAAATTGTATTTTTTCCTTGTAAACATAATAAGCCTATGGAATCATTGATGTCAAAACGTATGTCTGCAAGTACTAGGTCACCAGGTAGAACATTTTCAAGATGCCACAATTTACAGTTAAAAGTTTGTCACAGACTCTACCACAACATTATAAAATAAATCCCACCCTGTAGAGTATGATTTAACAGTATGATTTATGGTGTTTGGAAGTGTGCCATGTTTGTGCTCTAGCCTTGAGGTTTGATGGTCTGTCAATGAATACCTTAATACAATCTATAATAATAGCTACTTTCTTTACAAATCTTAGTTTCAATCTCATCAGTGTTAGAATGAAGTGCCGAAATTTGGTCAGAGCTCTGCAACTAGTGAATGGGGGCGACTGTGGGCCAGCGGTAGGGCGGTCGACCCATGATCGTAATATTGCAGGTTCGATTCCCGCCTTGCACGCCCATGAGTCGAAGTGTCCTTGGGCAAGACACTGAACCCCACCTTGCTCTAGTGGTAGGCGGGCGCCTGTGTTTGGCAGCAGAGCCGCCACCAGTGTGTGAAAGTGTGTGTCACTGGGTGAACGGGACTGTGACTGTCAACCGCTTTGGGCCCTTTAGGTAGAAAATAATATAAGTATATGTCATAACAATAATGTGCAGACTCACAAAGCTAAACACATGAAGCAAAAGAGAGAAGTTCTGCAGACCAGCGAAGAATTTGACTTTGCCATCAACACCTTTAAATTAATCTTCATTTAACTGTAAACTCATCTTTTAAAGAATTATTTTCAAACAGAAGTCTGTTGATTTCACACTGCTTGGCATTTATTATGTCCGAGTGAATTCAGTTTGAAATTCCTTTTCATTTTGTACTAAAGACGTCTCCCTTGGTTGGCATTCCTCCTGGACAGTGGCGACTTGACTAGTGGCAGAAGCAGCATTCCTAAAATAGTATTAAATAATAAATAAACATGACTAGAAAACAAAAAAACTGATGAATAATTGTAATGCAACTATTTTATTTAAATCAAAGTCAACATAACTTAAAAATATAATGGTTTCTCTGTCTATGCTTCCTCCTTGACTGAATGTTATACTATGGTAAGTTATTCCACTGACTTGGCAATAGTTTGTATTTAGTAATAAAGCTTAAATAATTAGAGCATAAATAACAGGAAACAACTAAAGTTGAAAGCAATAGGTGGACGCGAGCGAAGAGGGGGCTGTGCTCCCATTATTAAAAATGAAACTTTTTTTGAGGAATACATCAACATAAAAGCATAAATGCAAGCTTTTTTAAGATTCAGAACCCTGATAACATAGAAAGTGTCTTTCTCAGCTGTTGCAGCTCTGACTAGTTAGCAACGCTGCTAATAAGTTCTTTGCTTTCATCGACCCACGACTACAGGAGTCAGACACCTAGCATGAAATGCTCCATTGGATTGGTCAATGAGGGTTAGTTTGACATCTGACGGTTTTAGCCTGTGTGTAAACATTTAAGCTAGCTGTTCATCACTGTTAACAATGTCTTTTGGACGGATGAGACGATAAATTTGAGGTTAATTTTTCAGGCCTAGTTATACCATGAAACCTAACAAAGATCAAAGAGGGGAAAAACAAACCTGCTGTTTGGCTGTTCCACCACTCTGCAGCCTCCATCGCATCTGTGAACAGCTCTCCAGATCCCCCCCCACGGCATGCAAATGAGATGCACTCTATCTATATTATCGGTCTAACGATACACGTAGTTGAACCGAACCGTTTCGGTACGGCAGGCTCTTTGGCATTGGAAATAAGAGAATCAAGAGAGAATGGACATGGTAAAAATAACAGCGTCATCAATATATATGGCGTAAAAAAGATAAAAGTAAATGACTAAAAACGCAAAATATGTTTAACTAAATCTTAAGTCTTGTCATTTATTTTCAAATCATTTACTTTTCAATGACAAGTTGTTTCAATGCCACGTTAAGCTGGCATCACTCTAAGGCCATACTGATCCACAATGATTTTAATAAATACTCAGAAATGGAATTTTGAGCCGAATTTTCTCTAAATATGTCCTTCATCATGAGAAAATGCCAAAAACACAATGATCAAAGGAGTGGGGTTTTTAATTTAAAGTTAATCATACTTACTAGATCAACACAGTATGATGTTTGTAACTGTATTCTTGTACTTTGACCATTCATGGGCTTTTTTGGCACAAAATAACTTTCTAGTATCAATTCTTTTATTGTCTGATGGGAGTATTAATTTCACACCAATCAAAAAGTTATTTACATTTTTGATTCACTGTTCAATTCATTTTCTAATTTCTATTTATGCTTTCTGAATTAAGGAATACGTTTTTTGTGAAGAGAATTTAGAATTTTCAAAATAAATGCTTGTTTTATCTAAAAAAATGTTTTGAAGGAGAACCGCATTCATAGATTTGCTAAATATTTTTTGTCAATATAAAAAACAAAACCATTGTTTTTAACTCAGCTCTAATTATCAGCACATCAAGCCTAACAATAAATAAAACGTCTATATATGGCTAATAAACTCCTCTCCTGCCTGAAATGACCTCCACAGCATGAGTCACACATCCAAACAGGAACAGGGCAATTTGGAGCATAACTTCATAGATTCCAACATAATCTCCCTGCAATTACACTGATGATAACCTGTATAGGGGGTGTTTATGCTGAACGGACTATCGTGGATCTCCTTCATAAAAATGAAGTTTAAAGTTAACAGGTTCCTCTATTGAAGCTTTTATGGTAGACTGTAAGCCAAAGGGCAAACTCCATGACATTTCTGCTTTGCTCTGAAGGTTCAGGCAGTGAAGTCCTTCTCTCGCGCGCGGCCGTGGATGCTCTGCTCACGCGCAGACGGGCCGGTGAACGAGCCCCGAGTTCAATTGAGTCATATATCAGGGGGACTTTGTGATGACGTAGCACGGCGCTGAGTCAACACATCTGTCCGTTCGCGTCAATACGAACCGGAGAAAAGACGAACACCCCCGAGTCAAGTTGTTCGCGGTCACCGTTAAAACGTGAACGGAAGGGGCGCGAGGCTCGCGGGCTTGACGAGGCTGCTCTTAAGCAAAACAGGCAAAGACGTGACACCACATGCCTGAAACCATGCAGCCCGCCGAAAAAAGGAAGAAGAAAAAACACGCATCTGAAAGATTAACAACTGAAATGATAAAGAATTGCTGACCGAGACATTACAAGCAGCTTAAAACAAGCAACATTTGCCCGCAAATGGAAGACGGAGCACTTCCAACACAACAGCACACGTTCCGCCGAGAACGGAACAAACGCCATGAAAACAGTCCGACTTCGAGCGGAACGGGGTTAAACTACACCCTTACCAGCGCACGAAACAACAATACACGACAGAACGTGTAGAAATGAAACCATCTACCATCTTACCTAAGCGGTGGTGTGTTTCAAAATGGTAGCGCCTGCTTCCGTTTGAACGTCGGGCATACTGCTGGATCTGCTGCGGAGGGGGAGGGCTGCTGCTGCTGCTGCACCAAGAGGATGCTGCTGAAGCCGCACAAATAGTTCCAGCAGAACGCCACCAGCAGCTCCCTCTGAGCCTGCTGCATTAATTACCGTCAGGTGGATAATTAAGGCTGGCTCCGAACCGCGAGGGAAGAGCTCCAACGTGAGACAGTCTTAAATGCTGAGGACGCACATCGTTTTTCTGTAGTTTTCTTCAGTGTTGCTAATATTTAGCTTAGAAAACCACGAAACTACGGCGACAAAACCCGCATGATATTCTCTTTTCAACCTCCACTTTATACTTTTGTTAGTTGTTGCAGTTCTTCAAATGACCACTGGAGGCTGGTTTCAAAAGAGAGCGGAAAAAACACATTCACTTCTATGAATTAAAAAAAAAAAAGTACTACGGAGTATGATGCTATATCCACACCAGGCATGTAAACGGGCATTCTTGAATGCGCTTTTAGCATAATGCTACATTCATAGCTAGCATGTGTTGTGCATTCAAGAACACGGGTTTATGATCACGTATTCAACCCATGGTGTTAACACCAGACAAGCACAGAGGGGCTGCTTCTTCTTTTGCTTTTCTACTTTTTGCTATCGCTTGTCCACCACCTGCAGGTAGAAGAGGCTTTGTACAAAAAGTTGAAGCGTTGCGAATCTCATGAATCTTGCTTCAGGCTTTTACTTTCACACCTCTATTCTGATAAATGAAAGACTAACCACATTCCGTCCAGGCACAAACTGCTATGATTAATTTCTTGTCTGTGTTGCAGTTTGGGTTTACAACCAGCTGGCACTTCCGTGATTCAGAAAGCACATCAGCTTTATGTTACAGCCAAATCAGAGGCCCTGAGTGTTCAAAGTTCAGCTGTTTTGTACGGTGTCCCTGAAGAGCAAATCACATCAGCAAAACAAAAACATTTTAAAGATAGCAATTAAAAAAGTAAAACAAATATTTCTAAAATCAGCATTACATTTTAGAAAACAAAACAAAATTCCAGAAACAAAAACATAAAAAACACAACATAGACATATTTTAGAAAACAAAAGTAATTTTCAGAAAACAAAATGAAATGTTAGAAAAATGAAACTATGACAAACTGGAAAAAGCAGATACTATAAAACATCGCTGATTGGATGATGGCGTTCGCCCATTGTTTCAACCGAATGTTATTTGTCAGGAAGCAATAATGCATATCGTCATCCAATAACTAACCCACCTTTTCCAGTTTCTCATTGCTGTTATTTTTCTAACATTTAACTTTGTTTTCTGGAAATTACTTTCATTTTCCAAAATGTTTTTTTCATTTTTGTTATTTACATGTTCTTTTCTGAGATTTTGTTTTGTTTTCTAAAATTTAATGCTGTTTGTTTTTAATTTGCTTTACTTTATCAATTGTTGTTGCGATCTTTAAAATGTTTTTGTGTCAAGTGACTTGTTTACGGTGTGCACTTCAGGACTACGGTAGGTTTCATGATTAAGCAGTCAAAAGGTTGTGTCCAAATTCCCACCCCAACCACTAAAAAAAACTCTATAGTGCTGGACTATGTAGTACCATGAATTTTCAAAGCAATTCGGACACCATGTTCACTATTTTTTATTTTTTTTTTTTTAACGGCAGACATCATCGATTCCACAAAGTTAAAATCTAATTAAAATGAGTGTTTTGCGATGATTATTTATAAGTCCACTGTCTTGTGAAGATAAAACCGTTTATGGTTAATCAAAATAATACATTCATCATTGAGGTGCAACGCAAGACACATTTACCGTGGACCAGGGGGTGGTATTTTCTCTTGAGTAATAATAATAATAACAATAATAATAATAATTTTCCCTTTGTCAAAGCAACTTTCTAAAGAAGTTTGTTTTTTGCTCATTTTGGTTGTTTGGGTATAATTTTAGTGGGGTTTATCACCTGATGTTTGGTGTCGAGACTTTGACGTGCGTTAAGTGTGACAGATGTAACAGAGAGAATCCGGTCACTTTTCAAAATAAAACGTTTTTAAAAAACAAAAAAAAACCAATAAAATGGAAATTATTTTTTCTTTCTGTGCGGCCCGGTACCAAGTGTCCCGCGGCCCGGTGGTTGGGGACCACTGGCGTAGGGTTTTCACACTGGGCCAGCACTACTCAATATTAATGCATGTACTCACAGTTGGTAGAGGCTTGGTGAGAAATGGCGTAGCAGTGCAAAGCTTGTGTATCTTGCTCCAGGCTTCTTCTTTCACAACTCCACTCCAATATATTAAAGACTTGGTGTCATTTAATTCCGGCTGTGCACAAATCGCAATTATTAGTTTCAGATTCATAATCAACTTTCAACCGATTGACACTTCTGTGAATTGAAAAGGGAGCTACCATACACCACTACTAAATTTGAGTCCCACTTGGTCTAAGTTCAACTGGTTTAAGTTTCAACATCCATTCAACGGCCATTGGTTTTGTACGTAAATAAAAAAAAACAGTTGTCTAAACTGAAGTAGCGGCACATGAACGTGAGACTTTTGAATGTGGAACCCTGAAACGCGGCTTTATGGGAATTTACATGAACTTTTCATTGGAAGTGGCTGCTTGAATGTATGTTTTCAAGCCTGATGTGAATGTAGCATGAGAGGCACAATAATATAAACAAACAATCATAGAAGAATAACTTCATAGAATAATGAGTACAAAAAGTCAATATTTTACAAGAATAAAGTTATAATTTCAAAAGTCATAAGTTAAGAATTGGCCAGTTTATAACTTGAATAACTTGCAATATAGAAAGAAATGTCGTGGAAACAATTAGGACTAGCAAGTGTATGTTTAAAAAAACAAAACAAAAAAAAAAAGGTACCAGAGCAAATCCAGATGACAACCTTTAAACCTACTACTATGATGGAATTTACCAGGATAAATGAGAGTCTTCATAGGCAGAGCAAGAAGGGTTATTCTGACAAATGTAATGACTGATCAATAGCTGTTATTTCTCTATAGAGGTCAATGGGATTTTGGCTTCTGTTACTTCCGGTTTAAAACACCAGAGGGGAGGGGTCACTCAGTTTAGTACTTATATACAGTCAATGGAAAGAGCCCATGCTGAGTTGGGAAAATAAATAAAATAAAAGGTAGTAGAAGAATGAATGCCACAAAAGTTAAAATAATTAAGGTATGAAGCAGTTTAAATCTACCAAAAATGTATAAAAGACTTAGAAGTGGATCTCAAAAGATAAAGAATCTACAAATAAATGCACCCGATCATGAATTCCTATACCAGTAGACAGTCCATAATCATAACGGACACAAATGAAAAAGAAAAGCAACAACTTTTTCAATCTGTTTAAAGTTTTTAATCCTTTAGATGCGTGCTTTTCTTTTGTTTAACATTTGTAGCCATCTGTCTGCACTCAGCCCCAACACAGAAATGAGAAAAACAGATGGAACTGTTGGAAGAACTCAATAAGCTCAATCAGGTGGAAGCAGAACAAGACCAATGCTCAATTTAGAAAATCAATGCAAAGTTAACTACTGCACACAGTTACACAGCCAACGCACTGCACACCACCAGCTCCTTATATTGATATTTTCATTAATAAAATCGAAAACAAGTGCCAGCAAGGAGGGGGCCACCATATTACATTCATTTATAATACAACATTTGACAGTTACAGTCAATAGGGGGCACTATGAAAAAGAAATTCAGTCAATTCTCTTTGGCTCTTGAGGCTCTAAAGTTGGCTGCAGCAGCAATAAAGGAACTCAACACACAAGAAAAAAAACAGCTGAGCACACAATCCCTAGAGGGCCTCATTTACAGCCAGAGAGCATGGATGGAATGTGACTTCTGGGTTTTTAATCTTTTACTTTGAGCCATGAACTCCACCTTATTGATTTAAAAGGATTGCAGGAACTGAAATGGGCTCAATTGTGTGCATTTTAATCAGAAACATTCAACTTGACAGATACTTCTCTATAAAAACATAAATTAGTCTGAGAACTTTAGTTTTGTAATAATTAAGTGATAAATCTTTTATCTCTAAAGGCATTATGGTTTTTTATCTTAAGGATGATCTTTCCTCTCAAATGTCCATCAGCGTTAGTGTGTGAGGGTCACAGGTTTGCGGCTGGGGTCTCCTTGCTTCTGCCTTTTCCAGCGATGGGCCGATCTCTCTCCTCCCACAGTGTAACCCCGTCGCAGGCACAGATCTGTTTGGGGTTTTGAAAGAGACCGGCAGAGCGGGCGATGATACCACACGCTAGCCTGCCGAGGAAAAGACAAATAGTTTTTTTTCTTTTTCTCATGTATTATTTTGATGTATTTATTTAACCTTTATTTTACCAGGAAGTCCCATTAAGATAAAATGTCTTATTTAAGGGAGACCTGGGCTGAAAGGCACCATCACAATAAAAACATACAGTTGAAACAATAAATTAGAAATAACATACAATTAAAATGACTTAAAAAACAAAACAAGTGATTTTTGTTGCATTATTTTTAAGAACTACCAAAGAAATGAACTCCAAACAGGGTGGGCACCAACTTCATCTGCTCATGAAAACTATAAGATGAGCTGCAATTAAAAGTAAAAAAAGCCACAATGTGCCCATGTTATAGACATGATCCGTTTGCTTTTGTCACAACATTGCCAGTCGGTTCTTCCTACTTACTTTATCCAATAACATTAAGGAGCTTAACGTTGGGTGCATTTGTATTGACCAGTATTAACTGTCTATTTTTGTTTGTGGTGATGCAGAAAACGAGTTACAGCTGGAGTTTGCCTTAAGGTGAAGCTGTATGTGAAGATGCAGAAGCATGCTGGGGCCGTCATAGATCGCCAAACAAACAATAGCAGTTTATCAGTAACTCACTTTATTTAAATTTCAAAAACAAGAACTCATTATTGTTACAACAAACTTCACAGAAATTCCTAATATCGTAAGTAATGCAATGAGTAATGCAAGTTGAAGATGTGCCCTTCTCTCCTCGCTTTAGGACTACAACTGTTATAGTGCGTAGTGAATTTTAAAGCCTTAAACATCTGAAATCCTACGTCACAGATTTGATCTATCGCAGGCTATTTTTAGAATGAAACTATGCAATAAAAAAGGCAACACTGCAAGAGGAAATATTTCCTTTCTCTTCAATAATAGAACTCAAGTATGAACAGAATATTGTGCAAAACTGAGATAAAACATGATCTTCAAAACCCAGATAAAACAAACCCCAGTCTCCTTGTGTACACACCTTTTCCCAGAGTTTCCCGTCTGTTTGGACAGAGGGTGGGTTCCTCGGCCAAGATCGTCCTCGCCCCCGTCCACCACCAAAGATCGACCAATCACATCCCAAACCTACAGCCCAGAGGTGTCACATGAGTGTCACTCACCACAACAGCACATGGAATGTTTGTCTGTTTAAAAATAAATAAATAAATAAAATTCCTTTCTTGGACAAGCATAAAAAAGTACAATAAACTATACAATATACATTTTGCCTTTAAATAAACCCAAACAAAAACATCAGCATGTTACACGTGGTTTGTTCATTTTACTTAGGTTCTAAAGACAAAGAGACAAAAAGCTTCCAACGGTTCAGGAATCACTACGAACCAAAGTTTCTGCCCCTGCCTGGAGAAATGGCATCAGCTGACTGAAGCGGCCGGAAAATATCCTGATACGTTGAGGAAGATAATTGCGGAGATTAGCCTAATTATCATACGGATGAATGAATGATGGATGAAACCGGCCTTTTATGGAAGAAGATGCCTTCTCGCACTTGACTGATGAAGGAGGAAGCACGGGCTCCTAACTTTAAGGCACAGAGAACCAGAGTGACACTGCTAATGCGGTGATAAAGAACGCTATGGTCTATTGTTCTAAATAAAATAAAACTCTATGCTAAGCAATATCCCAATGTTCTTTAGTAGTTGTTTTACAAAGCATCAGAAATGTTTTAGACGGGTTTTTGATGAGTAAGGATCGGTGACGGACATTCTTCAGCCGCGGGGGGTGGGCTGTGGTTCTCTGTATTCGCGGATTCGTGGGTGTGTATTAGGGTGTGTCCCTAACCCCTGGGAGTATGGGGGGAATACTGTACATGTAAATAAAGGAGATGCTACAATGTGGATGTGTTAATGATGACAGATTGCTGAGATCTATGGAGACTTATCATGCCTTTATCAACCAGTCTGTGCCAGTGAGGCGGCATTCCAAGTAAACCCAGAAAAACAACAAGCGGTTAGCATTTGAACTTCTTAACTCCAGAGATGTCGCCGGCGACACCTAAATAACACACGCTCTTTGACCCACCGTAACCAGTTGCCATTCGCAGGATCATTGAGAATCAGCTGATTCTGATGTGGAGAAAAGTGGCTTTGCATCGATATGTAACATTAGTAAAGTGTTGCATATTTGCACAAATTTGCTTTTCTCTGCATCAGAATCCACTGGAATGATGTCAATTGAGTAAATCGTTGGAGAGTTACAGTAGTACAAAGAATAACAACATTAGAACAAAAGCTGTTGGTGTTAAACGGTTAACAGGACAAACAATACATTTCAGGAGTTAGATGAGTAATAATTCATTGACTTTGATCAGTTTCTGAGTCATGTTCATCTGATCACATGACTGTAGTCGCTTAACATCAGAAATTTGGCCTTTGGAAAACACACAAGGGCAGCTGATGATAAAGAAGGAGAGGCTAATGTTACTGACCACTCAGATTAATGCTGGAAGACAAAGATATTCAAAGTTAATGTCAGACATGCTCAAAGAGAGCAATAAAGTCACTTTACCATCTATGGGTGTAACAGACAAATGAGCTGAACTAACGTGATTTATTTTTATTGACAAAAGGCAAGACTGAGACAATCTGTCTACTGGAAAGTCACTTCAGTTCTTATGACCTTCTGTTTCTGACTGCCTGCAGAACCCCTACACAGGAAAAATAATTCTTCCACCAGGGTTCGTGACAATGTCCAGGAGGATAACATTAACACAACATTAAAACTAAAGCTGTAATGAGTCCCCGAATTCTTAGATTTTTGCGATCTGTTGCAGAAAAAACAAATTTGAACATTTGTGACGTCCAAGATCACGATCTTTAAAAGTATAGTAGGGTGTAGTGAAAAAACCCCACTTCAGGCAATAAAATTATTGCTCTAAAATGAAGAATAAAAATGGATTTTAAGTAGGGCTGTGCCGATGGGTGTGATGGGTGACTGGCATCACGATGGAGACACCATCGTGATGCTACGCCACCGCCACGCTGCGAGTTGACACCATTAGCTGCGGTTACATGTGCAAAATATCTTGATCGGATCAATGGTCGGATTAGAATCCAACCGTGTACATGGGCCCAGAAAAACTTTTTCCGATTATAACAAAAGTTCAAATGGGGCACACTTTCGGTCGGAATAAATAATTCGCACATGCGCAGTAGTGTTTGAAATATCGGAAGGGGAAATGAGTTCCGCTGAGAATCTACATACATAGATATCTGGCAGCTCCGTAATATACTAGATGATCTTCTAAACGTGCTTTTATTAATGTTACGGTTATTATGAACCGCCTGTTTGCTCATCATTTTAATTTTAATCCGTGTGGTCAGTGCTTTTTCTGTTGAAGAACGGAGCTGGAAGAGGCCAGGGTTAGAGAGGCTAACACGCGCTAACAACATTTAGCCTTTGATGAACATAAAATCCATGCGGGAAACGCTGCAATCTGCATCCTGGCTGCATGTAAATATGTGGGAACAACATCAGCCTTTATTTTGTCGGGACACGACTGGAAACACAAATCCACATTAGGGCTGCACGATATGAGGAAAACTCGCAATATGCGATATTAGAGATTAATACTGCGATAACAATATAATTTGCGGTATATAAACAAATAGCAAAATAACCAAAAACATCATTCCCATTTCATTGCAACAGTTTAAAAATTATACTCCAAATGACCCTCGTCGACATAGGTGATAAACATCTAACATAATAGGCCTCCATCTGATTGGTCAACAACGTGAAGGCGTGTGGTCAAATGCATAAAGGGATTTATTTGATTCGTTAAATGCCTCAAGCTGGCATAAGATTGTTTTGCACATTTAAGGTTTACGTTTTATTGCGATTTTTGCCGTCTTTTGCGATATTGATATTGCACAGCTGGATATTGCGATAACGATAAATTTGCGGTATATTGTGCAGGCCTAATCCACGTGATTGTTTGAACGGTTAAGGACTGAGCGACATTTCTGCTACACACCGCCCCAAAGCTGCTGTGTGTGAGCTGACGGTCCGAGCTCTGCCCGGACACACACTTTTACCGGAAGACCCGGTTCTCCTGAGTTCTGTAGCTCGTTCACCTAGAGCTGCGGGTCGGATCACAGTCTGAAGTCTCCATAACATAGCGCACACGTTACAAAGCATCCTCCCTTCAATTCAAACAGAAAGTCCGACTGCTCAGACTCACGGTCGCTCGGTCCACCTGACTAATCAAGTGCAGGAGCACATCCCATTTTTGTTAAAGTCACTTCCCTCAGTTTATACTGGATCATCGCGGATAAGTCATTAGTTGGGAAATAAAATAATGAAATAATAAAGTAAAATAACGAATAATAATTATATAAAAACGAAAAATTAAAAATAGCGCCTCCGACGATATCATCGTCCATCCCGATGGTTTACTGCAAACATCGTCAACTGCCAATTTGAGGGACATCGCTCAACCCTAATTTTAAGTATATAAAATAAATAAACAGAACTTGCTACCATCACTGGAAGTAAATTAATTTTCAAAGTAAAGTATCAGTAAAAGTTCTTCTGAAGTTAAAAAGCTTTTGTGTGTGAGATAGTCAAAAATAGACAAATATCATTTCTTTTGTTTAAAATCTTCGTTTTTTTCTGTTATATTTTGTTGAATTGTATTTTTTGCTCTAAATAAAGGAATAATTAATGTTTAAATTAGTTTTATTTTAATTTTCTTATATAAATTAAAAAGACAAAACTTAATGGGGATGTGCACGGTTTAGGCAGAAAACTGGGAATAGAAATTAATTTTACTTATTTTGTTTTGCTGATGGAAACCCAAATCCAACCCCCCCAAAAGTAAGAATGTTCTGCTTGTGTGTCGTCACCTTAAGCTGATCGTCCTCCAGTCGAAATGAGGCTCTGCCATCGGGTCCTGCTACAATATTTCCCAGGTCACCTACATGCTGACAAACAATAAGAATTGACACCAATTTGCATCACAAGAAAAGAAAATTCAGACAAGAATTACACAATAAATAAACCTACTAAATGTAATGAAATCAGAAAAATCCTTCTGTTCCTGTGACTAAAGGAGAGCCTGAACAGAGTAGCTCCAAACAACTGATACTTAGTCTGACAGAAACGACTCATTACAGCACATCAGGAGGGATTCATCCACAGCTCCAAAGCTTTTTGATTTCCATCTTCCTTACAAGTGTTTTGCTTTTAGAAAAACCACAACACAGGGTTGAATCTGTTTCCAGAGGAGTGAGCATACCCGTTCAGAGTCTCCTGGACCACCGTGCTGCTTCCCAAATGGATTATAATGTTCTCCACAACTACAAGAGAAGGAGGGACAAAAATGGGACAAATATTAGGACGCTTTTTTTTTCTTTTACCTGTGGTAAAAATGAAAAAACAAAAAAAAAAAAAAACAATGCATGGTGGAAGCAGGGATCTTTATAGCTTTGATAAAAATTTCTACCTGCGTTGATCTTTGACATAAATGACTGACTGTAGTGATTTTTTAGTGCAGAAATAATGCTGTTGTTGACAGTCCAAAACAGATTCAGACACCCTTTTTTTTTTTTACCTTGTCCTGTCCAGCAACAGAACACACAGATTTCAGCTGATTGCCTCTTCTGATGGACACATTTTACTTTTATAAATAATAATAGTGTCCCGCTATAAACCCCTTTTTAACATGGATCTGAACTTTATTAGTTGACATTAATCAGTTTAGACAGGACAAAAGGGTTTGAAAAAAAGAGGTGGAAAGATTGAGGGGGGGTAGATGATAATACTGAGTTGTAACATAAGAGTACCATAAGTAAACTGCATGAGTTAGTTTTCACATACACACACTTACACTAACAAATGGTATATACAAACACACAACAGGTTTTAAGTATATTCATACATTAATTATAGAAGACTTATCTCAATGAAATTAACTTGTACAGACAGGATCTACATAGACAACATTTTTGAATCGACCTTGACCCTTTAGTGCACTGTCAATTTCAGATCTCCCCCCTGCAGGGAAATGGGCAGGAGCAAATAAAAAGATGGTTTGGTGTTTAATGTATCGGTACTGTGCTGGCATTATAGTCTTGAATGATGCTGAGATTTACTGTCCTGCTCTGAGGCGTTTCCATCTGCAGTCCAAAACATTACAAAGCACCTTCACAGCATGACACAGAAAATGTCTAAGTTAAACTAGGAACAAAAAGGAAATATTTTCAAAAGCATCAAGAAAAATAAAATAATTTCATGTTAAAGACCCTCTCCAATGAAAATCATGTTGCTCTTGTGTCTGCGTGACTCTGAAAGTCTCATTCCTGTACGTGTGTGTGCAGGTATAACACACTTCAAATAAGAATGATTGTTTTTGTTTAGAACAATATGGCTTTCAGTTTGGGTGCATGTTTAAACACTCCAGTGTTTACCTTAACTCTTCAGCTTAACACATTTAACGTAATTCCAGAGTATTCTAAAGCAGAGTAAAGGAGCCTTGCACTGATGGGCTGCAGTGCACAGTTGAGAAGGGTTGCCGGTGCCCATCTCGGCTACTGTTGAGCAGTAAGGGAGAGAGTGTTGTCGAAGATGACACCCAGACTCTTAACTTGTGGGGAGGGAAGGATGGAGCAGTTATCAAAGGAAATGGAGATGTTAGGGAGTTTATTTAGGGTGGTCTTTGTTCCTACCATGAGTAGTTCAGTTTTATTGCTACATGACAGACTTTTCTCTGACAAATACTTTTAGGCCCACAGTACATTTTCAACATCTCTTTGAATTTTTATTTCATTTCTTTCTATTTATTTGAGGTTTAAGACTCATACAATTAAAGATCAATAAATTACCTCAGGCTCTCAAGTATTGGTGCGAGTTCAACATTGAAGCAAACCTAAACCGTTGAAGCACTTAAAAAACACACATTTTTCCTTTTGCACTGCCTGATTCTTTTGCACTTAGGATTTTAATATTAATTCAATGGGTACAAATAAAAATAAACAATGTTTCAAACAGTGCAACACCAATATGTGGGTCCATTACACAGATGAAGTTTACTGCATCTGCAATGATCATAACCGTAGCATGAGTCAATTTATACAGAGTGTGTTTATGCTTGTTCCTTCTAAGATCTGGTTGACACTTGAAAATATTTACTGTTTAATTAGGAATCAGAAGTCTTAGTACTTATTTACATTTTATGTAACTCACCAAAAAAACGACTTATTCAATTTTTAAGAGGCATGCCCTCAAACATTGATCAGACAATGGCCTTACCTTTTGCAGTCCTGTGTGAGGTCTCCTAAGGTGTGTACGTGGAGGCCATGGCACCCGGGCTCCAATCCGTCAATGGTCCCATCGATCAAACAGTGTTTCTCGGACAGCTGCAGGAAACGCACCACCCCCTGAATGGACCCTACTCCAGACAGCATTGCCACAGCCGCACCCAGGTCTGCCACAAAAACGGAACGCGTAAACAAAAGCTGAACTGCCAATGCCAAACTTTGACTATTAAAGCAGATGAAAGTAATGCCATCAAAGGATTTCATGTTTGGAATACAATTTTATTTTTAGAAGAAGGAGCGCAACCGAGGCAAACCCAGATCACTTTGTCTTGGTCACATCCATCTGTATGGGGGGTTGACTTGTGTGGGTGCAATGAAATTTTGAGTTGTCCCGGCCCATAGTCTTGTAGCATCCTGCTGGATCTGCAGCTGATGCTCCTGAACCTCCTCCCAGATGGCATGAGGGAGAACAGTCCATGAGAGGGGTGCTGGGGGTCCCTGATGATGGAGGTTGCTCTACGTATGGTTATGGTTATGGTTAGATGTGAGTGGGAGTGATTGCCAGATGTCCTGAAGTCAATCACCATTTCTTTAGTTTTGTCCATGTTGATCTGTAGGTTATGGGATGTGCACCACCCTGCTAGCTACTCCACCTCCATTCTGTAAGCAGACTCGTCATTGTTGCTTATGAGACGTCTGTCGTCTGCAAACTTAACAATGTGGTTGGTGCTGTATTACGCAGCGCAGTCATGCGTGAGCAGACTAAACAGCCATGGGCTCAGGACGCACCCCTGGGGTGTGCCCGTGCTCACTGTGCACACAAGTTAGTGGGCCCACCTGTGTGCCCTATACAGATTTGACCATTTTTCACCTGCAGACAGGTCAGGACTAAGGTCCAGTTGTGACCAAGGTCTAAAGCAAACTAAAGAATGACTATTTATTTTCTGTGTTTGGAAACATTCATGGAGCATTTTTTTAAAAGATTTAAATCTCTGGAACTGTCTGCTACTATGGTTACCAAGCTCTTTCTTTTTCTTGTGTTCTATACTTCAGTTGTTCCTCACCTGGTTCTGATCCACCCATGCCCTTCAACACAGCTCTGCGTCCGGTGCTTTCTATCAGAGCCTGGACTTCTGCAATGGTCAGAGCAGATTCCACCAGGACCTCCTCCCTCCTGACATCCACAGTGACTGAGGTTACTCCTGGAAACAAATGAACACAAACAAGAGATAGAAAACCATATACGAAAAAAACAAACTTCTGCTTATATTAAATAAAGCAACAACTGGAGCTCATTTAAACTAGATGAATATATACACTGCTCAAAAAATAAGGGGAACACCTAAACAAATCAAAGTTACTCCAAGTCAGTCCCACGTCTGTGTAATCAAACTGTCCGATGAGGAAGCAACAGTCACTGACCATAAACTTCACATGTTTTTGTGGAAGTGGAATAGACAACAGCTGGAAAACATAGACGATCAGCAAAACGCCTCCAAAAAAGGAGTGGTTCTACAAGTGGTGTTTTGGCTGATGTTTTAGTGGCTTTTGAATGTTGTCACCCCAGCGGTACAATGAGACGGCGTCTAGAACCTACACAATTGGCAACTCATCCAGAACAGCACATCAATGCAAATTGTGGCAAGAAGGTTTGCTGTGTCCATTAGCGTAGTGTCCAGAGCACTGAGGCGCTACCAGGAGACAGGCCAGTACATCAGGAGATGCAGAGGAGGCCATAGGAGGGCATCAACCCTGCATTAGGACCACTCTCTCCTCCTTTGTTTAATGGAGTAACAGGAGGAGCACTGCAAAATGACCTCCAGCAGGTGACAAATGTGCACGTGTCTGCTCAAATTGTAAGAAACAATCTCCATGAGGGTGGTACGAGAACCCAACGCCCACAGGTGGGAGTTGTGATCCAGTGCCCAACACTGCCATATGTTTGGCATCTGCTAGAGAACAGGTTACATTACAGACTGTCCAGTAGTTGGCAGCCACACACACCACTGTGTCTATTGTTTCAAAAACACTAAATTGAAGTTGGATCAGCCTGTAGAGTGCTTTTCCACTTTAAATTTGAGTATCATTCCACATCCAGACCTCCAAAGGCTAATGAATGTAATTTCCAAAATTCATTTTTATGTGGTTGTGTTGCCAGTAAATGCAATTATGTAAAGTATAAAACATTTAAGAATAACTGTATTTGTTCAGATATACGTGTCTTGTGTTCCCTTTATTTTTTGTTAGCTCCGCGTATGCTGTAAGGCTGTGAACGCTATTTGAGTATCACTGGTGTAAACAACTATTTACAGACAATATACAAAAAAGCAACAAACTGATGAATGTCACTCACCGGATTTTCCTTCCAAAGCCGCTCTAACGGCGTCAGCACAGCTTTCACATGTCATCTGCACTGCAAACTCCAGCTGTAATCAAAGAGACATTTCCCACGTTAACACGCGCCTCCTTCACAACATTACATCTAACTTATGTGTTCACTTTACACAGAAGCTTTAAAGTGTTGTTGTTGTTTAAGCACGAATGACATAAAATAACAACAAAATGCGGGGAAAAAAACCCAGCGGTTAATAACCTTGGATGGTCTGTTGGAGTCCATGTTGATGACGCAGTTAGCCGCTCGAGCGATAACGAACGAATTTATGAAGAAACTTCCCAGTTTTGTTGCTGCGGAAGCGAGCTTGAAGGGCGCCGCCATCTTTGAGAGGTTTGAATAAACCATTGAGTTCTATCGCTAGAGGAGACACGCCCGCTTGGGATTCCTGGCCAACGGTGGCGGAGCGCGACGCCATCTTGGTGAGGTTGTCGGCCATACCAATATTTTGGTAGGGAGGATTCACAGATAACACCTAGGCCTATTGATTTAGCGTAATAAGCGTTATCATTTATTTTACAGTTTAAAAGAAAGAATGTTACGGATGGGGGAATGAAGGAAGCACCCAGGTACAGAGGAGGAGGAGGTTCCAGCCAAAAGGAATCTTTAATAACTAAAACAAAACTAAACAAAATACTAGGGATGGCCCGTTTGACACGGATGCTTCGGCGCGTCTTTCACCTTCATGAAACGAAGTGCTTCGGCACAATGTTTAGGGGCGTGTGTCAACTAGCGCAGATCACATGGTTGATGACGTATGAAGCGCCAAATGCTTCGTTTGGTCGAACCACGGTTTTAGTTGTCACTTGAACAGTTGGCTGCGCTATTGTCTGTAAATAGTACAAATGAATCCTGTACGTTTCCCGACAAGTTCTACTGCTTCCCCTGTATTGGAATCAGCATCAGATCATTGCACTTTAAAAGGCTCCTGGTAAAAAAAAAAAAAAAGTACTGTGGCTCAGGATCGTTTCAACTTGGTTTCTCCTGATAAGAAAATTCACGATTAATGTTATTTATAAGGAAAATACTCCTAGCGATATATGATGGCAAAGGTGTAATGTTGCAGTTGAGATAAGTCAGTGGAATGGTACGGTCATGGCATCTACATCCAGAGATCCTGGGTTCAAGACTAGTGTTTTACTTTTTTTTTTTTTGCTTTGCATTTATTTTCTTCATGTGATGTGTATATTGCTGTGTCAAGCACTCCTCACAGAAAACTCGTGTTGCTTTACATTGTTTTTTTTTATCATTAACATGTTTTGTTTTACGTTTTTTCAGTATTATTTCCACATTGAAGTATTACAAGGAGCTTAGTTGAAGCATATGATATACATCCAGTCCGCCACTGTTCTGTGTAGTTTCAAAGCCCTGAATAGTTGACATTACATGAACCACTAGGAAAGCTTCATGGGGCTTCTATTCCCATCCCCACAAAATACCACTGCAGCAAGCAGGCAAACTTGAAACTTAAAAACTTACAAAGACACCAAAACTAGATGACAGCAAACTACATCAAACTATGGAGCAGCACAGGAGGAAGGGGATGACAGGACTTAAATACATACAGGACTGACGAGACTCAGGTGGAAACATAGATGGGGACCAAAAGTAAAACTCAAAAACACGACACAACACAGGAAACCCTACAAAATAAAACAGGAAGTGAACTCAAAACATGAAGAAACAAAAGACAACTAGAAAACAAAAGTAAAGAAACTAAAACCGTGACAAAGAAAGTATCAATTATTTTTAAAATTATTCAAATTGAATTGTTCTTCAGCCTAAAGGACTAAATCAAGGGTAAAAAGAGCCTGTTCAGCTTCACTGGTGTAGCGGACACCATGTTAGATAAATATGGCGATTTGATTGGTTAGAATCTAGACCAATTAGCAGGTTGTTTGATTGCAGCTATATCACGCTTAACTGAAACTTATGAATGCAAACTCAAAGATAGGGAGAAGGCAAGATGAGACACAACGCATGCAAAAACATTTGTTTTGCAAATGCAAAAATATTTTTTGAATGCAAAAGAGAAGTTTTTGAAAGAAAAAAAATAAAAAGGTTTTTGAAAGCGTATGCTTAATATATTCATTTGCTACTTTTGTTTGCAGCGTGGTGGCATAAATATCACTTTATGGGCACTCAGCAATATGCGAGTGATGAAACTGAGAGTCATTTGAAAAGTCGCATGATCATACGCAATCTGAAGCAAGTGCTGGACAAGCCAACGATGACACTTCCGCTTTGAAAGATCGATAAAGTTGAGATGTCCGCTCGAGCAGAACATCTCTACTTCAATGTGCTTGTTGTTCTCCGAGGCATGCAATGATACCTGTTTTGACTAGACATTATGTATAAAGAAGAAAGCTCAAAGCACGCCCTGGTCAGTTTTTGTATTCATTTTAGGAAGATGTGTTTGGTCTAAATTTCTTGACACAAATAAATTCATGCTAAACTGCTTAACATAAGATACTGCTTAACATTATAATTCATCAGGATACTTCCCCCAGAGATAAACTCTGAGTTCCTTTTCACTTTATAAGACTACTGGAGTCAGTTATCTTTCCATTTAATGATGAAAAGCAGGACTGTAAGGGGGCTGTGAAAGCAGACTCTGCCTTCTGTCCTTTCCTGCTCGTGCCTCCTTTTTTGGTAACTGTTTTCATGCTCTTGGTCTGTGTTGTTAGCTGTCTCTGCTTTGACGTATGAAGCCACATCAGGGAGCTGTCTCAGCTGCTCTGCAGTGTTTAACTTGCAGCAGTTGGTTGCAATGGCAAGATAATGAGGTGAGTAAGGGCTCAAATGCTAAAGATTAAAACATATAAAAGGATTTTAAAGAGTTACAAAAACTGGGTGTTAGTATGTGTGTAAGTTGTATTTGACTGAAGGGACTGTGAGATACAGAGTAAGAAACAGATACTGAACAAAATAATATTCTGATGTTCAAGTTCCAGCTGCAGCCTTTGACCAGAACTTGTGTGACCTAATATGCTGAGCTGCATTCAGATGCCACACACAAGATTTAATGATTTCATGAGGCAAAACAAAAATCACAATGGTTCCATTATCGTTTGAAGAGTTCGCTGCATTTAAATAGCTCTGCAAAGAAAAGTTTTACCGCTATGGAAACATTTCTGTACATTAATTAAAAATAAAAGTCATTACCAGAAATGCTTTTTCATTTTCAAAATGAAGCTGCATTTGTTGACTCAAAATTAAAAAGAAAAAGCAAGCCGCAAAACTGCTTTTTCTTATTCTTCAACACTGCTCATTCTGTCACTTAATTAAAACGGTAAAGAAAATGGTATTGGACATTTCATTTTCAAAAAATTCTTTAGTAAATTTGTAGCAAAATTCAATTAGAAATATCTAATTTGACAATTAAAATGGATTAACAGAAATGCTTTTTTATTTTCACAATATAACTGCATGAAATTACGGAGCCCGTGTCATGACATTAAAAAAATAAAATATATCTCGTTCCCACAGATTAATAACTCGTTCCCACAGATTAATAACTCGTTCGCACGAAATACTATTCCGTTCCCACAAGATACTATTCCGTTCCCACAAGATACTATTTCGTTCCCACGAAATGATTAACTCGTGCGAACGCAATAATTAATCCGTTCGAACGCAATAATTAATCACGTCATAAGTCAATCACACGGATATGCTCTCAGTCCGTTCGGCCGCAAAAGCCGCTTTCAGCGGTAACATCAGTCTCTTTGTGACCCACATTCGTTCAAGAAAGGAAAAAGAAAAACAAGAAGGATCAATTTATTACTGTCTCAATGAATATAAGAAAAATTTCACAAGATTTGATAGCTACGCTGCTTTGCCATACGATAGCTTCTGCTAGGCTACTACTACTAGCTTAGCTCCCCGCGGAGCTCCTTGCTTGTCATGCCGGCATTCGGGCAACTGGCTGGTCGGTAGACAGCCAGCCAGCTGATATTGTAGTTTAAGGTTAAATAGGAATAATAATATTCAGTACTTGTATTTTATTAACATACTCTTTGGCAGTCAGTCGCTTCACATTCGAAGGCTATGAGGCTACATGCTAACTAACTAGCTGATCGTTTATCCTGTTATCTATGTCATAGAGTTACAGCAGATACCTTCACATTTCTGTCTGTGTATGTCTCATTACAGTGCATTGAAGACACCGAGGATGTTTAGAGATCAGATTTATTTATTTTAAAAAGCACAAAAGCATCCATTCCATGTATTCACATCATCATCATGATCCTCTGGTACGCCCTCCGTCATCTAGCTGCAAAAGCCGCTTCCTGCCGCTACGACCGTGTCCCTGTGAGCATTCAATAGGGGTAAAAATAAAAGCAAGAATGGTCGATCTATTATTTTCTCAATGACAATCTGAAAAAATATCATATTAAGCTGACTGCTTCGCCAAACGCACTTACCTCTTAGCTCCAAGCACAACAAATATGGCTGACCGATACCCCAAGACGAGATCAGATTTATTTATTTTAAAAAGCACAAAAGCATCCATCGGTATTAACATGATGATCATCCTCTGGTACGCTCTCCGTCATCTCGCTGCAAAAGCCGCTTTCTGCAGCTACTTCCGTTTCTCTGTGAGCATTCACTGGGCGTAAAAATAAAAGCAGGAATGATCGATCTATTATTGTCTCGATAAAAATCAGAAACATATCATAAGATAAGCCTGAATGCTTCCCCTACCGGACTTAGCTTTTAGCATCACAAACATGGCTGCGAACAATATACCCCATGATGCATCACGTTTACCCACGTGCTTTTGATCAGCAAATCATTGGTCTTGTTGTTACACTTCAGTTACAGGGACACGGTGATTGGCCGAAATGCATGCTGGGAATGCCGGATGCATGCAGCCTTGTTTGTAATGCTAGTAGCTAAAAGCTAAGTCCGATGGATGCTTTTGTGCTTTTTAAAATAAATAAATCTGATCTCTAAACATCCTCCATGTCCTCAATGCAATGTAATGAGACACACGCACAGACAGAAATGTGAAGGTATCTGCTGTAAATCTATGACGTAAATAACAGGATAACCGATCGGCTAGTTAGTTAGCATGTAGCCTAATAGCCTTCGAATGTGAAGCGACTGACTGCTAAAGAGTATGTTAATAAAAGACAAGTCTTGAATATTATTATTCCTATTCGACCCTAAACTACAATATCAGCTGGCTGGCTGTCTACCGACCAGCCAGTTGCCCGAATGCCGGCATGACAAGCAAGGAGCTCCGCGGGGAGCTAAGCTAGTAGTAGTAGCCTAGCAGAAGCTATCGTATGGCAAAGCAGCGTAGCTATCAAATCTTGTGAAATTTTTCTTATATTCATTGAGACAGTAATAAATTGATCCTTCTTGTTTTTCTTTTTCCTTTCTTGAACGAATGTGGGTCACAAAGAGACTGATGTTACCGCTGAAAGCGGCTTTTGCGGCCGAACGGACTGAGAGCATATCCGTGTGATTGACTTATGACGTGATTAATTATTGCGTTCGAACGGATTAATTATTGCGTTCGCACGAGTTAATCATTTCGTGGGAACGAAATAGTATTTCGAGGGAACGAAATAGTATCTTGTGGGAACGGAATAGTATCTTGTGGGAACGGAATAGTATTTCGTGCGAACGAGTTATTAATCTGTGGGAACGAGTTATTAATCTGTGGGAACGAGATATATTTTATTTTTTTAATGTCATGACACGGGCTCAGTATGAAATGACTCAAAAAAAAACCAATCCTTCAAAAGGCTTTTTCAAGTCATTTTCAAGAACACAATAAAAACACAGTTTTCATTGAGTGGGTTTTTAAACACATGAACTGTCCACTTATGTCTTCCACCCACCCCACCCCCATTAATCCTGTGTGTTCATCACATCTTCATTCCTCTTCTTCTTCTATATTTTTCATGTTCAGCTACTCTTCTCCACGTCGCAACACAGACTCCTAAAGGGCCTATAACATGCAAAAGTTTATTATAATATTCATTCCTCACGAAAAACAATCAAGTTTCGTCTAGGTACCCCGATTGTCCCCGACCAATCCACTAAAACACGTGGGTTCTCATACTGTGACGCCACAAAGTGAGGAACCAGAGTCTGCACTGCCAGCTGGAACTGAAGGTAATCGGCAAAAACCTTTATGCACAGGTTTGTGCGTGTTTGTTGCACAATATGCACATCTATCTTTGCAAAAGTTTGGATGTTGTTTGTTTTCGTGGGTGAGCAGCAGACATGCTGCAGAGGCTGGCTTATAGGTTGACGTCATGAATTGGGCGGCACCCACAAGGAGCGAAAGCTAGTGTCTTGGAGATCCAATCTTCCGGGTAGAAAAATGAGCTCTTGAAAATTACTCGTATTACATAAAAAATTTGCTCTTTTTTCTTCTTTGTGTCAAAGGTAATATATTATAAAATATATAGATATAGTTTACTCTAAAAAGGCTTACGAATAGCATGATATAGGCTCTTTAATTACTCTTCATTTAATCTTTATAAGTATTTCTTCTTCACTGCTTTATTTTAACTGCTGCTATATTTTTTTCTGCAGCTTTCTGCTTTTTTCACTGGGTGTCCTATGGTTTCTAGAAAGGCGCTTGGAGATAAAGTAAATTATTATTGTTGTAAGCTGAACTCTAAATAAAGGAGGACATTTTAGTAATAAACAACAATCCTTGATATCTGCAATGTGCCTATTTTACAACAAGGGAGTGAAATCACAAAAGCACAAAAAATAAAACAAACCCAGAAAACAACAGTGAAAAAAAAACAAAACAAAACATCTGTTGTGTAGAGATGACTTTGCAGCAAGTACTTTGAGAGAGCAAGATTTAAGAAGTTCTGATTCATAATTTCATACAGTTTGGCAGTTTTCCTGTAAGATTTAAGATGCATAAAAAAGCATAGATACATTTTACATGAAGTTGTAGTTTGTTGCTTTAGAAAACCCTAAATGCTCACTGATCCTCTGAACCTGTTAGTTTACAAAGAAAAAAAAGGAAAACATGTTTCAGCATGCTACGAATAAATGTGTTTTATTTGATGTTATAATTGTTTGGAGACAAATCTTAGTGCATTTTTTTTATTAGACTTCCATAAGTTTGCTTCACCCAGAAGTGAATGTTTTATTAACAGTTTTAATATCTTTAGAAACTCTACATATTTCCACATACCGATTAATTTATCATAACCACATGAAACATAGACTGTAAGGTGCCGGATTGGGATGTCTTGCCCAAATAGGACTAAATTTTTATGAGGATAAATGTGAGGGATATCACATGCTAAGCAGACAGATTATTCTGCAGCCTCATCTTCAGGCTCTTTGACCTTTCAACTGATTATTCAGACGACATGTCAGGGACTTACCACAGTTTCTCACCTTTCTGCTCCAATCATCTTTAGATCTATTGTAAAAGTGTTCCCAGTGGTCTTTTAATTATGATTATGCTGTTTTTAACCAAAATAAAAAATATAAAACTGGTGTTGTTTTCTAGGACAGTTTCTGCAGAGGAGCAGGAGTTCATTAGAAATTCACCTCTGAGTTGTAGGTGAGTCTGAAGTAGGGCTGGGAATCACTGGGTACCTCAATATATGATACAATTTGCGATACATTGCTCACAATAACGATACTATCACGATATGGCCATAATTGTCATGACTCGTCAAAGCTAGACAGACCCAGACGCTGAAACCCAGAAGGAAGACAGGAGTCGAGTGAAGGTAAATAATAGATTTAATTTTTCCAGTGGATGAATTTGTTCTGTTGTGGCGGAGAATGGCAGGAACGATGCGCCAGATGCACCGGGTGACACCCCCCCAAAAGCTCCAACAGGACGGCTGGAGGAAGTGGGAACCGGCTCATCAGCCACTCGTCCTCGTTTTCCAGCAAGTCTTCTTGCTGTCTAAAGACTCGTTCACTCTGAATTCTTCCATTGTCATTTTCACTTTCACATGATTCTTCCATCTCCCGACGGTGTCGCCGTTTCTCATTTCACCCGTTTTTGTGCGTACGCCTGGGTCAGAGCTTGCGTGAAGGACCGCACATTTTCTCGTCAAGTTTGCTTTTTATAAATCTCAACTATTGCGTAGAGAGTGGCGTACGCCTTCTTTTGTGCGTACGCAACGTTTATAAATGAGGCCCCTGGACATAGAAAGACTAGAGTTTAGACGAGGGAAAAGATACATAACAAGAAAACTTGAGAGAGACCAGAATAGCACCATCAGGGGCAACAAACAAGTGTTGAATTCTGGTCCTGGCGCTCCTTAAGTAGGTCTGGCAGGTTGATGAGATGAGTGGACGCAGCTGAGAATAATCAGTGGCCAAGCAGAGAGGGGAGGGGGAAGATAGCTGACAGAGGCACCATGACAATAATGTGATAATCGATATATCTCGTCTCTAACAACTCACGATATATCAAACTTTAAGAAAGAAGAACTTGAAAAACTGCTTTTTGGAAAATATTTCCCCGTTTATTTTTTAGTTTTTAAACACAATGATAATGAACAACTTGTGTCCTCTTTGGTGTAATGAATAACAGACTTCTGCGTAACATTGCAAAAATCAGTAATACTCTGTCTTTGACACACAATGGCAATAATCATTTGGAAATATTTGCAAAATTTAGTTTAAACAATAGTTAACATGAACAGCAGTGCCATTATTTAGTACAAAATTGCTGTGAACAGGATAAAAAAAAATTAATAAGTCAAGTAGCTGTCAGGCACATTGGTATTAACTTTTGAAAAACAAAACCATAGCCATTGCTTAATTTAAAAAATAGCTGTAAATCAGATATTAATTCCTCGAACAAATTATAGTGTCTTTGCTAAAAATAAATGACACCATTTATGCAAATGTGGTGTAAACAAAAACAAAAATCTTCAAGAAAATTAAAAATCAAGTGGAACTTTCCTTTAAGTTATTTAAGACATAAACTGCTTTTAAAATAAATTACCAGGGATAAAATACGTGAACTTAAAGTGCATCTATAGTAAACATCTTTGTGAACAACATGTTTGGGGAAAAGCTGCATATGATGTATGTTTATATGTTCATGTTTTTCTTGAGAACCACAGGCTTTTAAGCGTCAAGACGCCGCTCGTCTACCGCTGCTTTGAGGAGAAGGGGGGTCTAAGGGCAGGGATGCACCCTTTCTGCTGTTTCCATCTCAACCGTAGCTCTGGTCTGGGCGTACAGTGCAGGAATCATTTTTTCAGTTTTTCCATAAGGGAATGTCAAAGCGTGGCTCTAATACATTCAATAAAAACCGAAATTCCTCGTTCTCCACCTCGCTGCAGGGATGGAGCTCCTTGTACATGTAAGCAGCAATCCCGTTTGTTATTGCCGCTGCTCTCGCAGAAGACAGTGGTAGCGTCACCTGGAAAAAGGTATCCGCGCCGGGTTGTGTTGGCTTCAGGCCAGCAACAGCCACGGCTTTCTCACACAACTCCGGGTGATGCAGCTTCAATGCTGCCAATCACGGGACTAAATATCGCAATATATCACCATATCGATATTTTGGCACACCCCTAGTCTGAAGTGTAGGAGTAAGATAGCCCCTTTCTCATCATCCATCTTTTTACACACTCTCCCATTAGCTTACACTCCCTTACAACCTTAAATGAACATCACTGGTGCAAAAAAAATGGCGAGTAATATTGGAGCTATCCAGCTATACAGTTTTGAGTCAGAGCCAGCTCAAATGAGGAAAACAAAGACTACATAGCAAATGTGTGGATTAGAATGGAGCAGAGCAGGGAGCTTGTGGCTTGCCGTACGTAGTAGCTCCATTTTTCATCTTCTCCTGATCATTGACTGTATAATATAACTGGACGAATCACATGTAATGTCACCCATAGAAAATGCCTTGCTTCCGGTTCCAACTAATTCAATTGCTATTCAATATGCCCATCGCTATCTTGGAGCCAGATGTCCTCAGTAAACTGGGATTAGTCTGTGTACATCTCTATACCAACAGCTCTCTCCAATCAGGAATGAAGGCCACACTCCTTCCACTGAAATCGGGCTCTGGAGAATCTGTCAATCAAACGCTTCGGACGTTCGACGTGAGGCTGCCTACTTTTATTAAGGCATCTGATTGATCAGTTAATAACTTGAATAATTTGTGCTACAGCAAAAATACCATGAAAAAAATAGGGTTAGTGAGAACATGTTAATAAAAGGAATCAGAGTAAAATGGTTATTCTGACATATATAATGACTGTCAAATTCTCTCTTATTGTTATTAATGTTCGCGATATCATTTGAATAAAGAAGTACTCAGAAACACAGTCTTACAGAACTTTACAACCGCGCAACGCAATGCTAACTGAGAGACCCCACATTTTCTTATTGCACGGTTGCAATCCTAACTGAGCGGTGCTTCTGCGGGCTTGCTTCGCTTCTGCACGCTTGCTGGATTTGTGAGCAGTGTCACTTGGGGGCTGTAACCTTTCTGGTTGATCTGATTGGCCAAAATTTGCATGTCAAATCCGGCGAGTCAGCGGAGCGGGACTTTCTTTTTTTAGAGCAGGAGAAAAGACCACACTCAGCTTCTGGGCTTCAACCTGTTACCACCGTCTCTGGGACTCACGCTCCTCCATCAGTCGCAAGAACTTTTCGACGTTATATCATCCTGGGCAATAAACCAGTGACTTTTTTCACTCCTGTGTCTGTGATCTCTCCGAGTTCAAGCGACTGGGTCTGATCATGTCATCGCAAATCATGACTTAACTTCTGGTTCCGGGTTAACGAACGAACAGACTTTGGCTGTCGGCTGCTCTTACAACGATCGTCAAGTGACTTAAAAGCTAATTATCTCCAAGAAAGACAGCCGACCATGGCCCCAAAGAAAAACCAAGCAACAAGTAACAGTGATGACATTAAAGCTGCATTCGACGACATCCAGGCTAAGCTAACTCCTCTCATGGAGATAGTGGAAGAGTTCCGAAGACTCCGAGCTCAAAACGAGCAATGAGATAATCGGTTCGACATTTTGGAGAAAAGGGTGGACGACATGGAACAACAAGCAAGGAGTGTACTCAGTTCCTAAATACACTCACTTGGTTGTATGTGGCAGTGAACTGGATTGAGACAGAGACTGAAAAAAGAAAAGGAACACTTCTACAAACAGCTTATTCGTTGTTTTCTTTAGAAGGAGAAGGTGCACTGATTTCATTTATAAGTAAAAATAAGTCAATTATAACAATTTTGGTGCTATTTTTAAATGGTACAGTTTGTAAATGGGAGAAAAATGTGGAAATTAAATGTGAAACAATACCCATAAACTGTTGCCAATCTAATAGTAAATAAGCTATGCTGTACAGTTCATTTGTTTGTAAATATGATGATGTCAGTGCCACACAAGCGGTGAACCTCACCGCAAGTAACTCTGGGCTGATAATTATTTTTTGACGTGTAGATTGTTGTGAAAACAGTGAGAAGTAATGTGTATAATGTTAGAAGTTATTTTAATGAGTCTGCATTCAGCCATATTTCAATGAGTTGCTGTGTCTCATTGCCATGGTTGCTACCTTCCTACTTTGTTTACATCCCATAATGACCAACTATTGAACATAATGACCATTGAGTCCAGTTGTTCTGCTCCGAGCACAGATCCTATTCAGACTAAGGAAACTCAGAGCGATCCAGACCTCAGTCCAATCAGAAATGAACCGAGACCACCTTGAAAGAGGTGTTCTTGGATCCAGACCAGGGTCTGCTTGGGTGTATTCAGACTGAAAGTCCACTAAATTTGGTCCTGATCGAGTCCTGAACCTTGTGTTTAGTCTGGTCTTCTGGGAGCCCTAAGCGAAATTTAATTTATGGGCCCTCTTACTGATCAGCAGCACCAACAAAAAGCAAATGTTGCTGTACTATAAATGAGATCTCTCTGTTAACACATTTTGTGAATGTATTATTGTTGTTGCTGAAGAATTTAATACAGTATATTGCTTGCATGGTGGATGCACATTTAGTGATGCCAAACCAATTTTAAAAGTGCAAAGAAAAAATATGAATGACAAAAGTATATATACTGTATATGTTTTTTTTAATGTAACATTGGGCACTCAATAACGGGCATTCACAAAACTCCAACCTAATAAAAACAGCAACTTAATAGCAAATCAAATAACAATAAATCAATCCAAAATAAAGAACACAACAGCTCAATGAGGGGAATTTTGGAAAGTCAAAGTCTTTCTTAGTCTGAAAAGGACCTCCTTGCACCAAACCCATTCTTACTGGATCAGTGAGTGTGGTTGGCCATTCAGCTGGATCAACTGGATTTGAGGTAAGTGGAATTTTGGATCTAGTAGGCTCCTCTTCCATACACACCTCTATTGGAGCCTCTGGAACACAAGAGACATAACTTCAACAAAAGCAAACAGTGAAAAGTTAAACAGTCCAAATCAACATAACAGTTGCTGTGACACTGGAGGCAGAATGTTGGAAAGAAGTGGCTTCACCTACACTTGTGTGTGCACACATTTATCACTTTCTTTTAAGTAATAATGAAACAATAAGTTTGATATAGGATCCATATTGGCTAGATTTGAACTTACCATCAGCAGCATCAACGTTTTCCCTTTCTACAGAAGATGTGGTGACAGGAGTTTCTAAAAAAACAAGAATTATTAATATGCAATAATCACTGATAAAGCTAACAAAATAACAATAGCAGAATACTACTAATGATATAATGGCTCATTTAAAATCTGTGTGCATGTTTTTCACAATTTCATGATCTTTTTATAGAGATTTATTGGTTGATCGTGTATTTGCACAAGATCATTTTTATTTATTTAATTATGAACAGTTTGGGTCTACATACTCTTCAGCTGCTGTTTATGAAAAAAGGGTTATGCAGACACTGTTTTTTAAATTACTTTACAAGCTATTAAAGTAGGTATTAACTGAGATTACATCTTAATTGATGTCAGGAACATCTTGGGATGTGGATGCTGCACCACCTCCAGTACTTTTTGATTGCTCCTGCACAGCCAAAAAGGAATGCATTACATTATTATCGATAGAAGAGTGAAGAGCCAATAGACTTAACTTACTATTTCTTTATAATTACACTTTATTACTATTTACTATGCAGCCATTAACTATGCAGCAGTTGACCTTTTACTGCATTGTTTTCACTGCAAGTGTAGTTACTCTTCATCACTAAGGAATGTTGTTAAACGTGTGACGTGAGGAGAGCAGAGCAGAAGAAACTGTAGGCTGAGGAAGAATTGTGCAATAAAGTCATTATCTAAAACCAAAACTGCCAAATACAAATAAGAAATAAATGTACCCATTTATAAATAATAAACGTGAACAATAATTTGAGTATAAGTGGAAATATAAGCCTTTATACACTTCTTTATCTATTATTTTGTTTGTTTATAATTTTAAAATTAGTACATTTATTTTGTTTGTCAATGAGAACATTTATTCCCTATTTGTATTTGGCAGTTTTGGTTCTCCATATTTCATGCTAATGCGAGATTTTCAGGCACATTCATTGTTGTAAAAGACTCCCTGATATAACAGAGTAACAGCAGTTTTTATACTGACACAAACCGGAAAATGCAGAACGCACTAACTATGTCTTAGCAAAGCAATTCAACAATACGATAAAATGAGTTAAAACATTTATCAGCCACCATACCATTATTTTCTTTTCTCTGCTCTCCACCGATTTGGAAGGTCATGTCCGACCTTCTCTTGGAAACTTGGATATCAGAATTATTATATTATTTACATTGGAAATTACGACAATAGGGGTCATTTATGATAAGATAAGAATTTATGACATATAGATTGTTGGGAAAACGGTGAGAAACAATGTGTATTGTGTTAAAATTTGTTTTAATCAGCCTGCATTCATCCAACAACATTTCAAAGAGTTGCTTTGTTTCGTCGTTGTGGTATTATGACATTGTTTTTAAGATAATTCTGTGGAGTTTGCATGTTCTCCTCGTGCATGCGTGGGTTTTCTCCGGAGACTCCAGCTTCCTCCTCCAAAAACATGCTTCATAGGTTAATTGGTCACGCCAAATTGTCCATAGGTGTGAGTGTGTATGGCTGTGTGATACGTGATCCTGCAACAGACTGGCGACCTGTCCAGGATGTCCCCTGCCTTGCCCACAAGCCAGGACAGGCTCTGGCAGCCCCATGACCCCGAAAGGGACAAAATGGAAGAAAATGACTGAATAAATACTTCTGTTGAGGAACTACAATGTACTTTTAGGAGGATGTCACAGCAGTGGATGCAGCGTAACACTACAGAAAAGCATGTAAAAAGTGTTTTCTGCAGTGTTAAAATCTGTTTCTACTCTCCGACTCTTTTTACATCATGTGATGAGTGGCTATGATGCCGTTTTTTTTTCAGGTTTTTTGCTCTGAGAATGGCTTGTATTCAGACTGAGGAATCTCGGAATGAACCAAGACCACCTACAAAGTCAGCTAAGTCAGAAAGATAAAGCCCGGACCAGGGTCTGCTTGAGTATATTCAGACTGAAAATTTGTTCTGGATTATCAGGGGAAAACAATCTCTAGTTCACTTTAAGCGAACCAAATATGTCCAGCCTGAATACACCCTTAATCTTTATTTTCTTCATTCATGTCTTCTGTCACCAGAAAAATGCCACAAAAACACACAGTTGGCGATGGATGTACTGCATGGTTCGGCAATCTTCGGCTCCGGAGCTGCATGCAGCTCTTTTATCTATATGCTGCAGATCTTTGTGGTTTTGTAAAATAACTATTATGTTCTAAGATTGTTGTGGCCCCTTTAACACTATTGGGATGTGCCAGCGGGCAGGAAAAACAAAGCAGTGTGAACGCACTGAGGGGGCGTGTCTATGGCTGTGAACGTGGACCAGAGTTTTTTTTTATGGGATGGAAAGTTCTTATAAAAGACAGTACATGTTGAATGAGGTTGAATGAGAAGTGTGTGAAAGCCTCATCATGCAGAACTTCTCCGGGTCGTCTGCCGACCAGCTGTTGTATTTTTGTGAGCAGTCTAAACCAGGAGCTGTTACGGTCAGGTGGAGGAGAAAACCCAGACGCAGGCAGGAACAACTCAAACCACAAGGAAATCCAAAAGAAGGGCTTTAATGCCAGAGGGAAACACAAACTTGAAGGCTCAAGAACAGAATACGCTCCGACACTGAGCACAGAAACAAACACACCTTAAATAGGCAGACAGAAAATTAACAGAGATGCAGGACAGCTGAGCAGGAGTCAGGCCTACACATAACAGGAGCTGGTCGGAACAAGGTGAGCTGCTCATCTCTGGAGTGGCTCCATTGTGCTGACGACCATGGTTGGCAAGCAGTAAAAAGGATAGGTTAATAGAAATAAAAAAAAAAATAAAAAAAAAAACTGAACAAGGTTAAAAAAATAAAATCAAAATGTGGACATTTTATAAGTAAAGTTTTATGTGACTCTCGACTGAGGTCACCGTCTTGACTCCCGGTGGCGTGTAATCCCAACAATGTTCCAACCCAGACAGGACAACGATGGAGAATCTGAAGAAAATAGAAGTTCCTGAAGAAAACAGTACGCTTAATGGCACCCGGGCAGATCAGTTTGCATTCAGCAACTTTACCAGTATGATTAATATGTAATGAGGAATTACCAAACAACAAAGTCTCAAATGTTGCAAGACATCCCAGAATAAACATGCAGCTTTTGCCCCAAAACATCCTGATTCAGATGAGAAAAAAAGTTGTTCGTTGACAAAAATCTATCGGAAAAGCGGATTAACTGCAGGGTGATTATGACATATTTGCCTGTTTTGTTGACTCTCTGGAAATAGTTCTCATCGGAACCCATTAATTCAGTGGTCCCCAACCACCGGGCCACGGACCGGTACCGGTCCGCGGGAGACTTGGCACTGGGCCGCGGGAAATTTTGGCACTGGAACGCACAGAAAGAAAAAATAGTTTCCATTTTATTGTTTTTTTTTTTTCCGAAAGAAAAGTTTCATTTTGAAAAGTGACTGGATTCTCTCTGTTACATCCGTCACACTTAACGCATGTCAAAGTCGCGACACAAAACATCAGGTGATACACCCCGCTAAAATTAAACCCAAACAACCAAAATGATTAAAAAACAAACTTCTTTAGAAAGTTGCTTTGACAAGGGGAAACGGTCCAATGAAGGGACAGAAGAGGAACCTGGACCCGCTAAAAAAGGGAAATCTGCCTTTAACAGGCAGTATCAAGAAACCTATTTAAAATATGGATTTATCGCCACGGGCAATTCCCACGCACCAAACCCGCTGTGCGTAATATGCGGTGACCGGCTCTCCAATGAGGCGATGAAGCCTTCAAAATTGCTTTGCCACTTGGAGACAAAGCACCCCACGGTAAAAGACAAGCCTTTGGAGTATCTTCAAAGGAAAAAACGTGAACATGAAGGGCAGAAGCAGTTACTGATGGCCACCACGTCAATGAATGCGAGTGCACTAAGAGCATCATATTTGGTGGCTAAACGTATTACTTAGGCCAAGAAGCCATTCACTATTGGTGAAGACCTTATTCTACCCACTGCCAAAGACATTTGCCGTAAACTTCTAGGAGAGGCTGCTGTTAAAAAGATTTCACAGGTGCCTTTTTCAGCGAGCACCGTCACTCTGCGCATTGAAGAAATAGCAGAGGACATTAAGACACAGCTGTTGGAGAGAATTGATAATTCACTTTGGTATGCTCTCCAGGTTGACGAGTCAACAGATATTGACAACAAGGCACTACTTCTTGTTTATGTGCTGATATTTTTATCAGGAGGATACGCACGAAGATATGATTGTGTGCACTATCGTTGCCAACTAAAACTACAGCTGCAGAACTATTCAAGTCACTGAATGATTATATGTCAAGTAAACTAAACTGGTCCTTTTGTGTCGGCATATGCACAGATGGAGCTGCTGCCATGACTGGACGGCTGTTTGGTTTAACTGCTCGGATCAAGGAGGTTGCGCCTGAATGCATGTCTACACATAATGTCATTCACAGGAAAATGCTGGCTAGCCTAAAAATGCCACAGGAGCTGAGAGACATACTGAATGATGTGGTTAAGATCATCAACCACATTAAAGCACATGCCCTTAATTCGCGCCTGTTTGAACAGCTTTGTGAAGAGACGGATGCGGACCACAAACGCCTTCTCTTTTACGCTGAGATAAAACGGTTATCCCGAGGGAGATCACTGGCCAGAGTATTTGAATTACGAGAGCCGCTGCAGAGATTTCTCTCTGAAAGAGAGTCACCGCTGGTGCCACACTTCAGCGATGAGGAATGGATTACAAAACTGGCTTACTTGTGCGACATATTCAACCTGCTCAATGAACTAAACTTGTCACTTCAAGGAAAAGTGACAACTGTCTTCAAATCAGCAGATAAAATAGCCGCATTCAAAGCCAAACTGCACTTTTGGCAACAGCGTGTGAGCAGAGGTGCATTTGGATGTTTCATACACTGGTGGAGATTTTGGATGAGAATGAGCCTTTGCCGTCGTTCTCCCAGCTGGTGCACGAACATCTGCCCTTGATGTCAGAAGAGTCTGAGCGCTACTTCCCAACCACAGATCCACAACCCATTTGTCAACAAACCGGGTGAATCCAGCATATTGATGTGTGAAAAAGATCAACTGCTGGAGATCGCAAGTGACGGGGACCTTAAACATCTGTTTGAGACATCAACTCTGCTGTTGTTCTGGGAGAAAGTCAAGGCAGACTCGCCACAACAGCACTGAAAACCCTGTTGCCATTTCTAACATCGTATCTGTGTGAAGCTGGGTTTTCTGCAGTGACGGCAACCAAAACCAAATTACGGAGACGACTGGACCTAAGTAGCACACTTCGGGTATCATTGTCTCCCATAGCCCCAAGATGGGACCGTCTCGTTGCAGCAAAACAAGCTCAGGGCTCCCACTGACTGTGCTGCTGTGATTAGCGAGCACTTTCATGCACTTTTTGTGTTGTCTTATTTTGAAGGGATGTTTAAACATTAGCATAGCAACCAGAGTGTGTCGCATTGGGTTGGGATAGAAACGATGTTGCTCATGTGATGTTCTGATGTTGGTGTGACGTTACGAGGACACCGCTAATAAAGTTGCACGTGATTACACAGGGGATTTACATTCATTATTATTATTGTTATTTTTAGTACTAAAGAGAAAATACCACCCCCGGTCCACGGTAAACGTTTCTTGCGTTGCACCTCAACCCCCTACCCCCACCGGTCGTCCGCGGTAAATGTGTCTTGCGTTGTATCGGTCCGCGGTGGCAAAAAGGTTGGGGACCACTGCAGTAAATGACAGAGGATACATAAGAATACAAAAGAACATCTTTTCACCAACTTTAAAAACAAGTAAAATGATGCTATTCACTGGAAACACTATGAGGTTTTGAGGTTTGTGGCAAAGATATGTTTTTGTGTCCACTGTCTATGTCCTTGGTCCATTGTCTATGTCTACTGAACGAGTTAATTGATCATTGGTTCAAGCGTTATGTTTAAAACTTTGCATTTGTCTTTGTTATTGTTGTTACCCCCTGTCGTCTCACTTTGTCGTCAGGAAAGTCCCTAGCAACTGTTGCTAGTGTCATTAGCTACGACGTTTCCCCATGTCGTGTCCTTAGATCTTGTTGTTTTTCAAATTTTGCCAAAGTTGTCAAAAAAGTCCTTTGTACGGCCGGTAAATTGTTTCCTGTACTACCACGGAACGAAAAATCAAAGTTTATTAAAGCCGGCGTTAGCGTTAACCATGACAAACACGTTTTTAAAATGAACTTTATTGATATTCCCCTAAACGCGCATTGCCAGAAAGAGGGGGGGCGCGCATGCATACAACGCTTTCACGTTCCCGAAGCAACTCTTGCCAATTGTTTCAAGTTATTTAGAGTATGGCTTCATATAAATCTGGAGATGAAACTATTATTTAAGTCTTTTAAAAATTAACTGATCTTTTTCAAACATGTTGTCACAAATCGGGTGGATAAACGAGGAGCAGACGACCCAAACTCTTTGACTGGATTTTGATCTTTTCTTTTTAATCTGTTATTTTTAATCTGTTAAAGATCAGGTATTTTTCAAAAGACTTTTAAATAATAGTTTCACCACCTGATTTAATTAAAGTCATTCTTAAGTTAAAACTGAATAACTTAAAACGGGAACGTGAAACCGTTGTAAGCATGCCCCCCCTCTGGCAATGCGCGTTTGCAGGGATATCGATAACGGTTTTTTTTTACGTGTTTTGTTCTGTGGTAGTACAGGAAAACAAGTTACCGGCCGTACGAAGGACTTTTCTGACAACTTTGGCAAAATCTGAAATATGACAATATCTAAGGACACGACACAGGGAAACTACGTAGCTAACGACACTAGCAACAGTTGCTAAGGATTTTCCTGACGACACGCGGAAACTACGTTGCAAACGACACTAGCAACGGTTGCTAAGGACTTTTCTGATGCAGTAATGAGACGACATGGGGAAACGAAAATAATAAAGACAAATGCAAAGTTTTAAGCATAAAGTAAGCATATACATCATATACATCACAAAGCAAATACAAAGTAATAATCAAAGAAGCATGGGCATGCAGAAGATATTGCTTAGTAGTACATAGACATGAACCAATGTTCAATGAACTCGTTTAATAGATATAGACAATGGACCAAAAGCATAGACAGTGGACGCAAAAACACATTTTCATATTTTTGGCACAAATGGAACCTCATAAAACACTGGGTTTTCCAAAGGGTGTTGCGGCTCCCTGTGACTTCATTTCTGTGGGAAACTGATCCAAATGGCTATTTGATTGGTAAAGGTTGCCGACCCCTGATGCACTGACTTTAATCTGTTTCTATGCCACTGCAATTTCTTCCTTATTGTAAATATCAGCATAGAAAAACCTATTTGTAATGAAGTCTCTGTGTTTTTAATTTGATGTTAGGACCATTCAGTGCATTTTAATCAAAAGTTGCTATACTTACAGCAAGAAAAAGCAAATATTTTGTTAAAAATCAGTTTGTACTTTTAGTTTAACAAACCTGCTTATTTTTGTAATCTAATACATACAATTTGAATATAGAAAGTAAGAGATAAAATATAATTTATGTTTTTCACTCATTGATCGTCTAAACCCGTTTTTTCCCTTTCGGGGTCACAGGGCTGCTGGAGCCTATCCAGGACAGGTCGCCAGTCAGTCGCAGGGCCACAAATCACACACCTATGCACACTCACATTCACACCTAGGGACAATTTAGAGTAACCAATATGACACATGTTTTTGGACGGTGGGAGGAAACTGGAGTCTCCGGAGAAAACCCACGCATGCACGGAGAAAACATGCAAAGTCTACACAGAGAGGACTTAACGGGGGCTTTCTTGCTGTCGGCAAGAGTGCTAACCACTGCGTCACAGCCTTTATATTTTTCTTTTTAGTTTAAGCTAGCTGTCCATGATCACTCCATCCATATTCAGAACCTCCTTTATCCCTTTCAACGTCACTCTGTTGCTGGAGCCTAACCTAGCTACTGCTGTGTGAAGGCGGGATACACTTTGGACAGGTCATCAGTCTGTCACAGGGCTACACCAAGGGACAAGAGTTAACCTTTAAAGCATGTGTTTGGACTGCGATAGAATGCCAGAGAAAACCCATATGTTAGAAAGAAAGAACACAAAGAAGGGTCCTAGGTAGGATTTAAATCTTTTTTTAAATTTATGGTGGTGTATGTGCTTGCCAGAAATGCTTATTTTTAATGTGATTTTTTTTTTCCAGTTTTAACATTTCTGGTAATATATAAAACAACATATTTTTACTATTTAAACTTTTTATTATTCAGAATCAGTAAGATTTATTACAGTACACATGTCTCCTCCAGGGGAACTTCTGTCTTTCAAACTGGAATCAAACTACTTCCTTTGAGTGTGCTGGTGAACAGCAGGGGGCATGCTGAGCCATGCTGCAGCATACAAAGCCTTTCATAAAACTGCAGCACCACAGAAAGTCTTATCTGATCCTCCCTGAGGTTCTTTGAATAAACTTTTCACGCTGATTCTAAGTGATTTTTTTTTTTCATTTTTATCAAGTCAAATTACTCACACAATCTCAAATGTAATAATTTTGACTGGCAGATTTTAATATTAATATTGATTGTCCCATGACACACTCAAGGAGAGCACTAAAGGCAGATGTCAGCAAGTTTCTGAGCTGTGACCTTCTGTGATAACTGCTTTTATGATAAAAAAAAACTCCTTTTAAGTAAACTAAGCAGCATCTTTTGATGAACATCCTCATCTTTTTCATGGAAATCAACTTGATGGGGTTTTAATGAACTTGCAGACAAATATCACTCAAGAGCATCACAACCGAGGAGACAGGATGAAGAAAGACAGAGAAAATTTAGATTCTAGATGGATGGTGACGTCTCTGATTGACGTTTTAGCCCTAAAATCATCTGTGTGGACACAATCTAAACTTAGAAACAAAACAATGGCAAGTTTTTATGCATTTATCCCTCAGTGAATAAACAATACAATCAGTCCTTACTGCAGAACGATATTGTCCTACAGTTTCATTTTACTTTTCAGTAAAACAAATAAAATTAACAAAAAATGAGAAGATTTTGATTCTTATCATACAGATTTGATATCCTATCCTCTCCAATACCACCATTTCTGGCGGGGTAATCTCTCATTATGTAAAGCCCCCCCCCATATTTTAATGGAACAGGTCAAATCTATCCATACTTTTAGTTTAAAAGCAAAAAAATGTATATATTTTTTAACTTTCATATTATTTTAATTAGCCATTTACTGTAAGGTAAATGGCTAATTAAAATAAAGCTCAATGGTCAATCTAAAGTTTTAACTGCAAGCATTTTTTTGTTGTTTTTTTTTTGCATGTGTTAAAGCACTCTGAAAGTCTTTTTAAACAACCCCCCTCCACCTCAACTATGTTAAAATTTGAATGGCTGTTGTATCTTTTTCTGCCTTAAAGTTCCTAATATTGTCTCCAAGCAATATTTTCTGTTAAGCCTTAATCAAAAAACAACAGCTGAGCTAGAAAAGAGCCTAGAAAATGTCTCACTTACAAGGTCCCCAGTGAACATGAACAGCTTCTTCAGCCATTTCCCTCCCTGTCCATGAAAGCGGCTTCGGTTTGAACCGTCAAATGGATAAATTGGTCCAAATAACTTGGGATAAATGCGCAAAAATGAGCACTCTTCTTCAATCAGAAATATTGACAGTTTCTAAGTAAGACCATTCAGACATGCATGAAGAGGAAACGCAATAGCAGTGTTTTTACATGAACAAAAACAAATTAGCACCTACGAAAAAAATTAGCTACCCAAAAGAAAATGTATTTATAAAAGTGGGGCTGTGGGGATTCATGCAAATTTATCACAGTCTAAACATGGAGCACTCAGAGGGAGAGCAACACACCCATTGCACCTCCATCTGCTTCTACAGGCTTTGCATTGAAAACAGATGTTGACACCTATCATGGTACGTTTAGAAAAGACAACCCAGAACGACCAAGCAAAATTGGGTTGGACTGGGGCAGTTGCCAGGATGAACCTTTATCTCATGGAAAGAACGTCTTTTGATAATGTTGGACAGCAACAATCATTTCTTACATAAACCTAACCGGTTTCCTTGTGCGTCATATTTTAATCAGACATGTTTATAGATAATTTCAAGCATGGTGGAGCAACACTTGGGTTCATTCAGCCCTGACAGTGCTTCTGCATGTAAGAATGTCATCATGACTTCATGTGTAAGACAGTCAAAGCATGTAATTTACATAGCAGGTCATTGGTGTGAGCTTTGGTGGCAGAAATGTAAACATGTAGGACATAAACTTGAACATAATGAAAACTAGGGACACTTAAATACACTAAGGAAAATTAACATATGTCAAGCTGTGGATAATTGACAACCCAAACTACGTTTAATTGACAGGGGAAAAAGATTATAACTATAGAAACAAATAAATAAAACCGACAATCCTCAAGTACCAACAGTACCCCTCACCAAAGAGGCAAGATTGTAGACGCGTAAACATATCAAAACTGTTGGAAGGGGGGAAAATTAGGAAAATTATCCAACACAAGGAAGGAAGGAGGGGGGCGCGCGAGGAATGTGTCAAAAGTTCAAGCGTAGTTATAGCGTCCTCGTGATTAACAGCAGCAGATTTGAGCAGTTGTAATCACAGGTTTGAGGTTATAACTCTAAATGAACACATAAAAATGGTAATTTGTCAGTTGGGATTTTGTTTGTCAAACTTTATAGCGGAAGATTTTTACACACAGATGCAAATTTTTGGTACGCAAGTTCTCACATTCTATTTTACAAGTTCTCACATCAAATCTACAAGCGTGTCCATTTTGAAATATTATAACCTTCATACTTGAACTGAAATTTGACCAATCAGGGACTTGGATATGGTAGTGACGTTTGAATGGCGTCTCTTTTCTTTCACCAAAGTGCCAACTGAAAATTGATCTTGGAGGAGAAATGAATAATTGTGGTATGTGCTCGGCTTTGTTTTTTATGACACTTTCATATATCTGAACAGAGCTGAGTAAGAAAAGGCCTGGAACAAAATTTGTGAGATTTGCACTGCTTTGACATTTCACATCAAGCCTCTTCCAGCAGTAGGTACATGCGCTAGTATTGGGTAGTGACAGCCTATGGAAGCATATGTGTTCCATAATTTAAAATAAAAGTCAATACCGGAAATGTTTTTTTAGTTTCACAATAAAGTTGCATTTGCAGACTCAAAAATAAAATGAAACATCCATCCTCCAAAATACGTTTTCATTTTCTACTTCAACAAAGCTCATTCTTTGACGTCATTATAGCAATAATACAAAGAGGGGATTACATTACCATTTTCACATCCACTGCGCAAAAAGTGTTGCATAATTCAATTCCAGTCAGCAATTCAAGCTGGAAGGCGGGGCAATGACATCAGTGCTAACTCCTCTTCTTCTGTCACTACTGCTCGTATTTGGTGCTGGAAAAGAGGGACAAAGCAAGACTAGAAGACTGCGGACCAAGAGGTTGGGAAATTTTGTCAGAAGCTGGAAGGTTCAGCATGGCAAAATCTATTCTTTATTCTTGGCCGCACGGACCCGGAAGAAAGGTTAGGATTAGGCTAATACATGGCAACATTTAGCTGTGGATGTACTTAAAATCTGTGCGGGCAATGCCACAGTGTTCATCTTGGCTGCACGTAAATATGTGGAAATAACATCAGCCTTTATTTTGTCTGGACACGACTGGTAACACAAAACCACATATTTGTCTTCACGGTTCCTCAGGACTGTGTGTGGAGGAAGGTCTCATGTCATGTGAGTAAACGGGAAGTGCTGCGAGACCACTTTCCTACCAAACTGGTGTCGCTCAGGTAAAACTAGCTTTTATTTTACTTTATTATCCACCAACTTAAAAAAAAGTTCTTTGTTACCCACATACTTGAAAAACTTGAGTCTGGAGGCTTTGGAAGATTACGAGGGTTGTCGGGAAGCTGCCTATACTCCAACTTCAAAGCACGGACGTCAGGACGATTCGCCCGGAGCTGTATCCTCTCCCGGCACCAGCTTTGAATGAATCTTGGAGTCCATTGATAAAAAGCTGCTTTACTATGATGGCCGGCTTGCTCTAGTAGAAGTTCTCCACAAAGAATTCCAGGCACTATGGGAGGCTCTGGAAATTCAGCCAAAACCAAGTTATGGAGCTCGTGGTCGAAAATTGAACACTCAGAGACACCGTGGAGAAGCTGAAACAGAGCGAGCAGCAGATCTCCACGGACTACCGCAAGATTGAAAAGACATTGCTGGACCTCCAAGCCGGGAGCATGAGAGACAACCTGGTTGTTGCAGGCATTCTAGAGGAGATAGGTGAAGATCCGAAAAAAACCCTGAAGACCTTCATCAAAGAGCAACCTAAAATACCTGAAGAAACAGTCAACAAAATCACCTTTCACCCTGTCCATCATTTGGGTGGTGCAAAGCCCAACAGACCAATAGTGCCTAAATTTGAACACTGCAAACAGAAGGACTTTGTCAAGAACCGCGGACGTGAACTGACAGGAACTAGTCTCAGTATGAATCACCAATTTCCAGCCGAAACTCTAAACCGATGAAAGGTCCTTTTTCCAAATTACATTTTCTATTTTTCCTGTCCTTTTTCACAAACCCAAGGGTCACACACGGTGCTGGTCACACCCACAGACAGAGCAATTTAGCTCACTAACTTTGCCTTTACTCAGTATAATCATGTCCACACTCAACCTTGTCACGTGGAATGTGCGTGGTGTTGGTTTTCAGCTTCAGAAAGAGAAGGATGTTGGCAGGGTTCAGATTGGATCAGCTTGGTGATCTTTAATAAATATAACCATTCTAAGAAAAACTGGAAACAAGAGGTCCCAAAATTTTCTATGAAATTCTGCTGAGAAGCCATCCGGCCCTTATTATTGGGCATCTGCAGCAGAGACTCATGAAGTTCTGCCACAGAGAGAGGTGAGTCTAAGGCTGGAATTTGTTACATTACCAAGAAATGATTTAATGCTCTCTGCTTATGGGTCGATTTGAGATGAATATAAATTCTCATAAAATTCTTTAAACGTGTTGTTTATTTCTTATGGGTCGTGGGTAATATTTCCTGTTTCTTCCCTAATTGAGGATATTGTGTTTTTTTCTTTGTAGTTTTTTAACTGATTAGCTAAGAATTTAACAGATTTGTTTGCTTGTTCAAATTTTTCCAATTGAAGTCTTTGTACCTGAAATTTAGTTTGTTTATTAATTATATTGTTTAATTCTAGTTTAAATTTATTAAGATCTTTCAAAGCACTTTCTTGTCCAGAAGCTTATGCATCATCAAGGGTTCTCATTTTATTTTCAAATTCAGATACTGCTGCCTTTTCTTTTTGTTAAATGAAAAGGAAATAATTTTACCTGTCATTACTGCTTTTGCCGCTTCCCAAAGAACACACAGTGTTACATCCCAAGTATCATTAGTTTCTATGAAAATGTCCCATTCTTTTTTAAAACAAGGAAATCTACATCGTTAAGATATATAAAACCTCCTGTTTCTAAAAGATACATTTATAGATATAGTCATGGAAACTGGTGCATGATCACTGATAACTATTGGATGTATCTGAACATCTTTAATATCCTTTATGGAGGAGATGCTGACTAGCAGATAATCTAACCAGGGGTAAGAGTGGTGAACAGGAGAAAAGAAGGTGAAACTTTTTTGTGTTTGGGTGACAGGAGTGCCAAGCGTTGCAGAGACCCATTTTGTCCATATACGGCCTGAGAGTTCTGGCTGATTGCCAGCTTCACTGTTTCCTTGCTGAGCTGAGTCTGTCGACTTCAGGGCCTCTGACAAGATTGAAGGATCCTCCTTTAAAAAAAAAACGTGGAGTCAGAGTGAGCCGATAGTGATGTAATGAGCCTGAAAAAAAGGAGTCATCTAGATTTGGGCCATATATTCTAGCTATGCAATATTTGGTATTCTGAATTGATATATTATAATTACGTATCTACCTTCTCGATCCGACACAGTGTCAGAGTGCGTAAATGTGACATTTTCATTGATTCAAATAGCAACATCTCTTTGCTTTGAGTTATAACAGGCTGAGTATTTATATGGAAACTTTTGGGAGGAGAGAAGATGGTCTGTTGAATTAGTTAAATGGGTCTCCTGCAGTAAAACAACATCTGCTGTTAGAGCATTTAGATCGTCTAAAACCTTCTGCCTCTTTAAAAACATCCATCATAAAATTAGTCTTTAAGCAGACGATGTATTACTGTAGTGGCAGTTATTGACACATTTTCACCTGTCCTCCATTAACTGGAATAAATCAGTGCTATTATCACTCAATCATAATGTAGAGCCAACTTTAAACATACCACTAAAATCAGGAAATATGAAATACTGAGGTGTCACTTACTTCCCCACTCTATCAGACGTAGTGCAGTTAAATTATGTGCCATTGCTTAGAAATATTCAGGATGATCTAATGTGATGGGCTAACTTGCCCATTTCACTCACGGGGAGAATAGCTTCAGTCAAAATCAAAATACTATCCAAAATCAACTACTTTTTTTCTATCATTCCCATACAACCACCTGCAAATTGGTTTAAATCATTTGATACATCCATATCCAAGTTCTTATGGAAAAATAAACCACCAAGAATCATCTTAAAAACCTTGAAAAATGTTAAATCCCTCGGTGGGTAGAATTTTCTAACTTTTTCAATTAACGGACTTCCTTGCTCATATATTGCAATATATTTTAAAATGGCATAATAACAATCTAGCAGATGAGTACATGAGTACATGGATAGATGTAGAACAGTCACTATGGGAAGAGCTTAAACTATCAGATTTTCCTTTTATTAGCAGCTCCATCCAGCAGTACATTTGCTTTAAAAGTATCAATGTCAAAACCACGTTAACAGCCTGGTGGGATTTCCTTAAGATGAATAATTCTTCTCTCACACTGTGCAAACTGACACCCATTTGGAACAATCCTGACATCCTGATGAGCAAGAAAATGCTTAACTTTCCAACCTGGAGGGTCAACGGAATTACACATCTAAAACACATAATTCAAGGTAAAATATTTGTATCTTTTAAAAACTAGGACGGTTTGTATTAAGTAATAATTTTTTTTTAGAATACCAGAAACTGAAATCCGTAATAAGTGCAAGGTTCAATATGAGTCAGAGAAATTTGACACTCCCTGATACAGTGAATATAATTCTGAAACTAAAATCAAACAAAATTCTGTTTAAAATACATATATTTATAAGTAACATTGGAAACCAAGTTACATTGCCAACAAAGAAGTGGTATTCAGACTTGGGTATTAATGCAGACGACTCTTTTTGGTCACAGATCTGCTCTAACACTTTTAGACTAACCAAAAGTCCAAATCTGCAGCTGATTCAGTTTAAAACTCTTCATAGGACTTACTACAGGACAAAGGATGTTCAAGATGGGTCTCAGAGATTCAGATACTTGTGGGTTTTGTAACAGCAATACCCCGGATAATTATCTGCATGCACCGTAGTCCTGCACGTCGGTCTCATGTTTTTGGCAGAAGGTGTGTGTAGATCTGTCAACCTGGTTTGAGACTCCTATCACAGCTTTTCCATTTCTCTGTGTACTTGGTGATATGAGCGCCGTCAGTATAGAGCAAAAATCCAAATCCTTCATCTTTACTGCTCTTTGCATAGCTAAAAAAACAATCTAAGTTAACTGGAAGAGTAAAAACAGCATCAATTATAATCGGTAGCAGAACCTACGTTTGGATCAAATCAGCTTGGAGTTAACATCAACAGCGAACAAAAACAATATACAGTAGAAGAACTTCAGTCCCTCTGGTGCCCTCTAATTATCACCGTCACCTAGTGGGGGTGGGTGGCCTATGTGCTTCTCTCCGGGGCCTGTTGGTGGGGGTGTGGTGCACTGATCTGGGTTGGGGGTCCAGGGGTTCTCCGGGTGGGGTGCGGGCGGGGCAAGGGACTCCTGCTGTCTTGTCCCCCAAGGGACAGAACAAAATGAATAAATAAATAAATACACTAACATACACAAATACACTCACATAGGGCCCTGTGGTGGACATGTTAGGGCGATTGGATTTTTCCATCGTTACTCGGAGGAACTAGAGCCTGGTCCTCAGGCTCACCATCTCCAGGCCCTGTCTGGGGCCTCTGCTGGTCGCCTGTGTCCGCCTTCCCAGTTGAGCAGTCGGTTTCTGCCGCTTCCCCCATTTTGTCCTTGGTAGGGCAGGCGGGCAGGTTGCACGGGTGTGCAGTGCAGGTTGGCCATGGGTTGTCCTGGCCTGCCTCTGGAGTTGGGGGTGGGTGGGGGCTCAGGGTTCCCGGGCAGTGGCGTGCCTCTCGTCTGGGCGCCAGCACAGGTCTCGAGTGGTTGGGGCATTGGGCACAGGCCCGCAGTGCCTTGGGGTGAGGCGTGTCCCTGCCTGTCTGTGCACTCTCTGTTCCACGAATTGCAGTCCTCTGGACTCCCCTGCCCGCAAACACGAAGCTATGAGTCCGGCTGCACTGCCCAGAGACATGTTTCGCTTGCGCGGAGCAGCCGGTCCTGTTCGAGACACGCTCCAAAGCCTCCTCTGGCGTGCCACCACAGCGTGAGTGACCACTGACGTCATCGACCCGCCTCCCCCCTGGAACTGCTGACTGGAATGGATTTATGCGAGTTTTTGCGCAGTGAATGTGAAAACAAAAATGCAATCCCCTCTGTCCATTATTGTTTATGTCACAGAATGAGTGGTGTTACAGAAGAAAATTAAGCATTTTGTAGGATTGATTTTTAGTTTTATTTTGGTAACACTTTATATTGAGATTCCTTAACAAGCTTTATTAATGCATTAACGAGCATTAGAATTGAATTTTTAGGGTGTCAGTAAGACGTTTATTAGTACAATAAGTCTAATAAGGTTTTTAAATTACTTAGATAACACATTTACAAGCATTATCATTAGATTGTTTTTAAGATGCTAATGATACATTTTTTGGCATTATAGATGTCTCACACAAGCCTAAGTGTTAATAAGCTTAATAAGATTTATAAACAACCTTTGTTAACAAATTCAGAAGTATTATTATTGTTTGGGGTTCTAGGAAGACATTTATTAGCATTATAGATGTCTCACACAAGCCTAAGTGTTAATAAGCTTAATAAGATTTATAAACAACCTTTGTTAACAAATTCAGAAGTATTATTATTGTTTGGGGTTCTAGGAAGACATTTATTAGCATTATAGATGCCTCACACAAGCCTAAGTGTTCATAAGCTTAATAGGTTTTCATAATAGGCCTTATTAAAGTGTAAGATGCTAGTAAGATATTTATTAGGATTATTGTCAGGATTGGTGTGGACACAATATGCAGGATGCAGAAAGCTCAGAAAAAGGGTTCCTTTTATTTCGGAACTTAACATGTAATTTCTCGAAAAACTGCCAGATGCAGGGAGAACAGGTATAGTCAGACCATTGTCTTCAAAATCCATATTACTAAACTGCTTATAAGTTTAACAAATGTATTAATTAACTTTGTTAACAGTTTATTAATTGTTTTGCACCACCTAAACTGAGGACAGTATTTACCACAAACAACCACAAAGCATCAAGCTCGTAAAAAAAAAAAAAAACTTTATAACATTAAAACAGACTAAACATACAAAAATCTTTTTGTAAAAGAAATATAATAATTTAGTTCAGAAATTCAGAAAAAATCAAAATAAATAAAAACATAGGGACCCGTGTCAGATGACGTTAGCATCATAGCTAATAAGGATAAAATATTACCATCTATCCTGAGTGAAACATTCATAGCAAATCACATCACCAGGAGCCAGTTCTCTGCATTCAATGCAACTGCAGTCAACCACTGGTGTCAAGCCAGCCCTCTCTCGTCGAACGGCTGTCAAGTGAGCCCTCTCTCAAATAGGGTGTGCCGCTTTTTTACATACATTGCGGTAACAGCAAGAAAGCCTTCATTCGGGTAAATGCAAAGAGTAAGAACTGTCATTATACTCATATGTATATACTATTTACACTCCTCCATATATAACTATATATTTATATGTGTATATTTAATTATATGTTTGGGGTGAATTATCAATTAAAGACCAAATTAAAATAACATATTGAAGTGGATTTACTATAATGTTCAATTATGTTTAGGAAAAAAAATCCTAGTTTCCACAGAGTCATTTCACTTCTCACTGATAGTATCCCACCTGGTGATGTCACAACATAAGTTTCAGAAGGATCTGATGTGGAATTTCAAAATAAAACCCAATTGAAATATGTTATTACAGCGTCGTCGCCATATGTTGACAAATCTGTAAAATGAAAACTCCTAGTTTCCACAGAGTAATTTCACTTCTCACTGATAGTGTCCCACCTGGTGATGTCACAACATAACTTTGAGAAGGATCTGATGTGGAATTTCAAAATAAAACCCAACTGAAATATGTTATTACAGCGTCGTCGCCATATGTTGACTAAGCTGTAAAATGAAAACTCCTAGTTTCCACAGAGTCATTTCACTTCTCACTGATAGTATCCCACCTGGTGATGTCACAACATAAGTTTCAGAAGGATCTGATGTGGAATTTCAAAATAAAACCCAATTGAAATATGTTATTACAGCGTCGTCGCCATATGTTGACAAATCTGTAAAATGAAAACTCCTAGTTTCCACAGAGTCATTTCACTTCTCACTGATAGTGTCCCACCTGGTGAAGTCATAAAATAGGTTTCAACTGGATCTGATGTGGAATTTCAAAATAAAACCCAATTGAAATTATGTATGAATGCAATATCGCCATATGTTGACAAATCTGTAAAATGAAAACTCCTAGTTTCCACAGAGTCATTTCACTTCTCACTGATAGTGTCCCACCTGGTGATGTCCCAGACTAAGTTTCAGATCGATCTGATGTGGAATTTCAAAATAAAACCCAATTGAGATATGTTATTACAGCTTGCCATATGTTGACAAATCTGTAAAATGAAAACTCCTAGTTTCCACAGAGTCATTTCACTTCTCACTGATAGTATCCCACCTGGTGATGTCATAAAATAGGTTTCAGCTGGATCTGATGTGGAATTTCAAAATAAAACCCAATTAAAATCAGGTATGAATGCAATATTGCCATATGTTGACAAAACTGTAAAATGCAAACTGCTAGTTTCCACAGAGTCATTTCACTTCTCACTGATAGTATCCCACCTGGTGATGTCATTCATTCCTGATTTCAAATGAGTTTTATTTTGAAATTCCACATTATATCTGAAACTTATGGTTTGACATCACCAGGTGGGATACTATCAGTAAGAAGTGAAATGACTCTGTGGAAACTAGGAGTTTTCATTTTACAGCTTGGTCAACATATGGCGACGACGCTGTAATAACATATTTCAGTTGGGTTTTATTTTGAAATTCCACATCAGATCCTTCTCAAAGTTATGTTGTGACATCACCAGGTGGGATACTATCAGTGAGAAGTGAAATGACTCTGTGGAAACTAGGAGTTTTCATTTTACAGCTTTGTCAACATATGGCGATATTGCATTCATACATAATTTCAATTGGGTTTTATTTTGAAATTCCACATCAGATCCTTCTGAAACTTATGTTGTGACATCACCAGGTGGGATACTATCAGTGAGAAGTGAAATGACTCTGTGGAAACTAGGAGTTTTCATTTTACAGCTTTGTCAACATATGGCGATAATGCTGTAATAACATATTTCAATTGGGTTTTATTTTGAAATTCCACATCAGATCCTTCTGAAACTTAGTCTGGAACATCACCAGGTGGGTCACTATCAGTGAGAAATGAAATGACTCTGTGGAAACTAGGAGTTTTCATTTTACAGCTTTGTCAACATATGGCGATATTGCATTCATACATAATTTCAATTGGGTTTTATTTTGAAATTCCACACCAGATCCTTCTGAAACTTATGTTGTGACATCACCAGGTGGGATACTATCAGTGAGAAGTGAAATGACTCTGTGGAAACTAGGAGTTTTCATTTTACAGCTTTGTCAATATATGGCGACGACGCTGTAATAACATATTTCACTTGGATTTTATTTTGAAATTCGACATCAGATCCCTCTGAAACTTATTTTGTGACGTCACCAGGTGGGATACTATCAGTGAGAAGTGAAATGACTCTGTGGAAACTAGGAGTTTTCATTTTACAGATTTGTCAACATATGGCGACGACGCTGTAATAACATATTTCAATTGGGTTTTATTTTGAAATTCCACATCAGATCGATCTGAAACTTAGTCTGGGACATCACCAGGTGGGATACTATCAGTGAGAAGTGAAATGACTCTGTGGAAACTAGGAGTTTTCATTTTACAGCTTTGTCAACATATGGCGATATTGCATTCATACATAATTTCAATTGGGTTTTATTTTGAAATTCCACATCAGATCCTTCTGAAAATTATGTTGTGATATCACCAGGTGGGATACTATCAGTGAGAAGTGAAATGACTCTGTGGAAACTAGGAGTTTTCATTTTACAGCTTTGTCAACATATGGCAACGACGCTGTAATAACATATTTCAATTGGATTTTATTTTGAAATTCCACATCAGATCCCTCTGAAACTTATTTTGTGACATCACCAGGTGGGTCACTATCAGTGAGAAGTGAAATGACTCTGTGGAAACTAGGATTTTTTTTTTCCTAAACATAATTGAACATTATAGTAAATCCACTTCAATATGTGATTTTAATTTGGTCTTTAATTGATAATTCACCCCAAACATATAATTAAATATACTCTATAAATATATAGTTATATACGGAGGAGTGTAAATAGTATATACATATGAGTATAATGACAGTTCTTACTCTTTGCATTTACCCGAATGAAGGCTTTCTTGCTGTTACCGCAATGTATGTAAAAAAGCGGCACACCCTATTTGAGAGAAGGCTCACTTGACAGCCGTTCGACGAGAGAGGGCTGGCTTGACACCAGTATTCAACCACTGTTGCCTTGCTTCCAAGTCCACTGGAAAGTTGCACAAGCCAGTGATTTTTAAAGACCGAAGGCAATAAACCAACAGGAGCCATGCTAAAGCTAACCCGCTAACGACCAACCTGTACAGAATTAAAGATGGGCGGGGCTTTTTTTGTCACCTGTGTGAAAGCGTAGAGAAAGTCTTAGAGGCCATTTAATTGGCTGAAAGCGAGCACAACTCTTTTGCTGATGAGTTTGATTGACAGATTTATTAGCCAATGGTAAATTAGTTAACCTGCCCATCTCGATTCTGTACAGGTTGGTCGTTAGCGGGTTAGCTTTAGCATGGCTCCTGTAGGCTTATTGCCTTCGGTCTTTAAAAATCACTGGCTTGTGCAACTTTCTAGTGGACTTGGAAGCAAGGCAACAGTGGTTGACTGCAGTTGGCATTGAATGTAGAGAACTGGCTCCTGGTGATGTGATTTGCTATGAATGTTTCACTCAGGATAGATGGTAATATTTTATCCTTATTAGCTATGATGCTAACGTCATCTGACACGGGTCCCTATGTTTTTATTTATTTTGATTTTTTCTGAATTTCTGAATTAAATTATTATATTTCTTTTACAAAAAGATTTTTGTATGTTTAGTCTGTTTTAATGTTATAAAGTTTTTTTTTTTTACGAGCTTGATGCTTTGTGGTTGTTTGTGGTAAATACTGTCCTCAGTTTAGGTGCTGCAAAACAATTAATAAACTGTTAACAAAGTTAATTAATACATTTGTTAAACTTATAAGCAGTTTAGTAAAATGGACTTTGTACTTTCATTGTTGTTTCTATTTTTGCCTTACTTTGTTCTTATTGTAAACCATTTTTTTTCTGCCTCCATTGTAGCGCTTTGAGATTTTATCTAAAATGTAAAGCGCATTCTAAATGAAATTTATTATTATTATTATTATTATTATTATTATTATTATTATTATTATTACTTTGAAGACAATGGTCTGACTTCAGATGTTAAATCTGATAAACACTTTCAAGTCTTTGCAAGACATCTATAATGCTAATAAATATCTTACTAGCATCTTACACATTAATGAAGCTTAGTATGAAAACCTATTAAGCTTATGAACACTTAGACTTGTGTGAGGCATCTATAATGCTAATAAATGTCTTACTGGAACCCCAAACAATAATAATACTTCTGAATTTGTTAACAAAGGTTGTTTATAAATCTTATTAAGCTTATTAACACGGACACATTTGTTAGACATCTATAATGCCAAAAAATGTATCATTGCCATCTTAAAAACATCCTACTAATAATGCTTGTAGATGTGTTAACTAAGTAATTTAATAAACCGTATTAGACTTATTATACTAATAAACGTCTTACTGACACCCTAAAAATTCTATTATAATGCTTGTTAATGCATTAACAAAGCTTGTTAAGGAATCTTAATATAAAGTGTTACCTTTATTTTTAAGTCAGTTGATGCAGTTACATTGTTAAAATGAAAAAACATTTTTGTTAATCCATTTTAATTGTCAAATGCGATATTACTAATTTGAATTTTGGCACACATTTACTAGAGAACTTCATGAAAATAAAATGTCATATACTGTTTTCTTCATCATTTTAATTAAGGGACAGAAAGCCGGTTGGATTGATGTTTCTTTTTATTTTTGAGTCAGTGGACACAGCTTTATCGGGAAATTGAAAAAGTATTTCCGGTATTGACTTTAATTTTGAATTATGAGACACATATGCTACCATAACAGTCTCTAGTGTGCGCATTATATACTAAAGTCACATGCTCGGTGTGAACGTAGCATTATAATATGCTGCATTTTAATTGTGGCATGATTTTGAAAATTCATTAACGGTGCGCATCATAACCTGGTGCATCCCGTGGTGCAGAAAATACAGTAATAGAAAACTCTTGAGCATGCTATTCATTCTTCTGCAAAAATTAGTATTGCCTTCATTTTTAAGGATATATTCAAAATCTTTAAAGTCTTTTGAAATGAAGGTTATGCAACAGATTTTTGGTAAAACCAATTTGTTTTGTTTGGAATATTTTCTCAAGTGTAATCTTAAAGTTTAAACAATATTTTGGTAGTAAAATTAAACTTATATGGAATAAATGAATGATTGAAAATTACTTTGTGCATGCCAACATAACCTCATACAATGTTTTACAAGGCTGACTTCTGTGAAGGCATGTGTGCAGCAACCACACGTGTTCATGCAACGTGGGGATAAGTGGACGCAGATTGAAGCTAAAACTGAATTGGCACAAATGTTACACCCATTAATGAAGATTGCTTCCAGGAGTACACATCAATTCATTTTCCCAACATGTGTGATTGGGAGGTTGATCTACAGATTAAAAATGCTGTGTTCAATATAGATGAGCGTACTGCTAAGCTGCTGACAGGAGTACCAGCTTTTGGAAAGCTCAAAGAAGTACCAAATAAAAGTGCTAATCTTTTTTTATATATATAGTTTTGGTTTTTCTACAGTTTCCTGTAAAGTTTTTGTATGTTTTTTGAATTCACAGATATATCCCACTGTTGCTAAACATCCAGCTGCCATTTTGGAAATCATGTTTGTGCACATCAGCCACACATGGTGTGCCAGAAACTCACGTCACTCGTTACATCAGAAGGACAGCTGGTGGCTGATGTTTGACACAGACCATCGCGTAGCTCTGCAGCGAAAACACAGTCCCATCTGTATTTGATGGCTCATTGGCTTTGAACCTTCACCCTATCCTAAGTAATGCAATCACAGGCGGCAAGGGCCCTGAGACAGACATGTATGTGCTGCTTTTTCTGTGAGAGCCCAGGGGATTTTTTTTTCTTCCTGCCGAGGCTCGGAGTAGCTGCCCACACAGCGGTGACTAATTTATGCAGTGCATGTATAACTGCTCACAGCCTTTGTCTCATGTCGGGGGCCTAAGAGCTCAGCTCTCTGTTCAGAGGAATGACACCTGAGCCAGAGGGAGGGGGGATTCATTTGGCACACACAGATCTACCGATACACCCAAAGAATGCTGGACAGTGAAACCTAACCACTGGGGCAGTGATCACAGCAGATTTACAGAGGAGAGATGGAGGGGGTAGAAGTTCAAGAAGTGACGGCAAATTGGAATGAAAATGTGACAGAGAGGTTGAGAAGAAAAGGAGCTAAAGTGAAAAACAAAAGAGGTGCAAAAAGTGAGTTTAAGATGGAAAAGAAGTGTAGGGGGGAAACGTGCTTGGGAAAGACAGATTTGCTGCTGATGGGACGTGTTTTTGACAGATCTCTGTTAAACAGAAGAGGTTTTATTCACACTAATACATGAGGCCCTATACTCTGCCTGTATTTTAGCACTGACCTGGTGATTATTTTTAGAGCAAGAAGAGAAGGCACTCTCCATGCCAACAACTCTGATGATCAATTCTGAGACACCTGCAGAACATTAACCAAATCTTCAAACCAAAAAGAGAAGTGCTTCTTTTGTTTACTGTACCTAAGGCAATTTGGATACAAGAGTCAGGATGTAACACAGATTTAAACCATTTTCTATTTGAAATTTTTAAAACAAAAAAATATTTGGACTAGTCTTCATAATACCTTATTTTTACGTTACTTCCCCTATTTATTCTTTTTTTTCTTCTTACATTAATGACAAACTTGTTTTGTTTTAGGAATGAGCAGACAACTGGAAATATTTATTTTGAAGGCTTTTGGTTAATTTCTAGTTACTTTGGTTTTTCTTTAAAGTCCCCTTCTGATGAAAATCATGCTTTTAAGTTTTTGACATGTACGTGTGGCATTTTTCTCATGAAAGAGGGCAAATATAATACGAAATCATTTCATTTTTGTATTCCTGAGTATTTCTGAGTATTTCTCCTTTTAAATCGCTGTCAGTCAAAAAAGGCAAAAAAGGCAAAAAGGCTCTATTTGAATCAATGTCACAACGGCCCAAGAGTGCATGCTGAAGCTCAGGTGCAGGAGAAGAGAAGATGGCACATTGATGCGTTGCCTGTATGCATTTTAAGTGCGTCCAAAGGCGGATGTTGTTGTTGGCCGCACATGTTTAAAATTAAACTTAAAGTCCCAAATGCACTTGCATTTGTGTTCTCTCTCTGGCCAAGTTTGAAGGCTTGCTGTCCTGCATTAACCAGAGAGGGTAAAAATAAAAACAAGAATAAAATCAGGGGACCTTTGTTATCATTGCCCCAATGAAAATAAGAAAAATATCATAAAGTTCAGGAAGCTGAGCAGGCTGGCTCCCCATCCCATACCGGTTCTCTGTCAGGCTGCCACCTCAGCTCCTGGGAGCTAGCAAAGCGATTGCGATTGCAATTACTCCAGCTCCATCGGCCCTGCGACTGACTGTCCACAGGTGTTGGTGTACCTGCCTTCGGCCAATAGTAGCCGGAGTGGGCTCCGGAAATCCTGCTGCACTGAAAGGCATACAGCGGGTTAAGAAAATGAATGGAACTTCAGGATTGACCCACCCATCGGATTGACCCACCATATTGGATGTGTATTCTACCTACTGTCACTGAAAATGTCATACGCAGAAAGTTGAGTCCCTGATTGGCAGAATTCCGATTTTGCCTAAATTGCACTGCACTGCTCATTTCCCGGTGCTGCCAGATCTTCACACGGTCCCCGTCACTCAAATTGCAGAGTAGGACCCCAGATCGCATCTGTACCATTGACTTAACAATATACTAGCTGCCCTGCGTTCGGTAAATGCATTTTAACCCTAACCTGTAATCCTAAACTAAAACCTTCCACTGTGTCCATGGGGCCAAGAAAAAGGTTCAACAATGGCCGCATGTATTTCAAAAATGATGTGCAAATAGTCACTTTCTTTCTGGGATTTCATTTTATTTGTTGTGCAAACGAATTCAAGAATCTGCATGTGCTAGCATCAGATCAGTTATGAGCCACAGCCAGAGCTGCTTGCTGATGCAATGTAGCCTGAATTATAATGTAATTCAAAGCATTTTTCATGGGTTATCAAAGTTCTTTTTTCGTGTGTAAATTTATTAAACAGCAGGGTCTGGTGCACAATTAGTTTTGTCTTCAAAGTGTCAATTTAAAAAAAAAAAAAAAGTCCCTTTTCACCATTTCTTTATCGCTTAAGATACCATTGAGAAAAGAGACTGTCAGTCATGCAACCCCCCCCCCCCCCCTTGTGTCAAGCTCTTTACTCATGGAAGAAGCAGCTTGTAGAAAGGTAGGCTCAAGGGGGAGGCTATTCAGCTCAACACCAATATCCACGCCTATGTAGAGGAGATTTTGGAAACAGTGGCTTCACATAAACATGTAACATAGATTTTCAAGCCATTTAGGTTCTGGGATTTTGCACAATTAAAACACCACTAGGAACTTTTAAAAGAAAATTGTCAAAGGGGGACTTTAAAAAAACAACTCAAAGCTGACTGAAAAGACTCTTAGGTTAAATTAGCTGCACAGACTATTGGCTGAACTGCTGTGACAGCCACAATCAACGCCACTCAATGACAACAGTTATGATTTTTTTCATAAACATATTTTCAAGCAAACATGCGTCTTAGGGATTAAACTTTTATCAACTTCAACAGATGCGGCACTGCAGCCCAGGACACAAAATCTTCCGCTGTTCTCTTTGCTGTGTATGTTTCAATTTATGAAATGTTCTTAGCTGTCAGATCACAGACACTGTTATTGACCTAAGCGACTCTTTGCAGCAATGCCTTCACATCCTCCTACTGCGTAAATAATCAGCTTCAGAGGGTGCTGTTGGCAGCATCAGTAGCTCTCCAGAGGTCAAATTCATGTCCTTGCGCAGCTGCAGCTTCCCTCATGTCTGATTTCTGTAATCTGAAGGCTTAAATGAAGATGAAGTGAAGCGTGTTCACAAGATGCTTTGTGGCAATGAGGATCTTCAGCCATGTTTGTAAAGACAACAGACTTCATGACTTTATACTTAGAGCTTTTTCCAATTCATGGAAAAAATAAAGATGTCACAGGTCATATGGGACATGGATCTTGTTATGCAACAATTACTGAATGTCAGAATATTCTGAAATTCTGACTAAAATTGTCTTGAAGAAGGTTTCTTAGATTCTTTTTACACCAATGAAATTGGACTGCTTGGAAAAGTAAAAGTGTTTTTTTAGTACCACATTTTCCACACTATGCAAGCGCACCAGAATATGTCAATGTATGGTCTATTTATGAACCTAAGTCATATATAAGGTGCACCGAACTATAAGATGCATTAAGCGATGCAAAATAGACAGTAATAAGTAGGGGTGTGCCAAAATATCGATATGGTGATATATCGCAATATTTAGTCCCGCGATCGATTATCGATACGTCTTCATCAAGTATCGACCTTTTATTTACGTTTAAAAACCCTGTAAAACGTTATATTAACCATCCTTTGGTAAGACAATTCCTTGGAGGGTCGATAGGGGGCGCTCGTTGCAAGATTGACTGTTGCGGGCGGGCGAAGAAGAACACACATCCAAACAAAGATGGCGGAGTGGGAAAACAATGAGAGGCGACGGCAGTAAGTTAAAAGACGTGCTGGCAGCATTGAAGCTGCATCACCCGGAGTTGTGTGAGAAAGCTGTTGCTGGCCTGAAGCCGACACAGCCCAACGCGGATACTTTTTTTCAGACGAAGCTACCGCCGTCTTCTGAGAGACAGAGCAGCGGCAATAACAAACGGAAAACGGTCCCTGCAGCGCGGTGGAGAACGAGGGATTTGGGTTTTATTGAATGCAGTAGAGCCACGCTTTGACATTCCCTCTCGGAAATACTGAAAAATGGATCCCTGTACTGTACGTCCAGACCAGAGCTACGGCTGAGATGGAAACGGAAGAAAGAGAGGCATCCCTGCCCTTAGACCCCCCTTCTCCTCTGACGCTAAAAAGTCTGTGGTTCTCCAGAAAAACATGAACATAAACATACATCACATGCAGCTTTTCCCCAAACGTGTTGTTCATAAAGACGTTAACTTTTAGATGCCCTTTAAGTTTTTTACGTTTTTTATTCCTGGTAATTTATTTTGAAAGCAGTTTATGTCTTAAATAACTTAAAGGAAAGGTCCTAGCTACTTGATTTTTATTTTTCTGTGAGAATTATATTTTTGTTTACACCACATTTACACTAAATGATGTCATTTATTTTTTTACAAAGACAATATAATTTGTTCACAGAATTAATATCTGATTTACAGCTATTTTTTCAATTAAGCGATGGCTATGGTTTTGTTTTTCAAAAGTTAATACCAATGTGTCTGGCAGCTACTTGACTCATTCATTTTTTATCCTTTTTACAGCAGTTTTGTACTAAATAATGGCACTGCTGTTCATGTTCACTATTGTTTAAACTGAATTTTACAGATATTTCCAAATGAAAATTGTCATTGTTTGTCAAAGACAGAGTATTACTGATTTCAGCAATGTTACACAAAAATCTGTTATTCATTACACCAAATAGGACACAAGTTGTTTATTATCATGGTGTTTAAAAAATAAAAAATAAATCGGGAAATATTTTCCAAAAAGCTGTTTTTAAAAGTTCTTCTTTCTTAAAGTTTGATATATCGTGAGTTGTTAGAGACGAGATATATCGATTATCGCATTATCGCCATATCGTGATAGTATCGTTATCGTGAGCAAAGTCTCGTTATCGTATCGTATCGTGAGGTACCCAGTGATTCCCAGCCCTAGTGATAAGTCCAACAGTCAGGCAGAATCAACTAACTGTGTTCACAGTTACTAGAATTTGTTTGTAACGTGCTACACGTTAAAAGTGTTTGCTGTGTTAGCATAGTCACAATAACTGTAACTCCCCATATTGTTTACAACAGTGATCCCCAACCTTTTTGTCACCGCGGACCGGTCGGGGGGGGGGGGGGGGTGGGGGGGGTGGGGGGGGGTTTGAGGTGCAACGCTGCAGCGCAAGACACATTTACCGTGGACCGGGGGTGGTATTTTCTCTTTAGTAATAGTAATAATAATAATAATAATTTTACCCTTGTCACGGCAACTTTCTAAAGAAGTTTGTTTTTTGCTCATTTTGGTTGTTTGGGTTTAATTTTAGCGGGGTGTATCACCTGATGTTTGGTGTCGCGACTTTGACGTGCGTTAAGTGTGACAGATGTAACAGAGGGAATCCGGTCACTTTTGAAAATAAAACGTTTTTGTCGGAAAAAACCCCCCAATAAAATGGAAATTATTTTTTCTTTCTTTGCATCCTGGTGCCAAAATTTCCCGCGGCCCGGTACCGCTCCGCGGCCTGGTGCCAAGTGTCTCGCGGCCCGGTACCGGTCCGCGGCCCGGTGGTTGGGGACCACTGGTTTACAACATGTAAAAAAAACGGTTATGAGAGTTTGTAGTAGGATCCAAGCGTGGACACAAAGACAGTGGATAGAAAAGTATTTATTGTCCAAAATGTTTCAGGGCTAGATGAGGCAGGCTTGGCTGGCTGTGGCAGGCTAGGGATCAATCTGGGAGAGGGTGGAGGTCCATCTGAAGCATATATAGAGAGTGGCTTATGAGGAACAGATGAGGAGTAGGTGTGTGATTAGAAAGAGGTCCAGGTGTGGCTCAGGCACTTGAAGGGGGGCCCTCCAAAAGGATCACAACAGTACCCCCCCTTAACAGGAGTCTCCAGACAATAGAAACAGGTCCGTACAGCGACGCCTCAGATCCCGGATCAAGGAGGGGTCCAAAATAAAGACCAGGAGACCCAGGCACGCTCCTCAGGGCCATAACCCTCCCAATCAATGGGAGGTACTGTCATGATTAGGATTTTTTGCTCTAGTTTTTGCTTTTTTGATTCTGTTATATTTGAGTTCTGCTTCCTGTTTTATTTTTAAGGTTTTCTTCTTGTCTTTGAGTTTTACTTCCCTGGTACTAATCTCTTCTGATTGTTTTCACCTGTGTCTTGTCAGTCCTGTTTGTTCATATCTCTTGTCTTTGCCTTCCTCTGTGGTGGTCCATACTGTCATTTGCCTGATTATCTTCTTGTCTGCCTGGTTACCCCAATATTTGGTTTTGTTTGGTTTACACGCTTAGCAGCGCCTTTTGTTTAGAAATAAACACCTTTTGCCTTGGAACCTTGTCTCTGCATTTTGGGTCCTTCATCAAGCCTTGTACCTGACAGTCAGACAGGTCCCCTTTTTTTCTCATAGTGATTTATCAGACAAATGTCAAGTACAGAAATGTTCTTATATTTTTTTATATTAGTTTGATTAACTTTCATTAGTATGCATTTAATTACAGTGAAGCATTAGATGGTATGGTAGATATCTATTTACCCAGGTTAGTTCCAAAGAAGTAGTATAAATCAAGAATAAAGCAGCAGTCAACTGGACTTAGGCTTATCATTATTATTATTTTTGGTTTGTTTTTGAACATGTTTTACCTTTTCTGAAATTGTAAAATTCAGCATTCAGTTCAGTGAATTTTGCTAGAGCCAACTGTTTCCTATTGTTATGGTTTTAAAATTTGTTTTTTGTTTTGTGCAGGTTGTTGCTCCTCCCAGGTGGACTCCACCCCTTCCTGTGGTTCATTTTGGGTCACTGCAGCCAGGACGTTAGTGTATGCATTTCAGGAAATGTTTTTAAGTTCTCAGTGTTGGTGCAATATGTGTAGGTAGTTTCTGGCTCTGTTCCATTTTAAGGAATTCATTGAGAACTTTTTGTGTTTTGTTTTGTTTAATTTGAGTTTGTTAGGGTTTCACAATACTGCGTGGTGACTTTTGGTAAATTAATTCTTTGGAGGTACTTTCTGTGTTCCTCCTGGTTTCCAGAATTTCTCCTGTTAGTCTAGCTGTAACACCTAAATACAATATTTGGAACCTATTTAGAATGTCAAAATATGGCAAATTAACATAAAAAATTACATGGTTAATAAAAGAGGATTGGAAGGTTAAAATTATTTTTTATTTTCAGTTAATTTTTTTTTCACAAAATACCCTGTTTTTAAAAAAAAAAAAAAGAAATAGTATCCACAATGACTTAGTTTATGTGCAAATCTAAACAAAACTCAAAACAACTTCTAAACAGCCAAATTGCTAACAAAAAAGGATTTAAATATTTTTAGGTGTTTTATTCTTCGTAGAATAATTCTATTCAACAAAAATTCTCACATTTCTCACAAGTCAAACAAATCAAAACTCAACATGAATGATCAACATCAAATGTATTAATTTCAAACACTCCAAGATAAAGTAGCATACACTGTGTAAAAGATGCTCAAAGATTTAGCAGATTTGATTCATTTTTCTGTCACAAATAAATTATTTCTTTTTTTTGTGTGTGTGTGTGGGGGGGGGGGGTTCTACGATGGAGTATTAGGGCCACCATATAAATAAATAAATACATTTACAAGAATAAAGCAAAAAATTAAGAGAAAAAGTTAAAACTTTCTGAGAATGGCGCAGTGGTTAGCGCTCTTGCCTCAGCACAAAGGGTTCAAGCCCCGGCTGGGGGACCTGAAAAAGAACACAAATAAGGGAACTTTCTGTGTGGAGTTTGCATGTTCTCTCCGTGCCTGTGTGGGTTTTTTCTGGGGACTCCACTTTCCTCCACCTAAAAAAAAAAGGCATCATAGGTTAATTGGCTACTCCTAATTATCCCTAGGTGTGAATGTGAGTGTGATTTGTGGCCCTATGACAGACTAGCAACCTGTCCAAGACGTCCCCTGCCTTTGCCTACGATGGGCCGGGATAGGCTCCGGCAGCCCTGTGACCCCGAAAGGGACAAAACGGGTTTAGAAGATGAATGAATGAAAAAAAGAACCCATTGTAAACGGTTGCTTCAGCATTTGTTTACAAATAAGGAAACACTAAGTCAACATGGTTTTATTATAAGTTTATTATAAGTAAGGACATTAAAAAGAATTTGCAGGAAACTGGGCCTCTTCAGAAGAAAGTTCTTGACCCGCAAGAACACACAAGGTGGGTGCACCGTTTATGCCATCGGCAGTATAATTGGAGAGGTCCAAAAACATTAAGGTACATAGATTCCTATCATTTATTCAAGCCTTGTGGCATCACCATAAATAGGTACAATGATAAATTTAATTGGCATGTACTGTGGAACAAACAACTTCATTTTCAAAAAAGCATGCCTTTTACCTTGAAAACTTACAACTTTGTCTCATAACTGTATGACTTTATTATTGAAAATGTACTTTTGAATTTTTAATAAATACTTCCACAACTACAAATGTAAATGCTAGATGCCAAACTAGCCAAACAAAGTCCAATATTAAACCATGAAATATACAATGTCACAAAGTAGACAAATCCACACAAACAGACTTTTACAGTAAAAACATATAAAAAAATAAAAAAAGACAAGCACTCGCTGAAGTTTAATGCACCTATAAGATTATTTTAAGTATGAATAAGTAACAGATTTATTTTTAACCAACTCTTTAGAACTGTTTTGAATCTTGCATAGTTTTCAGGTTCTGCTGTGAACTGGCAGTGTATTCTAAAATATTGAGCCTCTGATTGAATTTTATTGAATTTGGTCCTGCATCTTCTGTGAAAATGTTATGCCAACTAAATGTTCCTCTTTTAGAAAATTAAAGAAAACCTCAAAGAAAATAACCACTAAAACCAGCATCCAGAGGCTTTTTGACAAACTGCAGCATTTGCTATTTCCTGGTTAGCGTCCACATCTTTCACATTTTCAGATCAGTCATTTACAATACTTTCTGAAATACTCCTACCTCTGAGGTATAGGTAATGTTCAGAAATATGCTGCTTGTCTAAATCATTTTCTTCAAATGAATCTATAATCTGTGACATTTGCTACTCACAGCTTTTTTTTTTACAGTATTTAAATTCCAAAACATTAAAACTCTTTGAACAGTCAGAGCATCTTGACTGAGGTGTAACTATTTCTCCTTAGGGGCTGTCGTCTTGTGGTTCCTTAGCCATCCATGCATACATGCATCCTCTGTTGCCTTTAGTCCTGTGCAAAGTCACGAGGTTGGAGTCTATCCCAGCAACTTCAGGGCAGGGGCAGGGAACACCCTAAACCAGATGACATAACAGGCACAACAGCACCCAAGTACTGGACTACAAGAGATGCCATGCTGGCTAAAGATCTGTATCCGGTTTCTAACTCTGTTTTGGTGGAAATTGCACTGATTTTTAAACCACTTTCTAAGCTCTGTGATTGTTCAACACAGAGAGATCTCAATTTCTTTTCTTTGTGTTGGCTGCTTTACTGCTGTCATGAATCTAAACTCATACAACCTTATTCAAGCTGTAAGGATTTAAAATTGTTTTTTTTTTTATCTTCCTCCTGGTTTTTTAAGGTCTAGTCTTACTTTCTCTGTATCTTTGTTCTCTTTATATTTCTCCTGTTTAATATTTATCCAGGAACATAAAACCGGATGCATGAGTCATCACATCTGAGTCATTACATAATGTTTAAAACATTTTTCTCACATCCACTGGAGGATTCAGTCTGTGGTCCTATTTCTTTGTTTTTCATGTGCATGTATGAAGAGACCAGAGTAGGTCAGCCCTGAAATATGTTTCAGGGCTGACAGGTCTCATACTGTCCTTTATCAAGTTTCTAGATCACATTTGTGCAAGCTTCATACAACCCAAAAGCCAACTTTCCGCCCAAATTCCACATGGAATGTGGTGGAAATTATACAAATTCAATTCCACATAGAGGTAATTTCTTTGTCTATTTGTATTTTCTCTTAGTTTTATGTTGCCATCTATCTTAATTCGGTAGAGCGCTAAAGGATTAGCAACCTTAGTTCCAGAAAATGATCATGTTGAGCTTGTTCTGTCAAAAATTCCATCAATTATAGATTTGATGAATCTTCGCCCAAAAAAACCCACCAATCCAGGTGCCAAAACTGTTAATTTGTCTAGCATTCATTTCCTAATTACCTGGTGTGGTAATTAGGAAGCTCACCTGTTCGTGGGGATGAATGACTGCCAGTTAGAGTGGGTGAAGTGCGGGTGAAGTACAGATATTCACCTTTTGTTGACCGCTAAACACTAACTTTGATGTCTTGATGCTAATGACGCGATGCTTTATTGCTTTGATGCTTTGTCGTTTTGACTTGTAGATTTGCATCTGTTGATTTGAAACGGTAATTATGACGCTTCGACATCTCTTAAGCAACTCCTTTCATAGCGTTCATGATAACGCTGCCACCACAAACGCAAATATTTAATGAAATCATGACGTTCAATAAATCCTCTTCAAACAAACAGATAGTTGTCATCAATCTCAATAGTCCCCCATTTGCTCACAACAGAACATGACACAGACCTAGCCACTACAAGAATCCCTATATTGAAAACTATTTGATTTCTTTTCAATTACATTTTTAAAAATACATTTTTAACCCTGTTAAACTGTCAAAGAATTGAGATTATTTAAATATTTTGGAATTAAGATTTTCTTTAAAGATTTTGAGGAAATTCACCACAAATGTTTGCAACAAAATTTTTTTCTCAAGATATAAACAGTATTAATTACAGAATATTTGGTGATTTAGTGAGTTTTTGCTCTAAACAATGTTAGCTTAAATGTTGAATTATTTCAATACAGTGACTAGTCATTTAAAAAAGAACTAGGAACAGATTAGTTATTCTTGCCATAAAGTTTTGAAAATTAGAAAACATTTTCGTGCCAAAAGTGTTTTTGAGATTTCAAAGAAGCGGCCATTTTGAAATGAGCAAAAAATCCCTTTTAGTGCCCCTAGTGGAATTATGATGATAGGGCAGAAAACTTGGAACAAGTCATATACAAAAGGTTTTTCAGGAAAGCTTGAATCATGTTAATGAGAAAGGGGTCTCAGAAATGTGTGAGTCAAATATGATACAAATGGTTATAATAAGGTTAAGATATTTGGAGTACCTAAGGACTTATTATAACCATTAAAATCTTGTTCTGAGTTCCTCTGTAAGGAGCAAAGCTATTAGCTGAAAGGACGGAGTTACTTCTTAATTCATCTGAGCTCTGTCTGCTTTCTGTCCGCTTTTGAGGAGCTGTTTGCTTTGCCTTTTCATTGTAGATGCGCTTCTGTAAATCCTCTCTGTGGATCTCATAGCTCTCTCCGCCACAGCTTGTCTGTTGACCCTGTTTTCCTTAAGCTTGCATTTGCATTTCAAGCACACTACAAAATAAAAATTAAAAAAGCGTAAAGTGAGTTTGAATTTCTGTTTCATTGTGCATGTTGTTTTCTGTGCAAGATGTGTGGGTTTCCTCTGGCTTCCTCCCACAGCCCACAAACATGCATACTAGTTTATTTGGAGTCTCTAAACAGTGTTCAGATTATCAAGGTGTACTGTGCATCTAAATGCACTGGCTCCATCAGACCTCTGTGACTGAGTGGAGTGAAGTAGGTGTTGGAAATGAGGGATTGTTTTTTTTCTAACGTTTTTCTAAAGAAATTTGCAAAGGTTTTCCCATAAGGCAGCAAATTGAAACAACACCTTGACTGATTGTGGAGAACGAATTTTTAAAAAGTAATCATAAGAGATAATGAATACAAATATGTATTGTAACCAGGCGAGAGGAATAATGTTAAACCTCACTTTGCCTCTTCCATATAGTAATTCAGATATGGAGTAAATACATTAAAGATGAAAAAACTAGCAATCTGTTAAAAAAATCAAAGCAATTATAAAATATCACACCTACTCTTTCCCTCCTAAATGGAATGAAGACGCCTAAGAGGCTGTTGTTGAGGTTGGGCCCAGTGAGCAGAATGCTATTGAGGGAGACGCCATTGTATTTTGAACTAGAGTCAAATACAACTTTGATCTTTTCAGGTTTCTTGTGGTGATAAACTCTAAACCAGGGGTGGTGAACAAGTTTGACACAAAGAGCCGAAATTTTTAACAGTGAGAGTCAATGAGCCACACCACACACTGACCTGCCAATAATAATAATAATAATAATAATAATAATAATAATAATAATAATAATAATAATAATAATAATAATAATAATAGCTTAGATTTATCTGTGCTTTTTCTTGGTGCTCAAAGCGCTTACAATGTGTCCATTATTTATTCACTCCTCAATCATACTCGGTGATGGGTAGCTATTAATGTAGCCACAGCTGCCCTGGGGCAGACTGAGAGAGGCGTGGCTGCCAGTTCACACCTACAGCCCCTTTGACCATCACCGGGACATTCATACACATTCACACACCAGTGGAGTTGCACTGTAAATGACAGGGGGGAGCAGGGATCGACCCTTCGATCGCCTGAGCCACTGCTGCCAAGACATACGCAAACAAACACACAATTAAAGCAATATTATTTCCCATAACACACTCCTCTCCTTACAGTATAACAGCAAGTATTGCACTTGTATTTATTTCAAGGAAAGTGTCCACCCTTCATACACACATCAAATGTTGCTCAGCCAGAGTTAACTAAATTAACCCTGGAGGTCAGATACCCCCTCCACACACACATTCACTCTCTCACTATCTAAGTCTCTGCCTCTCTCTGACACACACAACTACTCAGTGACGTGAAGTGAGGTTGATGGCTGGTGATGAAGCAATGACTCCTCTAAAGTTCGATTCACAATAGTAAAAACTGAATATTTCACCATTCATCCGACAGCACTTAACTGGTGATTAGTTATATCTCAACATTCCTCTTTCAATGACCCTTACATCAACAAATCCACAAACATCTGGACAGACCACCCCTCTGGTGTCTAAGTAATTCATATTCACAATACACATTAAATACATTACATTTCAGATGTGTGTAGCATAAATCTAATTTTGACCTTCAGTAAAAATGTGCTACTTTTCTACTTCCATCCATCCATCCATCTTCCTCCGCTTATCCGGGACCGGGTCGGAGGGGCAGCAGACTGAGCAGAGATGCCCAGACTTCCCTCACCCCAGCCACTTCCTCCAGCTCCTCTGGGGGGACCCCGAGACGTTCCCAGGCCAGCCGAGAGACGTAGTCTCTCCAGCGTGTCCTGGGTCTTCCGCGGGGCCTCCGCCCAGTGGGACATGCCCGGAACACCTCTCCAGGGAGGCGTCCAGGAGGCATCCGGACTAGATGCCCGAGCCACCTCAACTGGCTCCTTTCGATGTGGAGGAGAAGCGGTTCTACTCCGAGCTCTCCGCGGGTGACCGAGCTTCTCACCCTATCTCTAAGGGAGCGTCCAGCCACCCTGCGGAGGAAGCTCATTTCAGCCGCTTGTATTCGGGACCTCGTTCTTTCGGTCATGACCCATAGCTCATGAACATAGGTGAGTACTGGAACGTAGATCGACCGGTAAATTGAGAGCTTTGCTTTTCGGCTCAGCTCTCTCTTCACCACGACGGACCGATAGAGCGACCGCATAACTACGGACGCCGCTCCGATCCGCCTGTCCATCTCACTCTTCGATCTTCCCTCACTCGTGAACAAGACCCCAAGGTATTTAAACTCCTCCACCTGGGGCAAGGACACTCCACCCACCGAGAGATGGCAGACTACCTTTCTCCGGTCAAGGACCATGGCCTCAGATTTAGCGGTGCTGACCCTCATCCCAGCCGCTTCACACTCGGCCGCAAACCGCCCCAATGCACGCTGGAGGTCCCGGTTCGATGAAGCCAACAGGACAACATCATCTGCAAAAAGCAGAGAGGAAATCCTGTGGTCCCCAAACCAGATCCCTTCCGGCCCCTGGCTGCACCTAGAAATTCTGTCCATAAAAACTATGAACAGAACCGGTGATAAAGGGCAGCCCTGCCGGTGTCCAACGTGGAACAGGTCTGACTTACTGCCGGCTATGCAGACCAAGCTCCTACTCCGGTCATACAGAGACCGGACAGCCCTCAGTAAGGCTCCCCTGACCCCATACTCCCAGAGCACCCCCTACAGGATGCCACGGGGGACGCGGTCGAACGCCTTCTCCAAATCCACAAAACACATATGGACTGGATGAGCGAACTCCCACAAACCCTCCAGCACCCTAGATAGGGTGTAGAGCTGGTCCACTGTTCCACGACCAGGATGGAAACCGCACTGTTGTTCCTGAATCCGAGGTTCGACTATCGGACGGACTCTCCTCTCCAGTACCCTGGCATAGACTTTCCCAGGGAGGCTGAGGAGTGTAATTCCCCTATGGTTGGAACACACCCTCCGGTCCCCCTTCTTAAAGAGGGGAACCACCACCCCTGTCTGCCAGTCCAGTGGTATGGTTCCCTACCGCCACACGATGCTGCAGAGACGTGTCAGCCAAGACACTCCCACAGCATCCAGAGACTTGAGGTGCTCAGGGCGGACTTCATCCACCCCCGGGGCCTTGCCACCGAGGAGCTCGTTGACTACCTCAGTGACTTCAGCCCGGGTAATAGACAGCCCCACCCCAAAGTCCTCATTCTCCGCTTCTTCAAAAGAAGGCGTGTCAGTGGGATTGAGGAGATCCTCGAAGTACTCCTTCCACCGCCCGACAATGTCCCCAGTCGAAGTCAACAGCTCCCCACCTGCACTGAAAACGGTGCCTGTGGAGAACTGCTTTCCCCTCCTGAGTCGTCGGATGGTTTGCCAGAATTTCTTCGAGGCCAACCGATGGTCCTTTTCCATGGCCTCACCGAACTCCTCCCAGGACCGAGTTTTCGCCTCCGCAACAGTCCGGGCCGCAGCTCGCTTGGACTGCCGGTACCTGTCAGCTGCCTCCGGAGTCCCGCAGGCCAGCCAGGCCTGGTAGGACTCCTTCTTCAGCTTGACGGCATCCCTTACTTCCGGTGTCCACCACCGGGTTCGGGGGTTACCGCCGCGACAGGCACCAGAGACCTTGCGACCACAGCTCGGAGCAGCAGCAGAGACAATGGAGGTGGAAAACATGGTCCACTCGGACTCAATGTCCCCAACCTCCCTCGGTACCTGTTTGAAGTTCTCCCGGATGTGGGAGTTAAAGACTTCCCTAACGGAGGGCTCAGCCAGACGTTCCCAGCAGACCCTCACAGTACGTTTGGGTCTTCCAAGTCTTTCTGGCCTCCTTCCCCGCCAGCGAATCCAACTCACCACCAGGTAGTGATCGGTGGACAGCTCCGCCCCTCTCTTCACCCGAGTGTCCAAGACACAGGGCCGAAGGTCGCCTGAAACAACTACAAAGTCGATCATTGACCTCCTGCCTAGGGTGTCCTGATGCCAGGTGTATTGATGGACACCCTTGTGCTCGAACATGGTGTTCGTTATGGACAAACTATGACGAGCACAGAAGTCCAATAACAAAACACCACTCGGGTTCAGATCAGGGGGGCGTTCCTACCAATCACACCCCTCCAGGTGCCACTGTCATTGCCCACGTGGGCATTGAAATCCCCCAGGAAGACAATGGAGTCCCCCGTTGGGGCACTTTCCAGTACCCCTTCGAGAGACACCAAGAAGGCCTGGTACTCCGAACTGCTGTACGGCCCGTAAGCCGAAACCACAGTTAGAGACCTGTCCCCCACCCGGAGGCGGAGGGACATGACCCTCTCATCCACCGGGGTGAACTCCAACACTTGGCGGCTGAGCTGGGGGCTCACGAGTAAGCCCACGCCAGCCCGCCGCCTCTCACCTTGGGCAACTCCAGAGTGGTAGAGAGTCCAACCCCTCTCTAAGGACTGAGTTTCAGAGCCCAGGCTATGTGTGGAGGTGAGCCCGACTATATCTAGACAGTATCTCTCAACCTCTCGCACCAGCTCAGGCTCCTTCCCTCCCAGAGAGGTGACATTCCATGTCCCAAAAGCCAGATTCCATGATCGGGGTTTGGGCCGCCGAGGCACCTGCCCCCAACTGCCACCCAAACCACAATGCACCGGCCCCTTTTGAGATCTCCTACGGGTGGTGGGCCCATAGGAGAGTGGTCCCACGTCGCTCCTTCGGGCTGAGCCCGACCGGGGTCCGTGGGAAGAGCCCCGGCCACCAGGCGCTCGCCTGCGAGCCCCAACCCTGGGCCTGGCTCCAGAGCGGGGCTCCGGTGACGCCAATCCGGGCGACGTAATCGGGTCCGTGTTGTTTGTTTTCATCAGGGGTTTCTGAACCACTCTTTGTCTGGCTCGTCACTTTTCTACTTGTTTTTTTTATTTAAAAACTAATAATTGACTATTTGCATGAAAAACTAGTAATTGATGGAATAATACAATATTGCTATGTGTCTGGATCAGCATCAAAACACCCACTCTGCCAAATTAATTTAACAATGACAATAATAATAGTGGATTGGATTTATCTGTGCTTTTCCAGAAGCTCAAAGTGCTTAAAATGTGTCCATTATTCATTCAATCTTCATTCATACTTGGTGATGGTAGAGGCGTGGCTGCCAGTTCGCGCCTACGGTCTCTCTGACCATCACCAGGATCATTCATGCACATTCATGCTGGTAGGCAGTACCATTAAGGGTCTTGCCCAAGGACCCTCACTGGGGGATGTTAATTGCTCATCACTGATATGGTAAAACATTAAATGACTGTAGTTCTCGCCTGGATGGAAAGGTGGCCCGTCGCATAAAACGAAAGCACCAAGACGGACCTCCTTGAAAATGTTCAGTTTTAATTTCCTCTTCAAGCAGTCCTGCCTTCAGTCAAGTCGGTCTCGGGCCACCTCGCTTTATTTCCGCGGAAACTCCGCTGCCTCTTCTTGACTGTCGGAGTGCGTTTTCCAGCTTCCTCCACTTGTGAACCATGGATTCATTAATCTTGAATTGTCTTACAGCTGTTGGATTTCTCCACATAGCTGATAGTTTACAGTTTAATCTGTGCTTCATAATCGTGTCTCTTTGCAGGCGGCATTTTCAGGGTTTCCAAAACGATGTCGTCCTGTATCATGCACTTACCTGCACGTTTGTACTACTCGGGGGATGGGGTGTCTTCCTTCACGTCCTCACTTCTCTTCTTACCGTTCTCATGCTGTCCTCTCCTACGTCATCTTCACCGAAGTCACGCAACAACACATTAGGTGCACCGCACTATAGTCGCATGGTTCTTAAAATACGGTAAATAGAAAATATGGTAAGAGGCAAAGAGCTGCATTCTTATTGGCTGAGAGCCGTATGTGGCTCAAGAGCTGCGTGTTCGCCACCCCTGCTTTAAACTATGGCAAATACCAACACTCTTTTCCATCTGGTAGTGGAAGTTCTGGCTCCACATGGTTGTTGTCAAACACTTTTTGCATGAAGGCAACATACTGCTCTTTCATTTTTAGCTTGCAATCTAGTGTGCGTTGTAGAAGAGAGAGATGTGTCATGGCTTGTTTGTGATTGTTTAGCAGAGGAAGTCTCAGTGACTTGAAAGGGAGAGGGGCAACGTAGCTGTTGGACTCATTCTGAAACATGTGTTCATCCATTACTTTGAGGAACTGTTCATCTTCTATTGACATGGCACACTTGTCTTCATTTGGAGTTCTTGCAAAGACTGTGAGGCAGAGAGTGTCAGTGTCAAAAGTACTGTTACCGGGACTAAGTGAATCCATCACACACAAACACTGCAAAACATTTCCAACTTCCATAATTAATCCTTCCAGGTCATTGCTTGTTTGAGATATTTGGGATTCATGCAGGGTTTAACAAGAATAGGTCTGCCATCTTCTAGCATGTTTATTTTGCAACTGTAGCCTGTTGGGTTATGGACCTTTTCCAAACATACATCATCAACCAACACCCAGCCAATGTCTAGTCTTTGTGCAAAAGGTGTATCACCAGGACCATTAATCTGTTGTCTCACCTTGTGAGCACGGAGAATGTGACGGCCTAGAAGAAGGAGGATCTAAGCATCGTCATCCAGAGCTGGTGTTTCCTTGGCAAGATCCCTGAGATGTGGATAGTGGAGGGCGGCCTCAGGTGTTGGTATTTCCTCTTGATTGTCTGGTAAATTATCACGTTTAATTAGTTCTTAGAGTGCGAGGCTAATACCACCCTTAGCTGCTTTGACTTGGAATCCAGTTGCCCTCCTGCCAAACGTTGTGAGGCCTGCACAGGTTTTTACCATGTAGGGGTATGCGTCAACTTGGATCTTAAACATCTCAAAAAACTTTGACCTGACGAGAGATCTATTGCTCTGATCAGCCAGCGTTGCATACATTTTTCACAGCTTTACAGATGATTCTTTGGGTAGACTTTGACAAGACAGATCTTTGAGCAGGATTTTGACTTGATTTTTGTTTCCATGAACCTTGGTGCAGAAAGGGCAGATGACTGGAGGAGCTGTGATATCCTCCTTCCCTTGCTCCAAACCATCGACTTGTGACGGATTTGAATCCTTGCTTGCCCATTTAGGTGGACCCGGGTGAAGAACTGTTAAGTGACTTTCACTGTTGCACTCATCATGTTTCAGTGTGACTTTGCAGTCACAAGCTAGATGAGAAGAGGACAAGCAACATCTAAAACAGATGCCTTGTTCCCTTAAATAAGTCTTCTTTTCTTCCAGAGTCCTTAGTCTGAAACCACAGCACTTCTTTAGGGGGTGTGGCTTATCATGGATAGGACACTGTTTGGTTATGTCATCTTTTTGTGCCGCTTCGTGTAGAGTTGGGACATTGGTGTTCTTAGTTTTGTCACTGAGATTGTTCTGGGATTGATGGCTTTGGAATTCTGTGTTCTGCTTGGGGGTTGTTTACTGCAGGTGAAAAAACTTGGATCGTTTCTCGTTTTAGCTTTATAACAGACAAAGAAAGTGAAATAGAAGAATGGTGGATAACTGACCTAATAATTTTCTTTGTAATTTGATCCCTGAGTGAGCCACTTTTCAAGAGGGTTATACGGCAACTTCTCCTTAATAGGTTTTATGCCACGTGCAGTGTCTAGGTACGCCAAGCTTGACAAGTAGTCATCCTCTTTGGCTGAGAGTAGCTTGTTAAAGAGATTTCCCGTCTCCCTTAACTTCTGATTGTCCTTATTTGTGATCTTGGGTAAGTGGGAATTTTGCGCTCCTATTCTTCACTCATTTGGCACTGAGCTTGAGTGGTAAGTTGAACAGATGGATTGTGACCGAATCCAATCTGCTGAGCATGCGGGGAACCTGGTCTGTGCTCATATTTTGGTAGAACATGCCAGGAGTTTTTGATGACTTATTTTTTCCCATTGCAGACAAACAGTGAAGGAAGGTTGTAGCGAAGCTCAAAAAACTGTTCCCATGGCTCTGACAAGTTGGCTGATTCAGGGCATTTGTGATAACAGGCTTTTTGGTTTTGAACATAGTCACTAACACGGTCATGTGTGTCTTGAAGTGACATGGGAGAACTTTTCCTGGTATGCATTCCTTCATCCTCTAGGTCTGCTGCTGCTTCCAATACTTTTGCTTGAGCGTTAGCAGCTGCAGCCTCTCTTTCATACCCTAGTCCTTCTAGATTGGGTTCTAGTTTAGCCTTTTCGACCTTGATGCTTTTCTCTTTTTCTGCAAATGCTGCACGTGCATGGGCGGCCTCTGCTACAGCTCTAGCCTTTGCTGCTGCAGCACTCAGGCATGATCTACTCGAACTGGCACTTTTCCGAGTTCCTACTGATGCTCCATCCTGGAAAAGTTCATCCATATTTGACGTTGTCTAACTGGCTTTGTTGTTATCCAGTTGAGTATCATCCTTTTTTTTTACCATCGTGCTCTCCTTGTGTGTATCTAACACAATTCAGCAGTAAGCCTAACTCCTTTCGGGAACATGAGCAGAGTCAGGATGTAGCATCCATAGCTCCAAATTTATTGCTTCAACAATGTCTCCAAAACAGATTAAAATCTGTAAAACAAAAAACTAAATAAACATGTCATTTGTTCCTATGTAAAAAGAATAAAAATGGATGTGATATTAAGTTTGTTAAAAAAGAAAAAATGAATAATACACATTCGTTACTGGTTGAGATTTACTCATATTTGACTATAATAAAAAAGTTGGTAAAAATATAAATAGTTCACAACTATTTTATTCTACACACCAGTAGAAGCCTTGCTGATGCAGAGAGAAAGAAAAGGTTCATTCTAAATGTAAAATCTAAATGCTAAATATGAATGTTAAAACAGTGTTTGAAAAATTTGCACATTTAACCACGCCTATTAAATAAGTCAGCCATACCCATATACCACAGTAATTTATGGATGAAGCTGAAAAGCTGTGATCGCAAGAGTTTGCACTAAACTGCAAAATGGGATCCAGTGATCTATTCAATAAAAGTTTAGAGAATGAAATAAAGCAATTTTTTTCCAAACAGTTGTCTTGGGCTTAAATAAACAGCTGACCAATGACTGGAGCCTGTGGGTGGGGTAAATTCTTTGAGACTCTGCTAATGGGTGTAGTCAAATTTGCACATAAAAATGTTTGCAAATTTGACCATTTAGATTTAGGAATTAAGTTAAACAATTAGATTTAGGCTTATATTTGATAACATTTAGATTTAAATTTTTTGTGTGACTGTTGAATATTCACAAATATACTTTTAGTATTTATATTTTACATTTATTTTTTACTTGTATTTAGGATTTAATCAGTAAACTTTTAAAGAACACATATAGTACATTTCTTTGTAGTAAATTCTGAAGGTAATAAAATGTGTCTAAGTTAAGAAAAGTTGGCTAAATCTAACAAGACTTTAAGCTCATGTTGATTTGCTAAACTTTTGCATGTGACACCTCAAATGCGCATGACAGCCACACAAAAACACAGAATGAAAGTAGATATGCGTGTGCTCATCTGTTTGTCATTTTCTTTTATTTTTAAACATCTTTTCATGGTAACTTTTAGTCATACAATACATGTTTTAAAAGGCTTTTCTGGTTCAGAGAGCTGACAATTATTGTTTTTTGTGTCATAGACTTTGCTGGTGCAAGCCCTGAATGTGTTAACAGTAGAAACTGTGTGATTTGTTGTTTTCAGCAGGACCTGACATATTGAACAGTCACCTGCTGATGATAGTTGACATCTCTGCATAGTTGTGCAAATGATGCCCTTAGGCAGAACGGAGAAGAGCATTTTGATGATTCAGGGAATACAGCATCCAAAGACTCTGGGAGCGGCCTGACATATACAAAAATAAAAAAAAGCTTTTGTTTTGCCCCTGTGATCATGACACACTGAAATAATATAAGAAACAATGCTCGTCATTAGTGCTGCACATCCACTTAATTCACTGCTGACGCACCTTTGTTTGCTTTTCAAGCTAATTTATTGCAAGCCTGTAAGTGTGCTGCTCATTATGTTTTCTCAAAAATCATTGCAAATTTGAAAGATAAAAATTAAATTTTTAGTATATTTGTAATGAAGTTTTTACAATTAAGAGCCTAAATAATTGTAGGAGTTAAAAAAAGGAAAAAGGGTTCTAAAGGACTATATTACATAATATTTTGTTGACCTCACATACTACTTATAATATATTTTTGTAATTGAATGTGGTCAGAAACAGCTGGACATTTAATACCCCTGTTTTAGAGGTTGCACACTAACAAATGCAATGATATGACCTCTTTGTATAATGAATAATCTGTAGTCTTGTAAGACAATTTACAGAGTATACGGCTCTGACATGCTGCACATGAGTCTCGAGATCTGGAGAGAAGATTAAAATATCATCCAGATGCACAAATTCACAATTAGTGGCCCCTACACTCAGTGTAGTCAAAAAAGGGGAAGAAAAACTTATCTTAAGGGCTAAATTACACAATAAATGTATAATAAATAATAATAAATGTCTTAAACGGAATGGAGATCAGAAACAGTTGAACATTTGAGACCCCTGTTTTAGAGGCTGGACACTGCTAAAAGCAGTGTTGTTGCCTCTTTAAACAACGAATAATCTGTAGTTAGAAAACCAATATGAAAAAAAAAAACAGGAGAGACCGCTTATGGTTAAGATGTGCATTCATTGGTGTAATTGGAGGTGACAGGTTCTAACAATGTGAGTAACAGGGAAACCTAAATTTAAATGTTCGTCTTTCAGGTTTGGCTTTTAACGAATTTCGTGCACCATCATTAGAATTAATTGGGGGTACACTTACCTTCTAACCTATCTTTTAAAGAGGAAAAAAAGATACGTGCACGCATGCGCACATTTAACCTCTGCAAGCTTGGGTGGATGTAGGCGCGCGCGCAGAGATTTGTTTAAAATTTGGGTAAACCACATGCGTGAGAAACTCCCCTTAACAAACAAACAAATAAATAAAGAAATAAATAAATAAATAAATAAATAAATAAATAAAGAAAGCACTCGCGCGTCACAAGCGCCAAGGCGCGCATTGGCTACCCAGAGCATAGAGGGGAAGGGAGGGGAGGGGGAGATGCGCATACCCAACAGAGGGAGGCAAACGTCTCCCGCCTCATAGCACGAGGACCCTTTTCTGAATAACTGTCTTCCACTTGACCACCACAGTACAGAAACCCAAAAATCAAACTGCTAGCCTCTGAACCCATGAAGGAGAGCCAGGAGAGGACGCGTGGGAGGAGGAGGTGCGGAGGCTTCATTCCAATATAAATACGAGGAGGAGAGGATAGAAGAGGAGGGGAAAAGCGAGAGCTGGCTGGCTGGTCAAGCTCCGGCAGCCCACATAAGAGGAGGAAATCGGCGCAACGACCGTCATCACAGCGTAGGGATAGGAGGTGGGTAACGGCGCGTCTCCATTGTCTGACATCGCGCGGACGCCGTAATCCCCCCGCGCTGCAGCGCACTGTCTGATGAAGGCAAAGTGATAACGGGGCCGACGCGTCCCCAGCCCGTCTCAAGCGCGCGTCCATTCATTGTGGCGGCTCTGCGCTCTGATGGGGATTTTTACTCCGATCTGGAGGAGCGCGCTTTTGCTCAGAGAAAAATACTCCCTGCTTCCATTTGGACCCCCGAAGCTGCTGTGCTGTCACGCACCTGGGAGACCAGTTTAGACTTAGTGTTCTCGTTATTATCATATAGTATTTATTTATTAATTCTAAAAAAAAAAGGCAACAGAGGCGACGTTTTCGGACGCTGGAAACTAATAAAAAAGAAACTATTTCAAGTCTAAATATGTTATGTTGTCTATAGTTTTGATTTTTACCCATGACGAGATTTTTTTTTTACCACACCTAAATAATGTTAATAATAATAATAATAACGATAACAACACAAAAAACAACAATAATAACAACAAATAAAAACAAGGCAAGCAGAAAAACAATAGTTCAATTGATAATTGGTATCCATAAAGGGGCATTACCAGAATGTTAATGTGTTTTTTTAGCCCAGGAAAATAATTAAAACTAAAAAAAATTAAATAAAACTAAAATTAAAGCTAGTTAAAATCTTAGCCCAAACAGGATATCACAGCGAAAATCATCCTTGACAATGAAATCATGTTTTTTTTTGTTTTTTTTAATCTAACGAGTTAGTAAAATGAAAGATAGAGAGAACAGGACTTCAAACTAGACAGAACCAAAAGCAATAAAGCAGAAGGGAAAACAGGAACCATCAAGAGTCCCACTCTGTTCTCTCTGGGATCATAAAGTGATATAAAAAAAGCTTTAAAGTGTCTCCAGTTTGTCCATCTAAAGCTGGTCTGTTCTGTTTAACCGGAGTAGTTTGTACTGCAAGCGGAAATAGTTCATAGGTGTTCACTGTCCCGTAAAGTTCTATTTTGTATGGATACCATGCAAAAAACATGACAAGGCAGCACTTTCATCTGTAGCTATACTGGAAAACATGCTAAACACATAGGATGACACTTCACAAAGTGGTTGTATCTGATTAATGTCCAAAAGGATTTACAAACAGCAAAGAAAAGAAAAGAAAAGAAAAGAAGAAAAAACATTTTTTTTCTCTTCCAAATCTCCCTGTAAACTACATGTCGTCTGTGTTTCTATTGTAAGCACGGTTTATGGGAAAAAATTTACAGATATAGTTAATATGGAGGAGGATTTGGCGACACACAAACCCATGAAGCCACACTAGTGTATGATATTGTAGAAGTCATCATGGAAAGTTTAAACATCTCTGTAAATGCTAGCTGTTTGTTATAGTTTATTAAAAGCTGGCAGATCGTGGTTTGTGACTTCAGACTGTTGTGTGATCAAAAGTTTTCCAGCACACAAGGAAGTAGCAGTGAAAAATGTTTTCCTTTATTACCAGTCATATGTTACATAGTATGCAACATAACTGATGTAACTTATATGTAACTAAGTGTAGAGGCTGACCGTTGATGACGTGGCTGACGGGTTTAGATATCGATCTGATGGAAATCTACTCAATCCAAAGAGCTTTGCACCACTCACAATCAAGCAACAATGGACATCAGAAATGCTTCTGGGAGCTCCAGCAAGTTTAGAAAAATAAAGTTTGGCATTCACAATTATTTTCTGATCAGATAAGCAGATAAGAAACAATAAAAATGTATAACTTGTGAGTCAAGGCATTGCATTCATGCAGACTAAAGCTGTATATCACCCATACAATCGTAGCATTTTGCATCTCTCACATAAGCTATCATGGTCAGCGGAGTGTCACGATGAATTCGCAACAGTTTGTAAAAAAAATCAGTGTTCACTCAAGACTTTCCAAAAATGTTTATTAATTTCTCTAATGTTCTTACTTTTCTTGTTTGAAGTTAGAGACCTCAACTTCTGCTAAAATCCAATCAAAATGTCCCAAAATACATTTCTGTCCAAACAGTTGCCAACTTGTGGTAGATTTTTGTTACAGTCTAAAAACAAATTGAGATTGCAGAGGTTAGAAAGTCCAGGAAATGTGAAAACATTTTTTAAGGCATTTGTCAACTATGAACCTACAACAAGTATGTTTGTTTGTTTGGATGCAATAATTCACTTTCTCCACGATTTGGTTCTAACCTCGATTTCTGGGTCAAGGTTTTGTTTCAGTGTGTGGAATGACGGAAACCCAAGTGCAGAGAGGATTCAGGTTGAGTCTGCTCCAAGAAGCAATTTAATTAATAACAAAAAATGCCACAAGGTATTAACAGGAAAATAAATCTCCTCACTGGAGGGAAAACTGCAGAAGGTAAAAAAAAATATGAACTAAACAAAGACACAAAAAACCAAAGGACAAGCAGATCTCAGTGTCGGCTGAGCAGGAGAACAACAGACCTAACAGGGACCCACCGACACCGAGGACTGAGTGACTTCAACTTAAATAAACTTGATTACAAAGTGGAGGCAGCTGTGCACTCCTCCACGGAGAGCACCAGGTAGGAGAGGGAGGAACCATCCAGGAGGAGTGACAGCTGACCTGCAAAAACACAGAGGCAGTCAAAAACAGAACAAAAACACCGAACTGTGTCATTCAGCTGAAAATATAATTTGTGTATGACAAAACTTCTACAAAACCTAAAAATTCAGAAAATATAAGACATTTATTTTAACTCCCAACCTTGTTTGCAACATGTAAAAAACTGGCTGATGGCTTTAAACATTACTCTGAATAAGCTAACTCCCAACCTTATTAGTAACATGTAATAAGAACACAGTCCGACACTGCTACATGTTAGCTGCATTAGCATATTCATAAAAACACCCAATCTCGCTTGTAATAACAGACTGAGACAGTTAAAACAAGCGCTACTGTGACTAAATCTGAACTCCCAACCCTGTTAGTAACACATTAGAAAAAAAAGTCTGACACCTACATGTTTGGTGAATTAACGTTGTTACAATAAAACCAAACATTTTGACAGAGCATCGTATACCTCTCAAAATCCAATTGACGTCACCAAGTACAACCAGAATTAATCCATATAAAAGGCGCTCCAGATTATAAGGCAGACTGTGGTTCTTAAAAAAAAATCATGGTTTTAATATACTGCAGAAAATACAAAATAGCGCAGAAAAAAGATGACATGTTTGACACTTTTAGGAAGGGAGGAAGCAGGAGAAAATCCACACCTGTATGGGGAACATGCAAACTTCACATTCGAACCATGTTCTTTGCAGTGTAGGGTGAAAGCGCTAACCCTTCCTTAACCACACGACCTTCTTGTTCACAGACAATAAGTAATCACAAAGTTCTACATTCCAACAAGTACCAAACATTTCTACTGAAATGTACATGGGGTTAAAGGGCTCAGAAACTTGCATCACAACAACAATCCATCACATTTATTTCATATTAGATTTTAACTTCTCAGATAACTGGACAAAATTATGGTAAAATGTTTAATCTATTGTTTGAGTGGATTATTATTAGAATGAGCTTAAAGCACATTTTCTTATCTTCTGTTGAACAATAGTGTGTAGTTGCTGTTTACAGGCAAAGTTCTAGAAGTTTAGACTTGCCTTTACATATTTAGATTAGGAAAAAAAGTGGATTCTACCCCAATGTTGTCATGTTTATATTTGATCGTAAAAGGAGAAAAAGGGTGATGGCACACCAAACTCACAGTGATAGAAACATGTTTGACTTGGCTTTTCTATTTATAGCTTGTAAATGTTTTTTAAAAAAGTTCTTTAATAAACACCTAAACATATTGAAAGATTAGAGGTCTACAGGTGGGTGTGTAGGAGATCTCTACATGCAGAACACTATTGGTAGACATCTAATAGGATAAGTAAATAGAGTTGTCTGAGATATCCAATAGACATTTACAATAGACATCTATTAGTTATCTAATAGAAATCTATTGTAGAAATAGAAATAGTAGAAATGTGAAAGGCATGATGGGACGTCGACACAATTAGCTGTGGGAAAGTTGTCTGCTGGAGATCTAAACCGGGATGTGCAATAGACCTCTGTTAATGTCTATCAGATGTATAATGCATATCTATAAGCTGTGAGTTTTGAAAAAGCCATGATTTAGATATTGAATAGATGTGAACATGCCTAGTGGGAAATTGCTTTCCCCTGCTGCTCAGTTCAGTGTTGTAAGATACAGTTCATTTTTGTGGCATCCTAGTGTTTAGTCTCCAAAAAGAGAAAAGAAAACAAGAATCCGTGCATCTCATCTTTGAAGATTACAAACTTTCCTGCTGGGATTTAAGATGATTAATGATCTCTCTATTTATTATTGGCAGCTCAATATAAGGCCTCCATCCATTAGCTTCACCATGATTAAGGTCATGGCGGTTGCAGGAGCCCTGCCTAAAAGCAAAGCAGGTTACATCCCCAGAAAGGCCGCCAGTCCATCGCATGGCCTCAAATGTCCACTTCAACCAATTTTTTGGATTAGGGATTAACATTCTCACAATGTGCTAAATGATCTATTACTCTCGTGTAAGTAAATTTGCTGCCTCCTGTGCACCCATGCCGGGTTTCAGAGTAAAGAGCTCAGAAGACAGTTTATGAATGAACTGGTTCGTTATCAGGAATCGAATAGTCACTTTGTCACTGAATGCTGGTCTCTATTTTATTCTACTCTATTTTATTTTATATTTAATTTTTTATCTTTATTTATTTCACTTAATTTTTTATTCATCTTTTTTTTTATTCTAGGATTGTTCTCTTACTGCTATTTTTATTATTGCTGTTTTTGCACTGTCATGCTATTGAGAAACAACACCTTGTTTCACCCGTGTATTTCTTCACAAATACTGTGTGTGAAATGACAATAAACCTATCTTGAAATCTTGAAATCTTGAATCTTGACTCATCGAGTCCTCTGCATGTCACGGCTACAGCGTCTAGATTTTAATCAGGGCAATAAGAAAAAAACGGGTGCTAATCTGGTTTCTTCTCTCTTTTGCCATTTCTCCTATCTTGAAAATTGTTTCCTTAGATGTTGCTACAGTGCACACTGACCTTTGTGAGACTCATTTCCTCACGTTTGCCTTCATTTTGTTGTTTCTGTAACTGTGCTCTCTCTGTCAGTAATCCCATCCTGCTTCTGACCCCACCACAAATCATGTAGCTGTGCTTCATAAAAAAAAGGCTGCCATTGTTTTATTTTATTTTTTAATTCAGATTCATTTTATTCATGACCAACCCATAATTCCAAAGTGGTTAACGTTCTCATGCAGACTTCAGTACACAACACTAAGGCCTGTTCTGCATCGCTGCAACTCTAAGGTCACCACAGTGAGCATCTTATGCACGATCTTTGTGAGCAGTGGGTGAATTTTAATGCTTTTTCTGCAAGAATTGAAATTACGTTTGTGCGTTACCCACTTTAGTGAAGAGATTGTTGCTAATGGGTATGTTAAGGCAATTTTCTGTTTCCATCTAGTGGATAGTGTGGAAGAACCCTTAGCTGTCAGTCCAAAGTAATAAAGAACATTTAAAAAAAAACAGTTATTCATCTTTTCATTAATTCATTCATCTTTATTCATCTAATCCGTTTTATCCCTTTTGGAGTGACTGGGCTGCTGGAGCCTATCACAGCCACTTGCGGCCGAAGGCAGAGGACACCCTGAACCAGTCTGTCCCAGGGCAGAAAACATTTACTTATCAGCTTTTGTTGTGAGAATTTCTTTTGTATCTTGTCTTAAAGTGCTGAAGGTTCAAACTGTCTGGCATCCTTGGATCGTTTTATCCTTTTATTAAAAAGTTTTTCTACTATTAAACAAAACACTTTGTTAACGCGTGAATCAACTTTGGAAGAATGACATCAAACAAAAGAAATAGATGGTATTTATCTTCTCTAAATACTGAATTGAAGCATACACAGCTTACTGTAGGCTGGGGTAGTCAGAAACAACCGGCCGTCTTCATCTGTATTAGTGCCGCTGGTAGTTATAATGCACCGTGAGCCTGGGTGATTAAAAATTAACTTGGGCCAAACTTAGCCTGCTGCACAAATCAGGGTAAATGTGTGAATGTGTTTGTGTGTGCATTCATTCTGAAGTGGGCAGAAAGCTGAGGACAGACTTGATGTTTACACACATTTTCATCTGACTGGGTCATACTGGCATGCATGCACGCACAAACCTTATCCACTTCTTTGAGCAGCACCATAAAAAAGTCATTCACTTTGGGTGCGGTAGTTCAAGTGTTAATTGTTGTTAAGCATTTTTTTTATTTTTACTTTATCTTACACAAGCATCTTATCGGAAGTTTGTTAAAATCCCACTTCAGCTTTATTTTTATCCATTATAAAAGTCTTCTTCTGTGGTCATTTAATTGCGATTATGCTGTTCTTAGCCAAAATCTAAAACCTGTGTCATTTTTTAAGACATATTTTCTAAAGAACGGCAGAAGTTAATCAGAATATTACCTGTGAGTTGCTGGAGGGACAGTTGGCTAAGAAGTAACCCTCCGCTGATATCCCATCATCCATCTGTTTACTCTCTCTCCCGCTAGATTAAATCCCCTTACAACCCCAACCGAACATTACTGGTGCAACAAAAATGGTGAAAATATCGGAGCTATCCGGCTTTACAGTTTTGAGCCAAATGTTAGGAAATTGGAGACGCACTGTATATAAATCCTCCATCATGAAAAGAATGGTACAAGAACATGTTAAAAACATCAAAGATCACAGTTTTCATTGATCTGCTGTCTGGCCTTTTAGCCCAGATAAGTCATGGTTTATTTAATGGAGAGCTTGTTAAGTAAAAAGTCATTTGAAAAGAATTCTACATACACCCTGTTACTTATGTGGAGAAAATGGCTCTTATTGTGTCAGCCTATAAGAGCTGTGTTTTTACTGCAGCTGTGAGTGGCAGATGAAGACAGATGGATAGGGGTTTTATCGAGGTTTGGGCCCAGCTCCAGGGTGCTGCCCTTGGTGCGAACGTTTTCATCTGCTTGTAGATAGCCAGATTCCAAAAAACCCTGGATTTAAAATGGTCTGAATAGAGGGATTATGAGAGCAAAGTGCTGTGTCTGGATGGCCCTGCTGCAGCACTTGACACAAAAATGTATTATTCATTATGAATTCCAAATGAAACCCAAGACACTTTGTTATACAAGATGGTTTACCAAGACTTACAAGTTTGACACAGAATTTGCACTTAATGCTTTTAGAAGGCTGAAAGTGTAAACATGGAGTGAAGGGAATAATCTGACAGGGATTACTGGTGAAACAAAACAGTTTTAGATCCAATAATGTATTATAACATGGTTCAAAACATAAAATGAACATAAATCGGGTTATATGGATTCAAGAAAATGTGATAAAATCTTTTGGTTATCAGACATTTTATTAAAATCTATCCAAAAGCAAACATTGTGACTCTTTGTATGGTAAATCTTTGAAATAACTTTATATATATATATATATATATATATATATATATATATATATATATATATATATATATATATATATATATATATATATATATATGTATTACATTTTTTAACCTCTGAATTTGTTAGTTTTAAAGCAATTAACCAAAGTCTGCAACATATTTTCTGCATATACCCAAATTAAAAATGAACAAATATTTTTTAAACCTTGGTATAACATCTTTCTATAATTATTGCAAATATTTTATTTAAAGGGTGAAGTCCATTCCTGTGTTTTCAGTTGAATTTTTGTGGTGTTATCAAAAAACATACTCCAAAATTCTATAATGGAATGAAGGCTTTTATCCACATTCAGTCTGAATTCATTTCAAGGCTTCTTAAATGAGTTTCATTTGTAGCCCATGAGCAAGTACTCTGAATGTCACATTTGCTGCTTTCAAGTCATTCCAGTCTGCCTGTAACGTGTTAACATTTTTTTGTAGTCTTTCTGGGTCTCCCTGAGCCCTGCGTGTTTAGGTTCAGGACTGCTTTTGCATCCCATTGTTGTTCTTTCAGTGTGCTAGCATTCCCACGACCCCCAAAGAAACACAACCCACATGAACGCCACACAACCCAAAGTACAATCATCCAAGAGAATAACTGATACTGGCTCAGTTTGTGCAACTTCACAAGTCATTTGAACGAAATCTGTTGCAGAGAATGAGGCAGAAATCAGTTATGAAATAAAAGTACTTCCCACTTTAGTATATCTAAGTGACATTTTTCATCAACAACATGAAATTTGACTTTTATCAAAAATTTACTTGAGCTTCTCATTGGTGGAAAATTTAAAAAAGATGATGGCATTTGCTAAAAGTGAAAAAAAAAAAACAATAAAGAAAGAGCTCTTCACTAGATTACATATATGCAACATTGCAAAATAACAAAATAAAGGTTCCCTTAAAGGGTTGACTCTTAACCAGCTAATACTATAAAGTCTGTCCTACTGTGAGAAAATTAGAGCAGCAGTGCTGTGCTTTTTGAACATGTGCCTAATTTATTAATTCTCAAAGTCTCTGTGTTGACTTCCCTGTGTGGTGGGTGGAGGGCTTATTCAGGAGACATCCACCCTCTGGGGAAATCCAGTATGACCCTTAATTAATCCGCTTTTTTGCCAGGGGGCCTTTGACAATTAAAGACGAGCTATCTGCACCTGTCCTGCTGAACGCTAGAGAGTAGAGCACAGGTTCACGGATAAACACACACACTGATGGCTGAGCACAAACGTCCTAAAAGAGCATAAAACATTGTTTTTTCGTAGCAAAAGCATTATTCCCCAAATAAAATTGTTTTGCAACATTTTGTTTTTTTATTACTTTTACATTTTTTAAAAACAACTTTTAAACTGCCGTATTCAAAGACAACTATGTAATTCATTCATGCCACATCCATCACAAACACATTAATGTAACACTTTTAAACATTTTAACCTCACTTCCTTCTGACTAAGGGAGTTTCTTTTTCAGGTCTGTCTTTTCTGAAAGAACACAAACAGCAACTGACAACATATAAATCAAAATCACGAGTTCCTATACAGTTTGCAACTGTAAAGCGAATCTGTTGTAGTGAACACTTAACATATAAGGGTAATGAAGTAGGTGAAATGCAGGCACGTCGTACACATTTTTGTGAAGTAACAGTTAGCACTCTCACCTTATAGTTGGGGGGTGGCTGTGGTGCAGTTGTAGGGTGGTTGACCTCTGATCGGAATATTGCAGGTTCGATTCCCGCCTTGCCCGCCCATCTGTCGAAGTGTCCTTGGGCAAGACACTGAACCCCACCTTGCCTCTGGTAGAAGGTTGGCGCCAGAGTCGCCATCAGTGTGTGAATGTGTGTGGGAATGGGACTGTGACTGTTAAGCGCCTTGGGCCTTCGAAGAAGGTAGATAACCGCTATATAAGTATACGCCATTTACAGTGAGAAGACCCTGATTTAAAAGCTGGGCCTTTTCTGTGTGGAGTTTGCATGTTCTCCCCGTACATGAATGGGTTTTCACTGGCAACTTCAGCATCCTCCCAAAGTCCAAAAACATGCTTCATAAATTGACAACTCTAAATTCTCCTCAGGTGTGAGTGGTTGTGTTGCTTTGGAACAGATTGGTATCCTGTGCAGGATGTTCCCTGCTTTTGACTAACAGTAGCCAGGTTAGGCTCCAGCAACACTGTGACACCAAAAGGGTGTATGGGAATTAATTGATTAAATTAAATGTTTGAATAAAAAAAGCAAAAATTGCCTATTAGTAGCTGTGGGTATCTTTTTAAGACCAGGTTTATTCTTACCGCTCAGTGTACATTCCTGCTGTCACAAAGCACACAAGGCTTGGTTACAATTCCTTTTCAACTCTGTATTATTATTATTTCAATAACGTTATGGAGTTAGCGGTAAAGATGTTATATCTGTGTGTTTGTACTTCATCTGCATAATCTTCTGTCCTAAATTTGCATTTTTATTTCACGCTTTAGCTTTGTAAATAAATTATAAACACAGATCTTTGACATTTTTCCATTCCTTCACCATTCTCAACCACAGTAAAGAAAACCTGTACACCTTTGTATGTCTTTCTTAGTTTATTCCATCTCTGCTCCACATCAAAGTTTTTCTACAGGCAGTATGCCATCAGCGCCTGACATTTTTAGAGCTCTTGAGAGCCTCATGGTTGTCACACCAGTGAAGTTCAATTATTCAGATTGCAGTCCTCCATTCAGAAAGGAAATCCATGTGGACCCATTTAATGAAACAAAGCAGGACAGACTGGCCAGACCACACATGATGTGGGGGCACTGCTTCACTCTCGGTTTCTCCCTGAACTGCATAATATGACTTTGCAGTTATCCCTTGTGTCAGCAGAAGGCCACTAGCACTAGTTCTCTGGTGCATCACAATCCAGATTGGCATATTCAGGACACTCTTGGTTTAACTGGCATGGCTGATTCTTGGGAGGACAGAAACAGTCTTACTTTATTCATGTCAAGAGTTTTCGTTGGGGTCAGACTGATGCTATGTGTGAGAAGAACCAAGACACTGTCAACATATTTAACTTAGAACATGAACAGGTTAGTATTTTTGCATCTATTTTTCTTTGTGGCAATTTTTCTTACATTGCCGAGCAGTACTTATCCTTTTGTTGATAAATGGGTGGTGCAGAAGTAGAGCGGTGGACCTCTAATCGGAAAAATGCAGGTTCAGCTCCCATCGCCCATGTGATGAGGTGTCCTTGGGTAAGACACTGATCCCCACGTTGCTCCTGGTGGTTTTAGGTTGGCGGCAGTGTTCAGCTGTGGAGCCGCCATCAGTGTGTGACTGTGTGGGTGAATGGGACTGTGACTGTAGGAAGACTGGGCGGCCGTGGTGCAGTGGTAGGGCGGTCGACTCATGATCGTAAGATTGCAGGTTCGATTCCCGCCTTGCACACCCATGTGTCGAAGTGTCCTTGGGCAAGACACTGAACCCCACCTTGCCTCTGGTGGGAGGTTGGCGCCGGCAGCGGAGCCACCACCAGTGTGTGAATGTGTGTGTGCATGGGTGGATGGGACTGTGACTGTAAAGCGCTTTGGGCCTTCGTAAGAGGGTAGGAAGCGCTATATAAGTATACGCCATTTACCATTTACTGGGGAGGTAAAGAGGGAGAGTGGTCATGCTCCAACATAGACTGGTACCGTTGGAACCCTATCTCCCAAACCCCACCCGAGCATGACACACCATGTCAAGCTGAATTTAAAGAATGAAATGAGCTAGCCCCCCATCTCCAGCCTCCCTGCAACAAGGGGGGAGCCAGGGTAGATACTATTCCCAAGTCGCAGAGTCCCAACTCCAAGCAACAGGGTCCCCAATGGGAGCTGAACCCCAGACCGATCATATGACCCCCCCAGGTGGCCGAGTGTTCCATCAGCCCTGGCTGAGCTGCCGTGATGCTCCTGAGGCACTAGCAGGCTAATCAGGACAACCCCAACCCACGCCCAGAACCAGAGGGGGCGGGGGCCCAGCCCCGGACACAGCCGAGCACCCCCCCAAGCTGATTCTTGTGAGATCTTGTTTTGGTGCGGTGTAGAGCTGCTCAAGGAGGCTCAGTGGGCTGTGCTGCCAACTAGCGTCCGAGGGAAAACAAAAGTCAGACGCTGAAGGACGCTCATAAATAATGAATAAACATTGTCTTGACAGCAATAATCAATACAAGTACAGCCAAGTGAAATATCGTGATACATCCCTAAATAGATTTTTCCCTAAACCCCTAATTACTATTACAAAACCCACAAATGTCTAATTCCTTGAGACCCATCTTCAACATCCTTTGACCTGTGTAGTGAGTCCTATGAAGACTTTTAAACTGAATCAGCTGCAGACTAGGACTTTTGGTTAGTCTAAATGTGTTAGAGTAGATCTGTGACTAAAAAGAGTCATCTGAAGTTAAACCCAAGTCTGAATCCCACGTCTTTTATGGCAGTGTAACTTGTTTTCCATTTATAATTATAAATATATATATATTTTAGACAGAACTTTGTATGATGTTAGTTTCAGAAATATATTCACTGTATCAGGGAGTGTCAAATGTATCTGACTCAGATTAAACCTTGCACTTATCATGGATTTCTGTTGCTGATATTCTGAACTAAAAAAGATTTATTGCTTAATACATACTGTCCTAGTTTTCAAAAGATACAAATGTTTTACCTTGAATTATATGTTTTAGATGTGTAATTCTGTTAGCCTTCCAGATTAGAAAGTTAAGCATTTTCTTGCTTATCAGGATGTCAGGATTGTTTCAAGTCTGTTTGCTCGGTGTGACAGAGGAGTTATTTATTTTAAGGAAATCGCACCATGCTGTTAACATGGTTTTGATAGTGATACATTCAAAGCAAATGTACCATTGTTTTTTAAATATCTTTTATATTACACAGCACAGACAAAATCTGTAGTTATCAGCCTATTTTAATGTCACTGTCAATTTCGAGAAGAATCTCTGAGAGTCAGCATTTCGGCATGGTCACTGTGACTTTGTCAAATTCAAAGAACAGATTAGCGGAGCAATGACGCTTATAAAAAAGAGGATGAGGACTGAAAAGAAGCAAAACTGTTTGTGAAGTCATGTTTCTCACCATGAGAATGACATGAAACCTGGACAATAACTATTTTTATGTTTTATGTATGTTATGTAAAAAAAGTATTATGAACATGTGATTTTATATGTCTGTTTAACACTTGTGCTATCTTGGATGACCCCACCCTTACTTTGACATGTTCGCCCTACCATGACAAAGGTGGAAAAATTTAATGTAATCCATTGAACCAGTGAAGATCACAAAAAATTGAAAAAAAAGGTTCAGAGCTCTGTCTAGTGAATTTAGATGACCCAACTCCCAACGGTAAAGTGCCTAGGATAGCACAAGGGTTAACTGAAGTTTGAAGAACCATTTTTTAATGAAGCTAAAAAGGTTTAAAGGCAGGAAAATGAATGCAGAAGTACAGAAAATGGTTAAAAGTCCAACAAATGCACATTTATGTCACTGCTTTAAGGTCTTTGCTATACTTTGCAGAGTCTGCAGTGCTTGATTGTTGCTCTATTATTTAACTTTGAAAGTTTCACATGTTTGTTTTCTCAGTTTTTATGAACAATTTAAATCAGAACATTGTTCTGTCTCTTGATGCAAAGCTGTAGGAAAGAGTCAGGAACTCTTTGGTTTAATATTGCCTTATCCGAGTTTTCTGGTGTTTTCAGTTTCTAATTGTTTTCAATTCTGTCGACTGAAAAGTCCACAATTTCTACGGCTTTCTGTCCTTCAAGAGTGTTTTCACCGACAGTTTAAATGAACAAAGTGGAAGCAGAATTGACTTAGAACTAAACTGGTTTAAGATATCTTGACAACCTTTTGATATTTTTATAAAAAAAATCTTGTAAGTCTTAAGTTTGTTTGCAGAGTCTAAGAAGCATTTAAAAAAGGCAAAAAACAAATCAAAAAGAAAAACTAACAAATGAAATGTCGACTTTGTTTCAGTCACAAACTGAGCATGCACGACGCAGTGAGTGGCAATGGAGAGGATCAAACCTTTATTGACAACAAGAGATCTTTGGCACAATCAGACTCATGGCGGTCGTCCATCTGCCTCTGGAGGTTAGCGGGTAAGAGAACACAAGAAAGAAACAAACATGAACCCACCACATTAGCCACACATGCTAGGTGAAATTTCTTTTTTTGTGTGGGGGCAAAATCAAAATGTGAAGCTGTAGTAGTGGACATTTGCTAGTAAATTGTGTTTTCATGTTTCTTCTAAAATGTAAAAGTTCCCACAAAGCCCCCGCATGTTACTCCAGAACGAACTGCATGGCTGATCTCTCCCATGTAGATAAGAAAGCACAAACATTTCTTAAATGAAGAACAAATGTGTTGTGTGTTAAGCCATGCTAACATTGCCCTCTGTAAAGCACGTTCAATTCGCCACTTCCAATGAAAAGTCTGTGTAAATGTTTTCGGCTTCCCATTCAAGATTTTTTTTTTAGTATGTGTAGCTACACAATTTTTTACGACCATTTTCGGGCTGTATGTATAAAGCATACGGCCATTGAACGTACATTGAAAGGTAGATGAGATGGAACTTGTATGGATGGCCTCCCTTTATTTCACGGAAGTGCCAGCTGTTTGAAAATTGATCATGAATCATCAAATGGTCATGATGATGATCCAATGCATAATTGTGATTTGTGTCCGGCTGGAATTTCATATGACGGAATAGAGCTGTGAAAGAAAAAGCCTGGAGTAAGATTCATGAGATTTGCACAGCTTTGATATTTAGCACTAAGCCTCTACCAACTGTAGGTGGCTGACGTGCACTAGCAAATGGTAGAAAAAGAAAAAAAAGAAGAAAGCCTTTCCTGCTTGTCCATTTTGAACACCATGGGGTAAAAGCGCATTCTAGAACCTGTATTTAGTGTGTTATTGAATGTGCATCAATGCCTGGTGTGAACATAGCTTTAGTTTTTACAAAAATGTTTAGTATATAACAAAAGAACACGTAAAATGATGTATGTTGCAGATATGTTTGATTTATAAACCACTGGCAAGACTGGTATAAAGTGAGGCATAAAGTAAATTGCAAACTACTATGCTTTGATGTTTTCCCATCTTTAATGACAGAAGTGTGGGTGTTTGTCTGAAAAAATTATCTTTAATTACTAATTATATCAACCTTGCATTTGTATGTTACAACATGCTGCCCTGCAATTGATTCACATACTAAAGTCCTTTGAGTTTCAGACTCATTACCTCAACCCATTTCATCTGCTCACCTCAGTCAGCAATCACTCACCGATGAAAACCAACAAGCTTTTTAATAAGTTGTATGTATTCTGCTGGGCCTCTGAAGAGCTTTTTCTTTATCTTCTGGCTGCTGTCACTGAAGAATTTCAAGCTAACTGCTGAGGTGCCCTGGAACAGCTCTGCAGCCTGATTAATACCTTAGGACGGAACGTTTGTGACAAACAACATAGACTGATGAGATTACAAAAACAATGCCGATTTTTTTTTATATGGTTACATGCATTTTCCATTAACTGGATATGAGAACATGAGTAAGTGTGTCATCACCGAAGGAAAATGATTTACTTCCAGCTCCAACCAAATGAAGTCAATTCAGTGGCCATTTTTTCTCAATCCAAATGTTGGGATCAGAAATCGTCAGTAAGCAGTGATTGGTCCAAGTTGATTTGGTAGAAATGTGAGGGTGATGTTTTTCGACTTCATAAGTGCCTTTGAAACAGACCAGCCTCAGCTGCTGAAGGGGAAGCTTGTGAGGATGGGAGTGGATCCTGTTTTTGTGAACTGGATCCACAACTATCTGACTCTGAGGTCACAGTTTGTCCGACTAGGAGACTGTGTATCTGGGACATTGACGAGCAACACTGGAGGGAACTGTACTATCGCCTTTTCTCTTCACACTTTAATTATGCATCTGCAGCTTGTCATGTCCAAAAGTATTTGGACGACACTGCTATTGTGGCGTGTGTAAATGGAGGGGATGAAAGTGAGTACAGGGAGCTCATCACCAGATTCACCTCCTGGAGCAGGGACAATGGTCTTGTGCTGAACACATCAAAGACCAAGGAGATGATCATTGACTTTAGTAGGAAGTCCTCCCACCAGCCAGTGATTATTGATGGTGGAGGAATTGAGGTGGTTGACTCCTATAAGTACTTGGGTGTGCACCTTGACCACAAACTGGACTGGTCGGAGCAGGCTCATGCTCTGTATAAGAAAGGGCAGAGTAGGCTGTTCTTCCTGAGAAAGCTGAGGTCCTTTGATGTGTGTACCGACATGTTGCTCCTCGGTTGTGGCGAGTGCTGTCTTCTATGGGGTTGAATGCTGGGGTGGCAGTATGACCACAAGGGATTGCACTTGATTGGACAAACTCATTAAGAGGTGTGCATCTGCGATTGGGAGGAGGGTGGACTCTGTGGGATCTGTGCTGCAGAAGAGGATGAGGGCCTTGACTCAGAGCATCCTGGACAATCCCAAACATCCCTTGCACAACACGATGTCTGGTCAGAGGAGTGCACGGAGTAATAGGCTCCTTTCACTGCGCTGTAGGACAGAACGCTTTAAGAACTCATTTGTCCCTTCAGCCATCCGGCTGTTTAATGAACCTGCCTGATATGAACTGCTATTATTTTGTGAACTGTCTTTTTACTGTTGCTTTTTGTGTGTTGTTGTGTGTTTTGCTACCGGACACCTGAATTTCTCCTTTGGGAGATTAATAAAGTTTCTATCTATCTATCTATCTATCTATCTATCTATCTATCTATCTATCTATCTATCTATCTATCTATCTATCTATCTATCTATCTATCTATCTATCTATCTATCTATCTATCTATCTATCTATCTATCTATCTACCTATCTACCTATCTATCTATCTGAGTCAACGTTTTTTTTCAGGAGTGAGCCTGTTAGGAGGCTACATCCTTATCACTTCAGTCTGATTGGTCAATTTATAACTTGAATAAATTGAAAAGAAAAAATATAATAAAAAGTTCAGATTATCAAGAACATGTAAAAAAGATAGTAAGGCTAGTCATTTTGATAAATACAATGAAAGGTTGTAATAATTGTTTGGCAGGTGTGTCAAAATGAGGGCAGTTAAATTAGATCATGTGACCTCTGTAACTTTTGGTCTCCCAGCGGATTGGGCACATACTTACATAGACATGCTTACCTCTTATAAATGAAAAACAGTTTTTTAGGAGAGATGAAGCTATTTGAATGCAGTTTTATATCTTTTAATAGATGAGGAGCTCTTATAAGATAGCTTTTTTTTCTGTTCTATTGGCAATGCAAAGAATGAGCAAATATCTGTTGTACAACTCAACATTATTTATAGAAAGTTGCAGGGCCGGAAACGCCGCTCAGTGTTTATATTAAACCAGCGGAGAACAATGCACAAACCGGCAACGAAACACAGCTCTTGGCAGCTCACATATTGGTTTATGTGTTGAATTTTAAGCTGTCATTGGTAAATGTAATATTGATTTTTCTTATTGTGGTTCAAATATGATCCTATGAATCAATTTTTCTAATTTTTGAAATCTAATTTTTAAGCAGTTTTTGCCCCAGAAGAAGATTGTTGATAAACAAACTCAACATTTGACCAAAGTTTTGCTCAAATAAATGTTTTATTTAAAAAAGTTATTTTTTCATAGCTTTAATCGCTTTGAAAGCCTTTTAATATTTAGTATTTGTTTAGAACAAAAAGAATATAAAATGATCTGCTTGTCGTTTGACGAGGTCAAAGGGAGTATGGTGTGGCTTCTCCTGTCATTGATTTGTTCTTACATGCTTGCTGTTGTTAAACAATCTACAAGGCTTTGGCCAAATGAGCGCAAGTGTAAAAAGCCTGATGTTAATGCTGCAAAACCATTTAAGCCCTCTTCTTGCTCTCTGTCTCTGTCTTTGGTCAAATCTGATCTTATTCCCATGCTGCCTCTCCTTTTCCTTTCCTCCCTCTTCCCCCTCCTCTAATTCCCTTTCACCCACTATTCTCCCCCATACTCTTCTTCTTTCATTGCACTCTCAGGAGCGTCATTTAGTACAATAAATCTTGTGTGTGTGTGGATGCGCAGGGAGTTTAAACATGTAATGATCCAGCCAAGATCTTAGCACGCTCATACACAGTCACATATAGACACATCATCTAAAAGTTCAGACATCCATTCTCTGAGGCTACATTCACACCGGCCATTTGACACATGTTCAAGAACACGCAAAACGCACACAATTAGCCTACGGTGTTCCCATTGGACTGTTGCTACTATTCCCAATACTAGTGCACGTCTGCCACCAACACTTTGAAGAGCCTTGGTGCAAAATGTTGTGCAAATTTGGCAAATTTTGTTCCAGGCTTTTTATTTCACAGCTCGATTCTGGTATATGAAAGACTTGGGCAACTTGGGAAAGACTTGATGGTGTCATCCATAATTGCCAGTCGTCTTCATTAGCGCATAGCTGCCAGCGCTCGGAAAACGCATAATATGGGTTTTATAACTTTAAAAAGTCATGCAAAAACAGAAACTCAATATTTACATTTAAATGTAAACTTCTGTGCTTCAGAGCACACCCACGTAAAGAAATACATTTCTGTTCTGCTACGGCTCCTCCTTTATAGAAGAACACCTGACATATAGAAGAAAGTCATTTCTTCTATATGATCAATTTTCAAACAGTTGGCACTTCTTTGAATTAAAAGGGACGCCTTGCATACCAAATCTGAGTCCCTAATTGGTCAAAGTTCAACCTGGTTTAACTTTAAACGCACGTTTAATGGCTGTGCAGAAGGTAAGGGTTAGCTATGTGTGAACATAAGAGTTTTGAATGTGGAAGCCCAAAACGTTTGTTTACACAGACTTTTCATTGGAAATGGTCGCCTGAATGCATGTTGCAGAGGGTGGTGGGAACATAGCCTATTGGGAGGGAAAATCTGGTGGAGAGTACAGAGTGAGTTGGTGCCTTTCAGGAAAAAAGCCAGTCAGAAGGGAGAAGCTATACAGGGACAGCAAGGTAGCATGGGTTCATTCAAAAGTCCCTCCCTCCCATGCTCACTGATGCAGACATTGAGCTGCCGGTTTTCAAGGCTTCACGTTGAGAAGCTGGACAGAGGCTGCTGCACATCTCAAAATGTTCCTTCACAGCAGCAGCTGCTCTTTCTGGCATCCATCCTCCATGATCAAAAACTTTAAAAGTTCATGAACACAAAGGTGAATTAGATGATAAATCAGTGCTTTAGTGAATGAAGATCACAAAAATGAATAAAAAAAGGAAAGATTTTTTGTCGTAAGAGAAACAGTTTATCTATGTTTCTTCCCATAAATATGATTTTCTGATGTTCCCTTAATGTTTTATGACAAAATAAATTCAGAATTATATATACTTTATATATTCATGACAGCATGCAATTTTTCATAGGCCAAAAGAGATGAGGTGAGGAGATGCAGGCCGCAAAGCACACTTCTTTAAATAATTCTAAGCCTTGTTTCTGAGATTGATTTTTGAGGATATCCGTGATAAAACCTTAGATACAAGCAACATAGCCTTCCTGGAAAATGAGTGCATTTCTATGATCGGCCTAAGAGCTTTGAGGATTTCTGAGAAGCTGAGCTGTACAGTGGTTCTATAAGGAGCGCGTCATCTTATCAATAAAACTTTATTTGCATCTTATAGTCCTACAACTGATTCTGCCAGTTGTTGCTGATTGAATCCTCTCCACTGGTGTCACATTGTGCATCGCAAAGGGGTTAGATCTACATCAGGGTACATTCAAAATGGTTAGTCATTTTAAAGGAACTCAGTCAGAAATTGCTCAGCTCACCTCTGGTGTTGTGGCAGTCAGATGTGGCAGGAGGACCTGGACTTAAAAAAAAAGACAAAAATCATGAGGTCATCAGGTGATTATCATTATGCAGAGGTCACTCTAATCATTGTAAAAAAAGAGCAGATGGAAAAAATGTAGTTGGAAAAAGTGGTGTAGAAAATACGCTAGGGCAGGGGTGCTCACACTTTTTTGGCGAGTGAGCTACTTTTGAATCGACAATGTGTTGAAGATCTACCTATAAAACATACATACATACATACATACATACATACATACATACATACATACATACATACATACATACATACATACATACATACATACATACATACATACATACATACATACATACATATATATATATATATATATTAAATACTATTAGTAAATGTTTGTTACTTATGTTTATTAGTTAAATGTTTATTTGAACATTATTGTTTATGTACTGATGATTAAAAACTACACAGTAAGATTACACCAGTCCCCCTAGGAATAAGAAAATGTTTCGCACACACAAACACAGCAGCACCAATATATTAACAGTTTTTAGTCCGAAGAAATAGATAAAAAACATTGTGCTGATTTTTTTTCTAAATGATAGATTGTTTATTTATGATTTCATAAAGTGCAGCTGTTTTCCTGCATTATCTTCTGTCTTTCTGTCAAATACTAAACAACACCAACTAAACCACAGTCAGACAAAGAACACATTTATGGAAAATAAAGACACGTCGTCAAAATGTCTACTATAGTTCATAAAGAATGATACTATTAGCATGAGCTGAGGAATCTAAAGGCACGCTGTGATCCTGGTGTTGCCCAACAGGCAGTGCTTGCAGCTCCTCCGCGTGCCCCGTGTCACTAGGCAACCAGAGCTCACACCACCGCTCCCCTTTCGTTCTCCTGTCACACAGCCACGTGTGACAGGAGACGGGAATGCGCGGCTACATGGATGGAGATTCACAGGTTCAGGCTGTAAACTCTGTGATTTAACAGACAATAGGAACCGAATAGAGGCGCGCCCCACTATTTGAGAAGCACTGGATTACACAAAGATACTTTAGTATTAACAGATGAGGCGTTTTATTACAAAGACAGAAAGCAGCAACCATCGTATGTCATGCTCTGCTGTAAACCGTGCAATGGGGGGAGCATTTCAAAGGCGCTGCTGGCTCCGTACGAAGTACGGCTTTAATAAAAGCTCCATGTCCCCGGCAGAAGACACCTACGGACAACCGATGTGCCGCGGGGCAGAAATGAGTTTGCGCTCAGTTAATTTAAACACGCGTCTGCAGTGACGTATGCATCAGAGGATGTCCGATTGGCCGTTCTGCATGTCAATCAAGTCCTGTACTTCTCTGTGATGACTTTGATTGGCTGGTGGATTTTTAAGAAGTACTTTTTTTTTAAGCTTCTCTGTCCTGCGATCTACTCTCATGTCCTTGAAGATCGACCGGTCGATCGCGATCGACGTAATGAGCACCCCTGCGCTAGGGGGTAGACAAGCTCCCTGCTCTGAGCTCTCAGCAACAGGGATGGGAAGAGGGGGTGGAGTTGCTCCATGCCAGCAATCCTACCCACAACTCAGAAATCGACTTCTAATGAACTCCTGCTGCACTGCAGAAACTATGTTCTAGAAAACGATTCAGGCTTTTTGATTTTGCCTAAAAACAAAATTCATAATTAAAAGTCCATTGGGAACACTTTTAGAATAGATCAAAGGATGGTCAAAGAGGGACTTTAAGGATTTTGTCATAACAACACAGCAATCACAACAGTTAGGATTGTATTTCTCTCACAAAGAAAAGGGCTGCACTGCATGAGATTTAGTTCAACATTAACACATGCACAAAAAAAGAAAAGAAAAGTGACCAAAAAAAAAAGTGCTACAGTGAACATAACTTCCCTCGTGCCTGGTAATATTACAGCTATCTATAACCTTTATACACATGGTGGTTGGAGTCGTGGACCTGCAAAACAAATGAAATCAGAATCTTTAATAATTTTTTAATTCTCAAAACCGTTTACATTCTTCAAATGTTTACGCAATAAACATAATTCCAGCAGAATCTGAAGAGCAGAAAAGTGCTGCACTGATGTGCAGTGCTTTACAGTAGTGAAGTGTTTATACAACATAAACAAGCTGAATCTGTCATGGAGAAAAGCAGCTTTTCTAAGTACCGTGAGTGTTGCATATCAGCGCAAAGCCGCTATGAAAAGCCACTTTTCTCTGCGTCAGAATCAGCTGATTCAAGTTGAAAGCATGAACGGTCAAAGCTCAACACTATGTCACAGAGCATGTGTTATTTAGGTGGCACTGGGAACATCTTTGATGTTAAAGGGTTAATATAGTTCATAAATTGTACCCAAATTTCCTCAAATAGCTACTGTTTAGCTTTATGGATACAAGCTATTCTTTTCTAAGGAAGGCAGGATAACATCTGTTTCAACCAGTGGGTCGCCTTAGGTCCATTAATGTTTTTCAATTTTTGTGCAGTGCATCATTTATCCGATAATGAGCTCAAATGTGCTTTCAGTTTTCTTAAAACTTTACAAAAAAATGCTTTTCTTTTAATGTGTATCCCAAACTAAGGGTATTAAACCCACAGTGGGAAGAAGTTGATAGGCAAACGCTTGCATCTGGATCAGGGCATTGTGCATTGTCCAGAGGGTTTTGGCCCTCTCAAGGTCACAAACACTAAAAACTTATTTGAAAAAGGTGGGTCAAGGCCACAGAGAAAGCTTTAAAAACAAACATCAATAATTTACATTGATTCTGTAATGCACTGGCAGCCAATAGGATGGAGAGGAGAAAATAAGTTGCCATGCTGCAGAGACTAGCATCAAGATGAAGGCTGGACAGTGAAGAGTCCTTTACACCAACAGCAATGGAACTAATGAAAGCATGAATCACCTTTAAACACCAGTGAAAAAAACAGGCTAAGATCCTCAAAAACTAAGCCAGGTTTTCCTGACGTTTCTGTGGTTCCGAGTGTGATGCAGTTTACTGCAATCATTCAGATTGAGGCCCATTGAGTTGAAGGTATTACAGAACAAATATCAGGAGCAAAAAAACTAGACAGGTAGAAACCGAAACACTAAAGTGTGTTTTTAGAAAGCGATTTTCAAAATAAGGGTTCAACTCTTTCTTATAAGGCTTTAAAAAGCCCTCTTTAGAAGAGTGAATGACACCAACTAGGAAAAAATGTGATCTCCCTAGAAGATATTATGTAACTTTGGATGACTCAGGGATTTTGAATATAGTTATAACTCATAAATTTTGTTGATTACTACATTTTCTTTTAATCACAGACTGTGAAGACTTCACGGTGACTTCATGCCAGTTACAGTCTGAGCGGCTCTATTGTATGAATGGACACAGATCAATGACTTCGGAGCGGCTGTTGAATAAAATCTTAGTCAGAACTTCAGAACTTGTTGGCTAAGGTCTCTGATCTGGAGCATATGGGTGCAAAAATATTAACACAGTACAATGGAGACAAAACACAAAGTTAAGCATCAATTGTCTTGCAAAAAAGGAGTTGAAATTGTAAAGTTGCATGCTTTAAATGTACAGAAACCCTCTTAAAGCATTTTGTTGGGCTTTGGCGCTCAGAAAGGATCACATGACTTCAGCACAGATCATGTAGTGGAGCAGTTGCCAATGTCCTGGAGCTGGGAGCCACTTTCATAAACGCTCATTAAGCCAGCTGTGTGCGCTCCCATCTCAGGGTATGAGCATCTGTGTTGAACTTTACTAAATACCAATGCATGTATGCAATTTCTCCTTCCTCTTCCTAAATTATACAAAGCTTTAATTATCAGCGATGTGGTATAGTGCAGCAGTCCCCAACCCCCGGGCCGCGGACCGCTACCGGTCTGTGGGTCATTTGGTACTGGGCCACACAGAAAGAATAAATAACTTACATTACTTCTGTTTAGTTTATTTCGGAATCTGAAAGATGTTTTATTTGGAAAAATTGCCCGATTCTCTGTTACATCCGTCTATGTCACCTGTGACGCAGGCCAAGGCACTCTTCTTGGTCATGTGACAGGTTACCGCTAAAATAAAACCCAGGAGCTAGCAAAATGAGTAAAAACAAACGCCTTTGGAAAGTTTCTTTGCTGAGGGGAAAAGGCCCAGCCAGGAGACAGAAGAGCAGCCTTCAACTTAAAAAAAAAAAAAAAGCCACATTTAATAGACAGTACTTCTTTTTTGCACCATGAGTGTGGGAAGGGGAGAGGATGATGACACCTGTGCAATGTTCATGATGATGATGTCATGTGTGTTAAAAAGCTTAGGGATCGTCTTGTAACACTTTTGTTCCTCTTTATTTGTAGCGTTGCTACAAAAATCATCCACCACATCTTAAAGACTGGTCCGTGATCACTTTCTCTGACATCATATCGGTCAGTGCCGTTTAAAAGGTTGGGGACCACTGGTGCAGTGGACTCTACATTATGCTCTTAACCAGCTGGATGTATGTTTTCCTCTACAGGTCAGACTCTAGAAGAGTGTTTTGCATAGAGGGAATTTTAGAAGTGATTTTGCTTTAGTGACCTCCACAAATGAGGAGAAGTCCAAAGATTATTTTGAGTCATCTAATGATAATACTCAAGCAATGTTGAAAAGCAATGTTTTTACTCAGTTTTTGTTCATTTGCATTGTATTTTTTGTGGTCAGTTGGTAAAATCCTTACCTAACGTCTGTCTGTTTCTCTCTTGCTGTGAACTGTCTATTACTCGCCTAGCTATTCCCACATCTGCTGCCTGATTTTTTAATTTCTTCTCAATGTGTTTCCATACAGCCTGGTGTAGATCTTTAATTGAGTTTCCTTGAATACACACATGTAAGTCAAACGTTACAGCTCACCCTTCCTTAAAAGACCCACTCCAATGAAAATTATGTTTTGGGTTTTTCAACATGTCTTGTGGCATTTTCTGATGGAGGACGTAATGAAAATTAAAATTATTTTATTTTATTTCTGTATATTTCTTTATTCAAATTGTTGCAAATCAGGAGCAGACAAAATATGCCCTGGGATAAATCTTGTAGATCATTTCTACTTTTACGTAGTGAAGGAGAACAGTAATAAAAGAAGGTTTCCCCCAGAAGAACGGTGATTGATTCCTTATTATTTTACTTTATTACTTTATTATTATTATTATTAACCCACTCTGGAGTAGAGCTGTAACGGTGTGGGATTTTTGATCACTGCAGTGATGAAGTAGCAGGAGCCGAACACAAAATTCCAAATCATGACATATTTTAGTATTTCGCACATCCCAGATCCAAACTACTGACTGGAGCTAAATGTTTATTCATTTTAATAGCTCCACATAGAGATAATAGTCTTTTTTACATGATGAGTATACACCCTCCTTCTGGTGGGATCATTGCCTCCTAATCATCAAATCAATAAACAAATGAGATTTTCCCATATGCCCTCATTTGCTAAATCATTATCTCCTGAATGAAGGTATTGGGTGACGTCTCTCTACACTTTGGTGAGTCGATCATTAGAGAAACCCAATCAGACAGTATTAATTAAAGAGGCCAGGGGGGTTGTTGCAAGAGGACAGCAGACGAGTGGATTAAAAGGGGGGAAAGGTCTGCCAGCGGAAAGCCACTGGAATCCCATTCTTATTAACTCTCTGTGACACACAATCTGCCTCATCAATACACATGACGAGCTCCTATTACGACAAGGAGCAGCCTCTGCTTTGTGCTCCATAATGCAGATTTTTTTTTCCTCATTTCTTTGACATACATTTGCACAGTATGGAAAAACAGGCATAAGGTTAACACTTTTAATCTATAAAGTTTAAATAGTTTCAAGGTATGTTCATGCCACCTTCGACAACGCGTGTTTTAGCAATCACTTAAAATGAAAAGTCTATATAAAATACTTGTATACAACACATTCAAAACTATCACATTCACATGTAGCCACGCAAGCTTCTTCAACTGTTTTCAGGCTCAAATCTTATTTTAAGCCAAAAATGAATCACTGATGTCACAAAACAAAACTATAAAGCTTAGTATTACTCCATGATTTATGAGCAGGTAATTGGCTGCTTTACTTGTTGCTCAACGTGTTAGGCAAGTTTTATTTTGTTGCCTGCGTTTAGAGGTCACATGTTTTTAATTGGACTTCTTTCTTTTCATTGTGCTTAATCTATGTCTTTAATTTATTTTTGTGTATTAAAAAAATGAATGACATGCATCATGAAACACAACCAGCATAGCAGGTTGGTGACATGTAAAGGTCGACAGGATCAGTGTCCATTCCTAAAACCTGTGAACTTTTAGAATTCAATACTTGTTTTTGTTAAAAAAGGCGTATACTTGTTAGCGATAGGAAATAATTAGGATAAAACAACGTAGTGTGTAAAATTGATCAATAAAAAGCTACTTGAAGGGACCTTCAGACAATTGGCCGTTTAAAATGTATGTATGTAATATGTATATGTTGTCAATTTTATTTTGTTTTTTGCTCAAATAAGCTTGATTTTAAGAACAGAATTTGACAGTTTTTTCACCGTTCTGCAGTTGAACCTTCATCATCATCATCACTGTCATAATAGTCCCACTAAGTCAGCTGATATATCTTTGGACACAGAATGACTTCATAGATTGTGTCCTATCAATTTGGAATCAATTGTAATATTTAAAAGTAAAATCTATTATGAGGTGGATTGTGGATTCAGAATTTTGGACTCTTTTTCTATTTTTTTCCCCAATGTTTTAGATGCACAGATTAAAGTCTCACTCCGAAGTGTTCCCAGTGGTATTTTACTAATGATTATGCCATTTTCTAGTTTCTGCAGAGTGGCAGGAGTTTATTAGAAATTCGCCTCTAAGTTGTGGGCGGAGTTGTTGGCGCATAGTAAACCAACCTTCACGTCCCGTCATCCATCCATCCATACTCTCTCCTGCTAGCTTACAGCTCCTCACACCTCCAACTTAACACTGCCAATGCAAGAAAAATAGAGAGCAATATTGGAGCAATCCATCCGTACAGTTTTAAACGAAATGCCAGCTCAGAAGAGGAAAACAAAGACGTACATGGATCTAGTCTACAAGACTACAAGCTTGTGGCCAGCCCATTATATTTTCTACGCAACAACTCCAAGCTGTTTCAAAATGCTCTTTTTCATCTGCTCCTGATTCACAACAATTTGAAATACTCAGAAAAGCAATTTTAAGCTTAATTTTCTTTACCAATGTCCTTTGTCACAAGAATAATGCAACAAGAACATGTTAAAAACACCAAAAAACAGTTTTTATTAGAGCCACATAGAGTTTTTACATCAACGTTGATATATATTTTTTTTGTATAGCATCTGTTTTTCCCCTCAAAACGCACCAGACCATCTGCCACAGGTTTGAATTAATGAGAGCGTGAAATGATGGGACACAAATGTTAATTATTACAGCTTTGGAACATCATTCACAGAGTCATTACCTGGGGACTAAAGGGCCAAACTACATTACATTCAAATTGATCAATGCAATTATCTGCTGATTACAATAGGGTCCAATTCTTTCTTTCTTGCATCATTATTTTAACTGTCAGACTTATTTTCTGTGTTTTCTTGCTCCCTTGTTTGTGTTACTTGAAATCTTAACCCCTGCTAAACTCATGTCCTCCTTTGTCTTTATCCTTATTACAGTTCCAGTGATATGTCGGAAGATGTCATTCAAGAAGATATTCTTGCTCCTTGTTGTCATCTGTACTGTCAGCCTTCTGCTACACAAAAGGGACTACTTGACCTGGTGAGTAACTGAAGGACAGCCATTGTATGTCCACCTATACTAAATTTACCACCTTTTGAAAAGTCCTCATACTGCTTGCCAGTGACTAAGTGAGTGTGTGCATTTTTTTTGCAATAGTGCAATAGTTAGAATTTATACAACTATTACAATACTTGATTAGCACATTTTAAATACATTTATTAAGTGACTTCTTACAGATGTCACTTGGACAGTCAGGAACTGCTGGTGTAGGACCCAAAATGCTGGAGACCAGGCTTGATGGCAGATAAATACTTAAACTGAAAAAAGACTAAACCTATGGAGAACTAAAAAGGTGCAGATGAGCTGACACTGAGGAACTGAAAACCAGGCACTTAAATAGACTGAGGGTGATCAACTAAATGAAGACCAGCTGTGGATGGTCAGCCTGAACCCAGTGAGCCTGTCAAGGAAAACAGAAAATGACAAAAACACCACAAAAAAACAGGCAACTATACGTATCATATTTGATACATGCATTTCTGACACCCCTATCTCTGTAGCATAATCAAAACTTTCCTTAAATGGCCTATATCAGGCTACTCTTAAGCCTGTCAAAATAAACGATATCCATATAGCTGATAATATATTACCTTTTGCACAATATAGAAAACATTTCTAATGAAATATTAGTTACTTTTGTAGTTCATTCCTCTACCCAGAAGTAAGACGACTCGATCTCTAAAGCTCCGGCTTTTGCTCCTTCTGCATCCCGCCCGCTTCAGGACGTCAACCTAGAGCCGGCCTCGGCAGCATGTCTGTGTTTCATCAACGAAAACAAACAATATTCAAAATTTTGCAAAGATGGATATGCATATTGTGCATATAAAAGGAAAGCGTTTTGCTGATTATTTTAGGAGGAGCTGGTTTTTAGAGGAATGCTCAGAAATGTGTGAATGGGCAAAATACCACTCTGGTGTCGTCTTTTCTGAGGAAGTAACATTACAATACACTCAAAGAATTCAGAACCATACTGAACAAGACAAATGTTACAACAATAACAAAAAAGAACCAAACAAGCAAATCCTAACATTGTGTTAACATCCTAACAGTGCTGCTCTGTTGAAAGACAAACAAACTTACATAAACGAACAAACATTGCATAACTAATTATGTAACATGCTTGTCATTTTTCATAAAATATGTTGTTTTATATATTTTAAAGAAATCAATGTTTTATTGTTTTATTTGTTTGTTTTTGGCTTTGGTTTGTTATGCAGTAGTAGTTGCTAAAAGGAAGATCTAGTTTCCGTTGCTTTACAAATAGTCTCCAAACACTCCCAGTGCTTAGCAGCACAATAGTCCTAATGCACAATTTATAGTGAGATCTTAGATCTTGCAACATGAATGAAAGCTACTTTCTCTAAAGGTTTGGAATATGAGGTCTTCTCTACGGACATGTCTGTAACAAGAACAGGCAGATGGCTGTGTCCAAATGCAGCAGGTTTATTAGCTCAGCTAAAAGTCCACTAAGCCAAATCAGGGTCAGGCAGGCAGGGGTCGATGACAGGCATGAAATCATTAGAGGAGAGACAGGGTGGTCAAAATTCAGGCAAGAGTCGTGGCAGGAGGCAGGCAAACAGTCAGGGTCAGGAATCAGATGTCCGAAGACGGAGGATCAGGTCCAAATATAACGCTAAGGGAGGCAAAGTGGCACAAAGAATATTTGGCACTAAGTGTGGCTCAGTGCAGAGCTTAAGTAGACTGTGAGTGAATGAGAGTCAGGTGTGTCGCATCCAGGAGGTGCACATTGGGGTTGCTGGGAGATGAAGTGCTTTCAGTACTCCTGAGATGGTTCCCGCCGGTGACCTGATGGGGAGACAGAGTTCTGACCTCTGACAATGTGAGGTCAGAGCTTATATCAGCAGTGCAGCAAAAAAACGAAATGTGGACAACTGAGCTGTTGGCAGAGTTTTTACACACCAAAGCTATTCATTACAAATCAAACCCAGTAGTTTCTAAAAGCACAGACATGCTAGTTCTCTGAATAATATTAACATAAAGAAATAACTGACCTTCCTTTTCCCTTTTTTTGTTGACTTATTATTTGCGGAGAAGTTTCCGGTTCAGCATCTCAGTCAACCTTTTAAATTCTTGACTGTCTTAAATGTATCTTGCTGCATTGTAAATCTGACTGAAGTCAACACTGTGATTTAAGCAAAGACACAGTGGCAATGTCAAGCCAAAGAAAAAATTGTGATGTTCTGTCTGTTAAATTCCCTTTCAAAATGAGAATTTATTTCCTAAGTCAATGTTTTGATTGATGGACTTTTTAAGTCACAGAGGTGCAAAATTAAAAAAACGATTAATGTAATTTTTTTGTACTGTAGTTTTTGGACTATAAGTCGCTTCAGGGTAAAAGTTGCAGCAGCCAAAAATGCATGATAGAGAAAAAAAAATCATATGCAAACTGGAGTATAAGTTGCACCTTTGGGAGAAATTTGGTTTAAACAAAATACGGGAACAAGAATGAACATTTCATTTTAAAATAGCAAGTGTTAATAACAGATAGCAATAATAAATTGAATATCTGCACGTTTCACTACCATAACATAATGATATTTATTAAGCTTCATGAAACATAGGAGCAATCTAGTATTATCTGTGTAATATATAATAATCCATGTTCAAACCAGTTCTTCTAATACGTCACTTGCTTTCTTTCATCTTACAATTAAAAGCTCAAAAAGTTGATCTTGCATGGTATAGTCCCTTAAAGTAGGGTGCACGTGAGCAAATTCTGTTTCAGAAAGCCAATGCTTTAGATAAGATAAGATAGATAAGCGTTGACTTAGGCCTGGGCGATAAATCGATTGAATGAATGAATCGGGCGATTTCAAAAATAACTAAATCGAGTTTTTATGTGGTGCATTTTTGGCTCCCCAGAGCTTCCGTAGTGTTAGTTTCACACGGCGGTATGGCACACGACAAACAACACATGAAACAGCAAGCGTCAGCATGGCTACCGATGAGAGTGGGAAGTTTGTTCCCAAGTAAGGAATAAAATCCTCTGTTGTGTGGAACTGGTATGGGTTTGCTACCACATACGTGGAGGAAGAGACCCCACGCTGCAACATTTGCCTAAAGCCCACCGGAGTCAAACGCTCTCACGCACGCTCGCGTGGCATGCGCTCAGTCTTCTTACACACGAACGCGCCCTAACACACATGCGAACTGACACACACACACATACTCATTCTACAACGCCTGTATAGTTAGTTCATTAGTTAAATAGTTATTTGTTAGTTGTTCTTTGTTAATAAAGAATACTGCGTTGTAATTATTACTTGTACCGGTATATTTATTTGCGACGCTGCCATTGTAAGATTTTGTTTTCGGAGGAGGAGGAGGGGGCGGGGTTAACCGCGACTCCTGCTGCTTCATCATCTTCTCCGTGGAGAAGACGGAGTTTATTAATTTATTTAAAACCTTAAACCCCAGATATGGGCTGTGTTGTTAATCCTTTGGAAATGTGCTACTCTCAAGGTGAATGTTTGTCTCATTTTAGTCTAGACCAGTGGTTCCCAAACTGGGGGGCGCGCCCCCTAGGGGGGGCGCGGAGGTATTGCAGGGGGGGGCGCGGTGGAGTTTTTTTTTCATACTTTATTGACAAACAACATAATACAATAACAATGTGAATGTCTCAGGGGGAATTGAAATGTGTACATATTGCAGAAAAATATAAGAAATAAAAGAAAAAGAATATAAATATATACACATACATATACAACATAAGAGAAAAAGAATTTTTACTTCAAAAATCTTTGGGGTTTAATAAATTTTAAAACTTTCCAAAAATAAAATTAGTCCGAATAGCTTTTTGGTTTTGCAGATGTTTGATAATGGTACATTACTGATTGATTTCACTCAAAAACTGCTGGAATTTAGTTTTGGAGTTTGACCATTTGGCTTTATGAATATGGAATTTTGCCAATAATAAAAACAATTGTATAATGAAGATACAATCTTTGTCTACTTTGACATTAAGGTAACCCAGAATAATGTATTTTTCTAAAAATGTAACAGTTTGTTTAGTTATATTTCCAATATAGTTTCCCACTTCAATCCAAACCTTATTTGTATGTCTGCAGTCCACAAACAGATGATAAATAGTTTCCTCCTGAGTTCCACAGAATGAACAAAACAGGTCCATGTCCAACAAATCTACTCAAATTTTGGTAGGATATATACAATGCAATATTTTGAAGGACACCTCTTTTATTTTGTTATTTAGACAGTATTTATTACTAATAGTCCAAGCATAAGTCCATTTAATGTCCACAAATTTGGATTCCCAGTAAAACCTCCCAGCAGGTAAGGTTGTGGTATGTAAAAGATTTCTTATTTGTTTATTGGAAACTGAATTAACACAAATATCCACATTGTCCCAAAAAATTGTCTGGGTTCTTAATTGACTTGTGTTATAAATCCCTTTAAACAGTTGAAGTAGACTGGTTGGAATGGCATCTAACACTATTGCATATTCTCTGGGTGGAGCAGGAATACCGAATTTTAAAAGAAATTCTTCATACATCAGAAGATGTCCATGAGAATTGAAAAGTTGTCTGATTAAAACAATATCATTATCATACCACCTAGGAAAAAAAGTGATTTATTTTTGTATTGTACATTACTATTATTCCAAATAAAACAAGTTGTTGGAGGAAAAATTATGTTTATAAACAAGTTTCCAGGCCAGCAGGGCTTGTTTGTAAAAGTTTGAAAGTTTTGTGGGTAACTTTTCAATTTTACAATTACATTTTAGCAAGAATTTAATGCCTCCCAGTGTCTCAAATATATATTTGGGAAATGCATTCCAGATATTGTCTTCCCCTTTCAATAAATTACTTAACCACTTTATTTTAAAAGAGTTGTTTAAAGTTTTAAAGGTTAATACATCCATGGCCCCATGTTTTCTGGTGTTACACAAAACAAATTTTGCTTAAGTAATGACATTTTTTCCTCCAAATAAAATCAAATAATGTTTTGTTTAATAGGTTACAGATGTGTTTTGGAATTTCTAAAGACAGAGACACATAGACAGATCTAGAGATTCCTTCAGCTTTAGATAACATAATTCTACCGTTCAGAGAAAGATTTATCATTAACCACATGTTATAAGGCGCGGTGGAGTTTAGAAACAAAGGATTGTATGTTTGTGTCAGTGTGGGGGGGCTCGAAAATATTGTAATTTTCAGAAAGGGGGGCCCTGCAGAAAAAGTTTGGGAACCACTGGTCTAGACTACAAAGTGTAAGTTGAAACACAGCTGGGACTTTAAATAAGTAAGTAACCTTTTTGTTTTGGACAAGTGAAAACAAGTGTAGAATAACAAAATAAAACAAAAACTAGACAAAAATTATATAAAACAAGACAAAATTATATAAACACAAGTCCAAAAGGGAGTGAGAAGAAGAAAAATGTTATACTTCACTTTAATTCCAAGAGTGTGTTCATTTATTTATAATTCATCCCAGAAATGGGGGTTACATTTGTCATGTGTTTGATTAAATAAAAGCAACATTTGCTTTAAGTTGTCTGCCGTTTGTACTTATTGCTTTCCTTAAGTAGGGGGAAAAAAATCGGGAAAAAAATCGGAAATCGAATTAAAAAAAATAAAATCGGAGATTTTATTTTTAGGCCATATCGCCCAGTCCTACGTTGACTGTTTTTATATGTTTGTTATGGTCAGGTAGAGGAGAAAACCCAGACGCAGGCAGGAACAACTCAAACCAGAAGGAAATCCAAAAGAAGGGCTTTAATGCCAGAGGGAAACACGAGCTTGAAGGCTCAAAGAACAGAATACGCTCCGACACCGAGCATAGAAACAAACACACCTTAAATAGGCAGACAAAAAATCAACAGAGATGCAGGACAGCTGAGCAGAAGTCAGGCCTACACATAACAATGTTAAAAACAAGACATTTTCTTTTGGCAGCTCACCAGTCTGTACAACGACTTACAGACAATGAGATCTAATGCAGTTTTATTTTATTCTTTACCCTTAGGTATAAAGAGAGCTTCCATGTGGATTGTCCTGTCCGATTGAATTCCCCTCCATGCCAGAAACCTAAGCACACCAACATTGTCTTTCTCAAGACCCACAAAACAGCCAGCACCACCATGCAGAACCTGCTGTTCCGCTTCGGGGAGCTCAACAACCTGACGGTGGCGCTGCCAATACAAGCCTGCGGTCACCAGTTCTGCTACCCACGTTCCTTCAACAGCCAGTTTGTTCACCCTCACACCCTGCCTGCCAATGTGATCACAAACCACATGCGCTTTAACAAGACAGCACTGCAACACCTGATGCCAAATGACACCATTTACATCACAATCCTGAGAGAGCCCGTCTCCATGTTTGAATCCTTGTTCACTTATTATTCACGTCACTGTGAGAGCTTCAGAAGGGTACCCAATGGCTCTCTAGAGGTTTTTCTAAACAGGCCCTACAATTACTATCGGCCATCAGAGTACGACTCGTCATATGCACATAACTGTTTGACTTTTGACCTCGGAGGAGACAAAGATCGGCCAGCAAATGATGTGAGTTATGCTCAAGCCTTTGCTGCAGAGTTGGATCAAGTTTTCTCCTTGGTGATGATTTCAGAGTATTTTGATGAATCTTTAGTTCTCCTTCGTCATCTCCTTTCCTGGAAATTGGAGGACATTCTGTACGTCAAACTCAACATGCGAACCGAAGATTCTAAGAAGAGCGTGGCACCAGATCTTCTTGCAAAGATCCGAGCCTGGAATTCCATCGATTCATACCTTTATGACTATTTTAACGCCACACTGTGGCGCAAACTGTCAGAGTTCGGTCTAGTCTATGTGGAGAGGGAGGTGCAGCTCCTTCGGGATGCTCAGGAGAGGTTGATGAAAACTTGCTTTGGCAGGGAGGAACCACTCTTCCGTTCGACTGGAGAGATCAAAAGAAAGGATCTTCGCCCTTGGAAACCCAATGAAAAAGTTGATATCGTTGGTTACGACCTTCCTGCAAATATAAGCCGTGAAGCACAGAAGCTCTGCCTCAAGTACATCATGCCAGAGATCTCGTATACAGAAGCACTTCTTCGATCCCAGTCGCTGAGGCATAGTCAATCTAAGAGAAAGAGTTCCCAGAGGTCCTCTGTCCCCCAGCTGCCGACACACACACTGCAACCTCGGCATTCCCATGTCAGTCGTAACCAACAGCCGGCATCTCCAGCTAAAGGCCACTCTTCAGTAACAGGCGCAAAATCCATCCCAAATCCCAAATCTATCCCAAAGCAGGTTGTAATTACAAAGTCTAAGCCGAAATCTCCACATACCAAGGCCTAGTAAGCTAAAACAACATGTAAGTGCCCAACAGACTGTGTTGTTTTTTACATTCTGACCCCCAATAGAAAGTAATGGGATTGTAGAATGCTTTTGTAAAAAAGTTGCATTTGGAGTTGTGTGTGTGTGTGCTTGTGTGTGGCTGTGCGTGTGGGAGGGGGGGGGGGTAAATTATCTAACTATTTAGGCAAGAATGTGTGAAAAACAACTGTTTTTATGAAATTAAGAATCTTTCTTCCAAGTCTACATGAAGGACAAAGCGACTGCAAAACACTGGGACTGAAATGTTAGCTGCTTGTCTCTGCATGACGACCACATTGAATGAGAATGGGTTCTGTGTGAGGAAAATGTTTTATTTAACTTGAACTCAGATAGACTTTTTGGATTTGGGTTTCTTATAAGGCACACAGTGTGCTTTGTGTGTATCATAATGATACATTAACTTGTTACTTGCCTTTATATTTTCTTACTTTTCACTTGTTCTCTTTAATATACGCGACCCTTGACAGAGGTCACCACACACGTTTAACCTAAAAACAGATCCTCACTTCTTTACCAGCCATTAAATGATAATGAAACAATTACGAGCTGTTCTACTTTTCCAAACCTAATGCTATGTACACACCAGGCATGTGTGGCGCGTTCAGGGACGCGCTGAACGTTAGTTCTTGAACGCACTTTTAATATATTCACACTGGACTGTCGCTACCCGATGTTAGCACTTGTACTCACAGTTCGAAGAGGCTTGGTGCAAAATGTCGAAGGTGTGTAAATCTCACTAGTATTACTCCAGGCTTTTCTTTTTCTTTCACAGCTCTGTTGTAATATATGAAAGACTAGGAGTCATAGAATTCCAACCGGTCACAAACCGCAATTATTAATTTCTCCTTCATGATCAAATTTCCAATTTTGTACTTCATGTTTTGAAAAGGATGCAAACGATACATCACTACAAAATCTGAGTTCCTGGTTGCTTTAAAGATCAATTGGTTTAACTTTTGATGCGTGTTCAATGGCTGCACTTATTTTGTATATAGAGACTGAAATCGGACAAATCGGGCAAAACTTGTATTGTGAACACGAAAGCCGGAAGACTTCATTAAAAGTGGCCACACGAACAAGTGTTTCTGAGTCTGGTGTAAACATAGCATTGGAGCCAGAGTTAATAAAAAGCTGTGAAAGAGATGGAAAGATGCCGTAAAGGGTTTAAAAACAGCTCACATTTTGAAGCCTTTTGTCTTCTCCGCCTTTGACCTCTCCTGCCTTTCTGCAGCATAATTTTCTCCACCACACACCAGGTTCTGCACTTGCATTGGAGCCTTTTTTTTACCTTCTCCCAAACACTTTCGACTGAGAGAGAAGCAACAACACTGGATTTCTTTTACTTGGGACATCTTCAGCACGATTTAACGTTTACACATTATTGCAGTAAATACAATGTTGGATTACTAACCAACCCCAAAGCTTGGATGGCAGTGTCTGTGATAAAGATATAAGAGAGCAAGACAGGGACTTGAACTTGAAAGACTTGTAGCCACAGCCTTGAATATTTAATTGTCTCATTACTCAGTACCTCCTATGGCCCAAGTTCTAAGGTTACGTTGATGTACATGTTCAAAGAAGAGAAAGCTGCTGTTACTGCAGCCTAAAGCAGACATGTGAGGGACTTTTTCTACTTGACAAAATACTTCCCAGTGACAAACTGCATTTGCAATAATGGAAGTGTGTGATGGAGAAAATGTTTCTTGGCTTGCCTTTGTTTTTCTTTAACTCAGCCGCAACAGCATTAGTGTGTTAAAGTCCCACTCCAATTTTCTTTAATCTATCATACAAGCGTTCCCAGTTGTCTTATAAGTAGAATTTTGCCATTTTTAGCCAGAATCAAAAAGCCTGTGTTTTTTAGGACATAGTTTCTGAAGAGCAGCAGGATTGCTTCAGAAATTCGAATTGTGGGTGGGACCATTGCCGCACTGGTGCAAACAAAATGGTAAGCAGTCCTGGAGCTTTCTAGCCGTACAGTTTTGAGCCAGATGCCAATTTAGACAAGGACACCAAAGACGTACATGGATCTAGTCGTTTATAAGGGGATGCATAAGAATGGAGCAGAGTAGTTTCACCCTTGCAGTCAAGGGTGGCACTCACCTGCAAAATATGGCTTGAAATATACATAGGTTAAATCAGATAAATATACTTTTTATTATTTTTCAGACATGTCCAGTCTATGATTACATTTTTCTGTGTGGGGTTTTCAACGTTTTTTTGGTTAAAAAAAGAAATGTAATGCACCAGCCGCCCATGCTTCCCTTGTGTCCAGACTGCACAGCACACACAGACTAGAAGTGCAGCTGACACATGCGCTTTACTGTTTCGGTCTTTCTATCATCATAAAAGATGTTTTATCTTTAATTACTTCTTTTATGTACTTCTCGCCAACTGTTTGATTACATTGGTGCAAGTTTGTGACTCATTTAGGCTTTTTTATCCACTAAAGCTGTGCATTAGAAATACACTAGGTGAGGCACACAGTATGCCTGCCTCAAGGCAGAGGGCACTGGTGAACTCAGAAAATGCGACATGGCAGCTAATAAATAAAAGAGGAAGTCAGATGCAGCCATCCAGTTATTCTTTAATATAGTTTAGCATCATTTTCTGAATAGACAAAATTAGTATAATCTCAGAAATTTGTTTAGACACGTCACTGGCAGTGATCACCATTGAAACAGAGAAACGTGAAAAACAAAAAAAAGAAAAGGAACAATTAAAACAGCGTATTCATGTGTTTTTTCAGAAGGAACGGTGCATGGACTTCATTTATACGTAAAAGTAAGTCAATAATACATTTTTTTTCAATGCTACAGTTGTATACGGAAGAAAATGTTCAAATTAAATTTTAAACAACACTAACTGTTGCCAATCAATTGGTGAATAAGCTACTCTGTAGATTTAATTTGTTTGTAAATCTGACGGATGACGTCAGTGCCTCACCAACAGTGAACCTCACCGAACGTAACTGGTTTCTACGTGACAAGAAACTTTTTTCTAACAGCATTTTTGTGTCTGCTTCTGACACAGCAATTTGAATATACAAATACTCCGAAATGCAAATTTAATCTGAATTTCTTTCCTCCATTATCAGAAAAATGCTGTAAGAACATCTTAAAATCACAATTTTCATTGGAGTTGGACTTAATAAGTGGTTTCAAAAAGTTTTGGAGTAAGAATTACATTTACAAACTGTGAAGGGATGCTTGGGAGAGACAAAAAAATAAGGGTTTACCACTGCTATTTTTTTGGTACATTGACTGTTTTATTTCACAAAGCTTTAGTTTAGTTGTTAGAAAAGGCACAAACCTTGTGAGCTTGGCATGAACCAGAAACCAGAAAGATTTATATTGACTGCACACATTCCATTGGTGTATTGTCTTTCACTAATGGACTGTTATGCACTGAGACATAAAAATGACTTTTATTTTTAATTTTACGTGATATAAAACCACGTTTTTTTATTTTTACTTGAGTTGTATAAGGTTTTTATCTTACAAATAATTATTAATAAAGTTTTCATCTAAAAAAAACACACTAACTGATGCTTTCCTAACAGGCTAACAGATTTATGAAGTGGCACTTCCTTTCCTACTTCTGATCAAACCTACTAATAAGGCTTTGAATGCATAAAATGAACTCTAATTTATCTTATTTATTTAAAGACATTCTAACTGTGATTTGATTTTTTGAAGGTAGGCAACACTGCAATAACAAAAGGAGATGTAAGTTATTCTATTGGGTTTTTATTTTATTTTATTTATGACATATAACAGAGTCCAATCAAACTGCATCAGCTTCTGCTGCTATGATTATGTGCAGAGGATGACATGTTTTATATTTTTGTACATTTTGAAACCCAGGTGACTATCATACAGACAAAAGTTGTGTTCATACTAGGATTAATGAAGGACAGGTAAATGACCTTTCCGATCTTGCAACACGTGTCTCAACATTTTGTATGTCTGTTGAAACTAATAGTTCAAGCACTGTAAGAAAAGTACATCAAAATGCTGTAAACCAACAAGGAAACATTGACTATGTGGTACTGTTTTTCTCTGTCTATGAAGAATCATGTTGTTTACTGGGATAAAAATTGCTCACGTTTAAATACATGATGACTTAAGGGGGTTAATGCAATTAGAAATTTTTGCCATTATTTTGATTTTTTTGAAATATATTTATCAAACTCCTTTAACTTTAAATAATCTTTATGGTGTTAAAGTGCTTATCTGCCCCACTCAATTCAGAGTGAAAATACAGTCATGAACTTAAAAAATTTAGAAAATGTGTTTTTAAAGCAATTTATCAGTTAACTTATTCATTTTTATTATTACTAATGTTTTATGTAATATTAAATAAGTATTATTAAATTAACCAAATCTACTTATATACGCAATGGTGAACAAAAAAATAAATGTTTTTTCTGCGAGTGTCTGCATGAAGGATTTGTTTTTTAATGGGTACTACATTGTTTTCTGCCATTTTTTTCATTCATGCACTAAAATAGGAATGAAGGTAAAATAAAAGATGAAGAGAAAAGCTATTTTCAAAAACTTTCCTCACATGTTTGTTCATCAATGACCCATTCCTCCAGGGTTGGAAGTGCTTTTCTGGTTGGCATAGGGTTTGTTATTATGTTTCACATCTTTCACTACTTTTTCATTATTAGCCATGCTGTCAAGTTTCAAGCACTGTTTTTCTAAAATTGCCATATTAACTCTGAAAATGCTACTGTAAATTAAAAATTAAAAATTCCACAAAAACATGTCTTTTACTAATTGCTCTTTTTTTTAAAGGTAAAATGTTGTTTTTTTGCAGGGAAGTTAAATGGAAGTTATTTACTGTGCAATTTGTAATTCATAAACCATTAATTTTTTTGTTTGATTATCTTCTTTTTAAGTCTCTTTTTGGGGAAGTGGTTAAAAAAGCTGAAAAGAAATATTTTTCTAATGACTTGATTTTTTGGATCTGATGGAAAATATTTTGTTGAGTGACGGGGCTCCGCACAAATGTCCAGGGACAATCACAGCTTCATGCCCCAAAGCTTTGTAATGATTGATGATAAATAATACTAAATAAAGATTTTAAAAGAACAGACTTCATCTTTTCATGAATGTTTTATTCTAAGCTGTCATACTTTGTTTTTATGCACATCCAAGAGGACACACTGACATGGGTTTGCATTTACCAAAATAAACAACAGATGAGCACATGAAATCAGTGTTATCTGCCAAGCAAAAGTACTTTCCAAGGAGTATATTGTGTTGCTCTTTTATTTCTTGCTGAGTCAGAACTATGAGGTCACTATGTAAGTAAATGAAATCTATTATCTTTATTTATGTAGCACTTCTCATACACTGTCACAAGAACAGGCAGACGGCTGGATCCAAATGCAGCAGGTTTATCAGCTCAGCTAAAAGAACAAGCTAAATCAGGGTCAGGCAGGCAGGAGTCAATAACAGGGATATGTTCAGAGAGACAGAGTGGTCAAGATTTAGGCAAGAGTCGTGGCAGGCAGGCAAACAGAGTCAGGGTCAGAATATGGAAGATCAGGTCCGAACATAAAGCTCGGTAAGGAAGGCAGAGTGCTTGACAAGAAACCCAAAAATGAAAAGCAGATTCACACATAGACACAAAATCTATTTAAAAAAAGGAAGAAGTAAGGAAATGTTATCAGACTGCTGGAGTTTAAGTTAACATAAAGTGTAACTGTTTTCAAAAATAAGTAAATTGCTAATAAAACTTAAACAGTTATTAGATATCAAACTATCAAGACATTAAAATATTTATTTAAGAAATGCAAATTTAGGTAACACTATAAAAACCCTATAAAAACCAATAGATTTTTCCTCCCTGAAATGTGGCATTTTCATGTAGGTGCCTATGATAGTAGTGCCAACAATTGTATTCCAAAACACGTTGTAATAAAAGAGCAGGGCTGGCCCTAACCAATTTGGTGCCCTAGGCAAGATTTTTGGTGATACTGCCTTGCATTAAATCCCAAAGCTTTTGAACATATACCCACGAGTAGCTTAATAACTTAAATAATGTAGTTGTGCATCACATACTTACAAAGAATTAGAATATAAAAAGAACAATTTTAAACTGTTTAAATATTATATAAATTGCTACAAGTATATAATAAAACATGTAACAAGCCATGTTAACTTAAAACAAAAAGATAAAGAAACAAGTAGGCACAAATTCAGATTTTAATGTTTTTTTATGTAAAAGATGATCTCTGTTCCCCGAGCAGGAGAAGGAGGTGGCCATGCCCTCGGTCCAACATCTCTACAGACGCTGCAGACGCATTTGGAGGGAGGCCCGTACTGCCCTCCTGCGCTCGTCCGCGACCAACAAGCGGCTGGCTGACCGGCATCGGCCGCAGGCACCCACCTATGTGCCGGGTCAGTCAGTCCTTTTGTCTACGGCGAACATCAAGTTACAGACTGCGTCGAGGAAGCTGTCGCCTAGGTTCATTGCCCCTTTCGAGGTGGTGAGGGTAGTCCAACTGCCCCTGCCACGGACTATGCGTGTCCACCCTGTCTTTCATGTGTCTCAGCTCAAACCTCTCGCCACAAATGCACTCCAGCAGACCGCTTCCTCACCTCCACCTCCTCGTGTCATTGACGGACTTCCTGCCTGGACGAGCCGTCGCCTGATGGATGTCCGATGACGGGGTTGGGGTCTTCAGTACCTTGTGGACTGAAGGGGTTATGGTCCCGAGGACAGGACTTGGGAGCCGGATTCCAGGATCCTGGACAAAGACATGATCCGGGCATTCCACCGCCGGCACCCGGACAAGCCTGGTGGTGCGCCCAGGGGCGCCCCTTGAGGGGGAGGTACTGTCAGGTTTGTTCAGCTTCGAGCATTAAAACCAAGTCATCAACGATCTCTTGCGTCCTGTGCTTGTGTCATCACCTGCAAGTCCTGACAAAGATATGTGCGCGACATAGACTATACTGTACAATATTTAATGCACTTGTTCTGATACGCAAATTATCTTTGCCTTTTATATTAGTAATAATTTCAGTTTTATCGTCATCATAGAAAAATGCTAAAAACTCAGTAAACAGCAGTAGCATATAGCATTGGGAATACTATGCATAATGACATAATGACTAACATTGATGTAAAGATACATGATAAATGCATTGCAGACTATCAACTATAACACAGCAAATAAACAACAAACGTGAGAACTCCACATCAACGCAATTAATATCCTAGTACTTAGTATCTAATAAGTACACATTTGCCTGGGGAAGGTAGGATAAAGGTTGTTACATAACTAATTTCCATAACAAGAGGACCTTCCATAATATGAACTGTCTGTTAATGGCACTGGTCATTTATTAACTTTTACAGAAGCCTTTTCTGTCTTACTCATGTTTTTTTTCCTCTCCGGGACACCATGAAATTTTGAATTTTTTGACATTTTGAGTGAAAAAAAAAAGGCATCTTCAACTTAGTAGGTTTTATTGTGCAGATAAATTAATGTGGGCTTGTTCTCTTCTTAAACAGACATTAAAATGACCACCTAGTCTTAATAGTAGTGGAGGTATTGACTAAATACAGTCAATGAGCAAAGGTCGCACTTTTTTTCTTCCTCCCTTTCTGGGGCTGTTTTACTATTTGCCCAAACTGCCTAGGATGGGCCAGCTCTGTAAAAGAGTAATGTTGAAGATCTATATTCCAGAGCTGAGGACAGTAGACGGATTGTTAAATAACTTATAAAACACACTAAAACATCATCTTCAACAACAAGACAACTAAAAAGATAACCAAGATGTGACAAAAGTAACAAATCTAAAAGACACAAAAGGTTGAAATGAATGATGATCAGATGAGTAATCGAAACACTATGCTGAGAGATATAAATATCTGAATCACAACCAACTGGAACGATTACAATTTTAAAGCCAAACAACTGAACATAAAAACATAAAACAAAAACAAAAACAGAAAAAAAATATACATTAAGAGCAACAAAAAATACAACTTATAGGGACAGACGCTCATGTGCTTTCAAAACAGGAAAAACTTGACTGCTTAGATACAATAAGGGGAATTTTCATTTTAAACTATATCATGGTTTTTTGTTATTTTTTTACTGAAACAAAGATGAAAAATAAACTCTAATCTCTGATGTAAAGGTCATATTCAAACTTGTTAATGGTTGATAAAAATCTTTTGGTTTCCAAAGTCCTGCATTGTTCCCATTTTCCCTGTTGACCAATAACTCAGCACACTGTCCAGCAGCAGAGGGCTCAGCAAACATGCTCATGTGGAGAAATATGGATCCTTGTAAACAAATCATTCAAAACTAATGAACAACTGACTCCATGTGTCGTGGGTTTCAGATTCTTTCCATATCATTTTCAGTTGGAAAAACTGCATAATGGTTTTAGTTTACTCAGTTTTCCATCTATAAATCACGTTTTTTTTACGTTAGTTGAATTTGCTCACAGCTTTTTCCTGTTAACCATCTGACTGCCACTATATTTACAAGTTTGTTTTTCAGTTTCTCATGGTCCCGCTTCATTCTAAGTTAATTTATAGAAGTCTCATGCATTTGGTTCCTCAACCACTACGATTCCAAACCAAAATGCCTGCTTATGGTAAAAACTGGATCACAATTCCAGACCAGTGTATTCTGTGAACATTCCAAGATCATTATAAAAATTCAAAACAACGTTGAAAATAGAGCATGTAACCTTGCATGACCTGGCAAATGTGGGGGGTGTGGCACGCATGAAATTTAGATCAGTACTTTTTTCAAAAATATCATGATTTTAGAAGTCTGTATTTTCTTGCATTTTTTTTTAGCAATGGAACCAGGCCCGGATTTAGGGGGTGTAGGATTAATATCAAGGGAGGCAAGTCTGAAAGATTTTACAAATAAGGATTTGAACATTTATTTATAAGAATTGCGGGAAAGTGATGAATTTGTTGACGTTTTGTGTCGTTATGAAAAACGTTTGCTGATAAAGCAAAGCTGGCTGTGAAAACCTGGCATGTGGGTGAGTGTCAGCTCTGAAGTGTTAAAAATGTGGACAGGTAAAAGCACAGCGTGTGCTATGTTAAATGAACCCATAGAAAACACAGGAGTACCACAGGCATTGGCAGCAGAGAATAGACACTGGAGAATTCTGCCTGCTGAGGCTTCAAGTCTTCTGGCCCAGGAGCTTCGAAACAGCTCCAGTCAGCAATCAATGGGCTCATACCTGCAAAGGTAAACACTCCCTCACACACACATCATACACACTCACAGGACCTGAAACATTACACTGTCTGGAGTTACTGGTGTAAATGTTTTAGCCTACAGAAGGTATTCAGAAATTTTTCATTCGTCCTTGAACTCTTTGCTTTGTGTTACAGACACAGTGTCAACTGCAGTCACTACAATGATCAATATTCTATATCCAGTCTAACCAGAGAAATGAGGACTTATGTAATGTGCCATCATAAAAAAGACTGATTTCCAAATTCTGTTTGTACTCTGTGTACCACCAGATCAGTTTGTGCAAATTTTAGACTCTTGTGATGTTTAGATTCTTATTGAACTCCTAAAACAGGATGTTGTGCTTTAATTTAAGGTCTAGATCAGGATTAAAAGGTTGAAAAGTTTTGAATTATTTTACATTTTGTCTTAGGTGTGCCCTGACAACAGACTTGGTCACCTGTTCAGGGTATACTCCGCCAACCTCGTCCTGAACACCTCCAAGACCGAGGAGGTCATTGTGGAGTTCAGAAGGTCTAAGAAGGTGGTACATACCCCTCTCCTCATTCATGGAGAAGAAGTGGATCAGGTAAACCACATCAAGTTCCTGGGGATCCACCTCACACACATCCCACCTGGTGAAGAAGGCTCAACAGATACCCCTCTTCCTCAGAAAGCTTAAGAGGACTGGACTCTCAACGCAGCTACTAGGAAACTTCTACAGAACCACCATAGAAAGCATCTTCTGTCAGAGTGCAACAGTGTGGTACGGGAGCTGCACTACTCAAGACAAGAAGAACTTGGTGGTGAAAACTGCAAAGGAGATTGTGGGAGGACCTCTCCCACAACTAGACTCCGTAAGTCGAGTTGAGTAAGTCGTTGAGTCATTGAGAGCTGAGTAAGTCAAGTAAAGTTCGATAACATCCAGTCCGCTATTGAGGACCACAATCAAAGGCTCTCTTCGCTGGAAGACGCAGCCACCAATTCACGTAAGCATATCCACGACATGGAAGTAAAACTAGCTGCAGTGATGGAGGATAATGTTAAGCTAAAGGCTTTGACTTTGAGAGTAGGAGCCGCAGCAACAACATTTGAATCATCTGAATACTTGAAGACACAGAAGGACCTCGCTCTGCTGCATTCTTCTCAGAAATGCTGCCAGAGGTGTTTGGGAAAGAGGTCCTGAAAACCACCTCGGATTTGGACAGAGCTCATCGCGTACTACTGCTCAAACCGAGCCCTACCGTTATACCTTGGGCCGTGATAGCATGCTTTCACATTTTCCAGACCTGTGAGCTTGTGGTGCGCAAGGCTCGAGAGCTACAAGGGAAACTCCGATACAAGGACTCACCTCTTCACATCGTTGAAGACTACTGCCTGGAGGTTGTTGAGCAATGTTCTGCCTATCGTGGAGTTATGAAAGTACAACTTAGGCCTAAAGCCCACTCCTCGCTACCCGGCCAAGCTTTTCATTGTGACCAAAGAGGGGGATTGAATGCGGCTAGCGTCACCCAAAGATGCCAAGAACCACATTAAATTGCACCATTCAACTATCTTCAAAGCTTCTTGCTTTGCTTGTCTTTTCAGGTGGTTTTTTTAATTTTACATTAAAAATGGTGTATTCTCCCACATGTTCTGCGTTCTGCAACCTGTTCATTTAATAGTTAGGTTTTACCTTGACTTATTTACTTTATTTATATTTCAGAGTATTTTTCCTTTTTTTTTCTCTTCTCTCTTTACTGAATTGCATTTGCATACAGCAATATTTTTTATCACTTTAGTGAGTCTTTATTGAAAGGAAGCCCTTTTTTTTCTTCTTCTTTTTCTTTTACTATTTTGCTATGTTTATAAGGCTGGGTGACGGCCCCGCTCCGCAGTGCAATGGACACTCAATATATTTTTTTTTCTAAGGGGATCCAGGTCCAGTGTCATTGTCAGTATGAGTCTGTGTGTGTGTCTTACTGTGGGTTTTTTTTCTTCCTATCATTCTCTTTCTTTTCTCCTTGCCTCATTCCAGCAAATCAGCTCTTCCATCTTTCAGAGCCAGCCTTTCACAGACTTGTTTACCAGCAAGTCAAAACATCATAAGGTATGGTCAACACTCTTAAATGTATCTTTTTGAAATGTGAGGGGTGTCAGAACTTCAATTAAAGCCAATAAGGTCTAAAGTCATTTGCAACAGCTGAAAGGTGACATTATTTGTCTCCAGGAGACCCATCTGCGTTTAAAAGAAGTAATGTGCTTAAAAAGAAACTGGATTACTCAAATATATCATTCAAAATTCAATGCTGAGGCTAGAGGATCGGCTATGCTCATCCATAGTAATGTTTTATTTGAGCCATTTGGGACTGCCCCTAACCCGTTTTATATATTATATTATGTGTGTATATCAAGGGTGCTCATTACGTCGATCGCGATCGACCGGTCGATCTTCAAGGACATGAGTGTATATCGCAGGCCAGAAAAATTTTTTTTTTTTAAAGTACTTCTTAAAAATCCACCAGCCAATCAAAAATCCTCACTACAAAGTACGGGACTTGATTGACATGTAGATTGGCCAATCGGACATCCTCTGAAACATACATCACTGCAAATGCACATTGTGTTCTTTAAAGTATGATACTGCGGCCACGTGTGGGCGGAGCTACCAGCTGAAGTTGTGGTCTGATCGCTGCATGGAGTGAAGTGTTTGTCAATGCATGGTAGACACAGAGAATGTGGAGAGATCAGGTTTATTATTTTGAAGAGTTCTACTTGGTAATCATGTTTCCATGTTTGAGTTAATAAAATCATCCCAGGGAAAGTCTCTGCTTTAACTCCCGCTGGGAAAGCTGCGTCTAAATCTGACGCCCGTGTTTCCATCTCTCTGACAGAGTTTGAAGCCAAAGCCCCTCCTCCGCCTCTTTACCTGCTTTTCCTCTCTACCTGTTCACCTGTTGAAATCCTCTGCAGCTGAGAGTTGTTTCCCCCGCGCTCCTCAGTGTGTCCTACACAGAGAGCGCTAAATACGGTCATCATAGGTTGACACGATAGTCGGGGCGCTCCAGCAAAGCACAAGGATAAAAGAGCCAGACGCAGGTTATAGCAGGGATAGAGCGGGTTAAGCAAATGAATGGAAGAAGGCGGCAAGCTGAAGAAATATTCAATAGTGTACACATTTTATTATTAGTCTGAACTATCTTTTATTTAGGAATATCTTTTATTTTGCTAAATCAGTCCAGCACGGAAAAAACATCAACAAAAGCTGTGTTGGGCGGTTTTTGGCTGGGTCTGGCAGTTTTCAGATGACTTTTGGGCTGGAAAACTGTGACTCTATCTGGCAACACTGGCGCGAGTCATCAGAAAGTTGCTCTCTGCCCCGCGGCACGTCAAGTTCCCGGCAGAAGTTTATTGAAGCCGCCCCGCGTGTCCTCGTGCTATCAGCTCTGCAGTTCTCGCCCGATAAATACGAGCTCATGAAGGAAGCTGTTTTTTACGTGACACGCGCTTCGTATGGAGCCAGCAGCGCCCTTGAAATGCCATGAAAAATGAGCAAACTAAAATAAAATTTAACTATTATAAAATGCTCATTATTTTCCAAAGCCATGGGTTGCCGACCCCTGATCTAACTTAATTATTTGCTTCAGTTAAGATAAATCTTTTGTTTTTAGTTAAGTCAGCTAAAAAATAGCACATAGTTATCAGACAGTTATTTTACTTTCATTCAAATAATTCAATTAACTAGGTGTAACTTTGGTGCTGCTGTAAGATCGGCACCGCAAGGGATTGTGGGATACTATTCCTTTTGCCTGTCTGGACGGAGTTGGGTTTAAGTGTGGGTTTTTGTCTTAATGTGTTTAGTTGTTTAGCAGTTTTACTGTGTTTTGCCGAGTTATTTTGTCCTACTATGCTTAAGTCTCTGCACCATGAGTGAGAGGGAGGGGGACGATGATGAGTTTATATAGCACTAGTGATAATGAAGAAAAGTGAGTAAGTGAATTAGTACCTCATGTATATATTATCTATTTCTTTTTATTGTTATAAAAATGAGTATATCTGCCGGCTCAAACTTAGACATATGAGAGTTCAAGAATTATAATAAACTAAGATGGAAAAAATATTAATTGAATTGGAGTTATATGACATTTAGTTACAGGGAGTGCAGAATTATTAGGCAAATGAATATTTTGACCACATCATCTTCTTCATACATGGTGTCTAACTCCAAGCTGTATAGGCTCGAAGACCTACTACCAATTAAGCATATTAGGTGATGTGCATCTCAGTAATGAGAAGGGGTGTGGTTTAATGACATCAACACCCTATATCAGGTGTGCATAATTATTAGGCAACTTCCTTTCCTTTGGTAAAATGCGTCAAAAGAAGGACTTGACAGGCTCCGAAAGTCAAAAATAGTGAGATATCTTGCAGAGGGATGCAGCACTCTTAAAATTGCCTGGCTTCTGAAGCGTGATCATCCAACAATCAAGCGTTTCATTCAAAATAGTCAACAGGGTCGCAAGAAGCGTGTGGAAAAACCAAGGCGCAAAATAACTGCCCGTGAACTGAGAAAAGTCAAGCATACAGCTGCCAAGATGCCACTTGGTAAGAAAGGCTGGAAAAACTACCACCACTGAACAAGACACACAAGCTGAAACGTCAGGACTGGGCAAAGAAGTATCTCAAGACTGATTTTTCTAAGGTTTTATGGACTGATGAAATGAGAGTGAGTCTTGATGGGCCCGTGGCTGAATCAGTAAAGGGAAGCGAGCTCCAGTCCGACTCAGATGCCAGCAAGGTGGAGGTGGAGTACTGGTTTGGGCTGGTATCATCAAAGATGAGCTTGTGGGGCCTTTTCTGGTTAAGGATGGAGTCAAGCTCAATTCCCAGTCCTACTGCCAGTTTCTGGAAGAGACCTTTTTCAAGCAGTGGTACAGGAAGAAGTCTGCATCCTTCAAGAAAAACATGATTGTCATGCAGGATGATGCTCCATCACACGCGTCCAAGCACTCCACAGCGTGACTGGAAAGAAAGGGTCTAAAAGAAGAAAAACTAATGACTTGGCCTTCTTGTTCACCTGATCTGAACCCCATAGAGAACCTGCGCTCCTTCATGAAATGTGAGATTTACAAGGAGGGAAAACAGTACACCTCTCAGAACAGTGTCAGGGAGGCTGTGGTTGCTGCTGCACGCAATGTTGATGGTGAACAGATCAAAACACTGACAGAATCCATGGATGGCAGGCTCTTGAGTGTCTATATTGGTCACTGATTTGTTTTTGTTTTGTTTTGTTTGAATGTCAGAAATGTATATTTTATTGTGAATGTTGAGATGTTATATTGGTTTCACTGGTGAAAATAAATCATTGAAATGGGTATATATTTATTTTTTGTTAAGTTGCTTAATAATTATGCACAGTAATAGTCCCCTGCACACACGGATATCCTGCTAAAATAGCTAAAACTAAAAACAAACTAAAAACTACTTCCAACAATATTCAGCTTTGTTATTGAGTTTTTGGATTCATTGAGAACATGGTTGTTGTTCGATGATAAAATTAATTCCTTAAAAAATACAACTTGCCTAATAATTCTGCACTCCCTGTAGATAAATATGTAAAGTTGAGTTGTAAAACTAATTATTGAGTTTTATAGACGTAAGAAATTAGGTTGAATACATTTAACTCAATTACTTGTTACCAATAGAAGTAATTCATTTAAGTTGGTAAAATTGGATAAATTCTTGGCCCATCAAGCTCGGGCTGCAGCAACGTCTAAATTAATTTCAAATATCATGTGTGAATCGCACCCTGCGACAGACTGGCGACCTGTCCAGGTTGTCCCCTGCCTTCGCCCACAAGTGGCCGGGATAGGCTCCAGCAGCCCTGTGACCCCGAAAGGGAAAAACGGTCAAGAAAATGAATGAATGTGTGAATCGTTTCAGATCCCAGGGAAATAAATGAAGCATTTGCAAACTTCTACTCTAAACTATACACTTCCAATTCACCACCTAATGTTCAAGAGATGCTTCAAAATGCGGAATGTTCACAATTAGACGAGGAGGATGCAAAAAGCTTGGGTGAACCGATTACAGTAGCTGAAATTCAACCAACCATCAAATCTTTGAATACAGTAAATCACCCAGTCTAGATGGCTTTTCATTTGAGTATTACAAAGCTTACTCGGATCTTTTGGCACCAGTCTTAAAAGAGATGTACAATGAGGCCTTTTCGAAATGTAGATAATGTAGATTTTAAAATCCTTTCTAGAGTTCTTGCCTCTAGTCTTCAACAGGTGTTCCCCAAAATAATCTCTGTTGACCAGACGGGTTACATGACTGGGCACCACTTTCACCATAACCCCAGATGGCTCTTGAACATTTTCTATTCCCCTTGCTCCTCAACGCCAGAAGTCATAGTGTCCCTCGAGGCAGAGAAGGCCTTAGATCGCATTAAGGGGGCCTTTCTATATGAAGCAATGCGCAGTTTTGGCCTGGGTAATGACTTTATTGAGTGGGTCAGGCTGCTTTACTCGTCTTCAATGGCATCAGTTCAGACAAATGACACCCTATCACTCCCCTTTCCTCTCAGGAGGGGTACCATACAGGCTGCCCTCTTTCACTAGCACTATTCGCCATCGCTATAGAGCCACTTGCTATCTGGTTTTGTGCAGAAGTTCTAATGGTGAGCAGTCTTTTTTTCTCTCTCTGTGTCCTATCAACAATCATTATCATCTCTTTGTTTAGTCCTCCCTTTAGATGCAAGCGTTTTTATTCAAAACTCAAACACACTCCCCCTCCCCCCTTTTTTTCTTTCTTTATTTTTGGTGTCCTTGTATGTGTGCACATTACTGGATCTCTGTTATGTCTTGTGTGTGTGTGCATGTGTGTGAGAGAGTATGTATATGCATGACCTGGATTTGCGTACGTTTGGGGTTGGGAAGGATGTGAGACACACAGAGCTGTATTGATGTTTAAAAACTCTTACTTCTTGAAAACATGCTTATATGTTAATGTGTTTACAAAAAAATTAATAAAAAGAGTTGGAATAAACCACCTCTGTTCATTTTCTTCTCAAAAATGCGTTATATGTCCCACAACTCAGCATCATCTTGTGCTTTTAGGCTTGATTCCTGCCCGAGACACAGGCAACCATGTACAGCGGGGAAAATAAGTATTGAACACGTCAACATTTCTCTCAAAAAACATAGTTCTAATCGAGCTATTGACACGAAATTTTCGCCAGATGTCGGCATCAATCCAAGTAATGCACACATAGAAAGAAATCCAATTATTTATGTCCATAAATGAAGTTATGTGTAATAAAGTGAAATGGCACAGGGAATAAGTATTGAACACATGAAGTAAAGGAGGAGTAAAAAGGTCTGGCAAGCCAAGAAAGCAGTTGGAGTTTGTCAGTATTCAGAAGGTTAACCTGCCCCCTATTAGTGCAAAGTAATATCAGTTGGTATAGTCCTGATTGATGCCTTTTAAAAAGGTTTCTCACCAGCAAGGTGTTAGACAAGAAGCATTGCATGATGGGTAAAAGCAAAGAGCTGTCCAAAGACCTACGCAACCTTATTGTTGCAAAACACACTGAAGGCATTGGTTACTGGTGCATTTCTAAACTTCTGAAAGTTCCAGTGAGTACCATTGGGGCCATCATCCGGAAGTGGAAAGAACACGGCATTACCATAAACCAGCCACGGCCAGGTGCTCCTCGCAAGATTTCAGACAGAGGGGTCAGAACAATCATCAGAAGGGTTCTCCAACAGCCTAGGACCACTCGTGGAGAGCTTCAGAAAGACCTGGAATCAGCAGGTACCATTGTTTCAAAGAAAACAATAAGTAATGCACTCAACCGCCATGGCCTCCATGCACGCACACCAAGCAAGACTCCATTTTTGAAGAAGAAGCATGTTGAAGCTCGTTTGGAGTTTGCGACACAACATTTGGATAAACCCATGATATTCTGGGAGAAGATACTCTGGTCAGATGAGACCAAAATTGAACTCTTCGGATGTCATAAGACACAACATGTTTGGAGGAGAAATGGCACCGCACATCACCCCCAAAACACCATACCAACAGTCAAGTTTGGAGGTGGGAGCATCATGGCGTGGGGCTGTTTTTCAGCATGTGGTACTGGTAGACTTCATATCATTGAAGGAATAATGACTGGAGAAAAGTATGGAGACATTCTTGATCAGAATCCGCTGTCATCTGCCAGGCTGCTGAAGATGAAAAGAGGGTGGATCTTTCAGCAAGACAACGATCCCAAGCACACAGCCAAGGTAACACTCAACTGGTTGAAGAAAAAGAAAAGAAAGCTGCTAGAATGGCCAGACTTGAATCCAATTGAAAATCTTTGGAAAGAACTGAAGATCCGGGTTCACAGAAGAGACCTGAGCAATGTATTCGACTGGTTTCTCCATACAGGAGGCGTCTTGAGGTTGTAATCACCAACAAAGGTTTTTGCACTAAGTATTAAATAAATTTCAAGCGTGTTCAATACTTGTTCCCTGTGCCATTTCACTTTATTACACATAACTTCATTTATGGACATAAATGTTTGGATTTCTTTCTATGTGTGCATTACTTGGGTTGATGCCGACATCTGGTGAAAATTTCGTGTCAATAGCTCGATTAGAAATATGTTTTTTTTTTGTTTTTGTTTTTTTGAGAGAAATGTTGACGTGTTCAATACTTATTTTCCCCGCTGTAATTTTAGTTTATCATTTAAAACAGTAAGTGATGACTAGGGGTTTTGAATAGCAATTTCAAATAAAATCAATTGTTTCAACCCTGAATCTCAATTACCATGTGCAGTTCTGCAGGGCTCATGTCCTGGCCTTCTTCTTCTGTCTTTTAACCACCTTTAGACTGCCATTTGGTTTGTGTAGGCTGGGGTTTACCTCACAGACAGGGTGTAGAATTCAGCCATTCAAGAAAAACTCAGAGTAGAGCTGTGACTCTTCCACAACAATAAGAACCATTTTCAGTGACTTGTAAACATGGCAAGAACACCACCCAATGCATGAAAAATGAAGGTGACAGTGGTGCCTGTGGTAATTGGAGCACTTGGGGTAGTAACCCCCAAGCTCAGATCTCTCAGTCCAGAAAAGCGCTGTGCTTGGAACAGCTAAGATACTGTGCCTGGACCCTCAAGCTCCCAGGCCTCTGGTAGAGGGACCCGAGCTTGGGTGAGAAACCTCACGCGGAGGGTGAGAGGGGCATTTTGGAGTAACAGCAGTGTCGGTTTAGGATGTTATATATATATCATAGAAATTATGATTTTGTCTTTTTCATTAATTGAAGAAAAAATAGTCCTACTATGAAAGTGATGATGGAGCCTTTCTTGCTTTTCACGAGATAGCTCTTAACTGGAATTAAGCGTAACTTCCAGAGAAGATTAACCTAAATAATAATAATAACAAATTTTGTGTCTCATGTTTTTCTTCCAGTATATTTGTGTGATTTTGTGTGATTGTCCTTCCCAAGTGAATGATGTCACTCAGCAACCAAGCAGTCAGTGGAGCATCTCAGGTTTCCTGTACTCAAAAAGAAAAGAACACTGTGTTGAGGTACTTTATTCTCCCAGCAATCTGAGGGGACCTGAGAAAGTCTGACAAAGCACCCCTCTCATTCTCTACCTTTTCAACCTGAGTCACTGCAGTGTCAGATTTGTCTTCTTTGTTCCCCTCATGTGGACAAACCATCCTTATGGGTACATTTGTTTTTCATTGCAATAAAAGCTCTAAACCTTTTCAAAGAAAAACTGAAATAACATCTGAGAAAACTGATTTAGAGAAAATTAAATACATTGCTTCCTGCATCAATCCCGAAACCTCAAACTTTTGACTTTTCATGCTGTGCAAGATTATAGCCAAAGGTCTCAACTCTAACTTTTACTGAGAAGACAACGGATGAAGCTCCCTTCCATATATCATTTAATAAGCTCACTTTTCTTTCAGTCACACATTTCATAAATTCACCACAAAGATTTGTTTGAGTTTACTTTTCTTCGACTGAATTTTACTGAAACATAATGGAAGGCCTGCCCAAAGCCTAGGATATTGCGGGTTTAAAGACCCACTGTAACGAAAGTTGTGCTTTGTTTTTGTGTTTTGTGGCATTTTTCTTATGATGGAGAGCATATATAAAGACAAATAAGATTAAAACTGCATTTCTGAGTATTTCTTTATTCCAATTGTTGTGAATCAGGACCAGATGAAAAAATGCTGAAAAAGGCTTGTACTAAGAACAACATCAGTCTTTAAAATTGTCACTTTACTGACAGCACCCATAAACCCACAAAAGCAAAGAATCCAGATGAGGGAAAATGTAGCCCATGGTTGACAGGCACTGAGTGAACTTGATAAATGACAAGACAAATGTTACACATTTTAAAAGAGTTTAATCTGAATTAAAGATTTATGGAAATTTCCCATACTTATCCTGTCAAATCTGTCATGAAGGTTCACACCACAACAGCATCTACATCTTCTTGTTACACCTAGTTGTGGCATGAAACTTAAAACAATGCTACACAATAACAAAAGTATTGTGTAACACTTTTGTGGTTTTACCATACACAAAAGAATGAAAACACCTGGTCATGGCATGACAGTGAAAAATATTCCACAACAATCAAAGCATTGCCCAACTGTGAAGTTTTCACCTTGCAAGAAGACATGAACAGAAGAATGATGAACAGACCAAGGAAGTTGAGATATAAATCTTATGATGCATGAGTGTTCTAACTTCTAAACTGGTTATTTTCCAGATACACCTGTCCGGCTGTGCTCCCTAAAGTTGTTTACATCACTGTGGGGATGAAAATCTTGGAGTACAGCGCTTCTACAATCGAGGAGCACTGTACCTACAGCAGACCACCTAGATCAAAGTTGATGATCAAAAGCAAAGCTTCAATGACTGAGAAAGATGCATTAGGACTACCTTAAAAGAAAAAAAAATAACAGAAAAAAGTCATAATTTTACAAGAAAACTTTATTTTCTGAAAATAAAGTTGGTGGTGTAAGCCTCTATTATAGCAATGCCATTGGGCTATAACTGCCTTTTGTGTCATAAATTCATGACTTTAATCTTATAAATTCTTAATTTATAACTTATGAAATTATTAATTATCGTAAAATTATCACTTTTTCCTGATAATTCAACAAGTTTATTCTGTTAACATTTAGACTTTTTTCTGATAACTTTGTGACTTTATTTTTTTGTAAATGTTTGAGGTTTTTGTTATGCGGTTCACCTTTTAATAGAATCTGATTCGCAAAGGTGGTTTGGCAGAGTTTTTTTTACGCTGGATGCCCTTCCTGACACAACCCTGTATTTTATTCAGGCTGGGGGACCCAGACTTGGGCCTCCTTGTCACTTCATAGTTAGGCAGCAACATGAATGGCCTTGCCTAATGACCCAATGAAGCCAATTGCACCACCTGGGAATCAAACTCCAATTTCTCATGTGCCAGTCATACACAAAGCTAACTGAGCCAGCCAACTGCTACATTTTTCCCAGTGAAGGCTTGAATTTGAACATTCCTGTTATAATGTGTTTTTCAGGTAAGGAGAGCTGGTGAGCAAGAAGGACCCAATATGCAGAGACGGGAGGCACACGGTTCCAGGGAAAGGGGTTTATTAACAATCAAAAGGCGTTGCTAAGTAGGGAAACAAAAACTCACTGTAGGCTAACCAGATAAACAGGGCAGAAGACGTGCATGGACATGACAACCAGGGAAGAGACGTTAATAGACCAGCACAAGAGGAAGGCAAAGACAAGACTTAAATACAGACAGGACAGACAAGACACAGGTGAAGATGATCAGAAGAGATTGGTACCAAGGAAGTAAAACTCAAAACCATGACAAAACAGGAAACCTTTCAAAATAAACAGGAAACAGAACTCAAACATGACAGAAACAAGATGGAAAGCAAAAACCAATATAAAGAAATCCAAACCCTGACATGTATTTGCTATAAATGCTTGCATTAAATCCTATTCATTTTTTCAGTACCAAGGAATAAATGTAATCAGGCAACTTTGATTAATTTGATACGTGTTGCTCTTCTTATTTTTCTCTTTTTTGCTATCTTCTACTTTTTGTCATGTTAAAGATCCTAACAAGCAATAGTATGAAACTGGAGCCCCTGATAAAAGGAGCTGGTTTTGGGGTATTGTACTGAGGGACACAGAGCTGCTTGTGCTGGTGGTCTGGTTGGAGCAGTGAGCTTAGCCGTCTCCTGTGGCCACAGAGAGCGGGAGCCATGAAAAAAAAAAGAAAAAAAAAAAGAAGATAAATAGCTACAACAGTTAAGAGGAGAAATCTGACCCTACCCTGCTCTCTTTTCACATTAATGAGCACTTTGTGAAACGTCTACCATGCTTTAAACACGCTGTTCACACTGGCTTTAACGCACTCACCTGGTTTCTGAAGGACGGCTTTCAGAATTGGATTATCAACTTTGAATGGGACCAGTTCCTCCTCACTGGACTTTATCTCCATCCCCTGCTGGGACTACATGTCCACACAGTACACACACACAATCATTTGTACTTCCGATGGTACTTCCCGCTCCAGACTTGACTTGGTGGTTTGGCTGCTTAAACAGGTTCCCTTTGTATAATAATAAGGGTGGCAGTGGTTCAGGTGGTAGAGCAGGTCGTCCAATGACCGAAGGGTCAGCGGTTCAATCCCTGCTCCCCCCAGCCAGCTGTTGTTGTGTCCTTGGGCAAGACACTGCACCTCTAGTGTGGCTCCACTGGCATGTGTATGAATGTCAAAGTGAACATCCCGTTCAATGTAAACTTAGGATTGAATTTTGAGCTAGAGGAAAACGTTTATGTAATTCTTTTTTAAAGAAAATACTTAATTTCTAAAAGGATCTTTTTCTGGCAAATTTCCTAAAGTCTTCTGCCAATCATCCATCTTTTAGCCCTCCAGGCTTCTCTTCACAATATGTGTTTGCCCAGAAGAAGAGCAGGCATTAATGTGCAGGAGGTGTGATTGTCACACCTGCAGTTACTCATGTCACATCTCTCTCTGTGAAACACCCCCAACCCATTCAACTAACTCTCTTAATCATGCTATCTGCCATTTCAGAGTCACGAAAGATGTCTTTTCAGTCCACAACATGAGACAATTTATTTGATCTCAATAGTTTTGTAATTTTTTCTCGCTTTAAGGACATCTATGAGGATTTTTTTGTTTGTAAATAAACCTACCATGATGTAAACTGTGAACATTATAGGTGGTTTAAAATTGAAATGATCAACATTTTTGAGAAAACCTAGTAGTTTGTTCTGTTACCCCTCCCCACTCACATTATTTTACCTTGTCTCCTTTTGCACATTTCTCCCTGGGAGATGCTAAGTATCCCTGATGTACCTGGTTGTGATGTGCAAAGCAGGCCATGGGGTAGTTCAACTGTGGTTGGGTGTTGGTGTTCCACATACTTTCCTCATCGGTTATGTTAGAGGGAAATGTGTATGGTATATTCACACCGAACGCATTTGTCCGGCAGAGGCGACCAGTTTTAATGTTAAGTCAATGGTACAGACGCAACTTGAGGTCCTGTGGTGCGATTTGAGTTCATATATATGATCTTTGGTGAGGTCACTGCGTCACGTCAACCAATCAGCCCCCCTCAGTGACTGTGACAACCTGCCAGGTGAGGAGACAGCCGGAAAAGTTAACCAACAAAAGGCTTCTGGCCAGGACGGCATCAGCCCCAAGATGCTAAAGTCCTGCGCTGCCCAGCTACAGTTTTTCAGCGCCTCTTTAACCTGAGCCTCAGTCTGATGAGGGTGCACCCTCACCCTCACTGCATGTCTGGTTCCTGTTCCCAAGAAGACTACACCCTCTGAGCCTAGTGATTACCGTCCTGTTGCTCTCACGTCCCATGGGGCTCAGGTGCTGGAAAGGATTTTGTTGTCCCACCTGAGACCTCTGGTGAAACCATCTCTCGACCCACTTCAGTCTGCCTACCAGCCACGCCTGGGGGTGGAGGATGCTTGTATTTACCTGCTACAGCGTGCTCATTCACACCTGGATGGAGGGGGAGACACTGTGAGGGTCACATTCTTTGATTTCTCCAGTGCGTTCAACACCATCCAGCCCTGGTTACTGGATGAGAAGCTGCGACTGATGGGTGTGGACAGGGTCTTGGTTTCCTGGATCATTGACTACTTGTCGGCCAGGCCGCAGTTTGTCCGGTTGGGCAGTGTCCTTTCTGACTTGATAGAATGTGCACCCAGTATAGAGTGCTGCCAGATTGGGCAGTTTCCCGCCCTCTTAGATGGTTTTGATTATGAATTTGTATTCAAAAAAAAAAAGCATTCAACATTGCCCGCAAACCCACCCAAGTTGACATAACTTGGGCAGGTTTGGGGTCGGTTCAGTGGTTTTTGTTCCTCATCAAGAAACAATTTAACCAGGGACATGCAGTCAGGAGAGACAAACGAGACAGTACACACATCATCGTCCTTGCCATCATGAGCAACTAATAATAAAATACATATTTGTCCACTAATCTGTTCTATAAATGCAGGTTATATGTATCCTTTTAAGCCTTATTTTCCCTAAAATCTGTGTATTTTGCTTATATCTTTTTCAGTCTCAGCTCAGGCTGCGGGGTGGCAGTCTGCACCCACGGCGGATCTCCTATCTAAGCTGAGTTGGATTTGTGCCTTTAGTTTACTCAGCATATGCTCATAATGTAATGCTTTATTATTTTTAATACAATGTTGACATTTTCTATTTTCCCCACTTTCCATTTAATAATTAATATACGTCACGTTTGTCTAACATTAATTTAGTGTTCAGATCTGCCATAAAGCTGCACTGAAAAGACAGAAGGTGAGGAAAACAGCAGTGATTTTTGTCATAAAAAAACAATAGATCATTTGTTTTATAAATATAAAAATGTTTTTGGGAGGAGTTTTAGTGGTGGTGTTGCACAAAACTAGGAAAATACCAAATAGTTTAATCTGTGTTGTTACAGTCAAAACTGTGGAGACACATGAACTCTCTGTCCTCATGTAAACACATTCAACATCTGAGTTTAACAAAAAGAAACCTTGGATTATAACAGTGGTGTAAAGTTTGGCACTTATAAAATTGTGGAAAAAAATAGGAACCTTAGCCCTTTAACTGCCTGCTCAACCAAACGGTTGAGCAAACTTTGAGTCACCATATTTTTATGAAGGAAGTTTCTAACTTGACTCAAACTAATTCAGCCATCTCAACCAATTGGTAGAAGCATGCAAAGCTAAAGAAAACCAACAGATGGCATTGTGTCAGTCAGTGGTTGCTTGCCCAACCTCTTTGACTGACGAGCAAGTCACAACTTGAAAATGATCATATACATTTTCTTCCTTTTTATGAAAATTTGAAAGGCAGGAATATTTGTCTTACTTGATATTACTAGTAAAGGCTTTAATGAACAGAAATATGTTCCTACATAAACAAAAATAAAAACATTTTGTTTGTGATAATTTTTTTAAAACATGCTCTACCAAACGGTTGATTTGTCACTTTATGGTATAAGTAGCAGAATCAAGCCAATGTTAAATAAAGGGACTGTTAGTCATAAAAATAAGTTAAAACAACCTTCTAAATCCTCCATTACTAAAGAAATAATCATTAACACATCATGAATAACAATTTAAAATACAAACTACTGTATAGTTTTGTCTATTTTTGAGTTTATATCAGCTAGAGTGTAAATACATGAAAAATCAAGATTATTACAGCTAATTCACTTAAAACTAAACAAAAAAAGCTACAATAAAAGTATTACCAACTATTACAAAAGTTTTCTATCAATATATTTTGCTTTACTACTACTAGATAGACTCTAAAACATTCTACAGTGCAAGACCACAACAAAATCCAAACGACTCAGATGCAGATCTGTATGACAATGATGATGACCCAACAGAGGATCCTGATTATCAGTCCACACATGCAAAGGCCATCGGTGACTGTTCTTTTGAATCCCTGGATGAAGAAGAATCTCTTTCAACAATTTTACAAAATTTGACAGCAAATGATTCAACCTGCCTTTGGGATCATGCCTCTTTCAATAGTCAGGCGGTGGAGCAAATAGTCAAAAGAGTTCATCCCATGCCCATCACTGATCCCTGCCTAATAGATCTCTCTGATATGCTGGTGCACCTGTACAAGACCTCAGCTAAATCAAAGTGATGGTACAGTCCCCTGTTTGGATACATCATTGACTTGTGTGTCACTAATTTCTGGAGGGACCTACTGAAGCAAAAACCAGTGTCACTCAAAAGGTTCCACCTGGCTGTTGCACACAGCTTAAATAAGCTCAACAAGCAACCAAAGTTTGCCGACCATCATTGAGCTCTCTACCACAGATGTGGAAAGGCCACACACCAAGACCCTCACCACCAAAACCACAATGTGCACTTTGACAACATGGTACACCGGCCTCTTCATTCTGACAAGCAGGGACGATAATACCTCTGTCCACAGAGGTCAAGATGTCAGAAATATGTTTTTCTGAGTCTCATTTCAAATCAAGAATGCTTTATGAAATACCATCAAAAGTGAGTCAATATCCAAAATCGTTGTACTGTTAAACAACTTCCGGGAAATATAGGTCAAAATTTGCTCTGTTTTAAAAAAGTTCAATGTTTGAGGCATGATAAAAAGAATGGAGACAAATGCCCTTAATATTGAGTGTTAATAATGTCTAAATTTATTGGTTTACATGATTTTTTTAAATATTAGTTGAATCAGTATGAGATTTTGTACTTTTACCATTAAAGGACATCTCAACCGTTTGGTAGAGGTCATTATTTAAAAAACTAAAAGGTCAGTTAAAAAAAACTAAACAGATTGTGGTCATTACTTACCAAAAGCAATAAGAAATGCAAACAAATAATTTTTTGATAGCTTTTTTCTTGGTGGGGTAGTTAAAGGGTTAAAATCTTTGTTGCATTAAAAAAAAACTTTTTTCCCTTAAAAAAAGTTGTTACCAGATGATCTGTTAAGACATACATTCCCTGCAATTCAATGACGATTTACAATCGTGTTTCGGGCAGATGACTCGTAGCAGTGTTTACAGCTTACCCTAGGGCGGTTCAGTCAATTAACTCACCTGCTCAGCGTCCTATTTAAGCCAGGTGCGCAGGCGTTCATTCTCTTTCTTACCTTCAGCGCTCATTCTTCGCCCCACCCTCCTCCCCGGCTTCCACCTGTGGGCTCCGTAAAGGGGGGGTTTTGTTACCCGAAAGTTTATGGAAATCTCTCATGGAATTGAACGGAGCCTTATGCCAAACCAAAAGATGTGAATGCCAACTAAAGTATGTGGAAAATGTCAAATAAATATTTCTTACTGCAAGAGTTGTCTGACTGAAAGAATGTTTGTGTAATTTATGATCCATTCCAAGCATTATTTTTCCTTTGGTGGGACATACACTTTTTTAGATTGGGCACCTGCCCTTGACTTCCGCACAAATAACAGCATCAGTACCTTGAGCTTCTTCTTGTGAGTGATGGGTCAATAAAAAGGAGTTGGTCTTTATGGGCTGTGCCCCGCTGGGTCCAGCAAGTGAAAGGGCCCGGGCCACAACCGCTTGCCTGCAGTCTCGGAGCCTGGGCATGGCTCCGGGGTGAGACGTCGGCTATGCTCCTCCTTTTTTTTAGTCTCCCACCCGATAAGGTATCAGTTTATAAATGCTTGTTACAAGATCAAATAAAGAAGTGAGTAGACTCTACTGGGTTTTATGACAGCAATCAAACACTAGAACACAATTCTGTACAAAGTTTGAGGTCACGTACTCACTGTGTTTTTCCAGTCATTAATGTCTCTGTCAACACAGTCAAAACAATAACTTTTTTGGTCCTTGTGATCTCTCGTTGGGACAATAAATTTCTATTATCTCACAAATTTGAATTAATCATTTACTTTTAGACTGACTTAAGTTTTTTTTAAATTAAGCTTTTTCTTATAAAGCTGATTTCGAAAAGGTTATGGCTAAGAACCAGCATGAAAAGTCATAAAATAACCGGACAGTGCTGCCATACTGGTTTTTGTCTGATTTATCTGATCATTCAGTAGGAGGAAAGGCACAAATGAAATGTTATTCGATTTTATCTTGACAGGCAGTTACATGACTCTACCATTTCCAAACCTGATTTGCTACACTGCGTGGTCTGTGTCAGAATGATTTCTGAGTTCTAATAATGCTTTATTTGTTAGTCCTATCATTCCTTATAGCACTGAATTGCACAAAGACATTTTTTGGTTTCCACGTTTTGTATGGCAGGAGGATTTTTATTATCTTGGAGATGGATCTGAAATGTACACAAATATAAGTAGAATTATAGTTTCATTGTTGTTTGACACAGTTTTAGAGCCTATTTGAATGGGACTTTTATGTAATTAAGTTGTACATATTAGACATCTCTTTTTAATACATTATTTATTAATTACATGTGTATTTTATGACATATTTTAAAATGTTTTCCTATTTTATGGCTATTTTAATTGCTTTTCTGTAAAGCGCTTTGTGTTTTCAGTCGAAATGAAAGGCGCTATACAAATAAATAATATTTGAGTTTGAGAAAAATCCCCAAGAAGACAAAAGCAGTAGTCTTATTCTAAAATAAAGCACAATAGACTACATTGTTGTTGAAATGTTGGTCTAAAAGGGGTGGGGCCTGACCACTGACACACTCAAAGGTTACAAGGTTACTGTTGGCTTCAAAAATCTTCACATACAGAAATGTCAGCGTGTACACAATGAAACTACAGTTTATTTGTTAATGTTATAGTTTTTCATGTTGTATTTATTATTATTATTATTCATATTATTATTATTATTATTATTTTTCAATGTAACTTTTTTTTGGTCAGTCTATGTATAAGGCGTGACTTTAACCTGCTTTAAACACATGTCCTCTGCAGTCTGACTAACTGCAATCTAATAATTAAGCAACTTAATTGATTAAGTGATTTATATTCTTATGATCAAACCAAACTAATCTGCCTGAGGCAATTTGCTAACTGTCGAACTGACGTAAATCATTATAATATTGTTTCAAAATGAAATTAATTTATTATAATTGATATTTTATAATTGATAGTAAGTATGGCGGCGCACACAGATGCAGCGGCTCACTGCTCCTCACGACCGGTGCTTTCTTTTCTTTTTCTTTTCTTTCCTTGTGTGTATGTTTGGTTCACAACAGCTGCAGGATTGCTTTGAGGACACAGACTGGAATGTGTTTTTACACCAGGACCTTGAGGAGCATACTTTATCTGTGCTCTCTTACATCAACTTCTGCATTGACAACGTCACCGTGATCAAACGTCATCGGGTGTACTCCAATCAGAAACCCTGGATGACTAAAGAGGTCCAGGTCCTGCTGAAACATCGGGATGTTGCCTTCAGATCCGGTGACAAAGTGCAATACAGTGCTGCAAGAGCGAGCCTTAAAGGAGGCATCAGAGAGGCCAAGGCAGCTTACAAGAGGAAGATTGAGGACCACTTCAGAGACAACAACACACGACAGGTGTGGCAGGGGGTCCAGCACCTTACCAACCACAAGCCCTTGTAACACCATGACGACTGTGGGCGATGCTGTGCTAGCAGAGGAGTTAAACCACTTCTTTGCACGCTTCGAGGTGGATAGACCTGGGACAGCTGAACCCCATACTTCAGACTGCAGCAGCTTCACTCTCACAGTGCAGGAGCATGAAGTGAGGTGTATGCTGAGGGCAGTGAACACCAGGAAGGCTGCGGGACCAGATGGTGTGACTGGGAAGGTCCTCAGGGAGCGCGCATATCAGCTGGCTGGGGTCTTCACCAAAATTTTCAACTCATCACTGCCTCAGTCCTATATTCCACCATGCCTGAAGTCAGCCACAATTGTCCCGCTGCCAAAAAAGTCCTCCATCAGCAGCTTCAATGACTACTGACCAGTAGCTCTGACACCTGTCATAATGAAGTGTTTTGAGAAACTGGTCCGACGTCACATCATGTCCTACCTCCCTCCCACACTCGACCCACTACAGTTTGCATACAGAGCTAACAGATCGACAGAGGACGCCGTCGTCACAGCGCTCTACACCACCATTTTCCACCTGGAAACACAAGGAATTTAAGCTTGGCTGCTCTTTGTCGACTTTAGCTCTGCATTTAATAAAATACTGCCGGACAGACTGTCAGCAAAATTGTTGGATATTGGACTTCCTCCCACCACTTGCTGTTGGATCAGAGACTTTCTCTCTGACAGAGTGCAGCGAGTCAGAGTGGGTCCTCATCTCTCCACAGCCCTGAGTTTAAGCACTGGCTCCCTACAAGGCTGTGTGCTGAGTCCTCTGCTGTTCACACTGTACACGTATGACTGTGTCAGCACACACCCAGACAATGCAGTCATCAAGTTTGCTGATGACACACTGGTAGTGGGACTTATTTCTGGTGGTGATGAGACGGCATACAGGGATGAGATCCAGAGGCTGGTGGGGTGGTGTGCAGACAACAATTTGGTCCTTAACACCTCAAAAACAAGAGAAGTGATCGTGGACTTCAGGAGGAAGAAGTCTGATCTGTAGCACATTGTCATTAATGGGGAGGGTGTAAAGAGAGCTTCAAGTACCTTGGTGTGCACATTAATGAAGACCTCCAATGGAGCTCAGACACTGGAGAGGTAGTGAAAAAAGCACAGCAGCGTTTTCATTTTCTGAGGATCCTCAGGAGGGTCAACCCGAAGAGGGAGCTGCTGGTTGCCTTCTATCGTTGCTCCATTGAGAGTGTGCTGACATACAGCATCTCTGTGTGGTTTTCAAGCTGCACCATGGCACACAAGATAGTTCTACAGAGGGTCATAAACACTGCCCAAAAGATCATTGGCCACCCTCTGCCCTCACTGAAAGACCTCTACAGCACTCGCTTTCTTGGGAGGGCACGCAACATCATGAAAGACTGCACACACCCAGGACACCGGGTGTTTAAATGGTTGCCCTCTGGAAAAAGACTGAGAGTGCTGAGGTCACGGACTAACAGACTCAGAGACAGTTTTTACAACAGAGCAATAACCCTCATGAACACAGCACATGATTCAGTCTCTCTAGGAGAAGGAGGAATGTAGATTCGGTATATACACCTGGTGTGCATTTGCATATTTGTATATTTGTAAATGTATGTGTGTACATATATACATACGTATATGTGTGTGTGTGTGTGTGTGTGTGTATAGATATATATGATATATACATATATACACATATATACTCTTTTGTGTGTGAGATGATTGTTGATTTCTTTCTCTTTGCACCGATGTGGGACAGATTGCAATTTCGTTTTGCTGTTGTACCAAGTGTGACTGTACAATGACAATAAAGCTTTATCTTATCTTATCTTATCTTATCTTATTTGAAAATACCATTTGGATTGAAGTACGACAGATTTGTTTTACTATAACATAACATTTACTGAGTACCATCAAAGTGGACAACACACATGTGATGGCAGCAAAAAATGAATCGTATCAGCAACTACAAATTATGATGTGAATCGAATCGTTGTTAAAATGAATTGTGGCACCCCCTACGTCGGAAGCACTCCTGCAGGTCTTTGATGCCCATTTCACGATGTTTAAATTGTGGTAATAAAGATTTTTGTATTTGTCATTCAGCACTTGTTTCATAAATCAATAAGCGGGGTGCTGAGATGTGCTAAAAGAATGTTCATGGTTGTTTTACACTCACAGTAAGAAGGTCCTCATTCAAATCCCAGCTGGGTCTTTTCTTTGCATGTTTTCCTTTTTCATGAGTGGGGGGTTTTCTGAGCTTTCTGGTTTCAATGTCCAAAAACAGGTTAACTGATATCTCTAAATTGTCCATAGGCGTGAATATGCGTGATTGTGTCTTTGCGAATGACTGGTAAACAAACAGAACCGTACCTCACCTTTGTGGCTGGGATTGGCTCCAGCAACCATTTTATCCTTAAGGGATTAAGTGAGTTTGGAAGATGGATTGAGGGATTTATGGGCAAGCCCTGCACTTTTGCATACAGGAACACACCATAAAGACATGCAAACAGGCATCCAAGTAACTCATTAATTAGCTTTACAATTCTAAAACAGAACGCTGTCTTGACCTCCACCTAAATCACACAGCACTAGTCTCTTGTGGTCCTTCTTGCAGGCTGGAGGAGCCAACAGGAAGGTGACTCTACATGGTCTTTTTGGGCTTAGCACTCAACTGGTTTCCATGGTAGAAGACCTAGACACAAGGCACTTGTAAGTGAGACCTTTTATGGTAAATGGTACATGCATAGCGCTTTTTTTTTTTTTACCTTCCTCAAAGGCCCAAAGCGCTTTACAGTCACACTTCCATTCATCCATAAACGCACACTTTCACTCACTGATAATCACTTATAACCACCAGAGGCAAGGTGGGGTCAGTGTCTTGCCCAAATACATTTCAATAGGAGTGTAAGGGCATCGAATGTGGAATCCTTTGATCAGAAGTTCCGCTGCACCACGGCTGCCCACAATGGCCAGTGGACAATCTAGGCAGTATAGCAACCTTGTTTATAGCGTTTAAATAAGGACCATGTAATGAACTTTTAGTCCTAGAGTTGAGAAACTTTAGGCCCAGACTGTAATAGAAGATCCTACCTGGCCCAGTTGCCCCAGACAGAATAGTACCCAGGAACATTCAAGCTAAGCCATCCGCCACATTGATGAGGTGAAGGTTTATGATGGCTCATGGAAAGATAAAGTAGAAGTTAATCGATTTTCCTGCCATAGAAAATGTTTAATGAAAGCTAAAAATTGCACACAGTTCTGCATAAAATTTACTTACTGTTACTAAAAAGCTAAGGCATTGTCCCAGATGATGCAGCATTAAAAATAAACTAGACAGTGCTACCATACCTGTTCCTCTGAACCTAAGTGTCCAGGAAGACAGTGGGAGGAAAGGTACGGTGACCGTAGAAAGGCACCAAATAAATGTCATTGGATTTTATCTTGACAGTCAGTTACTCTACCTTTTCCAAACCTGTTTTATTGCATGGTCTGTGTCAGAATCTTTGTAATCTTTAAAAATGTTTTATTTTTTAGTCTAATCATTCCTTACGGCACTAAATTGCACAAAGACATTCTTTGGTTTCCATGTTTTGTAGGGCAGGATTGATATTTATTACCATGGAGATGGGTTTGAAACTGAATAAAACATTTGTTAAACATTTATTCTAAGTTTGTCTGACAATTCTCACACACATAGAACAACATGTTCTTTGTTGAGTGACACTGTATTTCCAGATGACTTTCAAATAATTAAGGTATTGATATTTATTTTGTATTTATTCCATTATTTATTTGTTATATATATTTTACTAAATTTTATAAATGTTTTAATGTTATACTTTCGCATGTTGTATTATTACTAATATTATTATTATTATTATTATTATTAAACAGTTTTTCTATTGTCAGTTGTTTGTCAGTTTATGTAATTAGCAACTTTTATCTGCTTTAAACTCATGTCCGTTGCAGTCTGACATCCCTTCTATGGTTCTTAATGCCTAATTGTACTTTTAAATTGTGTGTATGTGCATTCATTGTTTAAGATGGGTTCTTGTCACACACTTTGGAACAGCATTGTATGAAAATTAGTATATAGATAAAGTTGGTTACACAAATTGTCTAGGTTTGCCACAAGAGCTCTGAATAACTATCAAAGATGGTGGATTCTGAAACATACCTGGATTTTTATTCTTAACATTCATGTCAACAGAATATTGCTCTATTGCTGCAATAGAGCATTTGAATGTGCACCATTCAAATAATTTTTTAAAGCCATGGTTATTTACACGTTAAAATTGATATTGCAAATAGACCAAATCCTTTTTAATGCTTGCACTTTTTTTTTAAAGATGTACAGTACATCTTTGGACATCATTTAACAAATTCAAAACACTACTAACAGGAATGCACTATAACCCTGTAAAGTGTGCTGGGAGGTATCAATAGTGTGTGTTTATGTTTTAGAGAGTCAAAGCGAAAAGTAAAAGGGAGCTAGAAATAAGATAAGAGCATTCAGGGGCATTTCTTTTCAGTTAATTGTGCTGTGTTCGCATTTTGCTACAAACCGACACAGAAGGCCTCTTCTCACGCTGGCATTCTGAGGTCAAGCTACGAGACAGCGTAGGCTGTCCTAATGAGGCAAAAACAGTGATGAGTCACTCTAACCTGCCACATCTGAGACAGAACATTTTCCTGAAGGTTTTGGGCTGCACAACAACACAGGGCATCAAAAGAAAAAAATTAGGTCTCATTGAATTATTTATCAAATAAGTTAATTAAAAACTACACAAGAAGCAACAGTAATACCTGGAGGAAAGATTATTAAATAGTTCTTAACTGCTTCATATTTTCATTTTATTTTTTACATTTTTAAATAATTCCACATATGAATTGCACAGGCATTTGTGGAATGTCGTTGCTCCTAGACTCTTGTTTGAGCGTCTTATACCCCCACTGTGATCTTTTGCTCTGCTACAAAGGTCAGGACCCAGAATCTGCCCAAAGATTCTGCACCAGTTAGGGTGAATAAACGTGAATGGGTTTAATTTGACTTACAGAAATCAGTTTAATATTTGAACAAAGCTTAACCACATAGTTAAATGTTTAAGATAAATAGTTACAAAAAATCTGAACTAAACTGATTTAAGGCAACATTTGATCAAATGTTTTCCATTTTTTATGACTGAAAACTGTTTCATGATTAAATATAACACTTAAACTCCCCTTAGTGCTGTGAGGAAATTTTGGTGAACTCATCATGGGCTGTGCCTCCATTCCTGTTCTGTGGGACCTGTTGACATGTATATTGTTACTCTACCTGAGCTTGATAAAAGGCACAAAAGATTCTTTGATTGAACATTTATTCTGGCATAGAGTTCTTCAACGTGTCTTAACGTGTCAGAACTATGAAAAGTTAGAGTGTATGCTTTAGGATGTGTTCATACAATGTGTTTTACAATAAGCTGAATACAGCGATGTCTGTTGTTCTGCAGCTGAGCTGCACAATGTAACGTGTGTGGCGGACTACCTGATCCCAGGATCCCATGTTCTGGATTTTTCTTTTATGAATAAACATGGGTGTTAAGCACAAAGGATAAAGTGGCTCTGCATTTCTCCATCAGGCCAAGAGGAAACGGATGCAAATATTGTTCCCTCCACATCTCGAATATAAAATTTGTTCTGTTAACTTACTGTCAAAAATATGTCACAGGCATATACATAGAGTCCTGAAAAAGATTGATCAAAGGGGGTTGATGAAAAAGTAGTGAAGAAAGGTAGAGTTGCGAGGGAGGCGCTCAGACTCACGGCTTATGATTCCAGACCCCACAAGAAATTAACTGGTACTTTTGAATAAATAAAAACATTAAAAAATAGTTTTCACTCTTAAAATGACTATACTTTCTTGGGTTTACTGTATGTTTTGAAAAGTGAAAGAAAAAAGATAGGAGTCTGCATCAAAGTGAATTTGTTTCCATCATCTCACTCATCTTGACTCCTGGTGTTTGACAGACAGAAAAGTCTATTCAAAGTTTGTTGAAATGGACAAAAGATCAAAGGAAACATCAGGTGTCTAGTTTAGACACAAAAGAACAGAAAAGGAAGACAAACACTCCAAGGATAAAGGAATGCAGGTGGTGTCCACAATTAACACTCGCTAGGCGCCAAACACGACCACGTTTACTGTTTGAAGAGTAAAAGTTTGAGCAACATTTGCCAAGGTGGTTCAAACCCTTGTTGGGGCCTTTCTGGTGTTTGGCTATTAAACCAAGCTTCTGACAGTTGTTTCTCCTAAAACACAGCTCCTGTTTGCAGTTCCTCTGAGATTTCAGACAGTATTAACTATTAATGCAAGCGGGGATGCATAAAGGGTCTTGCCTAAGGAATCACACCGGATGAAGCTCATTGCACCCCCTGGAAATTAAACCCTGGTTTCCCATGCCCCAGTCATGCAGCCAAATATGCCATCCAGCCATTATTTAGTATTTCATCATGTGTTTATGCTTATTTGACAGCAGTGGCCAAACATCTACATGACACCTAACCATGTTTACATATACTTTGACCTTTGAAGACATAAATATGGTCCAGCAAAAGATTTGGGTTATACTCATGCTTTTCTCTGAGTATTTTTGATTAATCTTCAATTCAGAGATTTAGAGGACATTATGTGTCAATCTTAACCAAAGATTTGAACCATGTTTAGCAGTCTATTAATCCCACCTGTCACTCAATGAAAAAATAAAAAATGAAACAACACTTCTGCACCTTTTAGTGAAGGAGTCCATATCTGCTGACCAGTGGCAGTTTTAGGCACAGGCCATACAGGCAATTGCCCGTGGCGCAAATTTAAAGGTGGCGGCGGCTCAGTGTTGGAAATAAAAAAAGAAAAGAAATAAATCTGTGCCACTATTGGTTTTTGATTATTTGTTATGGAGTTTGGAATAGCCCGAAGCCTGTTATTATGGTTTATGTGGTTGGGCTGTCCCATAATTTAATAAAGGTAAGTTTCTATTTAAGTGCATGCTTTTTTTTATAATTTGGCACCATTGTATAACCTGTAATATCAATCAAAAGTTATAACTACGTAAAAGTGTTTACTTGTTTATATTTGTTTTCAATTTAAATTTTTCAATCCTCATTTAAAATGCATCGAACACATTATTGTAATATTACGTTTTTGGCAATAAATTTATGTATACCATTTGGAGTTTGACATCAAATAGTAACAAGACATAACTGGAACTAAACATTTTGGGACAAAATAAAAACTATTCACAAAAATGATACATTTGCACTTGGTTTAATGAAAACTGACAGAAAAAATTCAACATGTTAGCAACAGTGTTCAATTCACCTCAGACTACAGTTTAGAGTAAATTTATATTTGTCATTATTATAAGATGCTATAAAAAGAAACTGAAGTTTGAGTGGAAAAAAGATGGAAGTTCTTTGTTTCTGAATATATCTGGAAAAAAATAAAGATTTTGAACTGAGACAGAACAAATTCTGTAGTTTACTTTTTCCTCTTTCAAAGTTTAATAATCCCACTAATAAAAAGTGTTTTCTACTTTTTATTACCTTCAGTAAACAATATGCAAAGTCAATGTTTAAAAAAATGTAATGGGATCTATACCATTCAGGTGAACAGGCTTACAAGAGTTAAAGAACTCAATAAGAATATAAAACACAGATCAATGTTGACATCAGAGGTCAAATCTTTGACATGTTGTGTGCACCCAGCACAGTTGTCTTATTCTGATACATATGATCTTCCATGTAATAACTGTTAGCTTGAAAACAAACTAACAATGACAAAAAAGTAAGCATTTGAAGTTAAAAAAAAGTTTGGTTCTGGTTTTCTTACTCCTAAAATAGCTTTTTGGTAAAATGGGTGGTAACAAACTGAAAACACACATGCAGTGGCAGAGCTACACATTTATATGGGGGGACTGGGAGGAAAACAGAAGACTTTGGAAGAGTGGCAAATGAGAACAACAGAATGGACTGTCATTTCAAATGGAAGGGTCAAAATACAAATTTCAAACAGTCTCGATATTGGTATTATAAATAACATAAAAACAGTCATTCTTTTAGCTGAGGTGCTATTACTAATGCTTAAAAAATTGAATTGATGATTTTAAAATGTTTTGTCAATAAAAAAACAAAATTTTCACTCAAAAATTGGGTGGGGCGAGTGGGGGACAGCTTGCCCCCCTAGTTTCCCCACTACACACAGGGATGAACCTCCTCCAACATTATCACAGACAACCTGTGCCCCCCAACACATTTTTGGGTGTATCTTTGTTTCTGGAGAGTGCTCTGGTGAACTCTAGTGGACGGAAAATGAACCACACGCTGCTCACCTGTTACTATGAGAATTTTTTTTCTTTTCTTTTTTCCTTTTTTTTTTTTTTTTTTCTTGTGATGCATGCAGCGCGTGGATGCCCAAAAATAACCTGCACACATAAAAAAAAAACTGCTGTGCGTCAAAGTCCAGTTCCGGTGAAAGGGTGGAACAGTCACAGTTTTATTGTTTCCTACTAAGGAAAAATATGCTCTACATCAATGAGCGATGTATTTCCTAAAATCATGAGTGTAGGACATTTAAAAAATGAACAAAGTGGTCAACATTGATGATAAATAATATCATTCCCCCAGCACAAATGTGCAGTAAGTGTATTTATTCCGTTTTAAATGTATTTTTGACCAAAAAATTCAAAATAATAATTTTTATTTGGCTGAAATATACATATTCTATTTGAAAATAGAATATGTTTCCAAGCACTTTTCTTGTGGAACATTTTCAGTCAGGGTAATGTAATCAGTGCTGCTTTGTGTGAAAGAGAAAGTGGGAGGGGGGGGGGGTGTCTCTGCTGTGACTGTATCACTTCAGACGCTCAGGCAGAATTAAAAATGCGCTCCTCCGCCCTGTCACCGGAGCGCGCATTTTTCTGTCAAGCCGTTGCTCCCTCAGCATGGTGCTCGGACTCGGAGGCGCAGCATCCTCTCCGCGCATCACCTTAAAACTCTGCCGGACGCCCAATTAGACAGCAGACCACGCACAACACCTGTTCCAAACCCTGGCAAAGAAGGTAAGTGGCTCCTGAAACGGAGCTGGCGTTCCAACCTGTTAGAAATATAAAAAAAGAGAAAAAGAAAAGACGCAGCTGGAGTTCCTGGAGAGTTGGCGCATGCAGGATGGCTGCAGAGACCAATCCAGTTTCTTTCCCTCTTCTTTTTTTTAAGGGTCTCTTTCTTCTCTCAAGTTCAAAACGCGTTGGCGTTTGTTGTTTAACGTAGTTTCCAGTCACCAGGGAACGTCTTAGTAAACAATGCAGTTCCGTGATTCATGCACGTGGACCAGAAAAAGAACTCCAAACCCCCAACAGTTAATTAGGTTGGCATCTGCTCAATAAATCGACAATCATGGGCTTTGGCAGTCAGGGTAACCTCATTTACTGCCAAGCTTGTCAGACACTAAAACCAGGATTACAGCTACAATACATGTTGTTTCATGTTTTTGTTAAATACATGTATGGAAATAAGCCGTTCAAGTTCTGGATCTCTGCGGACTTTCTTTTAATGTTTGCATGCACGGACAGAGGAAGTTTAAGTTGGATTCCCTGCATCTAATCAACCACATCAAATTCTAATTTTATTATTTTAAACAAATTAAATTAAGATGAAGCCCCTTTACCTTTTGTGTTTACTTAGTTTTCCTGATTGCACTTTTTTGTGTGTTTTTTGTGGAAATCATCTCACTCTGGACTGTTGCATAACTTTTGAACCACCCTGCCTGTGTAGGAGTAGATGTGATATACCACTTCCTTGCTGTTGTTTTGCTCAGTAATTTCTGAGGGTTCTTAGTCTTAAGTGTCATTTTTTAGTTTTTATCTCAGCTAAATGAAACATTTTTTGTGTTTCTTTTGTCTTGTTTTTTTCATCTCATGGGGTTTAAAAGAAAGTGTTTCAAGTTATTACATTGATTTAGCCTAACCCACATGAAATGTGTGACTGCAGCGTGTGGTATGACACACATATTTTGAAGGTGGTTTGGCCAAATGTGCTTTTATGTCTGTGTATGCAGAGGAGCTGCTTCTGCCCCATGTTGTGTAGGAGTGTGAACGCAGAGTGCCCAGGCATGACGCTCGAGAGCTGTTGGACAGACTTTAATCCTTTGCTGAGCAGTCTGTCCTCTGTGCTGGAAACAGTTTGCAGACAGGCATGTTACAGTAGCCTTACTCATTTATATGGCAGGGTTCCCCCTTCACTTATAAGGAACTGTGGCATCACCCAACAGACTCAGTAAAAAAGTCAGTTTCAGCCCCGACTTCTATTGTTTAGAATTATGTTACGATAATTTAGAAACGTTACAGATTATAAGTAAACTGTTTCTCCAAGGTTTAGCATTTACCAGGTTTCACTCTTCATCATCTGGGCCTAGTCTCAACACAGCAAAATAATCTTTCAAGACCTACTCTAATGAAAATGGTGCTTTTAACATGTCATTTTTCTCATAATGGAGGACATACACAAAAAAAGCATTAAGCTTAATAATGTTGCACCACTAATGTTAGGTTGGGGGATGTGAAGGGCTGTAAGCTAGCAGGAGAGTGTGTAAACAAAAGGATGATGGGAAGTCAGGGTAGGCTTACTCCACAGCAACAGTTCCGCTTACAACTAAGAGGTGAACTTCTAATGAACTCTGCGATGTAAAACCGCACAGATTTTTTTTAATTTTGGCTTAAAACAGCATCATCATAGTTTAGAAAAACACTGGAAATGCTTTGAAAAAAGATCAAAAGATGATCAGAAAGAAAGAAAGCATCTCAAACAAAGCAAGATCTCCATTCATAACTTAAATGTTAGTTACTGTTTACTACTATTTGAGTTTAAATCATTCCCATAAAAGTATCAATAAAGTTTCATGTTTGTTTGTTAAAGGTGTAAAGACTTCATTAAAACCTGTTTCTCCTAGAGAACAATAAGAAAAAGACAGACAGTCTCCCGCTGGAGAAAGATCAGTAATAATTCAGGCTTCTGTCCTCTTGTGGTCACTCTAACACAACCTGTGGATGAAAGCCATTCTTCATTGTCAGTGCTGTAGTTCTCCAAGCAGGATGTGGAAATCATTTACATACATTGCATTTATTTATAGATTTTTACTGTTTTGCTCATTTGTTTTTATTCTGTTTCTTGTCATTATGTTCTGATTTATGGAAAACAAATTGCTAATCTTAAACATGTTTATTAAAGCTTACTTCCTACTTCCCAAAACATGTAACACACATACACACACACAAACATGTAACACACATACACACACACAAACATATATATATATATATATATATATATATATATATATATATATATATATATATATATATATATATATATATATATATATATATAAAATAAAAAAAACGCCCCTCTCACCCTTCCACGGGTGGTTTCTCACCCAAGCTCAGGTCCTCAAGCTCTACCAGAGGCCTGGGAGCTTGAGGGTCCTGCGCAGTATCTTAGCTGTTCCTAGCACTGCGCTTTTCTGGACATAGTCATCTGAGGTCTTTCCAGGGATCTGCTGTAGCCACTCCTCCAGCTAGGGGGTTACTACCCCGGGGGCTCAAATTACCAAGGTCACCACTGTCACCTTCACTATCCATGCTTTCTCCAGTTCCTCTCTCAGTCCCTGGTATTTCTCCAGTTTCTCATGTTCCTTGTTCCTGATGTTCCCATCGCTTGGCACTGCCACATTCACCACAACAGCTTTCCTCTGTTCTTTATCCACCACTACAATGTCTGGTTGGTTTGCCATTACCATTCTATCAGTCTCGATTTGGAAGTCCCACAGGATCTTTGCTCTCTCATTCTCTACCACCTTCCGAGGTGTTTCCCATTTTGACTTTGGGCTTTCCAGTTCCTATTCTGCACACATGTTCCTGTATATTATTCCTGCCACTTGATTGTGGCGCTCCATGTATGCTTTCCCTGCCAGCCTCTTACACCCTGCAGTTATGTGCTGGATTGTTTCACCTCAAGCCTATACCTTGGGTCTTGTCTGGTGTGGTAGATCTGAGCTAGGGCAGCATGATATGACAAAAACTCGCGATACACGATATTAGTGATCAATATTGCGATGACAAT